>JAOXOE010000698.1:14637012-14653291 GCA_028565055.1 Phoeniculus purpureus
ACTGGAAGGCCACAAGAAGGTCACCTCAGAGCCTCCTCTTCTCCAGACTGAACAGCCCCAACTCTCTCAGTCTGTCCGCATAGGAGAGGTGCTCCAGCCCACTGATCATCCTCATGGCCCTCCTCTGGACACGGTCCAGCATGTCCACATCCTTCTTGGAATAAGGGTTGAAGCAAACAGCAGGATTCATTCAGGACATGATGTGACCTTATCACTGGGAGGAAATGCTGAAGATTTATCCCATCCATCATTTATCCACTCAAAAAAACCCCCAGCACTAAAAAACAAGGGGCTCCAGTTCTTCCTAACTACAACACAACCGAGATCGTGGACAAGATCTGGACAGAGTAGATTCCATAAGTGAACAGGAGACACGCTTGTCAGATGTGAAAACTCTTAAAGGGTAGAACAGTAGAATCAAAAAGATAAAGGTAGGGGTCATTACAGCTATCACAATAGAACTGGAGAGGACTGACATAGGAAAATACAGGTACTGCTTTAGTGTGTGTGCTTTGGGAATATTAAGGGACAAAACCCGTGGAAATCTTCAATACTGTTTTTAGAGCTGCTTTTCAGGGAGGAGCTGCCCTTTAAGTCAGAGTGACTAATGACAGTGAATGTAATCTGTTTTTTATTTGCAGTGCCAGGCTCATTTGGCTTGTGTAAAATGCAACCCTTTGTTTGGTAAACAAGCAAATTAAACTGGTGATCCAGAGAATCTTGGAAACTTTACTTAAATAAAGGAGCCTCTCTCTCTCTTCTCTCAGTCATGGCTTAAAACCCACTGGAAGGTGTGTTTTCAGATGTTTATCATGAGCTTTGCTGTTAAGATCAAACAGGTAATTTTTGCTAACACAGTCATGCTGTATTAAAAACTGAAGTAGTGAATGAACATCTGTTTATTCATAAAGCAACAGTAGTCCCAGTTTCTTGGTCAAGCCAGAGCAGGGCTGCTCAATGTATTATCCATGAGTTAAAATACACTTAGGTCACTGGAAATCACCCTGAAGAAAGTCAGATATCTAAATGATGACAGAATGTTATGATACAAAGACTAACATTTACAAAAAATAAGGCAACAGGGCAATGAGGAAGAAAGCATGCATAGCAAGAACTGCATATCCCCTCCAAACTCTCAATAAGGTTCTTGAAATCTTATGGAGGATGAGCTAAGAGGTATGCTGAACCTTGGGGGAATATTCCACATGAGAACTTCTTCCCAGGTAGTGAATAGGTCCACACTAGCCAGGACTTCACACTGACATCCCAGCACCACACAACATGAACCTGCTCCAGCTGAATTGTGCACACTGACCTGCAGAGAAGGGCACATATTCCCCAGGGCTACTCCTTGCTGATAAAGCTGGTTGTGCTAAAAACACCCAGAGTAAGTACAAGTGTGGCTGCTTATACCGGTAACAACAAATTGCTTTGCTTCCAGCAGATCCTGGGCAGAGCATCCCTGAGTAACACAGTCCAATGTGTCCACAGCTACTGCAAGGAGCTTCCTCACAGGCACTGACATTATTTCCGACCATGGAGAATGCAGTACTGAAACGACCACACTGATTCTCACGATGCCGTTCTTCTAAAAGATAAATTACACCAAAATGTCACCCTCTAACTCCCTGGGCAAAACCACTGTTGAATGTTTTTGGTACTGACAGAATGCTCAGGTACTGATAGAATTAGGAAAATGCTTCTACAGAAACCAAAAGCTGAACAACGTCAAGACACTCTCAGGACATCACTGGCCAAAATGCTTGATTTTCTTCCCCTTTCTGCAGAACTAGGGGAGCAGAAGCCCATTCCCTCAGCTGCAGATCAACAGACCCCTGCGCTGAACATCAGGCAGTTACCTCTCTTTAGAAGCACAATTTGCAAACACCAAGGGTAGTTTGAGAAAGCAGCAGTCAGAAAAATACAACTTCCCATCTTCAAATGGAATAAGCTGTTAAGCAAGTGGAGACGTGATAAATCTCTAAGCCCTTGTCATGATTTTCACAGGCCTATTTTTCACAGCAAGGCTGGAACTGATCCCAAGTTATGCCCAAACAACACAAAGTCTGACACACTGAAATATGCAAAATGAGATAAAGCAAGTTCCTTCAGAGCTAGGACACCTCTTCCATCTTCAGTGAGTAACACAGTGGAGTACACATGTAAATCCATTTTATCTATTAGTCTCCATTGTGAGGTTAAGCCCAAGACAGCAACAGGCTCCATTCTGAACTGTTTTGATTTTGTTGGTTTAAACTTGATCCTCAACATTTGGAATTTTTTTCATTTGATTATACATACTCATCCCAGAAAGGAATGCAGAGGGCTCTCTCCAGCTTGCAATTACCAGTATGAGATTACCTGGAATTTCCTAAGGCTGTAGCATTGCCTTAAAATGAGGATGGAGAAGTCCTGTTGCCCCAGTATCACCGGGGTATGTGTGATTTCTAAGACTACACACGCTCAGATAGTAACTCGCAATGCACAATCAGCAGCCAAAACACAAATTAGAGCTGGTGGTAAGTTGACTCCTGAGATCCCCCCCAGGAATTTGCTCTAGTATTTTGGCCACTCAG
The DNA here is from genome assembly GCA_028565055.1 of Phoeniculus purpureus. Taxonomy (NCBI): domain Eukaryota; kingdom Metazoa; phylum Chordata; class Aves; order Bucerotiformes; family Phoeniculidae; genus Phoeniculus; species Phoeniculus purpureus. The sequence continues at coordinate 14,639,589 of JAOXOE010000698.1, forward strand.
TCTGCTGCCTGCATACGTGGTCACAAACAAACAGTAAGACCAACACCCTAATAATGAGCAAAATATGAAATACCATTATAGCTCAAGGTAAACTCTGTCACAAACTCGTGCACTCGTCATTCTTCTCCCTTCCCAGCCAAATCATCAGCTGTTAGGGGGAGAGAAGAATTTATACCTTTTTCATCTCCTGGATCTTCCCTAACCCAGCACATTGCCAACACCATGTTAACAGTTTTTGAATATGCCCCTGAAGAACAAAGATACTCCTTTTGCCAGATCCCAGTATTTACAAGCAAGCCCAAATCTGTGAGAAAATTCAATTGAATGCAGATGGCAGGAAATTCCTCTAAAATGACAGTGGCCAAATTCAAACCACAAGACATGAAAATAACCCAACGTACTAGACATGAAGAACATATCTTATAGATTTTTCCTCATGCAATTCACAATCTGTGATTGATTACTGGGAAGACAGACTGCAGATTTATTGGACTTCTGTAGAACAAGTATTCCATTTGCAACAATTAAATCTTATGTGGTTGAAAAATAGGTTGGAGGAACCAGTGGATGGCTCTGACACTGAGGAATGCATTTCTAGGTTGTGTGTAAGACTGTAGTTCATTTAATTTTGCACTAGACCCCACTGTTTACTGACTTGTTTAGTGCTGTTAACAAAGCTGACTCAGAATTTTTGTCACTGCATCAGAAAACTAGACCTGACGAGTTATTTTTTGTACTGCTATCACTTCTTTTCATTTTTTTTAATGACAGAAGATTTCAGCCTTTCTGTGATTCAACTGCTAAATTCATCTTTAAGTGCTCGTCACAAGGAAAAAAAAGTGTTACATACATGGTAATGTGCAGATGGAGCCTGGATAAACTACACCGATGCTTCAAACTCAGATGAGGAGAAAGCTGAAGCAGTTTCCATGCTAAAACTGACTACATGGTGGCTGGATTAAGCTAAATCCTAATTCACTGAAAACATGAGGAATTCATACTGTGCTGTCTAACTCAAGTGGCAACCCAAGGACAGAAAAGCACAATCTCAGACAACAACCTGCATCACAGGAAATTAAATAACCATCTTCCATCCTTGCACTCTGCCTCAAATCCAGGTCATCAGGGAATTCTGAAGTGCAGCATTCACACATTACCTTTCTGTCAACACTTCTGGTTTGGTTTTGTTCTAGCAGATTTTCAGCATTAGTATGTTTTGTGTCACTATCCATGTGAACTGCTTGCCCTCTGGTTATGGGTATCCTCGTTAGACAATCAAGCACCAAAAATGTTATCAAGCACCTTAACCAACATTAGGAAATATGGGAAGACTTTGCTGAAGAGACTGTGCAGAGCAAATCCTGTACACTCAAATGTGACTCCATGGGATGTACATGAACTTCGGGTAAGTTCTAGTACCAGGTAGTTCAGACACACACAAAGGACTTAACTGATCAATGCAGTCATTCACCTGAAATGATCCATCTGGCCCTACTGTTCTTCCTTGAGCCACTGGAGTGCAAAACAACCTTCCTGGTGTTCTCTTCAACTGACAGCTTCTATCAGTTCTGTCTCTGTTCTCTCTCCCTTCCTATCTGTTCCTCTGCCGGCACCAATCAGTTCAGAGTATGGTGGCAGAGACTGGTGAGAATGTGGCAGCTTCTGGGGAAACAGGGGCACAATGAGAAGCAAAGAGTAAGTAACTTCTCTCGTAGAGCTGTAGCAAGTCATGTGGGCACCACACAGCATCCCCTCTCCTGAGCACTCCTGTCTCTCAGAAACACGCTGCCTGAGATCCCACTGTCATCAGTACAAGCCTGCAGCAACTTTTTTCAGGCAGCAGCAGCCCATGAGGGTCAGGTGTACTGTCCCTGTTAGGTACTGCTCCTCTTACTGTCCCTAGCACAGCTTTTTTTCTCACCAACTAGAGAAATACAGTTCCTTCCCCTAACACATCCCTCCTGCTAAGACAAGATAGGGCAGCAGAGACTTCCTGCTGGCTTTCATGGCACGCTATGTCTGCTTTCTGGATGCGGTGTGTGTTGTGCACACAGCAACAGACAGAAACTTGGCAGCCTCTTCACTCACTACATCGACCCACAAAGCCCTCCCTGGCCCCTTCCACCATGTCTCCATTAGCTTTCCTGGGAATTCTGCACGCGCATCAAACGGGAAACAGCTCCTGGCTGGGGACTGCCAACGCCATTCTCCTAAGCACACGCAGGACAAACAAATACAACCTACTCCCAAGTAAAATGGCATCACTTCTCCAGTCACTGTGAAGCAGGTAGCAAAAGCAGCAGCTTGTAGCATGATGAGGAACTGGCCGCCTCTCCTCCAGGCAGACAGAGATACGCAGTGTGGATAATCCATTATGCAATAACCCAGCACGATGCTCAGAGCTGCCCAAATACGCTGTTAGGAACCATCGTCTGTGCTGGTTTTACGAGCAACAGCAACTTCTGTGCTGGGGCTAGGAATATCTCTCTTTTTTTATTTGTCTCCAGGTGCTTTTTAATATAGCTGTGAGAGCCTGGAAAAAATCTGCCTTGCAGACAAGCTTTTTTGTTTTGCTCTGCCTTTATTCTCCCCATTTCTCCCACAGTTCCTCTTTGAAAATAAGGCTTTAAACTCAAAAGTCCAAGGAAATGCCCTTGAAAAGAACAGTGAAGACATGAAAGTAATTACAACAGAATTATGCAAATATAATTAAGTCTGATCCTGATACCTCCATTAATGTATAGATATATATTTCTAGATTTTTTATTATATATATTTAGACAGATAATTCAGATAGACAGATAATTCCGGTAGATAATTTAGATATAAAATTTAGATATATATTTAAATTTACCATCTTTATGGGTAGGAATACATCAAATTTATTGCAGTTGGAACCAAGTGACGGGGAAAATGCCATATCCAAATTGTCACTTCTGTGTTAGCTCATTAGAAATGGTCCAATAACTATATCCCAGTGCCCTAAAACTGCACTCAAAAGGGCTGCCTGAAAGAGACTGTGCTGGTGAATCTGTTGCACTTGATACCTGAAGTGAGCACTACTGAATCAGAGTGCTGACCAGGGAGTAAAACCTATTTTGACTCACTCCTTTTCACTGAAGCCAGTGAAAACCCTCCCACTGAACTAAATCAGACTCTTTTAAGGATGACAAAGAAAATCTGGTGAAGATTAGCAGGAATGTGATATAATTAACATCTGCCTTTACCATCCACAGGAGAAAACTGACTCTGAGCCTGACCCTATGCTTTATGTGATACAATTTTTCAAGACCTTTTTTTTTAACCAGAAAAAAAAATTAGAAGTGGAAAAAGACTGCTGGACCCACTGAATCCTACTGCCTGAACCCAAACTGCTCTCAATTTACCTCTGCTCCTGTAAAATCGTGCTCTAGATGAACACAACTGCTAAAAAAGCATCTCATCTTGATTTCAGGAGGCCAAGAGCCTTTAAATCTCTTATTAAGAATTTATGAGGTTTTTAATATTATTTATCTCATCTTGGTTTCCAGCCCCCAGTTTTCTCTCCTCTTTTCTCTGTTGCATTAAGAATCTTTCAATGCATAAAGTTTTCTTGTCATTGTGTCACTTCATGTTTTTTATAAGCTAGAGACTAAAATCCTCAAGTCCTGGAAGTTCTCTTTCCACTGGGAGCAGCATAAGACTACACAATACCTCACCACAGACTGCCACTGCTCCCCACAAATGCAAAATCATGGAATCATAGGGTTGGAAGAGACTTCCTAAGGTCATCTAATCCAACCCCCCTACAACAAGCAGAGACATCTTTAACTAGAACAGGTTGCTTCATCCACCCTGACCTTGAATGGCTCCAGGGATGGAGCCTCCACCCCCTCTCTAGGCAGTCGGTCCATGGATCCCGCATCCTCAGATTAAAGAGCTTTTTAAAAATCACCTACAGAGTTCAGGCTCTCCAAGATGAGGTGACCCTCCTTCTGCGGATGCTGCCTTCCTACCTTCCTCACTTATCCAGCAGTTGTAGGACCTAATACCAAGCTGTGAAATAAATCAGTTGCCCTCAAGAGAGTGCCAACTTGTCCAGTGAATGATGACCCACCTGTTGCTCTGCTCTGCCCTTGTCATTATGTGGCAATGGGACAACCTTCACATCAGGCAGACATTTCTATCAGCAATGGTTTGGAAGTTCTAGCCTCAAGTATTGAAAAAATCTAACCACTCCATATGCAAACACACCAAATCCGCTTGCTTTCTACTTAATACTGTCCACTACTCTGAGCCAGTACTTGGTGTGTTTGGTAAATGTTTCAGCAATATCACATAATGTGGGGGTTTGTTGGGGTTTTGATAGTTGAAGGCTTTTTTTAAGAAAACCTCAATCCATTAACCTCATAACCTCATGGAAATGTGACACCAGATTTGTTGGACAAGATTCATTTTCTGCAGTCACTGTACAGCCATTCTTCAATACTTCATCAAAACATGATATCGCCCAATACAAAGTCCCACTAACTACTTTATTTGCTCATTTTATATATTGGCCCAACGTCCATTTCATGTCACCCTTTCACAGCCCTGCTGCCAGTACAAGGCCAGCTAAAGGAAAATCACCACGTCACTGTGCTGTCCGCCTACTCCACCATGGAGCCATTCGGCAAACACCCAGCTCCAGTGATTTGACATGCTAGTGGCAGCATCCAACAGCAGTCATGGAAGTCAAGGATCCTTTGTGCCAGAAATGGGACAAATAGACTGAGTTTGCACACACTGATCAAACGGAAAGATGGAATGGAAAACAAGTGGAGTCTGTGCCATGCCCAACAGCCACAGCAGCAGCTGAGGCTGTCAGAACCTATTGTGCCTATAAACAGCTCAGGAAAGATACCATAGAATCATAGGATTGGAAGGGACCTCCAAAGGTCATCTAGTCCCTAGCAGGGATATTGCTCATTGAACCAGACTGCCCAGAGCCCCATAAAGGCTGAGCTTTGGTTGCTATTAGTATGATTATTTTAACAAGAAGAGAGGCTGTAGGGAGTTTGGTGTTGGTCTCTTCTCCCAAATAACTGACGAGAGAATAAGAGGAAATGACCACAAGTTGCAGCAGGGAAAGTTCATATTGGAAACTAGGAAGAAGCTTTTTAGTGAAAGAGCAGTAAAACATTGACTCAGGCTGCCCAGGCAAGTGGTGGAGTCCTCATCCCTGGAGGTGTTCAAGAGGTGAGTAGATACGATACTTTAGGACATGATCTAGTGGTCATGGAGGTGTTGGGTTGATTGCTGGCCTTGATGATCTTAGAGGTCCTTTCCAACCTTAATGATTCTGTTAGCACTCTGAGAGATCCCCATTAGCCTTTAATTTCTTCCTCTAAAGCACTTCACAGCAAGCCTTGGAAGAATCTCTCTTTCATGGTCTGCTCTTTGGTTTCATAGTAATCTTAGCTCCTGCCAACACTGCAACCAGAGACAGGATTCAGACATCTCACAGCTGTGTGTGCATCAATAGGATGAACTCACTGCAGACCTCTGGGGTCAGCCGAGATTCATTCAAACTTGTGCACGAGTCAGCAAAGCCAACTGAGTCATACATAATCTGCTTCCCATAGAGCCACCAGCTTTTGAGGATGAAGTAGTTGCCACTGCTGCAACACTGGTTTGTGTCACACTTTTGCTCCTGTGTGATTCACCCCCACATTCCCACTGTGCACCCGGCTATCTTATCCCTGCTGTTTCTTTGTCTCTGTCTCCTGGCCATGCTGAGAGCAGTAGAAGACAGTGATGTGGCAATGGTCACCCAGTCACCCAACTCCCACTGCTGAGGCAGAGAAAGCACCAGGATAGGTCCTGGCTTCAGAGCTGACATGAGAAGGAAGAGATCACTTCAGCAAGCCAGGGAAGTAATAAGGAAGAGGAGTGAAACCCTGGAAAGCAGAAAACTGACATTTAGCTTGAAAAACTGTTTCATCAGTCTGGGGAGAAACAAGGGGAAATGCATCCTAGGAAGGTTTTGAAGGGAGTAGACAGCAGCGATGCTACAAAACACACTGAGGAAAAGTAAATGCATGGAACGAAATTAAGGCCAGCAGGCAGCAAAACACCAACTGATAAGGGAGGTGGATTGAGCTACACAGAAGTTTCTCCAGAAAATACGTCACTTGGCCTTATGCATAAACCATCAGTAAACCTGCTGCTCATAGAAACCCTGCTGGCAGGAGGAAGAGCATTTGGCCAAATGACTCTGCAGCCTCTTTTTAATTTGACAGAAGTTAGGGCAGGGTACATCATAAAGCACCTCTGTTCATAAGGCACACCAAGATAAGCCAAGAGGTCTGTGGGCTCATTCTCAGTGCCTCTGTTTCCCTATTTGCAAACAGTGATCATTTCATGCCACAAGGGTGATGTAAACTTTAAAAAGAACTGGGAGAGTCTGTAACAGAGGGTGCTGTTGTTAAAATGGGAGAAAATCTGAAGGAGCAAAGACAAGGGTTACCACCCAGGAGCAGAAAGAAAATGAAAGGATGAACACCTAAAAATCATATGACAAACCCTACAAGAGCATTGCTGTGTTTGCAGATTGCCTGACTAAGATCTTTAAGGGAAACACAGTAAGTGATGTCTAACTGATGTGTGAATCACCCCTCTCCCCACTTCCCTACTCACTGCAGAGGAAAAAAAAGGTACTTAATTCTGCAATGCTCCTCACACAAATAACTTGCTCAGAGCTGTGCTGGCTGGACATTCACACACAAATACTTCCCTCTAATGTTGCTCATAGTGACAGTTTCTCCTCCAGCATCTAGCTGGAAACACTGTTGGGCAACTACTGTACCAGGAAAGGTGAAGGTACAAATCATCCTCTCTAGTCTACTGCTGGGGCAGCCTCTACAGTCATTTCATCAGGATTTTCTCTTGCTTTGAGCTGTTTCCTGGGCAAGATACTGTCAGCAAGCCCATGGATCTCTGTAACCCTGATAAACATAACCCTCATAAATAGTCAGCTACTACTGGAACAAGAAGGGGACAAATATGTGATTTGACTTAGCACATAGGCAACACTCAAATCACTTCCATTGCCAGGCGAACAGAGATGAAACAGTACTTGGTCCACAGTGGGCAAAATCTTCAAGACCTCAGGTCTGGAGCCAAAATTCACTTCCACTGCATTAATTACAAAGTGCTCTTTAGGGAGAAAAAAACCAAAGCAAAAGAAAAGAAAAGAAACAAAACCCCTCCACCTCAAACCAGTGAGGCTGGAAAGCTTTAACAAGTCCTGATGCTGCTGTGTATCTGTCTGCGTTCAAAAAATTCAGGAGCAATTACAGATCCCTAGAGGGGAGCAGATAAAACTGAACAGGAAATTACCAGAGGAATTTCAAAATCCTGTAACTGGGAGCAAGATTTCTACAATTAGCTGTAAGAGGGCCAGCATGCATCAGCACCAGAAGCGTTGGTGCACTGATGGTTGGACTTGGTGATCTTGCAGGTCTCTTCCAACCTTAATGATGCTATAATTCTACAAACTCTCACAGGTTACTGATGATCTCAGACAATTCAGGACACGTGGTGAAGCACTGAAATTGTCAAGTAGATCAGCCAACAGCAGACTCTGGAAGGGCTGTTGAGGTAGGTGATGTTATGGAGCAGGGTTTGCTTCTGCTTAACAGTGACTCACTTTCCCTGGGTTGACTGGGCAGTGTGGTATGTTCGGCACTGTGTTTAGATGACAATGCCTCTCTCTGTGCCTCACAGATCAACTGTTTGATGGGGGCATTTGCTCAGCAGCTCCTGGAACTGTCTCAACATCATGAAAATTCTGCCTAGTCACATTGCAGTGCTGTTTCAGCCGTTAATTCAAAAGCTAGATTCTCTCTCAAAGTAGTCCTGACCCCATTCTCCTTTTCACGCATAAATAACAAAGAAGTCATTTCAGATTCTGTAAACGTGTTTTTCTTCATGAGCTAGCCTGGTTGGTGTGCATTACATGCCATGCTGGCACGGGCTGGGATGGCTTACAAAAACGCTTTCCACTAATACTGGAATCCTGCTACTCTGAGGGAATGCTGGGTTGCACAAGAGAGGCATCCAGAATCATTTCTGCCTTCTCCTCCCTGGTTTCAGATAGGAAGAATTGGGTTTATGTTAATTCCACATTCCATTTTTACAAGGCCCTTGGGCGCGAGTCAGAATTTCAAAATACCTTCTTTCTTCTCCGATTTTTTTATTCAGAGGAGAAGAAAATGATAATATCTAAATGAAGCAAAAGGAGCAGTGACTAGGCTGAGGCAGAGAACACTGATTTCTTACACAACAAAGTGGCCACATTCTGTTCTCACTCTAATTAAGTGAAACTAGAACAAATACAGAACATACTATGAGAATGAATGGAGGGAGATTTTACACTTAAACTTTTATATAGTTAAGGGACCAGTAGAAGACTGGTGTGGGAACCTAAAAATAAGCAAAGCAGTAAAAGATTTTGTTTAACAAATAGGATGAGGTTTTTGCTTCAATAATTGACTCCACTGAGGTATATTTTCTTCCCCTTTGGCTTTCTCCAGGCCTGATTCCTACAACTCCTCCAATGGAACCAGCAGAGAAAAGTGTCCCGGACATGGTTTTCATGAAAACCTCTTGTTAAATTAAATGTTTCAGTTTTGCTCTCATTTGTCTATGACGGGATACTCAGATGTCCCCAATGGAGGTCTCCTGTCACACTATTCTAACAGGAATCCCTATTCTTCCCGGTATCTCATACAGTACTTACTTCAAACTTGTGTGTCTGCTATGATCTGAAAACTGAAATACAGTCAGCAATGCAGCTGGTCTGGGAATCATACAAATGATGCCACTTCCCAAGATAATTGGAGCATTGAATTCCTTGTCTGTCATCCCTCTTTGAGTGCTGTCATTCATCTGCTTTGCCCAGTTTCCTATTAAGTCAGCAAGGCTTTCCACGGTGCTGTCTGCAGTAGCATGATGAGGACATTTCAGCAAACACAAGTACAGAATTTGTGAACTATGGGCAACACGTCAGAGAAGAAAGCTAAAATAAGATCCACTGAATCATAGACTCATAGGGGTGGAAGGGACCTCCAAAGGTCATCTAGTTCATCTGATCACTACACCAGATTGCCCAGAGGCCCTTACAGCCTGAACTTGAATGTCTCCAGGGATGGGGCCTCTACCACTTCTCCAGGCAACCTGTAACAGAGATCCACTCCCCTCAGATTAAAGAGCCTTTTCCTCGTGTCCAGCCTACATCTATCTTTTTACAGCTTAAAATTACGACCGCTAGTCCTATAGTTCCATGCTCTGTTGAATAGAGCTTCCCCAGCCTTCTTGTAGCAACCTTTTAGATGACTGAAAGTCAACGGGATCCTCATACTATCCCATTTTCTAAATTAAACTAAAGCCACTTTTGAATTATATGGCTTTCATATAGTCTTTTCTTGAGATTCTCCATGTTCATACCAACTCCATATTTGACATTTCAAGCTGACTCCATCCTTTTTTGAAAGCAATTCAAAGTCGGTAGCTCAGCTCAGACACAGCCTATCCAAAACTTTACACTTACATTCAGTCTTGAAATCTTTCTGTCATAATTGTGTGGCCTTTGTGGCCAAGAAGGCCAATGGCATCCTGGGGTGGATCAGAAGGGGGTTGGTTAGCAGATCAAGAGATGTTCTTCTCCCGCTCTGCTCTGCACTGGTGAGACCACATCTGTTCAGTTCTTGGCCCCTCAGTTCAAGAAGGATAGAGAACTGCTTGAGAGAGTCAAGTGCTGAGCCACAAAGATGATAAAGGGAGGGGAACACCTCCCTTATGAGGAAAGGCTGAGGGAGCTGAGTCTCTCTAGCTTGGAGAAATGTAGACTGAAGAGTGACCCTGTTAATGTTGATAAATATGGAAAGGGTGAGTGTCAGGAAGATGGAGACAGGCTCTGTTGAGTGGCACCCAATAATAGGACAAGGGGCAATGGTTGTGAGCTGGATCATAGGAGGTTCCACATAAATGTGAGAAAGAACTTCTTCACAGGGAGTGTGACAGGGCGCTGGAACGGGCTGCCCAGTTGGGTTGTGGAGTTTCCTTCTCTGGAGAAGTGTAAAACCCACCTGGACTTGTTCCTGTGTGACTTGATCTAGGGGATCCTGCTCTGGCGGGGGTTTCGGACTAGATGATCTTTTGAGGTCCCTTCCAATCCCTAATGTTCAGTGATTCTGTGGTAATTGAAAAACATCAGAGCCTTGCAGCAGTCAGCAGACACACACACAACCCCAGAACTTAAGTGGCTGAATCAACCTTTGGGAAGTATCTCAGTCTTTCCCAAACACCAGAACAAGTCCACAGATTCGGCCTCTCAGCAGTGACGGTTTAATTAGAAAGTCTAAATTTACCCAGAATACCACTAGTAAGGTGTCTTAGTCCAGAGGGACCTTATGATGCATTCGATTCTTCAGATGGAATAAATCCCTTAATCTGCAGAAACACTGTTTTGTTTGGGTTCTTTCTTTAATTTACAAGCAGAGTTTTAAATGCACATTCTGCAACCACATACCTGCAGGCATCTAAACACAGATGGAGCACAAGTCCTATGTGAGGGGAGGCTGAGGGAGCTGGGGTTGTTTAGCCTGAAGAAAAGGAGGCTGAGGGGAGACCTTATCACTCTATAACTACCTGAAAGGAGGTTGAAATGAGGAGGCATTCAGCCTTTTCTTCTAGTAGCAAGTGATAGGACTGGAGGAAATGATTGCAAGTTCTGCTAGGAGATGTTTAGGCTGGAGGTTAGGAAGAATTTCCTCACTGAATGGGTTATCAAACATTGCAACAGGCTGCCCAGGGCAGAGGTGGAGCTGGTGCTCAGGGACATGGTTTAGGGGTAACCTAGCAGTGTTATGTCAAAGGTAGGACTTGAAGATCTTAAAGGTCTCTTCCAATCACAGAAAATCTATGCTTCTATAAAGAATACTGCTTTCCAAGATGCTGGCTTGTCGTGTAAGGGCACAAATGAAGATAAAAAATTTGATTTAACAGCATCTCAGTTTGAATCCTCTAGCCCTGTTCTCATATCTCTTTGCTAGAAGTTACCTTGGATTAGTGGAAGAGCAGGCGAGCTGCTGTAGACTCCTGAGCTTCAGCAGCAGCCTGTGCACAGAGACAGAAGGCTGGGCTCGGCACTGCAGAATTCCCTCTAGCGGGGTGACACCGCAATGGCCACCGCATGGCCCGGGCTGCACCGCACAGCTGCGCCCCAGCAACAGCATTCTCATTCTCCCCCTCCTCTTCCTCCTCCTGGGAGCTTTTCTGCTCCAAGCAACTGCAGGGTCCCACTCATCTCACAGCCCCAGTTTCTGCCTTTTCTTATCCCAAGACTTCACACTGCCTGCCAGGGAAATTTCTCTTGGACGCAATGTCAGCTCTGAAATAAAAGAGATTTGACTTCACTTCCGGAAATGTTCTCAACTCAGAATCCAGGGAGTGGGACAAAACCTTACCATGAAGAAAGGACCTGGGGTTGTTTAGGCTGCAGAAGACTGAGAGGGGATCTTATCAATATATAAAGAAAATGAGCTCAGACTCTTTTAGGTGAAACTCTGTGACAAGGGACAGCGGGCACACACTGGAACACGGGAAGTTTCATCTGAACACAAGGAAAATCTTCTTTACTTTGAAGGTGGCAACACCCTGGATCGGGCTGCTCAGAGAGGTTGTGGAGTCTCATTCTTAGGAGACATTCAAGACCAACCTGGACACCATCCTGCACAACCTGCTCCAGGTGAACCTGCCCTGGCAGGACTTGACAAGACTCAGAGGACCTTTTCAACCCTGACCACTCTGTCATTCTGTGAAACAACTCCTCACACCTAACCACAGAGAAGGTACAGATGGGCAAGTTTTCTAGCATAGCTCTACCATAGGTAACAGTCCTGCTGCTGCTCACATTGTCCATATTATTCCAGTTCTCACTGCACTTTGCCAAACTTCTGCTTGCTTCAACAAAAACAGCATCAAATCATTAGGTAACTACTGTTTCTGTATTCTATACCTGGATGCCAGAATTCTAAAACCCCAAACACTTCACTGTTGTAACTCATCTCAGCTCCTCGTATCATCTTTTCAGCAGCCACTATCTTATCCATTGCTTTGCTCTTTAGCCTTAAGGAAGTGAATTCCAATCAGACTGCAGAATTTACTCCAAAAGCATCTTATTTCTTGCTGAGCACATTCCTTGGGCCACTGCAGCACTTCTATGCCAGATGCAGTTCCATACACAGTAATTGACTTAATGAATGCTGAACAATTACAAAGGAGCAAACCAGTCTCTCAACTGGCCCTTGAAATGGTGAATGAAAACACGGCAAATGAAACATCCGCCCACTGGGCTCATGTCCACACTGTGGTAGAACATCTCACTGAGATCAGCTTGGCACTGCGTTCAAGAAACAGCTGTAAAATGCTGAAGGAGATATCCTTGTTTAGAGTGCAATTAGAATGTGCTTTTCTTGCTTAAATAAATTATGATGTGAAAATAAATATACACAGGAAAGCTCAGATTTACTGCTCTGTTGACTAGACAGGTCTCCTATGGCTTGGATCATTCCGTGACAGCCCTTGCCCTCTCCTAAACCCTCTGTTCTGAGCATCAGTCTATAGATGTGTGTTACCCCTTTTAAAACATCACTATTTTCTCTCATTTTGGCCTATAGCATGATGCAGCCCCCTCCCTGCAGTTCTTTCCTTCCCAACCTGCACACCACTTGTATATCCTGTCTCGAAATCCATTGAGTCTCCTTCAGGCAGATTAAGCTATCAAGGAGACAAAGTCTTATGTATGGAACATGAACAGCCCACAACAAAGGTATATTATCTACCTCTGCTCCTCTTTCATTTGTTCAGAAGCAGGGCACCTCAGTTTCTTTCTCCCTATATGTACCATGCACCCCCACAGTGACACTTCTCTCACACAGTGAGTCTAGTATTTCCAGAGTGTGACGAGCTGGCCCCATGCTCTGTAGCGCTTCTCTGAGCACAGCTGATGGCCACAATGTCTTAACAACCAAAGCATTCAAGGCGGCCTCAGACAAGCCTCTCCTCTTTCTGTATGGGTAAAATATCCTGGAAAGTAAAAGGCAGGGGGGAAAGCCTGCTCTGGAGAAGCCTGGGAAGTGTATACCTGCAATGATGCAGGAATGGGACTCCCCACCAGCAACACTGCCAAAGGCACTGATTCTGAAGCAGAAAAGAAAGAGCTGCCCATTTTCCTTCTTTGCTTGCCATCCACAATGGGAAACACTGTGATGACTGGTGATGGATGGATGTCAGATCACTATATTTCTACTCATGTAATGTCCATAACAGCCCCATCATGGCCCAAGCACAAGAATAGTGAAAGAACCATACTTGGATCTTCATTTGTGTCTACAAGGCCTCAGTACTGAGAGGGGCCTTAGAGGCCCATAACTATTGTTTGAGACCAAACAGCCCATTAATCTTACAAATAACTAAAGAAAAGTAACAATTAAAAAAAAAATCCCATTTATTGAACTCCAAGATGCCAGTACTGCCACTTCCCCACAAGAAAGAAGGTAGGGTTCTCCCTAATGATGAGGAATGGGAACAGGTTCCCATTCATGGGGGAAGCAGAACCCTCTCCTGCCCCCCTGTGCCTTTCCAGATGCCACTGCTCCATCTGCCCTTGGAGAATAGGT
>JAOXOE010000698.1:14660979-14674187 GCA_028565055.1 Phoeniculus purpureus
TTGGTCTAGGTGATCCTGCTGTGGCAGGGGGATTGGACTGGATGATCTTTTGATGTCCCTTCCAATCCCTAATGATTCTATGAGTCTATAACATTAAAGAGGTCACTTCTCAGTCTCCTTTCTTCCAAGCTCAAGAGACCCAGCTCCCACAACTTTTCCTCATCAGGGAGATGTTCCACTCCATCATTTCTGTGGCTCTGTGACCCATTGCTGGCCAACAGGACCCTTAGGTCCCTTTTGAGCTATAATGAACACTGAAAAACTGAGCTCAGAATGTCTTTCATGGTATATTTGTTTAAACTTGCCAGTCTTGAGCCCCTCATTCCCTGCTCAGCCTGACAACTTGAGAACAGGCCAGATGTTTAGAAATAAGAGTGTCCAGTATGTCTCTCCCCATAGGACATCCCACTAGACTGATGTCTTGCCTCTGTTTGCCAAATAGTAAATACTTAAGATATATAATGCTTGATCCTTCTGCATCCCCTAGGAACTACTTCAACATTAACAATTTAAGGAACTACTTTGCGTTCCCTCGTACGTTTCGGTAAGAAAACAACAAATACAAAAAATCCTCATAAAGCAGTTTGTCAGAAACCTTTGGCTTTATCCCCAGCACATACATTCCTATGATTTGCAAGTCTTCCTTCCTCATAAGAAGTCTGACTTCATAGTTCAGCACAGTTTGATCCAGAGATAGTTGGCATCCTTACAGTGAGTAGATAAGTAATGTTTTCATGCAATGTGACAGTAGTTACTGTGCATACAGCAAAGTAATTGCCTCTCCTGATTTATTACAAATGCTATCAACACAAAATTCACAGTAAGACTTTCATTATATTATGTTTTCTGTATAAACATCTCCATGGGTTTTGCCGATCCATTTTACATCCAAAAAAACGTAACAGCAGGAATACATAAAATATAAATACGTCTGAGTCTGTATTTTGACTATTTCTAAAAAATATGCTTTAAGCTATTAAAATGACAAATAGAATAGGAAAGGAAGCTACTTCATTGTTTAAATCCAACATTTCATGCTCAAATGATTTCACAGGATCTCTCTCTTCTTCAAATTGTCCTTCCATCTACCTGGATTTCCCCCTTCCCTCAACCCCAAAGGAAATGAACTACAGACAGTTTAGGGGGAGATAAGATTTATACGTCTTAAGCACTATAAAGACTTACTATATATAACAGACAAAAGTTAGACAGTTCCTGCCAGAAATCCAGTCTATACATCCCTAGCTGCAGACCAAGTCACTGCCATAACCTGCAGTTTGGAATGTGTTTAAATCAGCCGTTACCCAAGGTACAGATCAGGTGCTTTCAACCACCTAAATGCATCTGTGATGACTGTCACCATGCTGATACTGCCAGCGTTACAGCACAGTGGAAACATTATTTATCATCTCTAATATCCACCACCCCAGGGCTTTTGAGAGAGATGGAACACGCCTCTGTTTCAAAGGCAACTTCAATTCAAAAAGCTTCAGTTTGAGTCTCTCTCAAAGAATCACAGAATGTGTTGGGTTGGAAGGGACCTCAAAGGTCATCTAGTCAAATACTCATACAAAAACCAGGGACATCTCTAACTAGAACAGAGACCCATCCAGCATGACCTTGAATGCCTCCAGGAATGGGGCCTCCACCACCTCTCTAGGCAACCTGTTCCAGTGATCTACCACCCTCAGAATAAAGAACTTTTCCCTAATATCCAGCCTAAATCTACCCTTTTCCAGATTAAAACCGTGACCCTCCATCGTGTTATTCCCTGCCTTTGTGAACAGTCTTCCTCAGCCTTCTTACAGGCACCTTTCAGGGACTGTAAGGTCACTATAAAGTCCCACCAGAGACTTCTCCTCTTCAAGCTGAACAACCCCAACTCTCTTGGCCTGTTTTCATAAGACAGATGCTCTAGCCCCCTGCTCATTCAATGCTGTCACTGCATTCACACCCTGCCTGTGTTAGATGTAGACGAAAACTGAATATTCAGGGATGTAGAAATCTTGTAAAGGCATTTTACGTGAGCAAACTGGCTATAGTTCTGCCCTCACTCTTGGCCTTCAAGGCGTGAAGATATAGTCCTCCATGAGATAATGCTTTTGCTTTAATTGTAAAAAACTTTACGCAGCATTTGGATTACATTTTCAAATATCACTCTTTGGATGGCTAGACATGAGACATTCATTAACTGAAGTGTAAAACAAGAGCAGCTGAAAGTTCTATCACTGAAGTATTTTTTTCCAATTCCACAATTCTTTCAGCAGTTTATAAGCAAACAGTAGCACTCTTGTCCATCAGGACAAGTCTGTGGGCCAGACAGATCCTACTGGCTGAAAATCAAGATAGCTCCCTTAGAGATTTACCAAAAAAGCGTACAAAGTAAATTGACTTTACTCTAAGGTCTTAGACATTTGTTGGCAAAAGAAAAGTGTGCATACATAAAAAGCAAATTCTGAGTTTGCATCTGAAAAAAAGATCCCGCAAATGCTTACTTCGCAAAATGCCTGTTTATTCTATTCCCACCCTTACATCTCCAGCAGTAGTTTAAAGTATTTGTTTGCAACTTACTGTTTTTAAATAATATTCTCTATATCCTACTCCTATATCTTTCATACTCGTGTATGTCTGCTCATATATCCTTCCAGAAAAGCAGAGTTTCCTTAATCCTCATGTTTTCCACCTTTAGAAAGAGCTTCTAGGACACTTTGAAGTCTCATTCCTTCTTCACTGGGCTTGTGTATCTACTTTCTTACACATCTGAACAAATTAGGCAACAATTGTTAGCTAGGAATTCCTGGAATTATCAAGAAGTTAAAGTCCAACAAAATAAGTTTTCCCCCTATCTCTCCTTCTTTGTGATATTACTGCACCTTCTGTGGGCAAAAAACTTCATTTAACTCTGCATTGAGAGGTAGGAGAGAGAACTATCATTCAGTGGGTCTAGATTGGAGATTTCCTTGTGCTTCAGAGTCAAGGATTATGCTGACAGTCTCTAGTAAAAGTCCATCAGTAGATCAGAAAGGTTCTCCCTGTGGTGGTTCTCCAAAGCTCAGTCCTTCACTGTGCAACATGCTCACACAGCAGGTCTGGTTTAAGATTGTCAGGTTCTTTTTATTTTTTTACAATGCTTTCGTACCACCTTCAGGAATGGTCACTGTTGTGCCACTCACCTGGATCTCCAGAAACAGGAGTCGCAACAAGAGATCTTATTACTCATTGTTGAAAACAAAACAAAACTCACTCTTCTCTAGTAGAAGTAACCATAGGCAGCCCAATCTCCTTTGCTCCACAGGTGTCTAGCGGTGTGATCTGAAATGGCTGCCTGCCAGGACACGTAATTTGGTCTAAACCCCAGCAGCCAAATCCTTCTGTGAAAACTCCATCTACAGCAGCTGCCAAAGCCTTCAGCAATTGCACATGCATATGTCCAGCAACACATGTCTAACGTCCTGGTAGATATAGAGCTCTCCTATCACTGCCTTCTTCAGGCCTACATCCAGCAACAAAACATTCTGCTAATGAGAAAACATAACACACAGTCCTGCCTTCCCGCTGGCTAAGAATGAAACCCTGCCTTTACTTGCGAAGAAGTAGTTATTGCCACCATTTCTAATAGTGGCAAGATTATACTTTGACTCCAAAAGCTAATCCTTGGCTTGGGTGAAGTTAGCTCATCCATCCATTGTGTTACTTCTGTTCAGAGAGGAGGTTTGTCTTTATTAGGCTCAGTGTTGAATCAGATACTCATAGGAAACAGCTTTTTACCTATTCCAACAGCCAAAATTAGCACAGACACAGAAGTGGTGCTCTCATGCTGGAAAAAATGTTATAGGGCTCACCCACAGAAACAGGATTACAGAACATTTTCTACATTGAAACGCATGAGAAATGGCAGGAAGGGCACTGGCTTACATTTATCCTCCTTCCATCAGGCTAATACACCTCTACTTTCTGCTCTCCCTAAACCAAAACCTTTGAAGCAGCCTCCCAGGCTTCAAGTTTTGCTGAAGAGCCCTGGCCTGCTGCCCTTAGAAACTCAGATGAAGTAATTTTTGCAAATGTCCTTCCGTACTGACCCAACCAAAGCCCCTAACTATTTAAGCCCCCAACTTCCCCTGACACAACAGCTAGTATGAAGCCAGACTTCAAGGAAAGCATCATATTCAGTGTTCTCTAGACACAGCAGTGACTTTGCAGAAAGTCCAGGGTAGCTATGAATTCCTTGCCTTTTACAGGTGATGGACTGGAAGCAAGGAGACAGTAAATCAGTCCAGAACAGGTTGCAGGACTGTGTTCAGAGAAATCATAGAATCATTTAGATTGGAAAAGACCTTAAGGATCATCAAGTCCAACCACATAACCTACTAACAATCTACCTCAAGTTGAAAGTCCTCTCTAACTGCCTTTCCTTGTGTTGTGGTTTCTAAACTCTCCAGGAGGGTTTCTGAAGAGCAAAGATGAAAGCGTTTTGCTCTTAAGGAAGGGCATCTTCATGCAAAACTTGTGCACAAGTGGAACAGTACTGCTAGGGCCCAAAGGTAGGGCTGGGAGAAGCTGCTCTGAAGAGTCACGTAATCAAGATGTCCAAATGCAAACAAGCAGCTGTAATGGTTGCCATTCCTGCTCGCTAATTTTTCCCCTGTTACTGCACGTATAACTCAGCCTGCCTGACATGCATCTGTACATGACAGTTTTGTATTTGCCAGAATACTTACAAATATTTCTATGGTCAAAGTATCCCCAAGCCTCTACTGAGTTTAAATACCATACACAAGGTTTAAAGACAGCTCCTCCCAAAGGAGTTTCAAAAAGAAGTGGGTGAGGGAGGGAAAGAGGAGAACTGAGGCACTGAGAGTTCAAGTGACATTGTATAGTAAGCCTGGAGAGAGCTGAGAATTAAAGCCAGACCTCCCAAGGCCCAGCTCAGGGCATTAACCACTATACCCTCCTTCCTGAAAAGCCTATTCCCACTTTCAATTGCACAGCAAATTGGAGCATTGAACTGAACACTTGGCACCAACCATCAATACTGATGGACCACTTCATTTCCCGATACCTCAAATCATCACTACACACATCACGGTCTCCTGCTACACAATATATGCAATATATAGAGTATTTTCACAAAGCCACAAGTAATTGTTGCTTCATCTGTTACGAGTACTTTGGCAGAATAGAGGGGGTTTGTTTTGTTTTTGTTGGGAAATCCTGCCAAGAAACCCTTTTTGGTGGATAGTAACACATTTAGGGACTTGTTATGTTACAAGTTAAAAGGAAAACTTGATTAAAAATTATATTCAACAAAATGGAGTTGGCTGAAGAATCAGAGCATCAAAGAATGGGAATCTTTCCCAGAAAGGCCAAAGTTACTGCCCAGAGTCTATGGCAAACAATGGAAGTATTCAGCAGAAGCAGCGCACCTTCCCTGCTGAATGTTTGCAAGAGCACAGGAAAGCAGAGCTAGCCCTCATATCAACAGGCTAACTCTAGTTTAGAAAAAAAAAAAACACAGTCTAGAGTCAGTCACAACGTCCACAATATATTTCAACTGTGCTTCACAAGATCAGGCAGATCACACTTCCTAAACAACTGAAAGAGTTAGCTCACAGGACTTCCAAAAAACTTCTTTAAGAAGTGAACCCCTAAGATTTTCACCTATATCCACACAGACACACAGAGAAATATCTAGTGTAAATTTCTGAGGTTTTTCAGGAGACCTGCAGACATACAATGGGCTGCCAACACAAGCCAAAGACCACAAAACCCAACTCTAATCTTGGAAAGTAAATACTACAGTCCTGCTGCACTGCTGGAACAGTAGATAGCAGCTAATCACAACTGACCCACTGACCTGGGAGTCTACAGGTCACTTAAGCCTCTTGAGATGGTCATCTGTGTTGTTGATATCTTTCACTGTAAAACCAGCATTTGAGTACGGACAAGATACTCTTGGATTGGAAGATTTCCTTGGTGTAAAATGGAATCCAAGGCCGTTGCAGGTAATATCAGTAGTCACTAGTACTGAGCTGATACAGGTCTATCATTACAGTGATCTAGTAAACTCCTTTCACAGATGCTAAAAAAAAAACCCACTTCTCAATGGAGGTGAAACTTACAGTGAAAGGAAAGAAAGACAACAACCATCTTCTGAATTTACAGAAAGACAGAACACTTCTGTGGGTGCTCCTGTAGTGTGTTACCTCACTTCTCAGTCACCAGAAGAATTAAGCCTACCCCAGAGACAAAGTTGACCTTACAGAGGAGTCAGTTGGTAGAATACTGTGGTCCCTCCCTAGCTGGTGAGGTCTGTGAAAGAACCCAGCGCTCTGTGTCATACAAACTCAACATTGCTGTTGAGAGCCAAAGTAAAGGATCAAGGATTGAAACATTAATAGGAAGAAATCTGCTCTCCTGCCCCTATGAGGGAAAGCAAATGCTCCAAGTCCATACCACAAAGTGATGGATTTCTGTGTTGGTGTATCAGACCTTCCACGTGCACATCTGGCAGGCTGAACTGCTCCCAGCACCATCACCATTGCTTTGTGCATTACAGACACAGCTCAGCTTTGCTTACCTGTCCATACTGTCAAACTATCCCAGCTTAACAGCTGAGCCATCCTGTCTGTCCTCTCACCACCACCCATGTAAAAAGCTCTCCCCCAGCTTTCTTCAGATATTGGAAAGCTGCTAGAAGGTCACCTGGGAGCCTCCTCTTCTCCAGCCTCAACCACCTCAACTTGCTCAGCCTGTCCTTGTAGGAAAGGTGCTCCAGACCTCTGATCATTTGAGTTGCTCTCCTCTGGACACCCTTCCAGGAGTCTTTCTGATGCTGGAGACTCCAGAACTCGACATACTGGTGGGGTCTCACTAGTGCAGAGTAGAGGGGGAGAATCTCCTCCCTTGACCAACTGTCACTGCTTTTTTGATGCAGCCCAGGACACTTCAACATGTAACACCTGAGCAGCTACTGGTCTAGTTCCTACTCTCCAGCTTTTCTTTTTCTCTTCTTCCACAAAACAGACTTTATAGCAATTGAACCATTTTCTTAGCCCTGACCGCACGCTGCAAACACTGGCGTTACAGCATGGACTTTAATAAACCTAGGAGCAGCTAATGGTTAACAATAAAAAATAATATTTTTCCTTCAAGCAATTAAATTGTAATATAAGGCTCTCTAATTCCTTCCTGACTGCTCCCATGGGCCTAAGAACAAGGCAACATGAGAAAATAAATAATGTGTTCCTGTTACACTGCTTCAACCATACCTTTAAGTCTCTACAGGAGAAATATTGTTTCCCTCATTAATTCTGAAATCTCTTTTATGGCTTCGTATATCAAGTTACCTTTCTGCTAACCTTTTATTTATACACTAGTTTACCACATTATGTTTCCAATCCAGCACTGTTTTAATGAGTAATTTGGCTTTGATAAGTCTATGACACATCAGAGACAAATGCAGGTCACGTTTAAGCCCAGCAAACCCACCAAAATAAGCAGACACCCAACTTTCAAAGTGTCTATGATCTTTTGCAACCACACTTTAATGGTAGTTTGTTGTTTATTTATTCCCTTCCAAACGCAAATAGCTTCCCAGCTCACCCTAACAAAGAATTACTAGCAGCAAACAAGACAGGGATTATGTTAGAAGGAAGGGAGGGTTCAGTAAGCATTTAGACATTAAAATATCAGTCTGAGTAATAAATCAGACCCTGAGTAACCTGTGTGGAATGAAAGGAACAACTCTAAGACTGCAATTTGAATATAATCTGAGACTCTACTTAATCTGCTATCAAGGACCTGTAAAGGATCCCATCAAGATTTTGACCTTCTAGTATCTGAGGGGGCCTAAATGAAGGCAGGGGAAGGTCTTTTCAAGAGGGTTCATACAGACAGGAAAGGAGCAAGGGGTTCAAGCTGGGAAATGACAGGTTTAGGCTGGATATTAGAAACAAGTTCTTCAATGTGTGGATGGTTGATCGTTGGAATGGGCTGCCCAGGGAGGTGGGTAGGGCCCCCATCCCTGGAGCCATTCAAGGTCAGGCTTGATGAGGCTCTGAGCAACCTGACCTAGGTAGAGTTGTCCCTATGTAGGGAGGTTGGACTAGATGACCTCTAGAGGTCTTTTCCAGCATAGAACATTCTATGATTCTAAGATGAATTCTAAGATGAGTCTTTCACTGCTAGGTGCTGTATGAACAGATGCAGCCCTTTTTTTTCCATCAATCTGGATGGTAGTTGCAGCCACCAGAAAAGATGGACATTTTCTATCAGAACCACAGCAGTTTCTCAAGTCTATAAAACAATTTATAAGCATTTGCAAGATTCCACTTAGGTGAAAGAAATAATGTACAGAGAGCAACAGAGAAACCTTCAGACACACAGTGGAAATGCAATCAGCACATCAAGAAGTCTTGCAGAGGAATATCAGGCAAGACAAGGCATCTGTACCTTGAGGTGAAATCAAAGTGCGACTAGAAGGGTACAAATAGGGGAAGACTTCAAAGTACCTGCTGGGTTAAAACAAGATGGAGACCTCAAATTCAATCAAGTTTGTGGGTTTTTTTAAGAGCTGTGAGACTTAGCTCAGAAACTAACATGAGGCTGAACCCAAAGAAGCTAAGGGTTCTGCTTTCACCATGATTACTTGAGGGCTCTTCTACCAGCCTCTATGGCCTGTCCATCCAAGCTATGGATTTGCAGCTGTTCCCCCTAGGCAGGAGGCATACTTGATCCCATTTACTGTCCCCACCAGCAACAGACATTTCAATGTGAAATGTCCCTCTTATACCACCTTGGTTTAAGATCTCCTATGTAAAGTAATCCTGGCACTGTTACAGAACCTGCACCATGAAGAAGATTCACAGAAGCTGTTGTTGCAAAAGAATTGTCAAAAGATCATTATCCCCTCTCAAAATGGGATGAAGAAAAGAAAAGGGGGTTGATTGTGTTTCTCTTCTGACCTGACGTATTACCCTTGCTGGAGAATGTGACAATCACAAGCATGAAAACAAACAGCTCTCTGGAGAAGGAGCCTATCTTGCCATTTCAGAGGAACTGCATGAGGATACAGATAATAAGGCATTAACTTAATGAAGAAATTAAGCTTTTCAGTGTTGGCAGACATTTGAAGTATGTGCCTGAATCGAGTGTGTGTTAACCAGCTTCAGAGAACTCTTCAATCTGCCGAGAGTCCTTAGTGTTTTACAGTGACACACATGCCCCCCCCAACACCACTGTCATCTTCAGTGATGATGTGTGTCCTGGAAAGACTAGTTATTGTAGCTCCAAGCCCTGCATTTTATGAGGTTTGAATCATTCTTGACATTCAAAGAGCTCATTCCAAAGGAAAAGAATAACAAAGATTAAGAAAAAAATGCTAAGTTCAGGAGTCAACCTTGGAAATGCTGCCTGTGGGGCATTCCCAGGGATGTCCTGATCCACAGCTGAGAGAAGCAGCGATGCTGTCAGCTGGCTGCACCTCTTGCATGCTCGGTGAACCCAAGAATCCTCACCACATTCACCTAAAGCACTTCACATGCAGGTCTGTAAGTCCAAGCTCTTGCACAAGTAAACAAGAATAAAGTACACAAGGAAATGTACTGGAGTAGGACAATGATCTTTCCAAAACTGAAATAACTGATTTATAGGGTGTTGTTTTTAATTAAGAATAGCACTGGAAATTACTAAAGACATTTCATATCCAGTGAATTATGTCTCCCTTTACCCAGCAGCAGGTTCATCAACTACTTTTCATTTATCTATAAGAATATTATTATATATTATAATGTTCATATATAGATAATATATTATATAGATAGCATTATATAATGATATCATAGAAACATCATGGCTGGAAAGGATCTCCAGGATCAGCAAGTCCAGCACTCATCCAAACATCTCCCAACCCTTAGACATGGTCTCAAGTGCTCTAGCTACTCCTTTTTTAAACACCTCCAGGGACAGTGACTCCACCACCTACCTGGGCAGCCTGTTCCAGTGCCCAGCCACTCTCTACGTAAAGAACTCCTTCCTAAGACCCAACCTAAACCTCCCCTGACGCAGCTTGAGGCCATTTCCCCTCATCCTATCATTAGTAATTTTGGAGACGCTATAATAATATCTATAGAATATTATGACATATTAATATATAATAATTATATACAAAATACAATGAGATATATATATACACAAGATACAATGAAATTGTCTTTTAAGAAAATTATTTTTTGCTGTCTTTCAAGATAGTCACTTCTGCAGTAACACATAAGACACTTTGGGATCTTTGAATTACAAAGGGGTTTATTTGAATTATATGCAAGTACTAAATGTACATTATATAAACACACGGTGCTACAGTACACACTGAACTCTTCAGATAAAACATTTGTCAGAAAGGACAATGTCTTAAAACTGCACAGAGCTGAGCAGAATTGTTTGTTTAATGGTTTCTGTTTCATGGAGTGGAATAAACACTCCATGAAATTTTTTCCTGTTGTTGTTTTTCTCAACTGGGGCTTGTACTGGTACTCTCACCACCAAAACTGTATCTATAAAATGCTCTATAAAAGTCTGAGTTACAGTATCACAGTTTAATCAGCCCTAACCTAAGCAGCTTAATGAGGAACAATTATAGAAGTAGGAAAATTATTTATCTTGGGACTGTGAGGCAGATAATTTTGGTTAAATTTTTCCAGATGGCTTCCAAATCTGAAAATTAGTCAAACCCTTTACCTACCTACTGAAAGAGTTTGGATGCCTTTGAATCATGAAAAGAATATATTGTATAAACTCTGTAGGGCATGGGACCTTACATTCTTGGCCACCAGCACATGGATATTATTAATCAGTATTAGATGATTTGTGTTTTTCTTTCTGTTTCTATTAGAAATGCGGATTAAACTGAAACTTCTTACAACCTTTGGATTTTATATTCATCCCTTCTCTTTGATCCAGTAAGCTTTAATGGTAGCAGCACAGAGAGCTCAGATAATGCTAGTGCTGGAGGTGTATGTACCTGTATAGTATATGTGTGTATCTCTAGCACAGTACTTTAAACATGATTGATAATAATAGCTCAAATGTAGCTGTTTCTTAACATTCAGAACAGACCACAAAAGATAGTGATGCACCATGTCATGACAGTATACCAGCCAGCTTCCCTTGGAGGTGTCCTCTCTTTACAAGAGCCCGTCTCTTTACAGGGACCCAACACCATCATCCTTCATTCCCAAGCACTATCCAGAAAGATTCCTGTATGATTAAGCCATTACAAGCATATTCTGAAAGCCTGTTTAGCTTCCTTCAGCAATGTCCCAGCACCACCACTCTGCATCCTCCACAGCAAGGAGACACAGAAACACAAACCAGCAGTAAGGAAAAATAAAAGCAAACAAAAAAGCAACAGGTCTCAGCAAAACAACCGCTCTAGCAAATCATGGCAGGACAGAGCAAAGGAAGTAAAGCAGCTGGGCAGCCAGCAAGAGCCTGTTCAGTAGGAGAGGATGGTTGAGAGGTTGTTTTCCTCTCAAAAATCACATTGAGAGGAAATTTGTAACTGCAGGGTTATCTCCCCAGCTACTTGGTACCAATACTGCCGCCAAGGACAATTCTTCCAGGGACAGGATATCATTAACTTTCCTAGTGAAGTGATATCTGCTGGAGCTGAAGGAACTCAGGTTTCTTCCAGCTTACAGAGACTTAGAAAAATTTCAGTCAAGAGAAGGATTTCTAGGTCCAGCTCCTCTCCTATCACTAGCACTGCTACATAGAACTCCATGTGAATTTTGCTGATAGAAGTCAAGCTTCACAAAAAAGGCAAGGTTTAAAAGCATCATTTTTACAAAGAGGCCTATCAAAAACACAAGATGTAGTGGGTTTAAGTTATTCCTGAAGAGATTCTGGATGGAGTCCAGAAGAAAACCCTTCACCATTAGAACAATTAACCATTGGAATAATCTCCCAAGGAAAGTAGCCGATTGCCCTACACTGGACAGCTTTAAGACCCAGATTGGCAGGCTACTGAGACATCTAATTTAAACAATTTTTTGCTTGATAGGTTGGACTAGATGATCCTTGAGGTCCCTTCTACCCTGGTATTCTATGAATCTATGAATCAAGGAGAGGGCTGTGAAAGACAGCTAAGCATTAGGATAGACAGGACAGAATATCTGTTCTCGGTGGCAGGTAAGAACAGTTATCAAAAACCTGCCAAAAATGATGTGGAGAATGTTGAGCCTGCCTGGGGAAAGGAGGATGTCTGTCAGCTCTTGAGTGCTGACCATCATCACCAGCCTTTTCATTAGTGATTAAAGGTGCTATTTTTCCAGGAGAACCTGACACCTTGGCTATGAGGGCAGAGAACTGTGATGCCCACACCAAGTTTAGGGTTACCATTAGGCAAATCACCATAAACACTCTACTCGCCCTTCACTTTCAGCAGCCAGTTCCCCATTTAAACTTCTCCATCTTTATAAAAGTGGTTATATTTTCATACTATGTAGGACAGAGGGACTAAGCTGCATCCTCTTCAATACCATCCATCTTCTCCCCTCTGCTTTTTTCCCTTTGTGCTAACATTGTGCATCTCTGACTTGCATCAATTCCCAACAAAATCATTCCCACTCTCTACAGTCTCCACTCACTTTTTTTTAAGTCTCTGATCTATTATTCAATCCATCTTAGAAGCCTTTCAAATTCTGCTAAATCCTTTAGGAGACGAAAATATTAATAATAACATTCTATTACTTCCAGTGCTATTTTTTAATCTCTTTCTACTCTCCAACATCTGTTGTTTTGGCTTATCCCCTACAGCTGGAGAAAGAGGGCTGAAATCTCTATAGGGAAACATCTGCATTATGAAGATTTTTTACTTTTTAATGTAAAAGAAGGTTTATTGTAAAATCTCAGGTAGCTTGAAGAATTCCCAATGGATTTCTTAGAAAGCAGGGGTGAACTTTAGCTAAAAGTTTTTCAAACACACCTTGTTCTGTTAATCCTAGATGCAAGGTCTTGCTTTAACTCTGATTAAATGAAATCGTAACTCCCTAGAAAAAATTCTCTATTCACAGAAAAAAAGATTTCTTATTAGCTTTCTCATTTTGAAGACATTTTTAGTTACCTGTCCTAAGAAGTCCAAATGAAAGCAAATCATAAATGTGCCTATTATTTGCATGCCCTCCCTGTAGAAGATATTGAAGAATTTTATT
>JAOXOE010000698.1:14674287-14687937 GCA_028565055.1 Phoeniculus purpureus
CTGTAGAAGATATTGAAGAATTTTATTCATTTAAATACTTGAAAGCTATAATTTAACACATTTTTAACCTATCTTATCCAGAAAAGATATTGCTTTTAGATGAAAAGTACACAGCTATTAATTTGGCCCAAGTCTTTCAGTTATGCTGAAGAGGAAGAAGGTGAATATTGCACAATGACATGTCACGGTACTTTATGGTCAAGAAACTTTTCTCATATTTGTTGTGAATGTGTACATTGATATGAGGTTAAACTGCTCTATAAACCAACCCATCAAATCACAACTGTCTTCTTGTGCACCAGTTTATCTGTTCTAAAGAACATGCAGCTGTGAGGTTAGCACAGATTCAGAGAGAGAAGGCTAAAACTCCGGAGTGAAATCACTGCACCAAGCCAGACTGTGTCCTTGGATATATCCTTGTAGCTCAAATCAGTGGAAATATTCCAGCTTTGCACCTGTGTAACTGAAAGCAGAATGCAAGTGTCTACTTCCCCATCAGACTTCATACTCAGTTCAGACAAGAAAACAAATTCAAGTTGTTCCCACTGCTTATATTTACCAAAACCTGCTCCCCACAGGCAGTACTAACAGGACACTCTCATGCTGACATGCAAAATATTACACAGGCTTATTCCCTACTAATCTGTTACTAAGAACTCTGTGCAAAGCCGCAGATATCAAGGTTCTTGCTGATTCAAGGTTCAAGCAGCTCTTGCTGATTTACCCAACTTACACCCATATACACAGAATTCAGGGCATGTTTACAGAGGAGGTTTTGGCAGTGTCAGAGATTGCTTGCACGCATCTGCAGAATCCTGAAGCATAGAGAATGCACATAGGGCCAACAGTAAAATCAGTAGGCAGTAAAGGGTCACAAGTTTCTATGCAGAACTGAATAAATTCACTTGAAAGACCAGAAATGCAAGGCGGATGGATACAAAGGGAGAAAAACAGAAGTCAAACTTTCCAAAGAGCAGAAGCTTATTAATCTTTTTCTGTTCAGCTTCTAAAGTTTTATAACCACATATCTCACCTACAAATATTCAGTCTAAGATCAGTGTGTCTTGTTCCGTGTAAACTCCCCAATCAGTCCTGCCTTCTTTTCTATTAATCCAGCCTTTAAAATACGTTCTTTTATCAGGTTTTAATGTCTAACATGATTTAATCAAGAACACATGCCTCATAAATATCATCTGTCATGTTCCATTAGTTTCATGTGGAAAAGTACAAGTCAATAAACAAAGGTTGTGCCATAAATCTGCCTTGAACACATTATACCTCAAATAAGAAAATAAAAACATGTGTGTCCTTTGACCTGGATATTCTTAAAATGGAACTTCAGGTATTGTCTTATGCCTTTAAAAACATTGAAAGCATTCAAAATTAATTGCAATTTCAATTTACATAATGTTGATATGGAGACGATGATTAAATAAGCACTATGCCTTTAAGGCACCTGTTAAATAACATCACTGCCGCTGGCTTCAAACTGATACCCCGGGCTGCACAATGAGAACCAGCTCTCTCCACTATGCCCCTCTGCTGTAAAAATCCCTCGTAACTCAGAGGAGCCATTGAGTTCAGTTATTAAAACAGAGAGGGGAAGAAAGGAAAAGGAAGGGGCGGGGGGCGGGTGAGAAAGCACCTTCTATCGTGCCCAGTATGGAAACAGGGCTGCTATAACTACCAGAGTCCAACCAGCCCAGGGAGCACCTCCGAGAGCTCTCTTCAGCCCTTCCACTCCCATGCTGGTGGGCATCAGTTTGCCACCAGCTCTTTAATTGCCCAAGAACACAGATAACATGATGTACTCAGTTCTGGTACGTACACCAATGATCAAATTTGATGCTTGGGCCATCTGAGAAGATTTTATTTAAGGAAATTCATGGTCTTTCCAGAGGTACGACAGCAGCTTGTGGTTTTTGGTCTTTTCCACTTATGATCTCTGTTTGTTATAGGCTGTTGGAGAGTGCTTTGTGCCTTGTGAGTGGTGTGGGACAGATGCTACTGGACTCACTGTTGATTGCCTTCAACAAACTGGATTTGATTGTCCATGTGGACCTTCCCACTTCTTGCTCCCACCAACTCGGTGAGCTTTGGATGAGACTCTCCCTGCCCAGCCTTCTGCTTTATAGCAGCATGGACAAGAGGGGTTAGAGTCTTCACTGGGGTCCCCAACCATCCCCCAGCACCCTTCTGGGCAGCATGCAGCCCAGCATTCCTAGTGCTGGCTCACTCACTTAGTTTAGCTCTGTCAGTAGCAATATTCTTCTTCTGAGGTCCCACTGATTTCTGTACAATTGAAAGTGGTGGACAATTCCAATTCCTTTCCAAAACCAGGGAAATTAGATTGAAAATAGTGCTAGAGTCCTTGAGAAAGGAAGTAAAAGGTTTTCCTCACATGTACTGTGAAATCTGAGGAGGAAGCAACTCTCAGCAAAACAGTTCAATTTTGAAGCTTGAAAAAGACAATTAGGAATATTTGGGTTTTTTCCTTGAAGATGCCTTTGATCACACTCACACTTAATTCCTGCAGTTCATCTTTGTGCGATGGGCCTACTCTCACTCCCAAAGTAGCTGATTCCCACTGCTTTCTGATTTTTCCTGTGCCTCCTGCCTTTTTCCAGTGTTTCCTCCCTTCCCCACATCCAATCCCACCTTCAGCCACCAATGATTGGTCTAGGATGGTCCGGGTGCTCGCCTGCTCATCATTCACCTCTTAGATGTAAAAGGGTCAACACATCACTCCTCCCTGCCCAACTCTGCAATGGGAGCATTTTTCTCTATGGGAGACAGCAGAAGGTAACATTGAACAGTTTTTACTCAAGTCCCTACACTGAGTTTTCTGGATTCCACTCCTTTATCAAACGTTCCTCTTTGAAAAACAGGAACTACATGTCTACAATCCAGTAACTCCCTGGATTTGGAATTACAGGATAATACTATTAGTAATGAACTAGTAAGGTACGGCACTCATCTAACAGTTGACAGGCTCTGACATTCACTTATCCAAGTCTCTACCAATTGTGTCTTGTTAAGTAATCTGCCAGAGTACATTGTCTTGTAGCAACCCCCACTGCCCTAAGACTTGTTCCAGCACTACAACTGCCCAAAGAACCTTACACCACCTCACTGAGTTTACCTGTAGGGGAGCAAGCAGACCTCAGCTTTTGCTGTGCTCACAGTACTCCTGGCCTGAGGTTGTGCCTGTGTTATATGTCTTATGGCGTTCCTCTGGGTTCCCAGTCATGCCTTCCTGGTACCAGGCAGGACAAAACCGTTACTGGATGTTGTGGGGATAGGATGAAGTGACATAGGAGGAAAAAGGTAACAGCAGATTCAGGCAAGGGAGGAGTCAAGCAAGCAAATCTCACATTCAGGCAATGGTGCTGATGTGGCTGGCACCTCACTTCGTGTAGGGGCATTAAAAGGACTCTGGCACCATAATAATCCTGTAGTATTGCTGAGCATCGCTACCAAATTTACCTGAAAATAATCCAAATAAATTCACAGCACCACACTGGAGAGTCTCTGCAAGGAAGGGGGATTCCTGTCACCACAGGAACTTCCTGACTTGTGAGTAAATTGTAAAGCTGTGAATTGCACAGTGTCACAGGACAGCACCCTGCAGGGTGATCATTATCACAGCACCCTGATGTAGCCCTTCACAGATCAGAGTTTAGAAAACCAACCAAGTGGCTGGGCAGTGTCTTGGTCCTTCAGAGCATCTCACAAGACACACTGGGAGTACTAAAAGTATTTTATTTTATATGTTGAGAGGATGCTTCATGTTCTCAGTGCCAGAGTCAGTACATCGTACTCAGTCCCCTAGTGCTAACTCGCAGGCTACATCTAAACTGGCTGAACACCAGGGCCCTTTGCTGGCAGAGGAACAAGTCTCTTCCAAAATCCCGTACTAATTACAGCTGCTTTAGTACCCTTATAAACATCAGGATCCACTTCCCAGCTCTCATGTTTCACCTTCTTTCAATAACAAAATTTTTAAAAGGAGAAAAATAATAATTTAGAAGTTGTATGGCTCAGAAGACTTCAGGCATCAGAAGGGTTTGATAGCAGAATCATAATACTTCTAATTCCCTGAGATCTTTTATGTTGCACATCTCAGATGGACTCCAGTGGTATCACCTGGCCAGGAAGCAAAGCAGCTCTGCTACTAAACCAGCAGGATAAGATCAGCACTGAGTGGAGGAAATACCAACAAAAATCTCCCACTTTTCCCTGGATTTCCATCCAAACAAATGAGTTGGCCACTTCAGCTTCTCTCTCAACAAAGTCTTGGTGCCTGCAGGTTAGCCCCATCCTCCTTCGGAAACTCTAAATTAATAAAAGAGCAGTGTATTTCCTCTGAGTGGCTCTCCCACCCCACTGCTTGTCTATAATGCCTCAACTCCTTGGTGAACAGTAGATTAACAGGTGGCACAGCCAAATGTCCATAGATGCCATAGAAAAATATCCATAGAAAGCGTGAACTATGTAGCAGCCAACACCAGAAGGCTAACCACCAGATTCAGAGAGGTATCTAGACACTGAGTTTGTAATTACATCAGCGAGTTAGGTGCCTAAATACTGCTATGGATCAGACCTTCAGTAGAACAAACTTCAAGGCTTGGTTTTTCAGTGGTTTCACAGTTCCTATAAAACTTCAGCACCTCCTTTAAGGAGCAAGTCCTTCTTAAGGTTAGAAGAGCCCTACAAGATCATCAAGTCCAGCCATCCACCCAACCCCACCCTGCCCCTTAAACCAGGATCCCTAGTGCCACATCTCCATGGTTTTTTAACCCCTCTAGCAACGGTGACTCCATTACCTCCCTGGGCAGCCTGTTCCAACCCCTGACCACTCGGCCAGTGAAGATTTTTTTTCCTAATGCCTAATATAAACCTCTCCTGGCACAACTTGAAGCTGTTTCCTATGTTTTATCACTGATGACTTGTCTTGCCTGAAAACAACCATCCAGTTCTCAAAGGAAAAAGACTGGATCTGTTAATACATTAAAAAAAACCTCAACATTTTAATGACATTGTTCATTTGTCACTGCTTGGCTTCCTAGGAACCATCTAACTCCATGAATCCCTAGGGCAGGATCCTATCTCTGCTACCAGCTTATGGAGTGACAATATGATAGGAGGCATCTGACAGCCACTGTATTGTGGAAGATTACCTGATAGACATTAGCTGCTCCCCAAAACTTACAGATTGTTTTCAATTAACACAGGCACCACCTAATTTCATGGCTTCTAAAATAAAACAGAACAAGAACCAAGAAACCCATCCAAAATAACAGAAACTAGATGATCTTGAAGGTCCCTTCCAACCTAAGCCATTCAATGATTGTGGAGCTGTTGGTCCATAAAGAAATTGAGCTGCACAGGCTTTAAGTGGGCACCAAGGAGCAATCCCTTTCCTGGTTCAGAATTACAAATCACAGATCATACCCAAAGAAAAGGGGGAGGAAAAAAGGCCCCTGTGGTGACAGTTCAGACTGAAATTAATTTGCCCACTTGCAGAAATTCTGAAAGTGTTTGCTCTTGATTTTTCATCCCCACCACAAGGCAGCTGATTTCTTCCAAAGCACACACTTGCACTGTTGTGGGCTGCTTGAACAGCACAGCCAACACTGCAAACAGACATGTCCCATGGTGGCACAGCAAGCAATGGGCACGGCAGCCACACTGCGGGGTGTGCGGAGCCATAAGTGCATACACAGACACAGACTTGTGTCTGGCCCAGGAACTGACAGAGGAGAAAGGTGTCACAAATATAAATCTCAGACCAGGAAGCCAAAGAACTCAACCGAATTTTAGTCACATGGATATCTCTCCGTTTCCTTTGGCTGCCTCAGTCGACTGTGGCCCGAAGTTGTAAAACCTGCCCACAGCTGCTCTGCTCACCCCCAAGCTGATGTTTCACACTGTGACTTTATGCAGGCTTGTTTGGGTCTAACAAGGTCCTTATTTTTCTACAATGCAGGAAATAAGGAAACCAGCCATCAATTATTAGAAGCGCAGCAGATCTGAGCTGTGTGGCTGTAAAACAGATTTTTCTTTAATGAAACTGAGCTGCCATTTGCCAGAAATAACAAGTGCCCAAGACCAAAATGTAAATCAAAACTAAAGGAAAGTTTTAAAAACTTTGACTCATTGGTAGCAACAGACAAGCTCAGAAGGAGGTGGGTATGATTTTGGAATGTCTTAAAAATGTGTGACTAATAGGACTTCTAAAGACATTATTTGTGAGTTAGTATTTCAGTCTCCCCACAGAAAGAAAACATCATGACCAGAGAGGGCCACAGCGTTTGCTGCAATAACTGTGTTAGTATGTCAGTAGTGCTATGTGAGGAAGGACCTGCAGAGCTTTTGTTTTCCTTCCAGAAAGCAAAAAGATACTAATATTGAAAGAATCATCAGTGCTTGGTAAGAGAAGGAAAATCACAGCTATTACCTTTCCTCCACCTGACTAGGTTTTAAACCCTGCACTTCGTTTTAGTTGGTCTCAACCCAGGTCCTAGGAGACAGTAGGTTCCATCACAACATCTCGGAATAGACCAGTCTAGTCAGTGAGGAGTGGTGCTGTTTGCTGAAGGAGACATCACAAGAGGAAAGAAAGGGAGGGTCTGGACGAAACATTAGTCGCTAGTGATTGCCTTACCATCGTTACTGTCAAAACTGTGTCAGTGCAGTGTGGTAATGCTCCTGACTGCCCCAGCCTGACCAATTGTCACAAAACTCAGAATGAGGCCCTAAATTTGGCCCTAATTTGTATATCATCCCCAAGGACTGCAAGGCAAAGCACACAAAGAGCAGCACCAGTCTAGCAGCAGGAGATGGTCTGGAACCTCATAGAATCACAGAATCATTAAGCTTGGAAGTGATCTACAAGATCATCCAGTCCAACCATCAACTCAACCGCACCCTTCCCCTTAAACCCTGTTCCCTTTTTCCTGATATGCAATCTAAACTTCCCCTGGCACAAGTTGAGGCCATTTCCTCTTGTTCTATCATCTTTTACTGGTTACAAGTTGGGATGGTCCAGCTTGTTCATCTCATGATCCTACCATTGAATGCAATTGTCCATGGTTGAAAGAAATAATTTCCTACACAGGAACATCCAAACCTGGCTCAGCAACTAAGTACCAGAGGATTTATCACATCCCTTGCTAAGCTGCTATGCCAGAGTTAATTATCCTTGCAGTCAAAAATATGAGTCTTCCTTCTTTTTTGATCCTTCTTGGTTTCCAGCTGTGAGATGCCATTCTCCATTTATCTGCACCCGAAAAGACTTCTTAAGAACCACATCTTCTTCTCTGGTGCATCTCCAGAACAGACCAGATTGCCTCTAATCTTCCGTTAGTCCATTAGTACCACACTATCAGTTAACATCTTTCAGTTCTTCTCCATATTCCTTTGATTTTTCAAAGCCATTTGGGAAAGTTCAAGCATCCTGCAACTACAGTGATGCTTAACAGAAAGGTAATATCACTTCCCTATGCTTTCTTAATAATGCGTCATATCACCTCATATAGAAATTTATCATCTCATACAAATTGAATGTGGCATCACTAGCCAGCACCACTTGCTTTCCAAGACATTCAGTTTATAGCCTGCAGGCCAAGTTAAGACTCGTAGGTGTCTGACTGTATGAAAATACTCATTGCCCAATTCCTAATCATGGCTTAAGAAATCCATGCTGCATGCTAGTCACTTCCTGATTTTTAAGTGTTATTTCTAAGGATTATTATTATATTAATATTTATTTCCAGAAAATCTTAAGGAACACAGACACTTTACTAGCAGTTTCCTATTTTCTGCCAGGATTTCAGTAGAATGTATTAGATAACTCTGAGGAAAAGATCTCAAACTCCGAGTTGTATAAAAAATGCTGTCACTGTCCAAACCCCCATTGTTTGGCGTGTGCTGCAATTTCTATAGAGAAATCTGTTTTCACAGCATTGAAAAGGCAAACTTACTGTTTTCTATGCAGCTATTTTTCTGCCATCAGCATTGCATGTTCAATTCAAAACGTAACCCAGACGCTTAAGTCTAATCTACCAATACATTTACCTCTGCCAGCCTCACTCTTGGGCTTGTTATAAAACAAGAACAAGCTTGATGAACTCCTTTAAGAAGCAGAACAGCTTCTTTCAGCTTCTCTGTCAGTGTATGTTACCACAATACCTTCCCCATTCTAAACAGTCTAAACTCCACCTGAACCTTAAGGATGTAGATAGAACCAGCAGATAAAGGCCAATAGTGCCAGAGGGCTTCAGCATGGTCAGTTAATGTTAGTATTTGGAAAATAGGATGCATTGCAAATGAATAATAATAATAATTCAATGTGAGCCTGATTCAGTATCAATAAGGCTATTTCCTTCTTCAGAACAATGGCTGGCATTTTCTATCCCCAATAGGCAATCATTTGTTAGCAATGGCATGTCCCCAGAATGCCACAGAACATTTCACAACTGCTTTGCACATAAAAATCAACCATTTTCCGTGCCCAGTTGTCCCACCACTGGCTCTCCCAACTGCTACTCTTAGAGCCCTTCGCTCAGCCTGTGTTTTATTGTGTGGCTTCGCAGTGTTTTCTTGACAAACAAATGAGTGGTCAGAAACACCAACGCTGGACAAGGAGGGGTTTGAACTTTGTTCAGTAAGTCAGAGAGGATAGAGGCCTGGAGTATCACAGTTTGATAAGCTTCCTGTAATTTTCTACTGCCTAAGCAGCTACGTGTGGTCATGTGAAAGCTCATTGAGCCCAAAGAGTTAATCCCACAGCAGGATTTCAAACCAGCCTGTCTTTAAGAACTCCAGTGACAAACCACTCACAGCCTGCTTGAGCACCAATATGTCAAAAGCTAAGTATACTCCTAGTTAGTATCTTTTCTAGTATCAAGCCCACATAATCCCTGGGGAAAAATAAATCAGTGAAGACTTGGAAAGTGCTGATATTCAGGTGAGAATGCAACAGCACACTCAGCTTCAGAAGGTGTGTAATTGATTTTCATCTATACCAGCAGAACAAGCCTCTGAGTTATAACTGATCTATAAATAGGTAGATTCCATGTTTGGAAGGTCCTTCTCCTACCTAGCTCACATTCTACACGTGGGTTGTTCAACATTAGGAAAATATTCTTCACTCTGAGAGTAAGGGATCCCTGGAAAAGGCTGCCTAGAGAGGTGGTAGAGGCCCCATTGCTGGAGCCATTGAAGGTCAGGCTGGATGGCGGTCTAAGCAATCTGTACTAGTTAGAGATGTCCCTGCTCGTTGTAGGCAGGTTGGACTAGATGCCCTTTGGAGTCCCTTCCAACCTGATAAATTCTACGATTCTATGATCAAACTAATATATGCTGTAGTCAAGAACCTTCACACTAGAAGCTGTATTTAGTGTTCCAGACTGCTTCTCCAGTGGTACTTGGCATCATCATTCATTTTTACCTAAATGCTGGTTGGTTAGAAGACTGCTTTTCCACCAAGTTTCCTTTCAAATCTCTTATTATCTAAGCTCTGAAACCACCTCACTGTCACTTCAGATTGACTGCTTGCTGCCAAAACATCCACCCCATGCACAAAACATCTTTATCACCTCTAATGTTTACTATTCTTCATTTTCAAGTCTTCCAACAATTTCTCCAGCAGCTAATAAAAACTCTATTGTTGACATAAACGCTATCCCTTAGCAAGGGAAGTCCTCCAAGCAGGTTATTCCCCTTTCAGAAAACTTAACCTGGGTACCACAGAAGCAGCTTCTGCAAAACATTAGAGTTTGCACTCAAGCTTGCCAAATAAACTGTACTTGTAGCTGATGCCATCACACACTTACGCTCTAAATTAGTCACTGCAATGGTTCGCTCTTACTTTCTAGTTTTTGGTCCTGTTGCTATTGGACTTCTATGACTAATCCTGCAAAACGCAAGCACTTGTAAAAATACTTGTGAAAGTGGTAAACTTATAAGCAAATAGGCATCAAAGCAAATTCTGACAAAGCAGTCCAAGTGTTCATGCCAGTAATCTCTGCCTAACAGCTTCTGACAGGATGCAGTAAGAGAAAGGAGATCTCATATGAATAATGTTTCCAATAAAAGCCAGCCAAATCACCCTACCGGATTCTGAGTATTTACACATTCAACAGACAAAAAGCTATTTATACCAGTTGCCATCAACTCAAATAAGTTACAACCCTCAACATACATTTAAAAATAAGCCACTAGCAAAGCTGCACAAAGTAAAGGATGGAGGCCAGGACACCAGGAGAGCAGAACAAGTTGTGGAGACTTAAGGGCAGGGAAAGCGCAAGTAGGCTCTAGGGGTAAACATCCCCTGAGATTTCCTGCGTACCCATTCAAAAGACAGAGATGCTGAAATGGACAGGGATCCTTGTTTTGAAAAGGGAACCATTCGTGCACAGATTGCTGTAGCTTAGCCCCACAAAAATACGACAAGTCAGCAAATCTTATCGAATAGCTCGAGAATGCAAAGAAAAAGAATATAAGCCAATTTGTGGTGAGTTGGCAAGAGGAGAACTAAGACGCAGAAGTGCTCAGATTAAAAATGTGAGACATCTTTTTCTTTTGCCAAGTGAACAGAGTCCATACTTTCAGGAGAAACTTCACTGCATTAGTCCCTCCAGGGCTCAAGTCTGCCTCGTTCTTATCCACTCTTGGTTTTTAAAATGGCATCACTTCAGATCTGCAGCAAAACTAGGGATTAATGAAATCAGCCCAGCTCAGTTTAACATAAACCAGCTTTGATGACTTCAAGGAAATTGAACACTGTAACAATCAGATATCCAGGAAGGAGGAACTTGGTGTTGCTTTTTCATCTTGAAGACAGTTTTAGCTGCATGTGAAATACAAGTTTGGATATTCTCTTAAACCTGCTCACAGCAAAACCCTTTCCATACAATCTTTAATAAATAGGAACATGCAGAATATAAAATTCCTCCCTGTGAGAGTACTGAGGCACTGGAACAGTTTGCCCAGGGAGGCTGTGGATACTCCATCCCTGGAGCTGTTCAAGGCCAGGTTGCATGGGGCTTTGGGCAACATGGTCTGGTGAGAAGTGTCCCTGCCCATGGCAGCAGCTTGGAACTAGATGACATCTGAGGTCCCTTCCAATCTAAACCATTCTGTGATTCTGTGAATTCTGTCCTGCCAGAGTGATAAGGATCTCAAGAACTTTGGAGTAGCTACCTTCACCCCAAGTCTGGGGAACACACAATCCATTGGGTGATTTCTACTCAAGAATAACAGCCAACTTTTCCAACTGCTGGAAGGCCAGCAGAGGGAAAGATTTTCTTCCCAAGATGGACTTATTATTGCCTCTTTCCAACAGAGCTCCCTTAACGTAGCCTCCTTTCCTTCACCTCAGCACAGCAAGCACTGAAGTAAATGAGAGAATTTGTTCCTCAGCAACAATTTTGCAACTGGCAGCACAAACCAGATGCCAAGCAGCAAGAAGCCTCACTAAAATGTTCCATTAAAA
The DNA here is from genome assembly GCA_028565055.1 of Phoeniculus purpureus. Lineage (NCBI taxonomy): Eukaryota > Metazoa > Chordata > Aves > Bucerotiformes > Phoeniculidae > Phoeniculus > Phoeniculus purpureus. The sequence continues at coordinate 14,685,788 of JAOXOE010000698.1, forward strand.
CCTTTACTTTCCCAAAGATAACAAACGTGTTTTGCACTTTTCACCACACATACACAAGGGCAGTCACCTACAAGGGGACTTCACCATGTACTTGACATAGCAAAGAGAGAAATTTGGTCCATGCATACCCTGTGTAGAGGAGGTGCAGCTATGCTCAAGCAAGTGCCACCACACACTGATTCATCTCTATGTTGCAGTGCAGCATCCTGCAACAGCACCAGATCAGATCTCAACAACCACGTATCTGGACACTGCACCTGAATTAACAAGCCCTGTCCCTCAGCACGGAAAATGAGGCTGGCTCTGATAGTGTGCACCATTTCTGGCTCCAAAGTGGCTCATCTTTCTCCACACCAGACCCTTTTCAATAGACATATCTCAAGTAATACACAGACTTGCTCCGAAATTATATAGTGGAACAACCTAGAATCCAGTCCAAGTAACCTAATGTGCTTCATCTCAAACATTTACTTGGCCATGTAAGCTGCTGGCACAATCCTTGTGTTATTTCTTCCCTGTCTTCACCATTCTTTGCTTGTTCCATGTCTGATGGCAGATCACACCAGCTTTAGACCCATGCAAGGTCCTGCACAGGAAATTAAAGGTGACTGTGCTGCGCTGACTGACCTTGGCATCGGAGCTGCCAGCCTGCTTCTGCCTCCACTCCTCTCTCTCTGGGAGAGAGTTCAACACTTCAGTCTTCTCTTCTGTGCCTCAAAAGAGCAGAGATGGGATGTTAAAGAACGTTTCATAGTGACCTTCTCATAAGTCTGTGCTATGACTCCCTGCAATTGCAGCAGGGCAAAACAGGAGTTATGAAACCTCAAATTAAATCCTTTCCAGGATTTTCCCAGAAAATACTGGGAAATAAAACAGAATTCTCCCCTTTTATTTGTTCTCACTATAACTCTCTCTTCTCTGACCAGCACAGACGGGGGTTGGGAATCAGGCAGGACTTAGGTGAGGAACAAGAAGTAAGATTTGGACTGAAATTAGTTCCAAATGCTGCTTTCTTCAAGCACCATCCTGTCCTGTTTGGTCTTCTCTCCTGAGCGTCTGCCACAATAGACCTGTTCCATCCCTGAGCACAACATACTGTCATTGTAAGTGACTGATCATTTAGTCTCAGAGAAGGATTCAGGTTAATCAAAGCCAGCTGCCGCTGTAGAGAGGGGCAGGCAGCTAGAAGGAATTTAAACAAAATAATACTACAAAATGCAATCTAGAACCCACATACATAGGAAATGTACTCCTGTATTTCGAACAAATAACTCTAAGGTACTTAAGCCTCACGCACAGAAAACAAATTTTGTAACTTTTCTTTTTTAAAGTCATCTTCTTGCATTGTTTTTCTGCCCTAATAACTCTGAAATGTGCTACTCATCTCTCCCAGTTAAATATCCTGTTTCACAAGCCCACTCCCAGATCTCTGAAACTGCACAACGTTTCTATCTAGCTCTAGGCATCTCACATTCCAAAGAATTAATATTTAAACTTATTATAAAGGAATGGGGATTGCATTAAGCATGTAGCATTTAGCAAAACATTCATACTAACAAGCTGTTCTGTTGCTTGTTTGAAGCACATTAATCATCCTTTAAGCTCAAATAAAAAAAATAAAGATTATGCTCCCAAACTGATGCCTATATCTGTATTTTCCTTTTATTACAACCAAAGCTTAGATAGCTCCTACTCTATAATCCCACCTAACCGATTTCAAATTTCACAATGCCCTTAAAATTGTATTACAGAATCACAGAATTATTGAGGCTGGAAAAGACCTCAAAGATCATCCAGCCCAGCCCATGACCTAAAATCAACACATCAGATAGACCAGGGCACTAAGTGCCACATCCAGTCTGTCCTTAAATATCTCAGGGATGAGGATTCCACCACTGCCCTGGGCAGTCCATTACAGAATCACAGAACATTAGGGATTGGAACAGACCTTGAAAGATCATCCAGTCCAATCCCCTTGCCACAGCAGGATCCCCTAGATCAAGTTGCATAGGAACATGTCCAGGCGAGATTTAAACATCTCCCAGAGAAGGAGACTCCACAACCCCTCTGGGAAGCCCCTTCCAGTGCTCTGTCACCCTCACTGGGAAGAAGTTCCTTCTCATACTGATGTGGAACCTCCTATGTTCCAG
>JAOXOE010000698.1:14693696-14705460 GCA_028565055.1 Phoeniculus purpureus
GCCACTCCGACCCCAGCCTGTAGCTCTGCATGGGATTGTTGTGGCCAAAGTGCAGCACCCGGCACTTGGACTTATTAGAGCTTCTAGAAAAGAATATGGATGTGTTCCTGTGTGACTTGGTCTGGCTGGGGATTGGACTAGATGATCTTTAGAGGTCCCTTCCAATGCCTGATGATTCTATGGTTCTATGATTCTATGATTCTGAGAGCTGTTAAAATTATGTAATATAAAAACCCATGGAATTACAGCCCGTGTAGATGGCATCTGTTGTGTTGCTGTTCTATGGCTGTAGGTTAAGGCAATCCTGAAGTGCTGCTCATTTTTTTTCTCCTAGGGTTTAAACCTCCATCCCAGAAAACTGGCAAATTTAAGTAAGAGAAGAAGGAAAGGAAGAGCATTTGCAGATCACAGAACATTAGGGATTGGAAGGACCTTGAAAGATCATCTACTCCAATCCACCTGCCAGAGCAGGATCCCCTAGATCAAGTCACACAGGAACATGTCCAGGCAGGTTTTAAATGTGTCCAGAGAAGGAGACTCCACAACCCCCCTGGGCAGTCCCTTCCAGTGCTCTGTCACCCTCACTGCAAAGAAGTTCTTTCTCATATTTATGTGGAACCTCCTCTGTTCCACCTGACGCCCATTTCCCCTTATTCTGTCACTGGATGCCACTGAGCAGAGCCTGGCTCCATCCTCCTGACACCTGCCTTTTCTGTGTTTAAAACATTAATCGGGTCACCCCTCAGCCTCCTATTTTCCAAGCTCAAGAGACCCAGCTCATTCAGGCTTTTCTCATCAGGAAGATGTTCCACTCCCTTCATCATCTTTGTGACTCTCCACTGGACTCTCTCCAGCGGTTCCGCGTCCTTCTGGAACTGATAAGGAACTATAATGTATCACAGTGGGGAGAGATGGTCCAGCAGGGCCAGCTGGAGGAAATGGCACTCAGAGTCTAGGGGACCTTGCAGCAGTCACACAACTTAGGATTGCTCGCAGTTCACTTTTGAGCTGAATGTATTTCAGCAGTGCTCTCCTGCACTTTGTCGTGTTCTGACACACTTAAGCACAACAGTTCCAGGACATTGACTTCTGTCCGTACCAGGCACAAGATTTTCTCTCCTCAAATAGAAACACTTTTACATCTCACTAATTGAGAGCTACAGTTGGGGGAAATAAATCTGACCAAGAAACCAGAAACATGCAAAGAAAGAGGCTGTGGTTAGAGGGCTAGTGTTTCCCCCAGCGAGTTTGGTTCCTTTTAGACATGCACAGTCAGAGGCACCAAAAGCACGGGCTAGCTCCGAGAAATGTGAGAGATCTATACATTGACCCATGATCAGAAGGCAGGCTCAGAACAGCACAAGGAGTTAGTTTTGCAGAAGACAAGCATGTGATACAGAGTGCAGATCCGTATCTGGCAAAGGACAGCATGTGACGTTTAGCGTCAATACTCTAGCAGTGCTTCTCTGACGTGAACATTCCAGATCTCATATGAACAATGCCAGTAGGGTCCCTGTTAAAAGGATATAGCATCCACACGTGATGATGTTGAGGGACAGTTTCTCAGTAGGAGCAGGACTGAATCACTGTTTGGGGAACACACGCAGAACTGATGAAGTTCAGAAATGTCTGACTTGGGTGTGAGCTGCCTCTTGTATGAGAAGCCATCAAATTACAGCAGTGCAGCTCTCCTCATTAGATGAACCCAAGCAGCGGATTAAGTCACAGGCTGCTTCACTTAACACAAGCTCCAATATGTGGGACTTGGTTCTCAGCTCTCAGTCATGTGTTTTCCTTAGCTTGGAGTCTGAGCATGGCATGAACCATTTGCCATCAAAGCAAGACCTTCACTGGACTTCACTTTGAGAAGGGATGAGCTGCAGGTTTTGAGTGGCTAGTGATAAAATTGTTCCACCTGAGCAGTGACTAAAAGGAGAGGCTAGACCAGCAGAGGTTGATGTCTTCTCAGCAGGTGATGTACCCTCAAGTAAGACCATCTGCATGAAAAATGTCTTCACTATTTTATCAAACATTGGAACAGGTTGCCCAAGGAAGTGATGGAGTCACCATCCCTGGAGGTATTTGGAAGACACATAGATGTGGTGCTTAGGGACATGGGCTCTCTGGGTGGCTTGCTCTGCCTTTTCTGCAGTTAGGCAGAAACTGCAGTTAGTGGCCCCTAAGCTGGAGAAAGATGCTTCTTCTCCTATAGTAATGAGTTCATTTATCTTAAAAAGTAACCTCTAGCTAAAGGAAGTAAATACAGAGCTTTAACTTGTAGCTTTCAAGTTGTTATTCTTGGTGGGAAAGCTAACAAAAGGGAAGTTGGGTGTCTGAATGCAGAACAGCCACAAGTGTGGCTGGATCACAGTAACTCTCAGCCTGGCTGGAGTCCTTCCTGCTGGCGCTGGGCTGTGACATGGTCTCTACAACTCTCATCTCCAAAAGCCTTGTTCCCAGTCAGGTTGCACCCAGGTGCTAGCAAAAGTGCTGGCAGAAGTGTGTGACTCTTGGTGGCCTTTGCTGCCGCAGCAGCTCTCACGTGTCCCTGCTGCAGAGAAGAAGGTGGCATCACCCAGTTGCTGTGTGAAGCCTGCCCTTGTGTATAAGTGAAGCTGCAGGGGATGACACAGGGAAATGCATTCAGAAATTCAGCTTTTGGTAATAGCTACACATTTGTCTGCAACGACACAGTGGTTTAATTGGCTCTTTTATTTTCATTTGAATGTGTCGAAACCTGAATGGACATAGGGGCCCCTTCTAGAGGGAACGTGCTGAAGTACTCCTGGTGTGTAACTCAGCACTATGCCACTGCCATCCACCTCTCTTACGTACTCAGGTTCCTTATTCTCTTAAACGTGTAAGGGCTTGGCAGTTCAGCGACAAAAAATCTGCAGTTAAATGAAAACCATAAGCAAATGTCTTCAATAATTAATCACAGGTGGCAGTGAGAAGAAGAGAAATGTTTAACATAGATTTCCTAAAGCAGAGACACAAACACTTCGCAAGGACACGAATCGCAGAGACAGACCTACTGGTGGTACAAAGACCGTATTTTTGCTGCAGTCTACTCTGATTTTCAGACATTGGTCCATTACATTCGTGTTGATTAAACACTGGAATGTTTTGTCAGGTTTTCCAGCATTGTTGAAGGGAGCTAAAATGTGATAGACTTAAAACAAATAGAACCAAACGCTCATCTAATAAATGGCAGTCTCATGCTGACTGGAAAGAAAACACCGTGTTCCTGCCCTGTGACCCCAGTGCTTGTGTTAAAGCACAAAGTCTCCAATCATACCAACAGAACATAAAACCTTTCACTATTCACTTCGTTCTTCGTGTAGCCAAGCAAGTATGTGGTGCTGAGGGTACGACAAGGAGCTGGCTTTTTATTTGTGTAGAAATTTCATAGTGCCCCTCACCAAGTAGCCTGAGGCTCAGCTGAAGACAGGACTAAGTGATGAGCATAGTCCATATCCTGTAGAGTCAAGAGCATGTCCATGTGCCACGCAGGGCAGATGTCTCTCTGCAGATGATAGCAAGAGCTATGGCTTGTGAGCTGACCTGTACTGGGCACTGTTGAGGCCACACCTCAAGTACTGGACTGAGTTTTGGGCACCTCAGTTCAAGAAAGACATTGAGGTGCTGGAGCAGGTCCAGAGAAGGGCAGAGAAACTGGTGAAGGGTCTAGACAACAGATCTGATGAGGAGCTGCTGAGAGAGCAGAGGCTGTTTAACCTGAAGAAGGGGAGGCTGAGGGGAGACCTTAAAACCATCTGAATGGACATTGTAGAGACGTAGGTGCTGTGCGTGGGTGCATGTCTCTTCTCATGGGTACTTAGGGATAGAACAAGAGGGAAAGGCCTCAGGTTGCACCAGGGCAGGGTTAGGCTGGACATTAGGAACAATTATTCACTGAAAGAATAGTCAGGGATGTGAACAGACTGCCCAGGGAGGAGGTGGAGGCACCATCCCTGGATGTGTTTAAAGATTGTTTAGGTGTGGTACTTAGAGATCTGGTCTAGTGGTGACCTTGGTACACCAGGGTTATTGGTTGGACTTGGTGGTCTCAAAGGTATTTTCCAACCTACATCACGGCTCTGTGATTCTGCCTGCCTCCGTGCAGAGCCATGCCTGGTCTCATCAGCCCTGCCCGGAGAGGTGCACCCTTTCTGCGGAGCACACCTGAGCTCATCACCCAATCCTGGCAGCTGCTACACTTTTTAGGAGACAGCCAGGAAATTATGGCTACGATAGATATGATAACAGTGTGGTGGTACATGAGCTTGTTTCTCCTTCCTTGTAAGGTGTGTCTGAGTAACCGTTCCTGCTCCTTGAAGTTAAAGTGGACCTTTGGAGAGCAGGTGATTATAGAGAAATGCATAACGAGGCACTGGCTGCAGCTGTGTTTAGGCATCTCTGTAGCACACTGATGAGGAGAAGGTGAGGTCCTGATTTGTAAGCAAGGACTTTACAAAGGCAAGTCACCAGGTAATTCTTGGTTTTAACCTCTCTCCCCAAAATCCTCGGGGTTGGAGCTGCTGTGGCAGGCAGACTAGTCTGTGGTTAAGGAATGTGTTGGTGCTGTAGGGATTCCACTGTGTGCTTCTCTAATTTTCCTTTCAGCGTGGCTCATTGCTTCCCAGCAAAGGGTAATGACCTTCACTTGTGCACTTGGTCTTGTTGTGGGCTTTCTCCTGTGCTTTGCACTTTCTATTTAGACAATAAAAGGCCCAAAGGGAAAACAATGCTCCTTTATGTAGAAGTGCAGCAGCCTCACAGGTCAGTATTTCTTCTCCCCCTGTGCACTCTGGCTCCGTCTCTTTTTTTAAGCATCTTTCGAAGAGATTTGAGTTCCAGAGCAAACCAGTTTGCACAACGTGCACAGCTTCGTGCTGCATTGCACTGATCGCATTTGTTATGTCTACCAGCTGATAGAGTTTTCTGAAAATATTTAGCCTGTAATGTAACTCCCCCTGTTCTCCTGTTTTTACTGCTAACATGCAATTAATCACCCTGATTGTTCCCATTGCCCAGAAACCCAAGTGATTGTGGCTTTAAATAAATAAATAAGTAAATACAGTGATGGCGTGGTGTGGCTGTAGAACTCAAATGAGCCCTCAGCACAGCTGCAGAATCCTCCACTGGTTCTTTTATGTCTGGGGAGATGTCCTGGGTGTGGACTGACGCATGTGATACCTGCCACATAATCCACACTGGCTAATACCTGTGTTTTTCAGGTGGTCCCTTGCATGCTGCCCTCCAGCCAGATCTGGCACTACCTGAGTGTGCTCACTGCCAGATTGTATGAGAAAGAATTGAAGAAACAAGCAGACCTTAGAAAAGAATGTTTAAGAACTATTTCAGAAGACTGTTTACATCGACAAACCCAGCATCATTCGGAGGTCAGGTATGTGCGAATAATTCTGATTCCTAACAATATCTGAGAGCAAAATGAAACCAAAATACCGTTGCCACTCTCTGTAGGTTGAAACCCTTGCAGATCTTCTCCCCTTCAAACCATTCTCATGCTAGAAATTTGAGTCTCTAATCAGTTTCACTTGTTTGGCAGATTACCCGTGTTTGGAAATGGTTCTAAAATCCAAGTCCAAACACAAACCAGCAAGCAGTGGTCCTGGTGGGTGTGCCAGGGAGAGTTCTTTGTTTCCAGGACTTCTGAAAATCTCTGCAGTAACTCTGACCAGCTCTGGGAAAAGCAAAGCCAACCGTGGTCTAAATTTCTTCTGTTTAGAAGGAAATGGCATTTTTGTGTTCCACAAAAGTGCAGGTCACGTGCTTTTGTTTTGCTACTGAAAGGCTCTTTGGGGAGTTTGTAATGCTTCCCGAGAGACAGAAGTGTTTTAGTTGTATACGTACATGTACTTGTGAGGACCTAGGCACGTCTGGGAATGAGAGCTGCTGATAACATGTCACTTGTTTTATCTGTTGTCAATCTGGGTCACTTCTGAGCTACGTTGCTGTGGATGCAGATGGAGCTTGGGCTGCAGCACGGGTTGGAAACACTGTTTTCTAATAGGGTTATGAGTCATTTGTGTCCAGATGTGGTTTTGTTTGGGGGAAGGGAATGAGAGTGGAAGTGGGTTGAGGCTTCCAATCCCCAGAACATCCTTGTAAATTTCCAGCATTTTGTCACCTGTCTTTGCACCTCACCTCCAAGCGCAGGGAGCCAGGGCAGCTCCAGAGAGTGAGATGCTCCTCTTTTCTGTGGCTGGAGGCTGACCCAGGATAAATGGGAGAGGCAGCCAGTGCAACTGAGGCATTTCCATGCTAGCAGAGATTAAAGTGGGAATGAACACAACAGAGTTTTACTGAATCCCATTCACTAGGGAGCCAGCAAATGCAAAATAGACTCAGTTATTGCAATTGAGGAGACCCCAGTACACAGGCTGTTAGCTGGCAGAGTGCTATCAAGACCAAAAAGCCTAAATTATGTCTATAGGTTTTGGGCAGAATCATGAGGAGAGGCCTGTGAGGGCTGTTAGACAGCACTATGCAAGGCAGAACAGGGTATTGAACAAGAAGTTTAACTGGTGCAGCCCCAGGCTTGATGCTGATAGTACTTTCCCCTATAACAATGGTAAATGAAAGTCCTTCTGCTAAGCAAATATGGGCTGGCTATTAACTGCTATGACTTGCATCATTTTAATGAGGTTGGCAGAAGTCAAAGGGTACAAAAAGCTTTGCATACAGGGTTTTCTTTGCAGTTTCCCATCACTTGCCGTCTAAGCTGGCTGTGCACCTAGCCTGTCATCTGGCAGGAGGAAAAACACTAATGATACCATTACAGGTATGGACATGTATATTTTTATGGGAGGAATTAGTATTCCACCTTGTTAAGCAAATATTTAGAGAGATCAGCAGCCTAGAAAAAGCTAAGAGGGACAAACCGAGTGCCAGTTAATGCTGTGTGCTTTGGGTCACATTTCAGCGTCGGTCAGGGCCAATTATAAAGCTGAATGGAGTGGCACAGTGTATTGGGGGACACATCATCTGTCATACAGCGTCAACACTGCTGGCATTCTGTATTTCTTGAGGTTGCACTGTTGAGCCAGCTCTTGTGAAGTGTCCCAAAATGTCATTTAGCGTCTCCAGAAGTACTTTCATTGTTAACTCTCTGACTATGGGAGAAACTGGCCTTGTGATAGACAGCTTTTGACAGTCATAGCTGGGCTAAACCTCTTAACGGTGGGAATTCGCTTGTTACAAGCCAGCCCTGCTAGGAAAAACAGTTCACTGCAGCCGAGGGACCGAAACAGCCTTTACTTGCGGTGGTGTGTGAGAGTCTTCAGACTCTGACCCGCTCTGCTCATCGGCTCATCTTAAACCCCACGACAGATCACAACAAAATGGGCAGAAACTCATGTTTTCTAGAAGCAGAGGTAAAACCATGAACTGCGATTATTTTTTCTTTGGTGGCTAGTAGAACTGGAGCTCTGTGGTCCGAAACACATCCTACTTATTTATTTTATGCCACTTCCCTGCCCTGTCACCCAAATGGCTGGGACACTTTTAGCACAGAGTGTGAGGAGGCAAGGTGTTTTGACACCTGCAGGGGTTTTGTTCCCTAAATCTGGGAAGCTCTGCTGTGTTGTGGGAGGGAAGCTACCGAGGACCCGTTTTTTGTGCCTAGCACGGAAAAGCCGGAGTCGGCTCCACGCTGGGAGGGGGCGGCAGGCCTGGGCTGTGGGGCTGTGTGCTGAGGATACGCACCTCCAGGCAGGCACTCGGTGGGTGGGTGGAATGCTGTTTGCTTTCCCAGAAAAGGTGGATTTTTTTTATTTTTGATGTAATATTTAATGTTGGGACTTTGTGACACGAGAGCCAGATGCAACCAAACCCTCTGCCTTCAGGGAGACAGAACTAGTGCGACTGTGACTTCTGTGAGCTCCAGCCCGTTCCAGCTGGGTGTCCTCTGCTGCTGTCCTGTATGATCTGGCAGCCCTGACATCCCCATATAGTGGGCAAAGTGGTTTAGTTGGAGTCTGTGAAGCCCTTGGCTTGTGTTCTCTTTTGTTTATCGGCTCCCTTAAGACCTTGACCCAGTGTTGGGTGCTGTCTCTACTGTTTTCCCACTCTCTGGTGTTTCGGTTCCTTGCATCTGTGAGAAATCATCAGGGAGCCCCAGGACAGCCTCAGCTTTATTCCTGCCTGTCCCTTCCTCATAGCTGAAACTCCACATTATATTATACTGATTGCATAATGTGATTTCAGGAACCCAGAGCATGTTCTTCCCACACAGGCTTACTGAAACTGGAGACCTTTTTGGGTTCATTTTAATTAAAAAGATAAAGTTGTTTTGGCTGCAGTAAAGTCTAAGAGCAATGTTTTACAATGAGGGAGAGAGGCATGACATGCATGACTTTTCTTAGCACACTGTTCTTAGCACAACTTATTAGAGGATCTAAAAGCCCATTATATTCTGGGCTAAGCCTGAGTGCTCTGCTTCTCCTAATAATATTTTATAAATTCCCATAAAAGAAACACTAGACTAAGCTGATGTTTTCAAGTACTAGGACTTTGACTGCAAATGGAGAGTAGAACTTTGATTGCTGCTGAAATGTTATTTTACACACTACCCTGAGTCAAGGCTTACTTTAAAAACAAGCTTTTGACAGCAAAGGTAAATTCACGTGGCTAGCTGCATCAGGCTCCATATATTTCGTGATGATGGCTTCAATTACTGTCACCTTTTCAGCAGCTTTTGATGCTGTGAAGGAAAGCTTTCTTCACTCAGTTCAATGCTCTGAGTCTGAAACATCAGCCACACTTCCTAGAGAAAGTTTTCTGCAAAGCACCTACCTGTAAGTGTCATCAATATTAGAAAGAATTCTGAATTCTGCTGGCTGTGCAAATTACTCCACTGAAGCCAACACAGCTCTTCACACGAAATAGTTTTGTAAGCCACAGGATGAAATTCTGTCCTGTGGTTTGTGCTCTCATATTTGCTCCAAATAGAAAAGACAGTAAAAAATTCAAACAAAAGGCAAAAAACCCTCATAACTTGTGTTTTATTTCATCTCTGAAACTCTTTAACAATCTGCTAAATGACAGTGAGCAGAAGTCTTCCTTGGCATATGCTCTTTGAAATCACAACTGAATGTGGGGCTGGAGTTTAAGGAATTTTTACTGGGTTTTCATTACTTTTTTAATTACTCTGTTACTTCTCTGCTTGTCTGAAAGGAAAAAGCTGGTTCTAGTCAAAACACTGTAATTAAATGTTCTGAAACGCAAACTCTCACATAGTGGGAAGACCTGGCAAGTAGCGAGACACTTCACAGCTCAGTGTTTGCACTTGACTGTCTGCTTGTGTAACAACTGTACCCAGGCTCTGAACGAACTCAGACTCAGATATTGGATTTCCTGAGGCTGCTGAAGTGTCTGTGAGCTTCTGACGTCCTTTCGATTGCTGCGCAGCCCCGGCGTTCTGCACAACCAGCTCCCCACCAGGCAACATCGAGAGAGAAAAACCAAAACCCACCCCAGCCCTTTCAGATGGTCAAAAATGGAGTCAGTTATGGGCTTTTTAGGGGTATTTAAGGCAAGACAGTTGCATCACTCGCTGGTATCACACACTACAAAAACTCTGCCTGTGTTGCCATAGTGTGCGCTGGGTGTAAATTCAAGGCTTAGTTAAGCCACAGCTACAAAACCACCGCTCAAACCAGCAGAGGACTTGGAACTAGCCACAAATGGGAACTCAGGTGCAAAGAAGTGTTCTCAGGATGTGCTCAGCAGGCCTGCAAGCCTTCTCAGGGGCAAAGCTTCCTCTCCTATTTTGTAAAGTGACCTTCATTCAACAGATACTAATCTTTCCAGGTTCTCTGGCTCAGCTCTGAGCCTGGCTGGTCTTTTTGAGTATCTGCTTTACTCTGGGGGTTTTTACATCACGCTTCTTAGAGCAGCATCTAAGCATCTGCTCTTGTCACATGAAAAGGTGCAGCTGGCATCAGGCACGTGGAGTGTCTTCTGGTCTGTCCCTGGGGTGAAAGTTCCGTTTAGTGAGGTGACTATGTGAAGGTTTTTGTATTGTCTTTTATGTGTCACCAATAGTACGGACTTCTGTTAGAGCAAGTGAAGCTGAGAGCGTCCTCTGCACTTGGGAATGGCTGGGTGAAGGTTGTGGTGCTCTTTAGCTTAGGCTTCATCCAGCTTTCCAGACCTTACCAACAAGGGGCTGTGGGCTGGGGTGACCGTCAGACCCTAGGATGGTGTCCAAGGGAATGTGAGGCTATGCTGACATGAGAAACTTCCCAAATGGGTGTGACCATCCCAAAGTCGCAGGAATCTCTGGCAGCCCTCAGTGTCCAGATCTGATCAGAGCTGGATGCTGAGAGCCACTGCAGCTCATTGCCAGCCTGGCTATCAGCTCAGGTTTTGTTCTATGTGTAGTTTTGTGGCGTTTGCTTTGGGAAGGAGGTGCAGCTTCGGTGCAGCTTCCTTGCTAGTGATCATCAGCCTATTGCTTTTAGTGAAAAATATTTCATGTGTGACTTCTGGTAGTATCCTCAGAGTAACCTGTTGCCAGCCTTGATCAGAGATTTGATGCAGCATTTCCTCCTGTTTTGGATTCACCTCTTTAGCTTTCCTCTCTGTGGGGCAGCTCAATCTCCTCACCTTTCCGCTCAAGCTTCTCACAAATTGCCATCTGCTCTAAGGAGGAGAGCACCACTGCTAGCCAGGGGCTGGCTGCTCCCCACTCCTGGCACAGCCAGCAGCTGGTGAGGAATTCTGTCTCTTGAAGTTCTGGTGAGGAAAAAGGCAAGCTGGCCAAGGCTTTTGGGTTCAAACTTTTCTTTCTTTCTTGTGAAGTATCATGAGGTAATCGCCGAATAATAAATGGTCAAGGTTTTGGTTGTGTTCCTTGTATGAAAGATTATCTTTCCAGCAGCTCAGTTTCCCCAGCACAGAACTGGGAATTAGTTCAACACTAATAGAAGGAGGGTGTCGTGTTCTGAAAAATCCTCTGCAGAATCTGTCTTCTCTTTTCTGGGGGGTTGTGGTGTTGGGTGTGTTTTGTGCACTTACAGAAGAAACAGAAGAAACTTGGCTTGTGACTGAAGAAACCCCAGTCTTGGTCTACACCCAAAGGGCTGTGACCTGGCTTACATTGGTAAGCAGGGGTCAGTCACTCAGATGGCTTTCTGGTTGCCCATTTTGTAGGAGTGGCTTTCTTACTGCTAAGAGCTCTTCCACTTAGAGTAGTGCACGTTATGGCTCAGTGTCAATACTTATACCTTTGGGTTTTGGACAATTTCCACTCAGATCCTACACACTGTGGAGACGTTGGTGCTGGTCTCTTCTCACAATCAATTAGTGATAGAACAAGAGAGAATGGGTTCAAGCTACAACAGGGTAGGTTCAGACTTCACATTAGGAAAATATTTTTCACAGAAAGGGTGGTCAAGCACTGGAATGGGCTTCCCAGGGAGGTGCTTGGGTCAACATCCCTGGATGTGTTTAAAGATCCTTTGGGTGAGGTGTTGAGGGCTCTGGTTTAGGGGTGAACTTGTAGGATAGATGGTTGGACTCGATGATTCCAGAGGTCTTTTCCAGCCAGAGTGATTCTATGATTCTGTTCCCTCCAGCTGCTCCAATTTGCCAGGCACCTTTCCACACCAGGATGGGTTGCTGTGAGCAGTGTGCACTTGTGGCCCAGAGGGCAAACAGGATCCTGGGCTGCATCAGGAGAAGTGTGGCCAGCAGGTCGAGGGAGGTGATTCTCCCCCTCTACTCGGCTCTGGTG
>JAOXOE010000698.1:14705560-14717617 GCA_028565055.1 Phoeniculus purpureus
TGGTTGAGGCCCCGTCCCTGGAGGTGTTTAAGGCCAGGCTGGATGGGGCTCTGGCCAGCCTGATCTAGGGTGGGGTGACCCTGCCCATGGCAGGGGGATTGGACTAGACGATCTTTCGAGGTCCCTTCCAATCCCTAATGATTCTGTGATTCTATGATTCTCCTGCCTGTGAAGAGCATATCCCAGCTCCTTGCTGGGAGAACTCCTCTGGCATGTCTCAGTCCTTCCCGTCTCTCCACATCCAGTACTTTCTGTTCCTTTCCCAATGACCCACCGGTGCTCACCAGCCTCTGCAGCTTTACCTCAAGCAAATCCAGGTCCTCAGCGTGGGGCTTCGCTTTCCTGTTTTTAACCTTTAAAAACGATTGAGCATCTCTCTGCAGCTTGCGTAGCAGTGGGTTCAGCATAATGTTTTTTTCCAACTGTTTCAAAGTGAGGAGCATCTAGGAATGACCTGCAGGGTGAGCCCCCAGGACCCCCTCCTTATCCATCCAGCCTGTTCTGCAGAAACTTACTGCTAAGGGAGCAGGCTGTGGCTGTACTGAGTATTGCTGATAGCATCATTTTCTGCCTGTTCTACAAAGGCACTGGTGATGTCTGTGCAACTGAAAAGTGCCTCCAGAGGCAATTTGGGATGCTGTGTCCCATGCAGACCCGATCACATGTTGTGTTATTCAGCTTTAATCTTGTTAAGTAAAACTTCTAGAGGTATTTATAGCTTCAGTCAGCACGTAATGTTCAGCAAAAGGCCAGTGGGCAGCACAGTGTGTTAAAATAATAAAGGCACTAATTGATTGACAAGATGTTTTCACTCCAGTTTAATCTGCCAGAATTTCACTCTGCCTGGAGGACAGAAACTGTCTTCCCTTTCTTTTGGGTTCCATAGCTTCTGGTTTTAGCACTTGGTAAGGCTTGACTTCATCTAGTGATTATTGCTTGAGGTGGTTTGAGAAGCCAGTGTGGAGACAAACACAAGTATTGAATGCATCTCTCCATCCTTTGCAAGGTGTGTCCTATGTCTTCTCAGTTTGAAGGAGGGAGGTCTGACAGCAGCATTTCTGTGCTGTCATACTGTGTTTCTGACTGTTCCAAAGACTCTCCAGTGAAGAGAAACTTAGAAGAATGTCTTCAGCAATATTGCTTGTGTTTCCACAGCATCCCTGCTGCTTCTGGTGCAGGCAGGGGTCACCTGAATATGAAATCAAATGAGTGTGAAGTAAATATGGGCTATTGTATGGGATAAGCAAAGGCTGTAGCACACACCATGAATGTCAGGTGTTTCCCATTAGCAAAGTATCTAAAAGTGAATTGGAAAACGACATTTAACAAATACTACCCTGAAATCAACCATCATTTTAATTAAATAAACATAAACAGGCAGTTGAAAATCAGATCTGAAATCCTTGGTAATGAGCACCATAACCAGTCAGATACTGCATCAGCGTTGGTAATTCATTAACAATACTGGGAGAGATCATATAAAAACAAGGGTTTCTATTTTGGAAAGGAAGTTGATGAAATGTTGGCAAATATGTTCTGCTGGGGTGGTGGTGGAGGAGGATGTACCCCCTGTAGCACCACAGTGTCTAGAAATGATGGTTTTTCAAAGGACCAGATTAAAAAATGCTGTGAGGAGATCTTACTGCTCTCTACAACTACCTAAAAGAAGGTTGTAGTGAGGCTGGTGCTGGGATCTCAAATTACTAATGACAGGATGAGAGGAAGTGGCCTCAAGTTGCATCAGGGGTGGTTTAGATTGGATCTTAGGAAGGAGTTTTTTACTGAGAGAGTGGTTGGGCATTGGAACAGGCTGCCCAGGGATGTGGTGGAGTCACCGTCCCTGGAGTGTTTAATAAAGATGTAGCTAGAGCACTTGAGGCCATGGTCTAGGGGTCAGGGAGATGTTGGGATGAGGGCTGGACTTCATCCTGGAGGTCCTTTCTGGCCATGATGATTCTATGATTCTATGGTCTCCAGATATGTGGTATCCTCCACTCTAGCAGAGATGGGCTGTGACCTTTTAGGTTTGTTTGCTGTGATACTGTTCCTCTGGCACAGTGAACCTAAAAAGTGGCAATAAGAAATCTCATGTTCCCACAAAAAGTTGTTCTCTAGATTCCAAGGCCTGTGAACTCCTCAAAGGGAAGGTTTAGGTTTGGTATTAGGAGGAACTTCCTCACAAAAAGGGTGATCAGACACTGGAATGGACTGCCTGGGGAGATGGTGGAGTCGCCATCCTTGGAAGTGTTTAAGGACAGACTGGCTGTGGCACTAAGTGCCCTGGTCTGGCTGCTGTGGTGATGTTGGGTCATAGGCTAGGCTGGATGATCTTAGAGGTCTTTTCTAGCCCCAATGATTCTGTGAAAGAGCTTCTTTTTCTGCTGATCTAGAGCTTAAGCCACTGGCACCTTGGGGTCAGAAAATACCCAAAAGGTGAAGCTGGCTTCACAGTGCAGAGAAAAGGCAAAAAATACCTGAGGGAACAAGAGAAAATGAAAGAAGGAATACCAGCAGTAAGCCATGGGATTGTGAGCAGCATAGAAATGCCAACAGTACTGGGGGGAATGCTTGCAGCATCTGATACTTTCCAGATTAGGATATAAGAACTCTAAAAGTGTATGGACACTCAACCTTACTTTGTGACACTGAGGTGTGGCGTGGTGATGTCTCCGTCCGCCAGAATGAAATCAGAGTTTTGTGCCAGGACCTTTGTTCAGCACTGTAGTTTGCAGCGTAGAACACATGAACTGTGTTCATCCTGACTCTGGTGGGTGTCAGGAGGATGAGCCAGGCTCTGCTCGGTGATGTCCAATGATAGGACAAGGGGCAGTGGGTGCAAGCTGTAGCATAGGAGGTTCCATGAAAACGTAAGAAAAGCTGTTTTACTGTGACGGTGACAGAGCACTGGAAGGGGCTGCCCAGGGGGGTTGTGGAGTCTCCTTCTCTGGAGATGTTCAAAACCCACCTGGACGTGTGCCTGTGTGACTTAATCCAGGTGATCCTGTTCTGGGTTGGAGTTTGGACTGGGGGATCTTCTGAGGTCCCTTTCAAACCCTAATTCTCTGTGATCCTAGGTTATCCTGTGCTAGGGGGAGTATATTGCACTGTCCCACAAAGTCCTGCCAAACCCCATGGGCAGAGCCAGTGCGAGATGATGCAGAGCAGGACTGGTTCCAAACAGCTTGCAGACAATTTTGGAGCAAATCCCTGGAGCTGAGAAATGTTTTGTCCAGGCTTGTTGCTCTTCTTCTCCTGGGACATGATCCCCAGAGGATCGGCTGGGGGGTTTCGGGGAGCACTGGACAATCTGCTAAGCTGCCTTAGCTGTAAACCCCCATATATAGAGACAACAAGGCTTAACGTTGTGTGTGTTTTCCTTAGTTTAGCCAGTGCAGAACAGCAGGCTGTCCTGATTAACCGGCGTCTCCCCTGACACAAACCAAATGGCTTACAGCTTGGGTAACTCTCTTTTGAGTCCCATGTTTGTTATAAATTCAGTAGATAAAGAAAAGTATTTAAGTCTCTGTTTTTTTACAGCATTTCCCACCAGAGAATACTAACACTTACAAAACAACAAATGCTATAGTATAACATAGCAGGGCCAGTAAAATGCTGAGAGTAGATAAAATCATTTATGAAAGACCATTTATGGCTTCTTTTGGAGAAATCATGCAGCACTGAATTTTAAGATGCAAGTGCCAGGCTTAACTTGTAGATGCTACAAAAAAAGGAGCATAAATGCAGAAAGTGCACTTCCCTTGCTAGAAATCGTTTAGCCCTGCCTTTGATCACATCTCTGCTCCACCAGCTTCTGACCCCCACTTCTAAAACAAGGTGTCATGGGAGGAATGAGTATGCAAAGGATCAGAAAGTTGGGTTGTTTGGGAGCAGCGAGTGGATCAGGGATGTGTCTGCAGTTTGGCTAGTTTGTTCCCTGACGAGGTCTTTTTCCATTCTTGCTGAAGTACTGGATTCCAGAACAAATGTTGACTGCTGCTGTCACAGGATGGTGGTTGGAAGGGAAATGCTTGGCGCTGCCTCCGGTTACTCATCGTGCAGTCAAGTCAGAGCCAGCTTACGGGATGGGAAACTGCATTAGCATAAAGAAACTCGGTCCTGGAAGCAAAAGTCCAGCCGATGCAGACCCGTCACCTACCTGCACACTTCAGCCTCTCTTCTCCTTGCTAGGAAAACGAAGGCAAATGGCTTTAATGGCAGAGAACTGGTGGCTGTGTTTCAAATGACCTCTACCAGCTTTTTCTACTGGCACTGCCTGCAGATGAATTTCCACCTCTGGAAAAGCAAAAAGCAGAGACCAAACACAACAGACTCTGCCACTTATGAAGTTCACAGAGGTGTCCAGGAAGGTTTGCTGAGTGCTTCTGGGGAACTGTTGTTCCCACCAGTGTAATCCCTACGTAACGATTGTTTGAGGTGCCTTCAGCCGTAGCAGAAAATAACAAATTTCCCAGCACAGCAGGTCTGAATTTTCCAGTTTTCCCTTGATTGTCATTGCGTCACTAAGTAAACAAGAGGGTAGTTAGCTTGGGGTGCCGCAGATCTCTCTGGGCCCACAGCTGAGGATCGGTCTGTGCTGAGCACAGACACTGATGTGAACTGTGGGAACAGACCTGGGCATCCTGCATAGTGCTGGGATACGGGCAAAAAATCTCTGGGTTGGGGTTTTTCTGGCTCAAATACGCTGGAACTCCAACGCAGAGCTGACTTTCATTCAACCAGCAGCTTCATCACGTGCAATCAGCCAGCTTAGCCTTTCTCTAAAGTTTCAAGCTAAGACGTGACTCAGTAGGAGCTGCAGAGCAGCTGGGGTTTTCTTCCAAGGAAAGCTTCCCCCCTTTCTTATGCACTCTGATTTTATATAACTGAAAGGAGAGCTTTGGCAAAAGGTTCAACCTTGGACAGTTTTTATTTCGATGTTGACACGTGGGGTTTATATTCTTAAGTTTAGGGAGACGGTGAGTTCTGCCCTTCGGATTTTTTCAAGTGTAGAAGTTGTAACTTGTGGAATCTGCTGGGTGTTTAAGATGGATCTGAGAAAGGAAGTAGGGTATTAGTTTTATTGGAAAAACCAGGCAAATTATTTTGAAGGGTCCTTTAAACCAATATTTTTCTGACATAATACAGAGGATCACAGTATTTTATACTGTCCAATATAAATGTCAATTCAGAACTGTCGCTGTAATTGTACCGTTTATTGCATAGTAAATGTGTCGTAGAAAGAGCGCACGATACTCAGAGAAAATAAAGCAGAATTAGAGGGAGTCTGTTGCATGGCTGGAGGTTTTATCTGCTGCTAATAGTACTTCAAACCCCGTTTTGTATTAAATGCAGTGTTTGCAATAGACTCTGGGCCAAAGAGACATTTTTCAAACAGACTTTTGTCATTGTCTGGAAGAAGCCTGTAGCCATCACCAAATTCACATTCTCTCTCACACTTCATCATAGTTTGAACTAAGCAAAGCTGAACTGAATAGGAAGGCACTGAGATAATTTAAACCCTTAAACCGTGAGTGTAAAATAATTTTCAAGAATTGGGAGTGAGCAGCTTCATAAACATTTCCTTTTGTAGGGAAACTGAGGCAGACTGAGGCTACAAACAGACCACCGGAACAGGCTGCCCAGGGGGGTTGTGGAGTCTCCTTCTCTGGAGACATTTAAAACCTGCCTGGGTATGTTCCTGTGCAGCTTGGTCTAGGTGATCCTTCCAATCCCTAACGTTCTGTGATTCTGTGATAGTCAAGGCAGAGAGATGCTCAGGACCCAAATGTCACCCTGAGAGACTCTTGGGTGCCCTTGCTGGCTCCAGCAGAACTCTCTGAGTCCAGGACTTGTTTCCAGCCTGCAGACCTGCCCGCAGCCAGCCTCTACATCAGCAGGCAAGCAGCAGCCTTTGAGCAACTTGTTTTAATTAAGCGAGGAGCACGCTAGCTTTCCACAGTCGTCTTTTAATCTTTTTTATGCTTTTGTTCACACTGTGTCACAGATATGTACTGCGTTTAATTACTCCAGCTTCGTTCAGCGTGCAGCAGATAAAAGGCAGGGCTGGAACGTGGCTGTTCTCATTGCCATGCCGACCCCACAGTAGAGCTGCCATAGAGCCTTTACCCCTCCTTAAACTTAGAGAAATACTAAATTCTTTGGGTTGCAGATTTCTATTGCCAAGATGGATTTGTTGTTTAAAGTAAATCAGAAGGAACCGATCTGCCCCTCCAGCCTGGCCAGGTGCTGCTTCACCTGGGAGTTCCAGCAGGTGCCCAGTTATTGGGGCCTGATCCAAGTAGAGCAGCAAGGCTCAGGCTGCAAGACTCTTTCCCCAGTCACTGCTGCCTGCTGCTGTGGTTCCTGGTGGCCATTTGCCGCTTCCTGGGCTACATAGGGGGCCCATAGTGGGCTGGTCCTTCCAGAAAATAGGAACCTCCAGCACATTCATAGAATCAACTGGGTTGGAAGGGACATCCAAAGGTCATCTAGTCCAACCCCCCTGCAACAAGCAGGGACATCTCTAACTAAACCAGATTGCTCAGAGCTCCATCAAGCCTGACCTTGAATGTTCCTCTGCTTCCTGCTCTACAACATCACTGAGTACCTGGTGTCAGCCTGCAGATACATCTGTGGATTATTGGCAGTATTATTGTCATGGCAGTGACAGTCAAGAACTTCAAAGTCTGCATTTGTGAATATTCAAGGGGTCAGCAGAGGAGGCTCAGGGATGTGCAGGCTTGATTTTGGATTTTGAACCAGCAGTTCAGGGTGCTGAGGTGTTCCTGACATCAACTCTCTGCCTTGTGGAGCTGCTTTTTCATCCCTGAAGCTGTGCAGCAGCTGTCTGGGGCCACCTGGGTTGTGCTGGAAAGAGTAGGGCTGAGTGGAAGAAGTGCTACTAAGGAAACCCTTTGGGAAGGGACTACAGAAGTCCATAGTGTTCACTACTTCAGCTCTGATTTTCTGGGAGGTCTTCAGAGCAGGACAATACCAGTAATGGACATTATAAGGATGATTGGTGGTGGTGGTGTCCAACGCCTTGGCCCTTCTATTGTTTCTGACTGATCAGATTTCATTGCTTAGCCATAATCCAGGCTGATTTGGGGGAAATAATTATTAGACAATCTCTCCTCATTCTGGCACTGATCAAACCCATCAAATTTGCTTGGAAAGTTCCTGGAAAAGTTCATGACAGTGGCAGTATTTTGATCATTGAAATAAATCATGTGAATCGAGCTCTTGATGATGGGTTTTTAAATGCAAAAGAGCCCTGTAAACGTGTCCTAGGATGAGAGACAGACCTTTTCAGAGGCAGGAGAGTCTGGGCAGGATATTTTCATAGCGTTGTGCCAGAGCCAGAGCTCCCTCTTGTGAGAAAAGAAATATCAGTGAATCATAGAACCATCATGGCTGGAAAGGACCTCCAGGATCCAGTTCAGCCCTCATCCCAACATCTCCCTAACCCCTAGACCTCAAGTGCATTAGCTACCTGGTTTTTAAGCACCTCCAGGGATGGTGACTCCACCACATCCCTGGGCAGCCTGTTCCAGTGCCCAACCACTCTCTCGGTAAAGAACTCTTTCCTAAGATCGGTCTAAACCTCCCCTGATGCAGCTTGAGGCCATTTCCTCTTGTCCTATCATTAGTAATTTGGGAGAAGAGACCAGCACCAGCCTCACTACAACCTCCTTTTAGGTAGTTGTGGAGAACAGTAAGATCTCCTGGCAGCCTCCTCTTTTGTAGACTAAACAACCCCAGTTCCCTCAGTTGCTCTTCATAGGGCTTGTTTTTCAGACCTCTCCCCAGCCTCGTTGCCCTTCTCTGGACCTGCTCCAGCAGCACCCAAAACTGGACCCAGTACTCAAGGTGTGGTCTCATGAGTGCAGAGGACAGGGGCTATCAGCTGGAAAAGGGAAGGTGGTCAAGAGATAGGCAATAGGTAGCTTTTCCTGTAGGTCTGTACACATCTCCATCTGCTGAGAGAAGCAAACGTGGCATTTGGGGCTATGTCTGCACTAGGTGAACCTGGCACTGTGGTTTGTCCATAGCTGTGATCTGTCGCTGAGTTCTGACACCTGATTAAAATTAAGAAATCATTCTAAATGCAAATAATTTTCCTTTGCCCCCTCCCCCCCTGCCCCCTCTTAATAACTTTTGTGTCTGACAAATAGAATCTAAGGTTCTGCCAGCTAATAAAAAGCAGCAAATAAAGGAATCTGTCAGATGTTTGCCTTTGGGTGCTTGCTGGGTGCAGGGTCAGCTGTGGTGAGATGGTGGTTCCCCTGCCCTCCTCTTGCACGGAGCACCAACCAGAGCTGGGCTCTCACATCCACACCAAACCCATCTGAGATGGGGAGTGTCTAGCCCTGCACTGAGCCACCAGGGTGTAACGGGATCCATGTATACAGCAGCTGCACGCATGAAGACCCTGCAGATGGCTGCAGGTGTGTTTTAGCCTGGGAACACTTATGGAAAATATCTGGGATTTAGTGAGATCTGGTGTACTTTGAAAGGGAAAAAAATGTGTTTCAGAAGTATTTTTATGAGCCCTAGGATTAATTTCTTTCTGGCAAATGTGATTTAGTGACAGCCAAAGGGGTGACAGTCACTGGCAACGGCTGCCCTGACCCGCCCCTGGTTCCAGCAATGAGTCCTGCGGCCGAGGCTGGTCCTTCTGACTGCTACTTTGGGATGTCTAGGTAATTTGGGGCCCTCCACACTGCAGGGTGAGACCCAGAGAGTTTCCCCTTATAGAGAGAAAGCAGATGTTTAAAGGAATCTTCTGCAGCATCTGTTGGGTTTATTTTGCTGCTGATCAATAGACAGAGCTCCCAGGTTTGCCGTCAGCGTGGGTGGAACACCAATGTCAACATATCTCTGCATCCCCATCCTCACCAGCACCTCTGGCACTTCCTCTGCAGGAAAAGGAGGACTCTTGCATCTTGTTGACTGTCCCCTAAAACCAGGCTGCACCCAGGTGGTGGCATCTCCAGAGACTGATGCAGAGCATGAAATCAGCCTCTTCTCACTCAGCACAGCAAGAGAGACTTGTGCTGGTGTTAGGATATTATTCCAAGGGATTACTAAAATAAAAATAATCCTCATTTTTCTTCAAGCAGGGAACATGTCCACTAATTGATGTGGGAATATTAGTGCAATGTGTGTGTTATCAATTTGGAGAAGCAGAAGACATATTTCCTTAAGCTTCTAATCACTTATACATATGACCTTCATTTACACAGCAGAAGGGCTCTTCCAGAGAGCTACAATTTGCTTCAGATGTTTAGCTTTGGTATTTTGCTTTACCTTCTAACTGCCAAGTTTGGGATTATTTAGCAGTTAAATGAGAGATGTGGGTTTGAGTAGGTACCAGAGGCCTGACAGGTGT
Organism: Phoeniculus purpureus; assembly: GCA_028565055.1. NCBI lineage: Eukaryota > Metazoa > Chordata > Aves > Bucerotiformes > Phoeniculidae > Phoeniculus > Phoeniculus purpureus. The sequence continues at coordinate 14,714,952 of JAOXOE010000698.1, forward strand.
TAATGGAGCTCAAGTTGGACATTTTGTTCTTTAAATAGTAAAATGTAAACCTGCATTTGTTTAGCTTTGCCTTCCTGCCAACGGTATCGAGTGTCTCGTGTGACTAGAATCACTGTTTTCTCTGCATGGTCTTCACGGCAGTTTCCAGTGCCTATTCCCAGCTCAGCCTCTATTTATAATCCTAACAGATTTCAGCTCCACAGAGACTTCCTCAGGCAGATGTGTGCTGCTCAACCTGAAGAGATAGGAAAGGGAGCTCATTATGCAGCATAGCCCAGATTTGCAAAATATATATAAAAATGCAAATAGTCACCTAAGAGGATTTTCAGAAGGAAATCAAATCCTGGAGATGAAATTAAAGTAATTTGAGGCACTTCCTCCAAATCCCTCTTAATGCCCCTTTTTTCACTGTTGGTGTTCAAGCATCTTTAAAAAACCCTGGCCCTCAGCCTGTTGCAATTCAGCAATGTTGGTTCGGGTTATATTCAGGAAAAATTCTGATGCAGAGGAATTTCTTTTGGTACCAGTAGTCCCCAGTTTTGTTCACTGATGTCATCTGAATGTTGGTGTCCATCAGTGGAGTCTGTGGCTCTTCAGCTCCTTTTACACTGACCCCTTTGAAGGCATCTTTCCCTCCTGAGCACCTGAGAGGAGGGTTGAAGTTCAGGCAACTTAAAGTTGAGTCACTTGGTTTTCAATAAGAGTCGCTGGCTCCATCCAGAAAATCCGTGTTAGTGCAGAACTATGTGATTTGATTTGATTATTCTTTCTTCTGGCTTCACCACTGCTACAAAAATCTTCCTGCCAAAGGAGTGGGCAAATTTCTTTTAATCTCACTGGAAATCGGGTAGAAAGCTCAGGCTTGTGAGGGCTTTAGCTACTTTGGGGCTTTCTATGGTTTAGAAGCTTTACAGGAACATGCCTGTCGTGGTTTGACTGGTTTTGCAGCCACGAGTGGCTGACAGCCCACGGCACCAGGATGTGCAGCCTTGCAGGTTGCAGGACAGTGTAAACATCTACAGCTCTTCTTCTGCTGACTCTGGCCCGTGGACTTCCAAATCACTTATGGAACTTTGCCATTTGCTTTGAAATGCAAGTAGTGAGGAGCTTTTAGCTAGTGAGGAGCTTTTAGCTACCTCAGCAGACCTCCAAAGGGCTTATCTCAGGACGGAATATTCCAGTGGCTTTTTGCCGTCAGTCAATGAAATGATGTAGTGTGGCTAGTTCTTTTGTTCTTGTTGTGCCATTCCCCTAACACAACACAAATACATGGCTGGGGAGCCAAACTAAACTCAGGTTTTAATAAGATCATAACAAAAACCGTTGACATTCTTTTACTCTTAGGCAATTTAAATTCAATTTGCAGTAACTGTTTATTTTCACATACTTGGTTGTTGTTTTAAGAGCTGGAGGGGTTTGTTGCCCAGCTTGCGTCACTGACATCTAGTGCAGTATCAGACTGATGCTCTGGAATTTGTTGTGTCGGACTTCTACCATTTAGAAAATGTGTCTGGTTGAAAGCACCACCTCAGACGCAGGGAAGCCTTTCCACAAGCAGCAGCTGTTCCTTTGTACGTCACGAGAAAATATGATCTGAAAATCTTCTCTCTGACTCTCTGTTCTTTCCACAGGAGCACATCTGATACTTGCCATGGGCTAAAACCATCCCTGCTGCAGACCTGAGCCTTTGGTCTTGCAAATTCCCATGTCATGTTGCCACATGAGCGTTATGGCAATCAAACAGTGTTCCTTTGTCATGTTATGCCACGTGGGAAATCTAGGTTAGACACTCAGAAAGGGTTCTTCACAGAAAGGGTCCTCAGGACTTGAAACAGGCTGCCCAGGGAGGGGGGTGAATCAACATACCTGGACATATTTCACAGTCATGCAGATCTGGATGTCATTGCAGATCTGGAGCTCAGGGAAAGTGTTTGGTGATGGACTTGAGATTGTTCGTAGAATCATAGAATGGCTGGTGTTGGAAGGGATCCTTAAAGATCATCTAGTTCCAACCTCCCTGCAGAGGCAGAGACACCTTCACTAGATCAGGTTACCCAGGGCTCCAGCCAACCTGGCCTCAAACACTTCCAGGGATGGGGCAGCCACAGCTTCCTTGGGCAACCTGTTCCAGCATCTCCCCACCCTCACAGGTGAGTTAACAGTTGGACAGACTTGATGATCTTAAAGGCCTTTTCCTACCTGAACAACTCTCTGAGTCCATGTGTACGCATCCTTTGCCCACTTGCAAAGGCAGCTGCATAGCACTAGGACAGTTTCAACAGCTTATGAGGTGCTGCAACATGGGAACAGAGCAAGCAGTTTTGCTTTTCATGAAATTAAAGGCTTGGGCTTGATTATATTGAAAATATAGAGGTCCTGCTAAAGGCTTGGCTTCCATCCCAGCTGGGGGAAAAATCAAAGAGGTGCTTTAGCTGCTTCAGTGTCAAATTGAAATTTGTTTTTAACTCTCCCAGCTTGATAAGCCACTGAAGGTCATCTTGTCTGAGTCGTGCAGCTTGGAAAAAAGGAGGCTGAGGGGTGACCCCATTAATGTTTATAAATATGGAAAGGGCGGGTGCCAGGAGGATAGAGCCAGGCTCTGCTCAGTGGCATCCAATGATAGGACAAGGGGCAATGGGTGTGAGCTGGAACACAGGAGGTTCCAC
>JAOXOE010000698.1:14717717-14768805 GCA_028565055.1 Phoeniculus purpureus
TCCCTCACTGGAGATATTCAAGACCCGACTGGACGGGTTCCTGTGTGACTTGGTTTAGGTGATCCTGCTGTTGCAGGTGGATTGGACTAGATGATCTTTCGAGGTCCCTTCCAATCCGTAATTATTCTATGATTCTATGAGTGCAGAGTACTTTGGCACCATCACCTCCCTACTCCTGCTGAGCACACCATTCCTGATCCAGGCCAGGATGTTGTTGGCCTTCTTGGTCAACTGAACACTCTACTGGCTCCTGTTCACCTGGCTGTCAACCAACACCCTGAGGTCCTTTTCTACCAGGCAGCCCTCCAGCCACTGCTCCCCAAACCTGTAGGGCTGCTGGGGAATGGACTGCCCAGGGCAGTGGTGGAGTCCCAATCCCTGGAGCTGTTTAAGGACAGACTGGCTTGGCCCTTATGCCCTGAGCTGGCCGCTGTGGTGATGTTAGGTCCTGGCCTGCGCTGGATGAGCTCAGAGGTCTTTTCAAGCCTCAATGATAGTGTGAGTCTGTGAAAAGCCTGGCCCTGTGAGGCTGCTTTACTGCTGCGCATTCCACCTTACTCCTGTGCTGCTCCCCTGTGGATGGTTTAAGAAGATTCTCCCATGTGCTGTTACTGTTCAAAGCCAGAAAACACAGGAGTGTTTTTGCAGGACCTGAGGCTGAGGCGATTGTTTACACCAGAGGTTCATTTAGCTCTGTGTCGTGTCTCTGCTTATGGGTGATTAAAGAGCAGTAAAAGACTTCTCATCCTTTTCTTCGTGTCCTTTCTCAGCTTGTGGTAATCAACTCCACAGAGATTTTCTTTGCTGGAAGTTTCATTGTGTTTAATTGCACTTAAATTCATGGAAGTGTTTATTTTGAACTTGTTTGCAACTTGGCTTCCAGAACACAGACTGCTGATGAGTTCCGTAACAGAATTTTGGATGGAGGGAGAAAATAACTCACTCTTATTTCCTTCTGTTGAAATAATCTCCAGGGCAGGGAACACCCATCCACGTTAAATACATCCTGTGTGAGAGCTGAGGGGTAATAGCTGATAAACAGCTACAGCTCTGCAGGTCAGGACTAGCTGGGAGCCATATGGAGAGTCCTGAAGAAACTAAAATTTCCAATTATAGTACTGGAAAATAGCTGTTGGGTCTGTCTGACAGTTTAATAACAATAATAAACCCAGAAAAGTCGACCTCTTATTTGTGAGGCTGTCTGTAAAATCCTACAGCTGTAAGCCTCCGTTTGCTCCCGGGATTTTTAATGCTTTTCCCTGAAATAGCAAAAATAACTCCTAGCCCAGTGCATCTCTCCAGTGGCCCTACCAGGGAAGGGAGGAGAAACTCAATTTGAGGGAAAGCTTTAGGATTTCTCCAGTGGCAAGCAATTCTATTCCATCTCTAGAAAAGCATGTTGTGACTGGGCTGACTTACCCTCTTTCCAACAGAGCTGTCTTATGTTGGTGCATGAAGTATTGGAGCAACAGATCCTCCATCTCTTCAGGCTTTCAACCCCATGGCAAGAAAATGGTCCCATAAATCAGATCAGCTATTTTCTGTGTCTCCATGAAAAGCCACTTATGGTCATGTTAGAGGTATGTTTTGAAATTCTGTCAGTGCACTCAAGGGTGACGAGATGTAGGGGAATAATCATGAGATTAAAAATGAGCTGGGGAAAGAATTTAAAACCAACTTCCAGAGGATGACGGGGATGTCCTTATGAACAGTTCCTCACCTGATGGTTTTCACTCTCATTCATCTAGAAGATGTTTTTGATCACTCATGTCTGTTCTGTAGCCAGACAGAATTCACAGTCACATTTTCAGGGTTCGACTGAGGTTTTTTATACTTTTTCTATGTAGAAGTTATTTGACAGGAGACATCTGTGGAAAGAATCTGAACGGTGCTTTCTTTGGAAAGGTTTGCTGCATTGAAATGAGTGAAGGGGGAAGAAATCTCTTGAAACTTGTTTGAAAGCTGGACATAGGATTGTTGTTCTCTTAGATTGTCCTGAGCTTAAGGCTTGACCCAGTGTGTGTGGCAGCAGAAGGTTGAGGGGTGACCCCATTACTGTTCATAAATATGTAAAGGGTGGGTATGAGGAGGATGGGGCCAGGCTCTGCTTAGTGTCCTCCAATGATAGGACAAGGGGCAACAGGTGTGAGCTGGAACATAGGAGATTCGACATCAATATGAGAAGGAACTTCTTCATGGTGATGGTGGCAGAGCACTGTAATGGGCTGCCCAGGAGAGTTGTGGAGTCTCCTTCTCTGGAGACATTTAAAACCTGCCTGGACATGTTCCTGTGTGACTTGATGTAGGGAATCCTGCTGTGGCAGGGGGATTGGACTAGATGATCTTTCCAGGTCTCTTCCAATCCCTAACATTCTGTGATCCTGTGTGATTCTGTGAACTCTGCTCTAAATTGATCCAGCCTGGATGGTCCAGGGGGCATGTTCAGCCTTATTCTTTCTTGCCAAGGGAGTAGGAAAGGCTAGCAAGTACAGCTTGTACCGGTATCTGAGGGGTGGTTGATTTTTTTCAGCTTGTCAACGACCTTGTCATGCAAACAAGTGCTTAGAAACAGAGGAGGAAAGATGGGAACACAGAGCACTGTTGGGGAAGTGGTAAAGGGCACTGGCCTTCAACGACTGTACTTGCTCTGGTTCAAGAGCTTGGTTTCACAAAGCCCCTCTGGCTGCAATGCTGTGGAGACACTGAGGGGTTTGCTATGCTTTTGGAGGGACCCTGTCTCCCCTGCTTCAGCCCATTGAGGCTAGCGCAGATCTATTTACCTTGCAGTCTGGATTCTAATTCTGCAGAACAAGAGCAGCTGTATTTCCATTAGACACTGGAAAGCAACGAGCTTTGTTGACTCCACTTTATTTAAGCATGTCTGACACAATGCTTTAAGAATCTATAAGGCAAAAAACCCCCTTTAATTCAAACTAGCAGGTGTGGTATTTCCCTGTGGTGTTGATGTATTAAGGGTATAATGCAGCTGAAGCAATTAGCAAGGTGAGAACCACACGCATGAGGAATTTATAATGTCCAGCTTACCTTTGATGTTTGTAGTTGTAAGGACGGTAACTCAGCTTGCACCAAAAAAATTGCCACTTTTCACATCAATACATTTAGTTACAACATTTAGTTACAACAGTAACTAAATGTTTCTTTTGGAACTGAAAGTTGATAAATCTGTGCTTAGAAGTGTATGGGCTCCTGCCCAGCATTTCCTGTTCTCCTGTCCCTCATTCAAAGGAAGCACAATCAGTGCTGAGTGCCCAAGAGCTTGTTATGCAGAGCACTAGCGAAACACAAACTCTGAGCCACAGAGTTTGTGTTATCAGCAGATATCTCTGAAGAATGAGCCTCCTGAACAGAGCGTTTGGGAAGGACAGGCATACATAAATGGTGTGGGGGCAGGAGGAACCCACCAGGCTCAGTTACGGCCACCTGAATTGCTGCAACAAGTCAGTCTTGTGTACAAACAGAATCGTAGAGTCACTATGAGCTGGTTGCACCAGAAGTGACACCTGTGAGATGCTGCAGTCCACCTGCAGTGTGTGTCCAGCTCTCTGACTGCTTAAGGGGCTTTTAAATTACATTTTGACCTGCTCTTTTGTCAGTGTCACAAAACTCCCACAATGTTGAACTTTACTTGAATAATTATCTAATTGACTAGGCAGGAAATTACTCTAAATGGCTGCTTAGATGTCATACTCCTCCACTTAGAGACAGATTATTTCACCCTTAAACACATTGAGTGATACTAAGTTTAGTTGCCCTGATGTAATGTGGTCTAATTGTGGAGTATGTGGCTATCATGTGAGTGAAGGTGGAAGGCTGAACGCTTTGATCCGGTTACCTGGTACCTTTGATCTGGAGAATACGGAAATGAAAATCTCCAAGGTGTATTTGAAATCCGGTGTGAATGTCACTCCTTTCCTGCAGCAAGCTCAGGGCTTACGCTCCAGGTGACAGGTTGAGTCACAGACAACAAGATCAAAGGCCGGACAGCTTAAATGCAGCCCCAGTCCTTCCAGTGGTGCTCAACAAATGGAGTGTAAGAGTGCAGAGGCACGTGTTAGCAGCTGTGTTCTGACCTCTGTTGTATTGTCCATGGGGAACAATGGATTTTAGTTCCCTTCAAAACACCAGAATTCATAAGTACTCTTAATTTCCTCGCACTTTGAGTTCACTTGTCTTTGCTCTCCCCGTAATTTGTGGTGTTCTAAGAAAACCCTTAATTTAACGTGACTGTGAATACTGTTTGAAATAGGACACACAAGAACGTCTGATCACCTGTAGTACCCCATTTATCCTAGAACTACACTACTGTATTTAAATGATCCTAAGTGAGCTTTCTATTTCTATCACATATGTTTGCATTTCCTATACAAGAGAAAATGAATCATGTCCTAGAGATGGTATCTAGCTCTAGTTAACAAGAGCTTTACTTACCCATAAAAGCTGTAGCTCTCCAGAGTGGGGACAATAAAGGGGAGCTGATCTGCGCTGAGAGCCTTTGTTCTTTCCAGCTGTCAAGCTGTGAGCAGGGGGAGATGTTTTATAGCTTTGCAGCAGCTGAGCAGCCCACAGCATGCTCACTCTCTCTTCTCCTTCTGTCTTCTTCTGTGACCCTGCTCTTCAAATGCATCTAATACTCTGTAATTACTTAATCCTCTGCCACTGCTTGTGGTCCCAGTTCTTAGATGTCATTAGCAGAAATGGAAACAGTGATTATCATGCTGGGAGAGAACCTTTCAGATCTTCAAAATAATTTATATTGAATTTCCCTCTGCTGTCATTCAAAGGAGAGACTGTGGAACTTAACAAGGGACAGATTTCCAGGAGACACCAGATCTCTCATTGGCATCTGGGTACCCCAGGTGGCTTTAAAAGTGTTTGGCTCCTAAAAGCTACTTCTGAAGTCCAGCCAAACTGTGCCAGTGTCTCAGTCTTCCTTAGAGGGTGCCAAGTAATTGAGAAAGTCTGATCCAGACCTCTCAAATTCTGCTTCAGACTCACCTTTCACACTAGTGTGGCTGGAACACACGTGAGTATTCTCTTCCCTAAGGATACCACTGGAAGCTGCAGCTGTATCTCTGGCTTACTGGTTTTGAGCAGATTATAATGGTTTTGTTTAAATATTCTCATTTTTTTTTTGGGTGATTGTTATGAAAAGGCAATGCTGTCTTCTGAGCAATAGTTTCAAAAGTGCACATTTTTCTCCTGTTGTCTTTTTCACCCCACTTCAGTGGAGAGCTGGACCTCTAGCAGATGTGAGCCACTTGGCTCGTGAAGGTTGTGCTTGCCCAGGATGCATTACAACCCCGAGCACTCCTGCCCTGTGAGTTAGAGGAGATGCTGCCTACCACTTAATGCTATTTAAGGATTGCTCCAGTAAGCAGACCGAGCTGCCCAGTGTGGTGCTGCCCAGTGGTGTCTGCACATTGCAGACTGTCAGAGGTGTTTGTGGGTTCCATAGTGTTCTGCAACTGTGCTGCACCGTGAAGCTGTAATTGCTTTGGTGATTGTAGTGCGGGAGGGGGTTCAAATTGCTGACTCTTAAAGCAATCTGATAATGAGTGTGGAGCTAGACTGTTAAGGACGTTCAGATGTTTTACTGACTCTTGCTAGATAATTAGAGAGCTGGTCCTGTTGGCTGGGCTTGCAGAGAGGAGGGGGAGCTGGATACTTTGGGGATTTTTTCAGTTGTTATGGTGTGTTTTGCAAAGTTGCACATGAATTGGGAAATAAAAAGTCCTAAGGAACAGTTCACTGAGGTAATGTCTGTGTGTGTCAGCTGTTTGCATTGTCCCATTCTGCAGGAGTAGAAATTCCCAATGTACAGCTGAATACACAGGGGAGTGCTTAAAAGGGGCCAAGATCAGCCGTATTTATCAGAAAATCCCCTTTAAAACCAGTTGGAAGGGTGTTGGGGTTACTGGAACAGGCTGGCCAGGGAGGGGTTGGAGGCACTGTCCCTGGAGGGATTTAAAAACAGGCAAACATGGTGTTTCAGGAGATGGTTTAGTGGTTGGGGTGGATGGTTGAACTTAATGATCTTGAAGGCCTTTTCCAACCCTGATGATTCTATGATTCAATGGATCAAGCTTCATGTCCCAAAGTGGTGAGCCCTTTGTCAAGTGTTGACAAGATGAGCTGGTTCTTGACTGCTTTTGGGTATCAGAGGTGCTGCTGTTTGCCGAGGTTAGAGTGTGTTCCAAGTACTGGGTTAGGATTGCCACATGCTGTCAGCATGGTGGTGTTTCTGAAGCGCAGGCTCAAGGGGTGAATGTCAGTGTTTTATGGGCAGACACTGTTGAGTTGTGACACTCCAAAGAGAGGGAAGTACAGAGTGGCTGAGTCAGTGGTGTCGCAGTGCTATGAGATGGGCCAGCAGCACTCAGCCGTCAAGAGGACCAGTTCCAGGGTCTGTTGAAATCAATGGGAATCTTTCCAAAAGATTACTGGATATGGCTCACAGATGCATAGAAAATGATAAGAATGAAAAAACCCAACAGCTTTCCTTTGGAAAAGACCGAAGGCAAAAAGAGACCAGAACGAGTGACACAGCAAATGAGTGATGATGAGTAAGGTATCACACTGGAAAAACTGCTCCTCAGCATTCGTTATCCTGCTGCAGTGAGCACTAGGGGGAAAACAGCCGTTCTGGGGTATGAGACTGACCGGGGCTGCTCTGAAGTAAATCCTGGTCATGGAGGCCTTTGCCCGTGCAACCTGAGCTGTGTTCTCTGCATGTGCCAGCAAAATTGTCCTTTCAGCACAGTCAATTATGCAGAATAAACAGATAAATGCATTTCTTCCTTCTTAGTTGATGGAGTACTTTGTTAATCTAGTACTCTGTGTTGGGAGATACCTTGCATCCAAAGGATAACTTACTGCTTTCATTTCTCCCAAGGTGGAAATGTGATTTATTTAATTGTGCCTTCAAGTAAACCGGCTTCTTTTCAGAAGACAGTGGACCATGGATCTGAGCAGCAGAATACCAGAAGCAGCCTTACTGGAAAGGACTCTCTGCACTGGGGAACATACAGTACTTCCATATATGGTACTGGTTTGCTTCCCTGCCGCTGAATGCTAGTGAAAGGATATTTTAGTCTGGTTCACAGGTCTGGAAACTGCAGTTATTTTGGGAGAAGCAAAAGGTTTTTCTAAGAGGAACTCTTATTAGCATACTTGCTCAGCATGGAATTGCTGTAGCTGGTGAAAATAAGCCTGGTGGAACAGAAGGGGAAGTGGAGGAGTTGGAGCAGAGGGTGAGCATATCGCAGAGCTGGGGCCTGTGGTCGTGCTTCAGCAGCTTCTTTGGAGAAAGAATTGGAGATAAGCTGATCTACAGCATCCCATTAAGGCCCACAGCACATCCCTTTCTTTTCATGGGGACACACCATCACACAGGGAGTAGCTCGGAATGTGAGAGTGCTGTGAACGCTGCAGCTGTTGCCCTGTCAGTGTGTGGCTGAGCTGCTCTGGCTGTGGAGAGGACTCTGCAATTCACATTACTCTATATACTCTGATGGGGAATCCGTACTGGAAGTGGCTGGGTATACTTCTGATTTATCATGAGAACGATAATTTAATCTTCTCTGCAAAACCAACACATAGCCACAGCTCCTGGAGCCCAGTCCAAAATCTGGCAGCTGGAGCACCTCTGTTACAAGGACAGGCTGAGGGAGCTGGGGTTGTTCAACTTAGAGAAGAGAAGGCTCTGGGAGGACCTGATAGCGACCTTTCACTTCCTGAAAGGGGCTACCAGAAGGCTGGAGAAGGACTCTTTATGAAGGCCTGGCGTGATATGATGAGGGGCAATGGTTTTACATTAGAGAAGGGCAGATTGAAATTGGCTGTTAGGAAGAAGCTCTTTAACAGAAGGGGGGTTTATCTTTAGCAGGAGGGTGATTGAACACTGGAACAGTTTGCCAAGGGAGGGAGTTGAGGCCCCATCCCTGGAATCTTCAAGGTGAGGCTGGACAAGGCTCTGGGCAACCTAATCTAGTTGAGGCTGTCCCTGCTCACTGCAAGGAGGTTGGACTAGATGACTTCGGAGGTCCCTTCCAGCCCAGGCCATTCTATGATTCCCTGCAGAGAAGCACACACATGCTGATCACATATCTGTACTGTTGTGGTTTCATCATCTTGTGCTTTGGACTGCACTGATTGTAGTCCAGAAGCCACTTAATGCTGCACAGCTTGAAGTGTGTTGGTAATCCCCTCTGCTTGGAAAACATGGTGTCTGGTCTGTACTGACTGAGAACCTTGGACAGAACCTCTAGGCCACACCTTTGCTGAAGGGCTCATTCAGAAAGGGTCTGTAGGATCCTTGTTAAATCAGCTGGGAGTTGAAGCAGTACTTTTCTTTTTCAATTTCTACTCAGGTTCTGTTCCACCAGGGACTGAAATTGTCCCAGTATGGTTCCAGGCCAGGCTGAAAACCTCTTGCATCCAAAACAGACCCGTTCAGTACACCTCAACCAACTTGCTCTAGGTGGTGTTTGGGGCAGGGGACCTTGCTGTGTGCTATGAGTTCTGGAAGATGGTAAGGTGTTAGTGGGACCTCAGTTGGCCAGGTTGGATGAGGCTCTAGGCAACCTGGTCTGGTGAGCGGTGTCCTTGCCCATGGCAGGGGATTAGAACTAGATGATCTGTCAGATTCCTTCCAACCACAGTAACTCAGTGATTTATAAACTCTTCTCTCAGCCTTTCTGTTTTCATGTTTTGGTAATGAATAATCAGGGATGACTACAAGGAAGAGTGTGCTGAGCAAAGCCATGGACAGTGCAGTGTAGAGAAGGAGACTATCCTTTAGCAAATAATGTTTAAGTGTGGAAAGCTGCATTTACTACTCAGATCAGTCTCTGTTTCCTGTCCCATCTTCTCTGCTTGCAGGCAGGTTGTGGTACTTCAGGGACAGGAGGGTTGTCCTTTCCTGTGCAGTCCTCAAGTACGTGTCCTTCACGCCTGTTCATTTTTCAGTAGCTTTGTCCATCTTGTTCCTTCTTGCTGTAATTCTTTACCTGCTGCTGCTTGTTTCCTGCTCAGTACAGAATAAAAATACAGAGATGGAAATGGAAAAGCAGCAGATGCCTGTCAGTTAGCCTGAATATCTTCAGCTGAGAAAAAGCCACCACCATTATCCTGCCTTCCCCTTGACTCACATTTCCAAGCAGATTACCTAGAGTTTTTTCTGTGATGGATAAAGCCCAAAGGAATTGAAGTTGGTGATGTTTGGAACCAGAAAGAAATTATCCTTTTCGTGAAAAGAAGATGAAAAACATTGCTTGTTCCAGCCCTCATTTTAAGAGATGCTTCTGGAAGTCAAAGAAATGCCTGACAGGAATAGATTTGGTAGTTTGATCTTGGCTGGATTAATCTGCAGTCAGGATCCGGGCATGTGAGGATTCAGGCTGCTGGTAACCATGTGGTGCTCTGCATTCTCACTTTGTGTGAATCACTTTTAGGAGACCCACCTACTGATGTGTGAGTTGTCAAAACACAATTCCTAGCCTTGTTTGGTGCTGTAGCAGCGTCGTGGAAGAAATTCAGATCAGCTGCAAATTGCTGTTAGTCTCAGGATGGCTGTGTGCTGAAAGAGTATCTCTAATCCAGGTGTCCTGGAGCCAGATTTGTTATCCCTCACTCCTGTAACATTGTAAGGAGAGCTGTTGGTGCCAAATGGTTGCTGTGGGTTCGGCACATTTGAGTTTCACTTCTTATTTGGCAGTCTTGACCTCCTGTTGCAGAGGACCAGCACCAGGCTGTCGTGGCAGCGTGGGTTTCACAGCGGAATCTGCGCAGGAACATCAACGCTGGGCTGCTGCAATGAGACTGTCTCGCTGTCAGCCCCAGCCCCAACCACCCTTTCTTAATGAACTGTTTATTGCCAAGTCTCTGACATCCTTAGGCTTTTGCAGGATTGTCTCAAGTCAGAACCGTTCTGATAATCTCTAATTATTTCCAGCCGTGTGTGACAGCGTGTGCAGCACAAAGGGAAAGCCGGCTTCGCTGCCTGCAATTAGCGCATTCGCGGCTCAAGGGAAGGGTTTAAAACAGCATCAGATTCAGCTATTTGTACTTTATCTGTGACAGGCTCAGAGAACTCTCATTTGACTCCAGAACTCAAACAGCACTAATAAGGAGTATTAGTGACATGTTCAGTATCTTCTGTGGCACTTTTTAATTACCTAGTGTTACAGAAATCCTGCTGTTCCTTTTCATTTTATAATGGAGATCGGAGGAACTTCTTCACTGCTGAGATGAATTCTTTGTGTCAACGCTTTTCATAGGTCCTCTGAGTATTCCACGCTTGCTTCCTATAATCTTCATTAATAGCTGGTTTTTTACACCAGTTCTCCTTCAGTTGCACGCACTGAGGCTCAAGAGCCAGGCTCAAAGCCTTCTGAATGAATTCTGACCTGAGATGCTCCATGTCCAGCTCTTGGCCTCATGAGGCAGTGAGTGTGGTCATATGAAGGGAATGCAGTGGAGAGCTCCTACAGCTCTGCTGTATGACTAGAGCTCTTGCTTAGTGATACTCTGAATAGGCTACTCAGTCCCTGTTCCACATCCTGAATGCCTGTAGTATCTCCTCTAGAGAACGCAGATATTGTCCATCTTGCCTTGCAATGGATTTCATTTCCAGGAAAGAAGTTCTAATGCAGTTTTGTTTTGTGATGGAACAAAAACAGCTGAAGAAAGACGGTCTCTGAATATTTACATATGATCCATAGGGGCTGTGGGAAGTGCTTGGAGGGAGGTTGGGGCAGTTCAAATTCCCATGTAGCCTGGAGAAGCTTCAAGGTTGTTGTGGTGCTCTACCTAGCTTTCCTTGGCCCAAAGGGACCCAGAGGTGTGCCTCTTCTCTCCCAAGAAGCCACTATTTCTATAGTGTCCCACCAATGCCTGGCAGTGTGCCCTATGGTTAGTGCCTTTGCTTGGTTTCATGAGCCACTGTTGCTGTCGAATAGAGAGTCCTTCAGAGACTGGCCAAGTGGGTTGGATGGTCCCCATGGCCTCCATGTATGAGGGATAAGAATTTGGCCAGAATTTCCTTACTCCCCTACATATCATATCGTACACCCTTGCACTTACTGGGTTTTTTTCATGAAAGATACAGCCTCTGATCCCATTTCTTCAGTGGCCTACAAAGCTTTTCAGTATTACACACTTGTTCTGGTTTGAGCTAATCCATTGATTGTACTAGAGTTGACTCTACTGTTCAAAGTTAAGTGCTTGCTTCAGTCTGTGTTTCCATTAGCAGCTGGGCCCACAAAGGAAGGAGACTGCTGGTGACAAATCTGCAAGCAAATCCAATAAATTTTAGAAAGGGATAGAAAGCTGCTTTGTTTTCATTTCTGTAATAGTTATGGTTACAGGGATTATTACTCTATGTGATCAAAGTAAAGACTGCACAAAATTATCAGCACAAGTGCTGCATTACTGTGGTGCCTTCTGGCAGTCATCGTGTGGAAGTGCTAACTCCTTTGTGCTGTCTGGTAATTCCACTGGAGCGCAGCCTGTCTCACTCCTAGGTGAGTATGTACCTTCATAGGGAATAACCCAGGAGGGACCACAGAATCATAGAATCATCAAGGTTGGAAAAGACCTTCAAAATCACAAAGTCCAACTGTCCACTCTACAACCCTGAACTGCTAAACCATCTCATGGAACACCGAACACAGAATCACAGAACATTAGGGAAAGGACCTCGAAAGATCACCTAGTCCAATCCCCCCGCCACAGCAGGATCACCTAGATCAAGTCACACATGTCCAGGCGGGTTTTAAATGTCTCCAGAGAAGAGGATTCCACAATCCCCCTGGTCTGGCTCAGCAGAGGTTTTGCCTCAGTGGTGGGCGGGCAGCAAGCAAAGCTGAAAATCAAAAGTTTTTAATGAACAATATAACCCAAAAGCATTTGTGGAATTTTTCTGCCTGATCCTGGCTTGTTGCGGTGAGATCTAAAAACACCAACCAACTGGAAAACACCCAACAACAAAGCAAACTGGCAAACCCCCCAACTTACGAGTTCAGAAGTTGGTTGACGTGGATTCGTGTGGCTGGATTATTGATCCGTTCTTACAAAGAGGAGCCTCACAGTCTAAGGAATCCTGTGTGCTCTGCATTTTGAAATCTGTAGGATCTGGCTGCCAATAAAGATGACAAGAATGAGAAGTAGCTTAAGTGGGCAAAATTACACGCCCTTAAAGAAAACCACTTGCGTGATGTTACCAGATCACGACGTTCTGTACGTAAAGCTGATGAATCATTGAAATGATTAAAAATTTCCCAGTCGGTGGCCTTCAATTGCACAAGTAATCAATTCAGCTGCCATAATGCAGTGTCTGATATGATGTGGAGTTGATAGGAGATGACTGTGGCATTATCTGTAGTGCCGCTGAATTGTACCAGGGAGTGTATTAAATAAAACTAGCTCTTACGTGATACATTCCGATGCACTTACAGTTAAATGGGAGAAGGTGGATTTACTGAGCATCCTCCTAAGTTAATATATAGCTGAGAGAAGAAACTCAGATAATTCAGAGCACGGTATCTCCTGAGCAACTTATTGTAATGAATTTCATTGAAAACGTACCAAAAGCCAGAATAATTTCATGTAGCAATTAGATGGTGGAATCCAAAGGTCTCCTGGGCTTTGCAGATACACGAGCAAATAATTAATGTAAAGGGGAATAGTGTGATCCTGCTCAAAGTCATCTATCCCTGCATCCTTTTGCAGGCTGTTGGGTAGAGGGATGGTGGTACTGCAGGGTGGGTGCGGGATTGAGAGCAGATGGTGTCAGTGGTTTTAAGGAAGCTCTCTGGGCTTGAGCTGGGGCCTAGGTTAAGTCTAAATTGGAAGGTGAAGAATGTGTGTTAAGGTCAGGCCTTTGTAATGCAGGTCAGAATTGCAAATGTCTGTAGCCCAGTGCAGAAGGACTGGAGTGCTGCCCTTTCCAAGCAGCTCCCAAAGCTCTGGTGGCTTGTGCGGAGCTGTGAAGGTGTTGCAGGTTCTGGTGCAGCTGTGTGTGTGGCAGAGCACAAAGGGATAGCCCTCAGGTGATCTTGCTGGGTAGGATTGTCACGCTGCCATGGTGATGTAACCGCTGGCATGACTTCTGAAGGGCAGACACTGTCACAGAGGACAGAGTTAACTTTGGGAGAGGAGAGTCAGGAAGGGTGTATCAGAATGGGGTTAGTTAGTAGATCAAGAGAGGTTCTCCTCCCGCTCTGCTCTGCCCAGGTGAGACCACATATAGAATATTGTATCTATCTGTGGGCCCCTCAGTTCCAGAAGGACACAGAACTGCTGGAGAAAATCCAGTGCAGAGCCACAAAGATGATGGAGTGCAACGTTTTCCTGCTGACGTAAGGCTGAGGGAGCTGGGTCTCTTTAGCTTGGAAAGAATGAGACTGAGGAGTGACCCCATTAATGTTTATAAATATGTGAAGGGAGGGTGTCAGGAGGATGGAGTCAGGCTCTGCTCAGTGCCATCCAACGGTAGGACAAGGGGCAATAAGTGTCACCTGGAACATAGGAGGTTCCATATCAATCTGAGAAGGAACTTCTTCCCAGTGAGGGAATGGGCTGCCCAGGGGGTTGTGGAATCTCCTTCTCTGGAAAAGTTTCAAACCCACCTGGACATGTTCCTGTGTGACTTGACCAGGTGATCCTGCTGTGGCAGGGGGGATTTGACTAGATGATCTTTTGAGGTCCTTTACAATCCCTAATGTTCCGTGATTCTGTGAGTGAGAACAGATCACTCCACTGTCCACAGCCCTGATCTCAAGTGCTCCTTTCTCTGGCTGAGTTGCTGTCCCTTTCCTCTCCCACTGTCCGTGTATGTGTGATTGTCCAGTTTCTGCAGGGAACTGTGGAGTAACACAGTAGGATTTTGGAAAAAGCAGTCTGGTGATATGTTGAGGCTCCTGTCCCTGTAAATCACCATTGCACCAGCAAAATCTGAAGTCAGCATCACTTCACTTCCAGCTACTGGTGATCTCCAGTGGGATATCTCATATCATTAATTGTTTTGTAGCTCTTCGCTGTATTTCATTCTGTAAGGTGAGGTTTTAATCTGTTTACTTCCTATTTTGCAATGCAAACCTCGAGTTGTTGCTTGCTTAGTTTTTATTATCATGGCAGTACCTTGCAGAAGCACCAGTCTGGAGTCAGTATAAAGCAGATGGCAAATGCACCAAGGCAGCCCGCTCCACAGTGCTTTGCAGCCTCATTCACTGGTTCCAGCCCCTCACGGAAAGGGAGATCTAGACGAACCCGCCCTCCCCTTGCCGTGCGGGGCTGCCTTGCGGTGCGGGTGCTGGTTCTGACCCAGCTGCAGCCCGTGCTGAGCCCCTTCAACCCTTAGAGGGAGCTGCAGGCTTGGCTATGGAGGTGCACCAAACCCATGAGCTGCTGCCCTGATGCCTCTGCAGAGCGTTTGGGTTTTTCTAGCTTTTATTTGACAGCAGCGGGCAAATCAGACACTAGGCTGGTCTGTTGTTTTGTTGTTTTTTTTTCCTGGAGGCAGATCTGTGGGGTTCAGAAGGCCTCACACAAGTGCTGATACTTCCTTTCCCATCGTCAGCTCCCTCCTGCACCATTCGGTCACACACTCCACTGTTCAGCTTGTGATGCTGACACAGCTGGGCTTTTAAAATGCAGATACTGTGCACTGCTTCCTCTTAAAAACTGGAAAATATTTAAAAGGACACAAAACATTGATTAAGGCTGTGGAGTTCACTGTCTGGAAAACATGCAATTGCTACGTTTTCCCAGTGTGGGGCTATTTCTGTGCCTTTCTTTAAGGAGCGAGGTGCCACACCCCCGTCTGCTTCCCTGTAGTATGTAGGTTATAGCAGAATACTTTTATGTAAATAACATGGCTAAAGTAGGTTATGTGGCTGCCTCATAAAATCCAAATGAAAATGCTGTTCTGCTGGCTCAGCGTTCTCAGCATTGCCAGGGAGTTCAGGGAGTGGAGGATGCACATACTCGCAGGAAAATGGATGGGGAGACTTGCAGACCTGGGACAACTAAGCACTTCCCCTTTTCTTACAAATGAAATGAAGATGTTTTATGTGCCTTTCCCTCTCCCTCCCCTCTCCTGCACAGATATGTTCCAGGGGCTGAGGACTGCACAACTCAAAAGATGCTGCACTCGGGATGGGGCAGAGCATGTCTAGTCCCAGGAGATACCGTTAAAGATTAAAGAAAACTCCAAACTTAAATTTTAAACAGCTCTGAGCTCCTGGCAGGCACTGCTGCTAATTAGAGCATCGAGTGGTGTGGCAGCAACTATAAGGTAGTGACACCCAGCCAGACCTGTGCTCACAGCCCTGCTATGTGTGTCAGCTGCTGAGAGGGAATGGCTTTCTGTAAGGATTTTACTTTAGTTTAGACTCTTCATCCAGGGTTAACCTAGATGGAAGAGCAATGGAGAGGCTTCTAAACATTCAGAATACTCCCCAGAAGGGTGGGAAGGTGCTGAATGGCTACAGTCAGGAAACAGGCACCCTCAGTCAAAACTTGTCTTTCTGGGAAGACTGTCCACCATAAGTCTTTTCTGATAGTTGAACATGGGATGGTTTCTCAATGCCTGGTGTTTTCTTGCGTGACTGAGCTTCTCTGCAGCTAAAGCTTCTCTGCATCTCTCTCCTTCCCTACACTCTGTTCCCACACCTACCACGTCAAATGGGGTAAGAGAAAGGGTCTACAGAAAACACTCTATTCTTCTCATTGATCCTCTTGGGTTTTCCACCCCATGAATAAACTTAAGTTGTAAAGTTAAAAGGCAGAGGAGGAGGAGGGTTGCTAAAAAGCTGCCACCTGTGTGAGAGATGCGTTGCCGTGATGGGATGGTAACGCTGCACGTGTGACTTCTTAGAAAAAAGAAATCCATGCCCAGAGTAATTCCAGTTGGCCACTTGGTGGCCATTCTCCAAGCTTTCTGGTGAGTAATCTTCAATCACTGGGTTGTTTGTGAAGCCACCTTCTTGCTCATTGAACTCTGCCAGGAGCTGCCTAAAAATGTGTTTGTGCACTGCCTTGTATCTGCATCCTGGGCTACTTCTGCAGCTCACTGCAGGCCAGGAGTGGTTCTCTCATCATGCTTAAATGCAGTAATCCTTGATATGAAGAGTTGGTTCTTTGCACCTGGATAGCTTCTGAACAACATTGGATTTCTGGGCTGTGAAGTAAAATAAGTGACGAAAGATGACAAATGGGTAGAACAGCAGAACCGCTCACCCTGAAGCCCTTGCAAAGGCGAGTCATCTTCAATTAGTGCCAAAACACAGAGCCACAGCTCTCATGTGATTGAGCAGAACCAGAGACACGAAGGCCACCCCAGACCTTCTCTTTTCTGTACCTAAGTGAAACAGAAGGCAGAAGCAGTAGCAAAGTCTGTCTTTCTCTTATTTTTTTCTTGCTGATCTGTATTTCCTAAAAAAAAAAAGGGAAAGCCTTTATTTTAGGAGACAAAACCTGTGCGAGAGGTGCTGAGCTGCAGAGCAGTGTGCTTGGGCTCTGAGCTCTGCCACACCCAGGTGTGCTGAGCTCTGAAAATTCTGTTGCAGTCAAGGTGTCCTTCAAGTGCCATCTTTGGGCTTCAGCTATTGGGCTTGAGTTTTACATTGGATCAGATGCATTTCCTGCCTAAACTAAGATGGTAGTGTTTGTGTGCCCCAGAGGGATGCTGTGGGAGCAGATGCTTTAACAGAACAGGTAGCTGAATGTGAGGGTCATGGAGGTTGTGTGAGAGTTTGACAGATGCTGATCTGGAGAGCAGGTTCCATGAGGAAATATAGACCTGTCTTTGCTCCCCATCCTTGTGTAACCACCATGCAGCTGGGTGCAGCTCAGCCTGCAGATGTGACCTGTGTTTTGGTATGATTGAGTGGCCAGTCTTGGTTCTTCTCAGAAGATGGACCCTTCCCATGGAGTGCCACCACTCCTGGGGAGCCAGGGAGAGCTTCCTGTGCAATCCACAGGAGCTGGGTTGTGCTTTTTGCAGTAGGTAGGGGTTGTGTTGTTTTTCAGGTAATTAAGTAGCCCTGGAGCTGAAATAATGCTCTTTTACTGATTCGGGTAAAACTCTATTGCCTCAATTTTCTTGAAGAGTGACATGGAACGTCGTAACTTTCTCCAGTCACAAAGCAGAAAATGAATTAACAGCAGGGCTTGCACAGTCCCTGTGAACTGCTGAGACCATACTCTTGTTTAATTAGTATTAATTTACTATTGATAAAGTGATAACAAGATCTTGGGGCTTCTGTTACATCTGCTTTTAATTTTAGAGGCATTTTAATAGCTTTGCTGCATGATGATACTTGTCAACAGCAGGTCAATGGGGCTCTAAGATGACCTGTCCTGTTGAGGCTAGTTCACAGGCTGGGCTGGGGCACAATATGCAAACTTGTTCCTCCTCTTTTATCAGAGGAGATCAGTTCCCAACAGTGACATAGATATTGGCAGGGTAGGTGATACCTTTAACCATGACATCACTTCCAGCCCCTGGGCAGCACTTACACCCTCCTCAGCATGTTGCTGCTGAAGGTAACTGCTTGAGTTGAAAGTCAGGGACTTTCTCCGCAGTGAATTTCCTTCTGCTCAAGCTTCCATTGAGAATCTCTGATTTGCACTGGCTTGCAGGCAGGGGCACTGAAGTGGCTTTTTTTTTTTTCTCTTCCTGGCCTTATAGTATTTTTTTCCTTATCCTTGTCTGTTCCTCCCCCTTCCTTTCACTTGACACCTGTCCCTGCCTTTGGAGGATGAGATAAGCAGAGAAATCTGTCCCAGGAAGAGATGTGGAGCAGAACATGCCTGCGCGAAGGGGACCAGAGCAAGAAGTAAACCTCCTCTGGGCAGACAGGTGCAGGAGAGCTCTTCAGCTGTGGGTGGCTCTCTGGAGTGGAATTGGTGGGATTCTATCACTGCAGTGACTGTCACTGGAAGCGGGTTTACTTTGGGTTTTTGAAGCCATCATGCTGCAGCAAATTCTGCGTGATATGTATATTGACCCTGAGCTGCTGGCAGAATTGAATGAAGAGCAAAAGCAGATCTTGTTCTACAAGATGAGGGAAGAGCAGCTGAGGCGCTGGAGGGAGCGGGAAGAGCAAGCTCGACTGGAGGAGGCCGTGCTAAGGAGGACAGCGAGACGCACACACAGTAAGATTTGTAACCTCCTCCTGTACTTGAGCGCTGGGGATGATGGTGGTGCAGCTGTTGGTGTAGTGTGTCTCTGGAACAGGTTACAAGGATGGGTGCCAGCTGTCCCACAGGCAAAGGGACAGTCTGGGGCTGAAAAATACCATCATCCTGCTCTTTGTCTCTAATTATCTCAATTCAAAGGCTTCTGTCAAGGAAACATGTTTCAAAGCAAAACCGGTTTTCCAAGACTTGAAACAAAGGCCATTGTGAGATGACTCTAGAGTGGGTTACAACTAGAGCCTTAAAATGAAGGGGGAGGCTCAGAAAACCCTAATGAGCTGCAAGGGGATTTTCCAGTGTCCTCTCATTGATGGTAAGGTGAACGTTGGAAGCCCTTCTGTTTAATTCCTGCTTTCTGCAGGTTGGTGTTCTCCCTGAGAATGGTGACCTCCTAAGAGAGGAGGTGTACAAATAGCTTCTCCAGTACAGCGTAAAACCTTGTTCATTTGGATTGATTTGTAGCTGAGAAGAAATTCAAAATGCAGTTCAGCTCCACATACTGGACCAGCATTAAATCACAGAGATCATCTCTGTGGTGCCCATTCTTTGAGGAAGACAGATGCGGAAAAATCTAACCGCAAAAATATTTACGTGACGATTTGTCACAGCGTTGACACCTGAATTTCCATATATAAGTTACACATTAAACCCGTTTGGCTTCCTACTACAGGAGGCCATTTTCTGGGTAATTAATTTTCTGATTTATACAGAATAAGAGAAAGGAGAGCAGCAGAGTAACCTATAGTTTGTATTTGCTCTGACACAAGTGTTCGCAAACACACGGAGTTAAATTTCAGTCTCTCCTTTGTGTTTCACCTTCCAACTTGCCAGCGCAGGGCATGGCTTAGGTTTGACTTTTGCCCACTGTTAGAAACTTCCCACTTCATTCAGAACCAAGACCAAACCTCAAAATGAGGTGTAAAGCATTGAAAGTGTTTAGCAAGCCAAGGAGTGTCACGGGCTGGGTAATGTTAGTCCTACTCTTCATTTCTAAAGAAAATAACATCAGTCACCTTCGGTAAATGCGGAGCTGTGCCTGCTTTTCCATTTAGATTGTTTAGTCTGATGTGTCTTGAGGAAAGGTTAAAATTGGAACCGGTGTAGCAATGGATCAGTGTTAGAGGAATTACTTCACTCAGGGCGTGAATGAAGTGTTTTCAAATTATTCAACAGTTTTCATTCCCTTCCCTTCCTAAAAACACAGGCTGATGTCTAAAAGGCAGCTGTGTATAAACCCCACTTCAGAAGGGGGTATTTACTTTAGAAGATGTTGAATAAACTGTCTCTGTCCTTTTGCTGTTTGTACCTCACCTGCACCTGTACCTTGCCTAGAAATACTAGCAGTGTTTGAGCATCGCTGGGGTCCTCCCAAACCTTCAGCATTTAGCGAGCTCTTTCAAGGCAGAAGTAGTATTTTGTAGGTTTAATTAAATCATGACTGCTGGCTTGTTCTGAAAGGCTTTACAAGCCAGTGGAATTCTTGGAGGTCCGTTTGCAGTTCGTTTACAAATTACTCCTGGGCAGACCTTGCAGGAACATAGTTTCATTGTAATGAAACAGGTTGCCTTTGCTTCCCGTGCTAAAAATCACTAAGGGAAGTCTTCTCAAAATTTAAAGATCCCTTTGGGATTTGCCAAGAGTTGACTGACAGGCAGCCTTGCAATTTGCAAAGAAACATGTTTATTGGATTAGGCAGGAGTCCTTTAACCAGCAGGGCTGAGCTGGGAGTAAGCGAAGGACCCTGCCAATATGGATTTTGCCTCTGACGCACTATCCAGAGCTGTCAGCACACCCAGAATGAGATCTCAGAAACTATTGAGCAGTAGGCAGCTGAAGGACAGCCCCGTGGGAGGGAAGGCGATGCTGGTCTGCTGCTGCTTGTTCTGACATCTATTCATCGCGAGCTGCAGCGTGTGATGTTCAGGCAGGAGCTGTTTGTAAACACTCATTACCTGTCCTTGCAGGAGCGGCTGGTGGGGCTGGAGAAGAACGCCTTCATCAAATGGCACTTGTGGTAGATAGTCATTAGAGAGCAGAAGGGACAGTGTTGGAGTAGTTGTTATTAGCAGACTGGACTGGCGCGTGGTCGTCGTAGAAATTCTGACGTGACGCTCGCACTGTGTGCGGCAGCAGTGACCTGGAGGCAGTCTGCTATCGCTGCCTGCCTTGAGGCCAGAGCGCTCCCAACTCTGCTCAGCATGGCTGTGCACTGAGACAGCAGCTCCTAAACCGGCTCTTCTCCCAACCTGGGGCTAGAAATGGCCCTCCAACCACCATGTGACCTAAATACGTACCAGATGGAACAAATCCAGAGGGACTGCTCTGCTCTCCCAGTTCTAGCCATAAGTCTGTGCTTTTTAGTCTTACACACTGCTCTGCAGCTGACTTCTCTGTTTTGCAGGGAAGTGACAGCAGAATGTTGCTGCCTACCTGGGCTCTGTGGCTCCAGTGATTTCCTTTTGCTCCTCAGTGTTCCTGCTGCGTGAAGCGCTTGGTGCCAGCTGCTTTCATAGAGGCTACTGAGTTAATGGAGCCACTGGCCTGGAGAGCGTGTCTGTGCTTCTCTGTGGGGTTGTGTTGCTCAGCCCGCCCCGACGCAGTGGTGTCAGGGTGGCTCTGCCGTACATACCAGCGCTCAGGCAGTGGTGGGAGGCTGTGCCTGGCTGTGGGCTCAGCAACACTTGCTATGGAGCAGTGCTGCAGCCCCTGCCCAAGTCAGTTCAGTATTTCCTTGCCAACTTTGTTAGTCTTTAGAATGACTGAAGCATTCAGGACCAGAGGTACAAAGTTTTGATGGCAGAGTTTGGTAGATGTGAGAGAACCTGATATATTCAAGTCAACAGTGGATTAGCCTGACTCTGATGGTGGTTCATGAACCTCCAAGTCCTCTTGTGTGCTGATTTATTTCTGTGTTTGGGGTTTTTTTGTACACAAATATACACATCATATACCTGTACTGTGCGAGAGTGCAAACCCACTTAGCTTCAGGTGTCACACACTGAGATCTCTGCTGCATTTGTTAATTACCACACTCTTGTCTGAGGAACTGCTTCCTTCCTTTATGTTTGCTCTCTTGCAGTCACTCTTCCTTTATTTGCTCCTGCAGGGGTATATTGCAGCATAATTATTTCCATGGTAACAGCCTGTAATTCCGTAAACAGAAGATGGAGTTTGTTATATGATCAGCAAGCAGCTGGAGAGCCATGAAGGCTGATTTTTTTTTCAGCAGTGATGGGTTCCTGCAACCCTTATTGGGATATGAATGTCAATCAGCCAAATTTCTTTCTCCCTCTGCTACTCCTCCTCCTTTAAACAAAGCAGAATACTGAGAGGATGCTTGAGAAGTTTAGGATTGTTTCCCTTTTTCTTCTTTTAATAATTGAAGTTACTGAGGTTTTTTTTTTTACTGTGTTCTTGGAAGAGAGGGGTTCATGGTCCTGTGGCTATTAGCAGGGGCAGACTGCAGAATTAACTTTAGTAGATCTCCAGTTTATTGTGGGATAATGTTGTTTTCATTACTTTCATCATTACCATCTAATTATTCTCTCTATATTTTGATGGATTTACAGCAGCTGATGTTTGGAAAAGAGCATTCTGTCTTTTGAATGGTCTCTCTGAAACATTCACAGTCATTTCCTTGGTTTTCTCCTGAAAAGAAGTGAAATGAAATGTCTGTATTTGTATGTTGGTATAAAAAAGAAATACAATGAAATAAAATACTTGTGCTGGGTCGGCTGGAGGAACTGTGAGCAGCCTCGAGCTCTTGTTCTCATTTTCATCCTGATCAGCTCTTCCTAACTTCAGTCCTGCAGCTAGTGAGGCTCCAAATGTCTGCCCCACGGC
Source organism: Phoeniculus purpureus (assembly GCA_028565055.1). NCBI lineage: Eukaryota > Metazoa > Chordata > Aves > Bucerotiformes > Phoeniculidae > Phoeniculus > Phoeniculus purpureus. The sequence goes on from JAOXOE010000698.1 coordinate 14,739,783, forward strand.
TACCAAAATCCAAGCTTCTACTTTAAAGAAGCCATAATAATAATTTGCTAGGAAAGCCTGGGGTAAAAACCCATGTAAAACACACTGTGCTTTGACCGCAGTTTATCAGATTAGATCTGAAGACCAAAAAACTCAGCCCTCCAGCCACACCAAACCACCCAAGCTATGGCCCTCTCTGAATGACAGATGGGGCTGATCAGCCCCATGTCAGCAGTGAGGGCTCATGTGCCCATTCCAAATGCAGGATGAATTTCAGGAGCACAGAGAGGGAGAAGAAAAGGGGTGTTTTTCTAAAGAGAGGCTCAAAGAATGTGTGGACTGCACAAGTGGCAGCACAACTTGTGACTGTACTCTAGCCTCTCTGGGGGGTGTGTGTGTGTGAGAGATGGGCAGTGCTGCTAGTACAGACCCATCCTTCTTGGAGGTGAGAGCCTGGAGTCTCCTACTGCTCTCCAGGGCACTGTTCATTGTGGTTATGGAGTTGACTGCATAAACACAAATGAATAAAAAACATAGTCTCTCGTCTTTGATGGTCGATGCTTGTGTGTGCAAACTTGTGCTGTTGTTGATTCAGGTCACCAAGGAAGTTTTCACTGCGATCCCCTTTTGCTGCAGATTTGAGATACCTGGTTTAGTGTTTGTCCTGAGTAAGCACCAACACCCAGAAACCAGCTTACTGAACCTAGAGGAGTACAGGTGTAGGGTCAGGGGAACAGCGTGGGACATCTGAGCTCATGCAAGACTTAACATTGCCTTCTCATGGTGCTGCAGAGTTGGTTTAGATGAGAGGACAGGGTGTCTGCTAAAGCAGATAAATCGTTGATCTGGAGAGTAGAGATAGAGGAGAGTTGGTAAATTATTCAGTACTTTTCCTGATAGAGCAAGGTTGGTTGGTTTGTAAAGCACTTTCATTTCTACTCTCCAGTCCACTCTCATGTTGATGCCATCTACTCCCTAACGGTAACTCTTTGCAGCCTGCCATAGTCTCTCCGGAAAAGTACTGTTGTGGTAAAGTCACAAGACTAGGGGTCCACAGATACAGTTTTTGTTTCCTGACTCTGCATTAGCTTTGTGCTGGGGCTCAGAAATTGACTTCTGAATGGAAAAGTTATGTTCCCTTGCCTGGATTTCAAATGTGTTTGGTCAGGACCTGACTCTTCATTTGAGAGTCAGATTAATTTATCTTTTTCTTCCCCCCCCTCTTTCTGTTTCCCTTGGAAGTAAAACATGCAAAGAAAATATTCTGCAGAAAAACTCAGGACCCATCTCATTACAACAAGCCACTAACGGGGGCAATTCTCTGCTCGAAGAGCAGACAATGCTGGTTTTCTAAACTGATTAAAGAGAATAATTTTCTGTAGGTTCCACTTGCATTGTGGAACAATTGATTCTACCAGTGTAACTGGTATCAGTAGCCCAGAAGAGCTGACTCTGTGAGCAGAGGTTGGTGCTGAAGCACAGTGGGTTCAGAAGTGTCCATAACTCTACAGCCTGTGGCTTTACTGGAGGGATGCGTTATTTTAAGGGGAAGGAGGAAAACAGCTTCTCCAGGCACGTCTACAAATCAGCTATTTGTTTTATGGGGCTGAGGAGTTACAGATGAGTTGTGCCACTGAGAAACGCTCTAACAACTCTCTGGCACAGAACACCTGTAAAGAAGCAAAGATAAAACTTGGCCGCTTAACTCAGGGCGGGTTTTTTAATACTCTTTCCAGTAAGCTCCTAAATGGACAGAAGTAGTGAAGTAGTCTCAGAACAGTAAAAAGCGTTGGTATCTGCCTGTTACTGTACAAATAAATTAACACAAGGTGTGTTTTCTTCACAGTACTGAATAGAGGGGAACCAGGAATCCAGATTCCTCCTGGGAAGGAGGACTGGGCCACTCATAAATCAAAAGCTCCTGCGGGTTGTGTAGGAGGTTGTTCCCTGCTTCCCAAGACTCTTCATCACAAAACACAGGAGGTGCAGACGTTGAAGGCACGAACATGAGCCAGCAGTGTGCCCAAGTGGCCAGGTTCAGTGGCAGGGCACCCTGCCCTGCATCAGAAATAGCGTGTCCAGCGGGACCAAGGAGGCGATCCTGCTCCTGTACTTGGCCCTGGTGATGCCACATCTTGAGTACTAGGGGCAGTTCTGGGCACCATAGTACAGGAAGGACATTCTGGTGCTGGAGAGGCAACAGAGAAGGGCAGTTGGGCTGGTTAGGGGTCTGGAGAACAGGTCTGATGAGGAGAGGCTGAGGTTGCTGGGACTGTTCAGCCTGGACAAGAAGAGGCTGAGGGGAGACCTCACTGCTCTCTACAACTACCTGAAGGGAGGGTGGAGTGAGGTGGGGGTTGGCCTCTTTTCCCTAGGGACTAGCGATAAGACAAGAGGAAATGGAGTCAGATTGTGCCAAAGGAGGATCAGATTGGATCTCAGAAACAACTTCTTCCCAGAAAGAGTGGGGAGGCCTTGGAACAGGCTGCCCAGGGAGGGGGTGGAGGCACCATCCCTGGAGGGGTTCAACAAACGGGCAGCCAGGTGTTTCAGGAGATGGTTTAGTGGTTGGGGGTTGTAGGGCAGTCGGTTGAACTTGATGATCTTGAAAGTCTTTTCTAACCTTTATTCACTAGCCACTGATGTGGCTAGGCAGGGCTTGGCAGACGGTGTTCAAATGCTGTACCCAGAAAAATCCAACAGGAACATAGTGCTGACAGGAACACAGGAATGCACAGTGTGGGAACCACAATAAAACTCATTCACATTTATAACCTGAGACATAATGCGATAGACTGTGAAAGAGCAAATGCTTTCGAGAGTTACTGAAGGAAAATGTTACTAGCTACAATTTCCCCCCTGCCCCCCCTTGAAGTCAGCACCATTAGGCCAACCCTGGGAGTTCATATAAATCACATTTTCAAATCTAGACCTAGAATATTAACTTTCATTGAGTGATCTGATCTGTCGGTTGCCTTCAGTTGGTTCTGCCAGCTCCCGGGAGTGTGGTTTGGCATCGGCACTGCCTACTGTCAACAGTCCCGTGTCGTCCCCTCTGACACTTTCTTCTCTTTAGTGTGGGATGTCAAAACCACACGACTGGTTGTGCCTCGGGAAACTTGATCTGGCCAAATGGATACTGGCCCTCTGCAGAACAACCGGCAGCTGAAGGTGAGGGTAGCAGTGCCACAGGGACCGGCCATTCCCATAGCAACAGGTTTCCTTGAATTTTTATGTGAACTTCAGAGAAAACCATCCTGGGAAAGAGTGGGCTGTCCGCTTCTTCATGTTTTCAAATAAGACACTATGCCTTTTAGAAGCTACATGGCCACCTACAGTGTACTGACCTCAGTATTTGGATCAGAAGTGAAATCTAGTGACCTGTAGTGGACAAAGAGCAAGACAAATGAATGAGGCTTTATGGCCTTTTAGTCTGCGTTCCTTAAAACACATCCGTTGGCCATCTTGGCTGTGTTCTTTGTGGTGGGATCTCCTTGTGTAACAAGTGAAGCATAAACCCAGGGGTATAAGAGGAGTTTCTGCCAAGTTCTTATTATGAGCCTCTAAAAGGCACAGAAATATTTGCGAGTTGCATGTGCAAGAGTAGAGGAAAAGCTCGAAGCTCACGAAAGCAGGCAGTGTGATTCAGTGGGACCTCAGCCTTTGTGTCCAGCAGGAATCCTACAGCTGGTTCTTGGCCATGGAGGTTCACCAAATGTAAGCTGGTTGGTAAAGAGTGCTCAGGCTTTTCTAGTGCTTTTACAATCGCTCTGTCAGCAGAGTTTATCACGGAGCCTTTCATGAAAACTCAGTGAGCGACTTCATCCCTTGGCATTGCCTCCTTGAGCAGAGGAGCCTCTGTCACTTGTGCAGTCCCTTGGTGCTCCACACTCCCCTGAGCGCTGCTCAATGGTTATTGCTGTCGCTCTGTCTCTTTTTTCCACTCTCTTCATTCACCTCTTGCTGACTGAAGGAACAAAACACACTTGTAACAACTAAACAGGGACCATAATGCCTAAGTTCTGCAAAATGTGGGTCAGAGTGATTCCTTCTTTCTGTGGGACAGCGAGTCTTTAGAGGCTGTGTGACCTGGAGAGTCTGAGTCCTTTTACCCCAGCTTGGCAGGCTGGCCCAATCTAAACATTTCATCCCACCTCTTGGAAATGCTGAATTATAGATTTCACACTTAATGGTTCTAAACTGCAGATTTCCCACCTTTTCATCTGTATTTTTGTAAGAACTTGATCCAGTGCCCACATCTGTGATTTGTTGCTGTTGCAGGTAATGGCAAACACGTGCAGTGGCTGCGTGGGAAAGACGGTGAGGTCTGGGTCTGGGTGATGGGAGAAGCCCCTGGTGACAAGCCCTATGAGCAGATCTCAGAGGAGCTCATAGCGGAGCGAGCCCGGCAGCAAGCGCAGAAGGAGGCAGAAGAACTATGGTGAGGATTTAAGAATCTGAATTCAGAGCCTGCTTGGCATAGTGGGGCGCATGGCTTTGTAGGAAGTGAGAAGTGAATAAATAAAAACGAAACAATCAGGTATTGAGGTGATGAAATGGGATGCAGTTGTCGTACCCCACATCTATGACTACAACAGGGATGTAGTGCCTAAAATCCTTTCCAAAACTGGCTTTATTTGCATATCACACACGTTAATTCCTGCCCCAGCAATTCAGACTCTGATCTCAGGTGATGCCATACCAATGTTTCCAGCAGGTCCTCCTCCAGCCTTGGGAGAGGCTCCAAAGCAGTTTGACGTTGCACTTGGTGGGAAGTAGGGCACCTGCCTCCTGCACGGCCGTTTGCAGTACAGCGTGGAGCAGTGACAGTTTAAATATCAGACTGGTCTACATTGCGCCTTTTCATACCAGGTTCTTCATGCTTACAGCGACGTGAATTTCAGCGGGGATTAAAAGCGCCAGCCGGCGCTCCGCATTCCTTTTACACTGTCAGCGCTAGCAAATAATCCAGTGTCAAAATCTGGCAGACGCATGCATTGATATCTGAGAGACAGTAAGTTCCTGGTGATGCTCTGCTAGACTGACAGAACAATCTGGGTTTTTGTTTTTAGCCAAGGAAGGATAAATATAGGGTCTGACTCAAAGACATTCAAGAAATACAGCTCTAATTTAGGAGGGATTATTTTAATTAGTCATTTATCCCACATTGACAATGCCTGCTTCTTGGATAGTTTCCTCCAACCTGATTTGTATGATTTAACACTCTTGTTAGATCCATTCTAATTCTTTACTTGCATATTTCCGTGAGCTCTTGTGCTAGTTAATTGTTGCAACCAGTGAGCAAGTATTGATCGTTAATGAAAACAAAATAAATCCTAAATATTTAAAATATTTCCATTTTTAAATTCTTTTCTGAAGGAGACAAAAGGAGGCTGAAATTACAAAGAAATTCCGGGATGCCATGGCACAAGAAAAAGCCAGAATAGTGGCAGAAAAATGGAAAATAGAAACAGAAGATCGGAAAGCTGCCAAATTGGAAGAGGAAAAAATTCAGGAGGAACTGAAGGTTTGCATAGAGCAATTTAGCTTTTCTGATAGTGTCTTTTGTAGTTAACTCCAGAACTCTGTTGCCACTGTCTGAGAGAGTGAGGGGCGGATCCTCCTCCTACTCAACATATGGAGAAGTCCAGTTGGCTTTGCTGGGAGGAGTTCATTTGCCTGGTTTTTAGTGACTTGGATTTTCTCTGAGTTCAGTTACAGTCTTAATGTTTGTTTGAAATAAGTAATTTTTTCACTTGTGGAAAATTACTGTTTGAAAACGAAACAGGAAGAGATGGCCTCTGTCTGCCCTTTTCCTACTGCTTGATAAAGAGTAAAAGCTCATTTGAAAACTAGAAAATAAAACAGGGTTGGTTTAGCGAGCAGAGAAATGAGCCCAGTCTGGGACTGCACAGAACTGGTGGGGCTGGGTTTCTGTGGAGAAAGCCTACAGCAAAATGCAAGTCATGGGAGATCTGCAGCTGGGGGGGTCTGTCCACACACATCTCCCCTGCTGACAGCGCGTTGTGTGGTTGCTCCCTTCCCAGGGTGGTGATCAAAGGTGTGGGTAGTGCAGGCAGACTCCTGCCCGGCTACTCCGTGATGGGAGCAATGCTGAAACCCTCCCTGATGCACTTCCATGGTTGCATTACAAACCTGGGTGAGCCAGTCCCTTGTCATTCTGCAGAACGTGGTTGTGTAGAGCAAAGCAGGGGCGGTTCTGTAGCCTCCTCTGCACAAAGTTGCTGCTTTACCTTTGTGCAATTAATTTGAATTCAGAGCAGAGAACGGGGCCTTTGAAATGTGATGTCAATGAGCAACCAAACTGCACCTTTCAAGTGCTTTATTAATGCTTGACTAATGAGCAGAGCAACTAATTAAAGGCTTTTTCGTTTGCTTTCTGGAAAGCAAAGCCCTCTCAAACAAAGAGCGAGGTGCTCTTTGCTTCTGTCGCTGTGGCTGACTGGGGCATTCGACGGGCTGCCTGTCCACGGGCTCGCTCTGAGGACTCTGCTCAAAAGAGACTTTCAGAGAGCAGAGTGAGCAGCTTGTGAGGCCTGGAGTGGCCAACAGGTGTCATTTTCTATTACAGAAAACTAGTCTTTCAGTAGTTGATTCCATTTAAAAGCAACGGCCCTGAGTTCTGCTCATTTTCATACTGATGGGAAGGTTGTGTCACAGTGATCTGTGATCCTGCTGTTTCTTGGGAGCGAGCAGGTACCCTCCGTCCAGCCATGTGGTAGGTAGGAGCAAGAACTGTTCTGCTACAGGTGGCATGAGAATTTGGTTCAGTTTCTGCTTTCAATTTCAAATACTAACCTTTGGTCAGGATTTCTTTCGCTCTAGTAAGAAATTTGTCAACATCTTTATTTTATCAAAGAAGTACAAACCTTTTTTCCCCTATGGCTTTCTTTAAATCAAGCATTTGAAGAGGATCTTTTACACTCATAGCCTTTTCAGGTCTATAAGTTGGGATCTGTTGGGGGAACTTGGACTAACATGGGGTTCCACCAGCAGAGATCCAAAGGTGGGATTGATCCCTGCTCCTGTTACACCACTGCAGCTCAGCAGAGCAGCTTATCTCTTACTTGGTCTTGAGAGAGCAGATCCGGTATGCAGTGATGTAGAACCACTTAGAAACAGTAAAGGCATCTCCAAGACAAGAGAATCTCAGAGACTGATGTAGGCAATTGTCAACTTCTCTGTCCACGGGCTTATTTAAGCTCTCCTGGCTTTTCTTCTCCTTTCCATTTCCCCCCATTTTTATAACTACTCTTGTGCAGTGGAAGAAGCACATGAAATATTTACAGGCTGAGTGAGTAGAAGGGTGCCTAGACAGGAAAATAGGAAAGGAATGGTTCTGGCATCCACCTCCAGCTGCAGAAAGTGAACAGAACTAGGGTGAACTTGGGAAAGAGATGAATTAATGAGTCTGCTCATGTATGACTGCAATCATTGAAATCACAAAGGGATGTACCTGTCATGAATGATTCAGGCTGTGGAATGAGATGCAGATCAGCCGGCAAGCCCACTTGAACAGGTTTAAAATATTTAATGCATTGGTAATCGTCCTGCGGTGAGGATGGCCAGGCTGTGTTTAGAGCAGTCTCCAAACTGGGCTATGAAAAGTTCAGTCTCTGCTGATGCTTCATCCTCTTGAAGTATTTTAACTTGGGAGATTGAAGCTCTGTCCTTTTTGCTGATGTGTTCAGTTTCTAACCACACCGTATCGCAAACACTCCTTTTGAAACCACTTGACCTATCCTGGGACTGGAGGGCTGTCTGCACCAGATAAATGATATCATGGATATCAAAGTGAATGATGATCCCCCTTTCCTCTCCCAGCAGTATTTGTAGTGTGTTGCTTTCCTTGGTGTTTCTTAAGCAGAAATGCCTTTAATTTATGATTAAAAAATCATAAATTTGATTTATGATGGAGTATAAATGTTGAGTGCTCTATTTTCACAGCTTAAGGACAGTTCTTCTTGTATGCACCTACTGCAAAGGACAAATAAGAGAGCCAATTACTATCATTAATCATTTTGCTAATTTACAAAGGCTATGAGATCACAGGCACAATTTCCTACTGTTATCAGCTGCTGACACTAAGAGTCTTGAACAATGTGGAGAGCCAGGGCAAATTAAAGGTAAAAGTGTCAGCCAGCCAGGAGCAGATACTATCACAGGCTGGTGAGGTTGGCAGGGACCTCTGGAGATCATCCAGTCCAATCCCCTTGCCAGAGCAGGATCCTCTAGAGCAGATCCCACAGGAACACATCTCCAGAGAAGGAGACTTCACAACTTCTCCGGGCAGCCTGAGCCAGGGCTCTGCCCATCCTCACAGCAAAGAAGTTTTTTTATGTTCAGGTGGAACTTCCTGGGTTCCAGTTGGTGCCTGTTACCCCTTGTCCTGTCACTGGGCACAAATGAGCAGTCTGGCTCCATCCTCCTGCCCCCACCCTTCAGCTGTTGATCAGCATTGACCAGATCCCTTCTCAGCCTGCTCTTCTCCAGCCCCAGGGCTCTTTCCCAGCCTTTCCTTGGCACAGAGATGCTCTAGTTCCTTCTGCTGGACACTCTTCAGTAGTTGTTTGTCTTTCTTGAATTGGGGAGCCAGCACTGGACACAGGACTCCAGATGTGGCCTCACTAGCGCAGAGTAGACATGGAGATGGCACAGATTTCTGCAGGTACTCACAGCTTTGTTAGAAGCATTCAGGTGGACTTGTGCTTTCTGAGAACAGCCTGTCCTGAAGCAGGACACCCCAGGACCTCCAGATTCCTTTCTTGAGATCAAGGAGCCCAAGAGCTCAGGTCTGATGAGGATCTGTGCCCTGAGCAATGTGTTGAGTAGCCTGAATGTCTGCCTGGACTTGGGGTGGCTGATGGGGGGGGTCTGGACGTCTCGCAGCAGCTCTAATGCATCTGTAGCTCTTAGGGCTGCCAAAGACATGCCCTGCCAGCCTGAAGCATTGAGGGAGTCCCATCCTTCAGAGAGGAGTGTTGTGACAAACAGCTGTGTAGGTTTTGCCCTGAGCATGATGGCAGCTGCTCAGTTGCCCTGCATCCCATAAGGCTTCCCCACAGAGAACCCAATAGCCATGGCAGCCAGAACCTCAGTTTTCTATTATTACTAAAAATATCAACTTCCTGCATTCTGCCTTTTCCTCACCATATTTTTTTCAATCTTTCTGCACGAGAAACTAAATGCTGACCTACTCTCACCCGCACTGCACTGGAACAGTGGAAGCTAGCCACGGTGAATATTAAGTATTATTTAGGGCTGGCTGTGGTAATGCTATCGAACGCGTGGAGGCTCAGATTTACAGTAACCAGCCTGTGGTAAATGCTGAACTGCCAGAGGCTAGATCAGATCATTTAGCATGTTCCCATTCTCCAGCAGAGTTAAAGCTGGGGAGGATTACTGCTGCCTATTGAATTGCCAGTGTGATTTGTTGCAGCAGGTTGGTGTTTCTTGGCAGTTTGCAACTATATACGGAATTGTCACCTCCCTGATTATTCTGGAAGAGCTGAAGGGGTCAGGGCACACAGTGCAGTCTTTCTTCACCGCCAGGCAGAAGGTGATGTTTGGAAATTGAGGTGCTGGAGCAGGTCCACAGGAGCAATAATGCTGGGGAAGAGATTGGAGGGAAAGGCTGAAGAGGAGTGGCTGAGGGAGCTGGGGGTGTTTAGCTTGGAGGAGACTCAAGGGGAACCTTCTCCCTCTCTACAACTCCCTGAAGGGAGGTTGTAGTCAGGTGGGGGTCGGGCTCTTCTCCCAGGCAACTAGCACCAGGATGAGAGGGCAGCACCTGAAGCTGCCAGGGAAGGGTTCGGATGGACGTCAGGAAGCCCTTCCTCATGGAAAGGGTGATCAGACCCTGGAATGGACTGCCCAGGGCAGTGATGGAGCTGCCATCCCTGAAGGTGCTGAGGGCCAGCCTGGCTGTGGCCCTTATTGCCCTGGTCTGGCCAGGTGATGGGCTGGGCTGGAAGAGCTCAGAGGGCTTTTCCAGCCACAATCATTCTGTGATTCTGTGATTGCCAGGAGCCCGTACTGGGTGAGCCTGTCCCCTTGCGTGATGCTAATTTCTCCCAGGAGTCCTGGCAAAGCTGGAAAATGCAGCCCAGTGGAGACAGGGAACCTGGAGGCAGATGACACCTGAAAGCCACTAGTTGTAAGTGCGTTGGATGGAGGAAAGGCCTCCAAAGGTGTCCCGCTCTTCTCATCGCCTTGTTTAAATCACTGACAGGCGTTTGAAGACTGCAACAGCAGGGTGCATCAGGCAAACCAATGATGTTAAGAAATGACAGGACACCTGTTTCCAGTTTTTAATGCTTTCTTGTAAAACTGAAAATATAAAACCAGCTGAGCAAATTAAGAACTTTATATACATGAGGTCTGTGATTAAAAAAATCCTTTTAGTTAAAAAATAAAAGGAAAAAAAAAGAGAATTGACCAATGAGTTAAATGAAAACTGGTTAAAGGGAACAACATTCTCAAACTGGAACACACTTCTCAGGAAAAAACCAACCACCCTTCTTTACAAGTTTATTACATAACTTACATTTACACTTTACTGAGAGAACGTACAAAACAAGCGGCTTGAAATGCTCCTCATTCCCTTAAAGCATGAATTTCAAAGTGCCACAGCAAAGGAACAGGTTCCAATATTATCTCATACAGACTATTCATGTATAACATGGTTTGGTACATGTGAGGTGCTTATTTAAATGAGCACATATAGGGATACAGGCTAAATAGAAGTACTTGAACATCACCTTTGTTATTACATACACAGTTATAGGTATAATAAAGCCACAAGGTGAGCACTGCTCTTAGGTGTCGGTATAGATGGAAGGGATGTGATTCAAGCAGTGATCAAAGGCGCCGTTCTGGAAGAATCCGTTTTCATCGGTTCCGTTGGTGACCATGTCGTCAGCCACACACTGTGCGTCAGAGATCCCATCATAGCCTGCAAGTAGGACGAGATTTAGTACCTCAGTGCATACAAGGAAGGAAGCACAGGCTGAGACTTGGGATTACGTAGCACATGACACAGTGTTAATGAGAAGACAACAGGATTTCCCATCAAAGCCTTATCCAGGAGAGGCACAGACTGATCTGTGTGAGCCAGCAGATCAAGCTCCCACTCATTTCTACGGAAAACTACCCATCTTTTAGTGAAGTTCACGTACCAAGGTATGACTCTCTTGGACTTTTACAGTCAGTATCTGAGTAGGATGCAAAAAAATGAGTGGGCAAGGATCCTAGTAAGTGTGCACTACAAGTGATGCAGCCTTCTCGTTCTGTGTGGTTTTCCTTTTAACAGCACTCCGGATCAATATTCCATGCGTCGTCTCCCAGCTGCTCCTAAGATCCCGAAGAAATTTGGATCTTGTATTTACTGGTTCACCAGGTACTACAGAAACGAGGTCTGTGGACATGTCTGGGTCACAGGATGTGTGGCAGGAGCTGTGCAACACCTTATCCTCAGCCCACCAAAGGCCACCATGCTGCTGGCTCCTCACCTGGCTGAGCTGGCTGGTGCTGACCAGGCTACCCGCACACCACTGTAGTGGGCAAGAAGTCCTCTGTCTTCCTTCTGTAATGCTATACTTCCACAGCTGCTACAAACCTCCCTGAACTGTGCACCCCTATGGAAGGGAAAAGTTTTACCTGCTCCCAGGTGCTGTGGCAGCTGGAGTGCCAGGGAGTCTGAGACAAAAGGCTTGTTGCATTCCCCAAAGGACATGGGCTGGTTAAGAACGGGCCTGATGTAGAAAATCAGGCTGCCCCATGAGGTGGTTGAGTCACCATCCCTGGAAGTATTTAAAGGATGTTCAGATGTGGTGCTTAGAGATGTGGTTTAGTGGTGACCTTGGTAAAGTAGGGTTATTGGTTGGACTTGATGATCTCAAGGATCTTTTCCTACCCAAATGATTTTGTGATATCATAGTTGTGTAAAGTGCAAGTCTCTGTGTGGATGGCTGATCCTCCTGGTGAAAGCACTGGGACCTGGCTCCATTCCCCACATGACAGAGCAGCTCTCTGGAGCTCCTGGGAAGTGACTGGTTTTCAGTGCAGAAAATGAGGGGGTTTTCTTCTCTTTAGCCTTTCACTCATCTCTTCTGCCTGCCTAACTCTGAGGTACTACCTACCAGCAATAAGGACAGATTCCATAGTCTTACAGACAGACAGTCCTGATGTCATAAAGAACCGTTGGCTCTGTCCTTAGAACTTACTCACAGGTATTTTACCATTACTCAGTTGTTATTATTTGAGACCAAATTCTCTGCTTATTTACATTTCTGCACTTTCCTATGATGTATTAATTTACTGTTGGTTTACAGGTCAAATCCTGCTGTCAGCACAAACCTGGCAGGCAGCGTTGCCCAAAGCCCCGGGAAGCGGCACTCAGCCTGTTTATCTGCCCTGTGCTGCGGAGCGACCACAATTTCCCCGAGTTTGGTGAGTGTTTATGTTACGCTAATTTCTATTTGATGAGCCTGTATACAGGGTGGATACACAACCGCTGATGGATGAGACCCAAGATAAGCACACACCCCAGAAATCATTACTGGATTCTAAACAGAGTAAACTGTCCCAAGTCCTGAACAGAAAATACAAATCTATTGACTGTTAATGTGATTCACGGAGCAGCTGTTTGCCAGTCGCCTTTGGCATTCCTGGGAGATGAGATCCCATTTAACATTAATGGGGCTATAAAGGCCTGAAAAAATCGATGCACAAGCCTTGATGAATATTGCAAACCTGAGTGGTTCTATTTTCCACACAAAGAGATGAGAGAAGATTTATACATTTCACATATATTTACACCTTTTGCATATCTCAGTAGCCACTCCAAAAGCAAAAGTATTGCACAGAAACATTTCATAATAGCTTAGCTCCAGACAGAAAAGCCAACTGCTGTTGAAGTTGGTGTCTTGCCACATTATTATTATTCTCCACTCCTACAATTTCTTTTGGAAGGTTTATTTAGTCTATTCTTTAAATATTGCAGGCTGACAACCTAAACTTGATGTTAAAATGCAAAAACCGTGGTTTTACTAACAGCAAACTCATGACTAACACAAAGGAACCCAACGCTGAAGATGAGTCCAGCGCAGAGCCACAAAGACGATGAAGGGAGTGGAACATCTCCCTGATGAGGAAAGGCTGAGGGAGCTGGGTCTCTTGTTGGTAAATATGGAAAGGGCAGGTGTCAGCAGGATGGAGCCAGGCTCTGCTCAGTGGCATCCAATGATAGGGCATGGGTGTGAGCTGGAACATAGGAGATTCCACATCAATATGAGAAGGAACTTCTTCCCACTGAGGGTGACAGAGCCCTGGGAGGGGCTGCCCAGGGGAGTTGTGGAGTCTCCTTCTCTGAAGAGGTTTAAAACCCTCCTGGAGATGTTCCTCTGTGACTGGATCTAGGAGATCCTGCTGTGGCAGGGGGATTGGACTGGATGATCTTTTGAGGTCCATTCCAATCCCTAAGCATATTTTTCTAATAACACTGACCATAAAACATGTTCCTTTCCCCTCCTACTAAAAGCATCATGTGGATAATCCTTATAGCCGGAAAAGATTACCTGTTGAAGTTAAAGGTGCATTGAGTATGTGATAGCCGTTCTGTCTCAGAGGATTAAAGCAGTGGGATTCCCCCGTGAGCACATCGCTGGTGACAGACTGGTCCATTGTTCTGTAGCAGTCTCCATAGTGGAAACAGTTTTGTATTGAGTGAAAGCTGCCTTGGTAACCTGCAAACAGACATTGTGCACACAGTTGAACACCATCACAACGGAATCAGCTCCATTTCTGACACAGTATTTCATTACTGCTGTAGGGATTTTCGGTTCCTCAGCTCTACCCATGGAAAAATGACAGTGCTATTCTGTAAGGTGCAATGATATAAAAGCTGCATCCGACTTCATCCCACAAGATGCTCTGGACTGTGGGGATCATCAAGCAAAAGTCTCAAGGATGTGCTTCATTTCAAGCAAGAGATCAGCTGAACACAGTCAGCAGCCTACTTGTGTTCAAAGGACTAAGTACTTTGCTGGAGCGAGTCCAGGATGCTCAGCTCCTGAGGGGACGTATCTACAACTAATTACTTTTAATTTAAATACAATAATGCATATTTAAATGAATGGGGCTACTTTGTCTTCAGTTAAGTCTTTGCCTGTCCGGTGTGTGTTACACACTGCTGCAGACAGCACTGCTTATGAAAAGCACATTGAAAAGTATCTTAAACCTCACTCAGACTGCTCTTATTTTGAATGAAACCCCTTTCACTGGACACAGGGGCCATGATCTGCAAGTGGAATTGAACTAGAGGTGCAGGACTGACTCCAGATGGGCACCAGGTGAACACTTCGAGTTCAGCTACAGGCTCTTCTTGCTTCTGAAAAGTGCTGAGATAAATCTGTGTGGTCTCTGGCTGTTGCTTGTGAGGCATGTTTGCCTTTTGTTCACTCCCTCACCTCATATTTCTTACATCCTCCTTTATTTTAAAGTATCACTATTATGAGTGAGACAGCAGTTTGGATTTGCCAGGAGTTGGGAGCGAGCTGTACACAACAGAAGAAGAAGATATTTAACAGTAAAGGACAAATGAATTACTGAAGAAGGAATTTTACAACTTCTTGTGCCAACACCCTAGAAGAAAATGTTATTTGCTCCCCCAAGGGTGACCTCAAATCATGCCATGAGATTTATACCAACCATAGCCTGATTTAATTCTCTTCCTTCTTCCTAGCTCAATAACTTCTTTCTGATTCCAGGTGCCTTACACACTCATTGCACATATATATTAGCAACCCCTTTCCCTGCCTCCTCTGAAAGTCCCTCAGGAATTGATGCTCCTTCCCTTACGTGCAGCTGAAGGCAACCAAGTCAGGGCTTAAAGTTTAGCAGAATGTGCCCCCAGGATTTTCCTCTAGTTGCCAGAAAAAATATGGAGCTGTCATCTTTCCTCCCTCAGTGTTGCTCAGACTGTTTTCCTACGGAACTACTGGTACTTCAAACACAGACACCAGCAGACTTTCAGCCGACAGAATCCAGCACAGCCCCACTTGACTTGACTTGTTGGGTCAGTTGTGCAGCTCTCTGGTGTGGTTGTTTGGCATGAAATCCCTCTGTCTATCACCAAAGTGCCTGGGTGCTCCCCAGGCTGCAGCATGTCCTCTAAAGATCATGCAATGTATGAGCTTTTTCCTATGAAGATCTCTTGTCTTTTCCTACCAACGTCTGACCAAGAAGATAGCATAAGGCAAAGCTCAGGGGCTGTGTGTTCATTCTGGTGACATTTTCTAAGATGATAAAAAAAATAAGGCTCAAATGAGGTGATTCTCTTGTAAAAATGGAATGAACTCATTGACCCATTAAAGATCTGCTCTGAAGTTTCACAGTGCAACGTGTGCTTTGACAGAATCTGTAAGGATAAGATCATAGGATCATAGGATGTTAGGGGTTGGAAGGGACCCAAAGAGATCATCGAGTCCAACCCCCCCGCCAAAGCAGGACAAAACTATCTAACAATCTATGATACTCCACCACAAAATAGCTCAGTTGTTGATACCAATGATTAGAGAAATCTACATTAGATAAAGACCCTATGCACACTGTACCAGGGCTGTTCATATCTGCTGCTCTGTAGAAGAAAGCACAAAAATTGGGAAAGCTGAGTGTTAAAGGATGTGGGTCCTTCCTTGGAACAAACAGACAGACACCTCTATTTACTGCCTGAAGAGTTTGTCTCAAAAAGCCAAAGACCTCTTGTGAGAGGCAGCAAAGACAACTTCTGATGTGGTTTTAGAATCATAGAATGTGTTGGGTTGGACAGGACCCCCAATGATCATCTAATCCAACCCTCCTGGGAGTCAGACCATACTCCCAGAGCCCCATCCAGCCTGACCTTGAATGGCTCCAGGGATGGGGCCTCCACCACCTCTCTGAGCAGCCTGTTCCAGGGATCCACCACCCTCAGATTAAAGAACTTCTTCCTCATTTCCAGCCTAAATCTACCCTTTTCCAGATTCAAGCCATAGCTCCCCATTCTATTGTTCCTTGCCTTTATGAACAATCTTCTCCAGCCTTCTGACAGCAGCTTTCAGTGATTGGAAGTTCCCTATAAGGTCCCCCTGGAGTCTTCTCCTCTTCAGGCTGAACAACTCCAAGTCTCTCAGCCTGTGCAGTGCTCTACTGATTGGCTTTTGCCAATTACCCTCACTTTTCTGCTTACAAACCATGAACTCCATGCTGCTAGCCTTCTAAAAATACACCAGTTTGAAATGAACAGTGATAAAAAAGACACGCTTGGCTTCAGCTGAGGTGTAAGTGGTTGCAAAGAACAAGCCCATGCATTGCTAGAGAAGAAAATTAACCTCGTCCAGAATGTCTGCTACACACATCACTTCTAGGGAAGGCATGACGTGTATTTTCTCTGCCTCTGTAATTGCTGCCCTTTCGTCATGCTCCCAGGACTGCCTTTGTTAAAGCGATTAAATATCTTTATGATCTCCAGGGCTGGCACAGCAGCTCAGAAAATGAGAGAACAGCCAAGCATGACAGAACTGGTTTGAAATGAATTGGATGCATGTTTTTCTTAAGACCTCTGGGTAAAGGTTTCTTTTGAAGTGTTTTAAGTTACCCTGTCTAGCTGCTCAAGGAAACAATACCCAATGTAGAAAGTGCCTCAGAGTTCTGGTAAAGAACTGCAATAAGCAATCAAATTCTCCTTTGGATTGTAGCACCCTCAGCATCACTGTGTGATAGTCTGAAAAGGCAGTGAGAAACGTTACTGGAACTGCCCAATGAAGAGAACAGGCTGGAAGGGACCTCAGAGGGATCATCCAGTCCAATCTATCATGCTAAAACTAGAGTTTAAATTAGGTGTCCCAGCAGCCTGCCAAGCTGTGTCTTAAAACTGTCCAATGTAGGGCAATTGACCCTTGGGAGATTATTCCAATGTTTAATTGTTCTAATGGTGACGTTGGCTCGTGGGGTCCAATCACAGTCTCCCCAGGAATTACTTACACCCACCACCCCTTGTCTTTTCTATAGGACTCCTTGTAAAAAGGGAGTAACCATCTTCTTGGTAGCTACCCTTTAGGTACTGGAACATAGTGATAAGGGCCTTGCTAAGCCTTTTCTTCTCAAGGCTGAATATAGTCCAGCTTTCGCAGCCTTTCTTCATAAGGTAGGTCTTCCTGCCCTCTGATCATCCTCTAACTGCAGCTACTAGAGTTACTGCCCTGTCATATGCACCAGGACTGAGGTTCTGCTAAGTGTTCCGCAAAGAGAGTACAGGGAAATAAACTGTTTCTGTTCACACAGTGCTCACACATGGGGTACATGCAGGCAGCAAACAAAGGAAAACACATGGAGTGAGGATGGGAAAGATTGCAGGGGGAACACTGGTCAGGGAAAACAGCCCATGACACTAAAAATAGGACTTCTAAACCTCCTGCCCTGAGCAGTGTAATGAAAACTCTCCTCCTTTTTCACTAGCCTCATAGAAATGGTGAGAGAGTGAGACACTACAAGGAAGGCATAGAGGTTTTGTCGAGGGCATTCCCTGGGTGTGGAAAAGGCAATGGGGATGTCTGCAGGAGCAGTGGACTAACAGGCAGGTAGCTGCTTCCCTGAGGATGAAAGTTGAAGGAGAAAGACAGAGACTCCCAACCACTTTTGCAATTGCAGAAGGTGAGAAGGAGGTGGAGACATAAGACAGCTCTTCTGCTTCGACAGGAGCACTGGGAACATTACTGAGTTCCTGCCTGCTCTATCCCTGATGCACTGCCTGGCTGCAGACCTGTCAGCCAGCACCAGTGTTTGTCTCCTGTGTGCTTGCATGACTCATGTGCTTCAGCAGAACCTCCCTCATGACTACATGGTGGTTTCCTGGGGAGCAACACTGGCAGTGTGTTATTCAGGAGGGCTCTGGCCTTACATCTGAACCACTGAACAACTGCAGCTACAGCGGATGAGCCTCACCTTCAGTTCCACCACTAGGATGTACAGAAGGATGTGGTGATAGTCCCTGCATTTAAAACTGGGCATGACACAATGCCTGAGTTGCAGCACTGGAAGCTGCATTTCCAATTGTAGCAGGTGGAATGTTAATCTCAGAAGTGGAGATGAATCCTGGGGCGACTGAAGTTGCACATCTCCAGGCTGAGGGACTGCAGGATCAGTGAGGTGCTGTGTTAGTAAGATTTGTTTCATGACTGTGAATATACCTTCTCTGCTCCCACCTGCTGGGAGAGAGAAGACAGAAGAGGCACAACTGCAGAGGTTCTTTTGGCACCAGGTAAGCTGTCTCTGGCTGCTGGCCTGCAGTAGCCTGGTATGGCTCTGTCCAGAGGATCTGAACCTCACACATTAAAAAGGGGAAATTGCCAACTTGGTGAAATGCTAGGTGCTCGCAAAACCCATGGTAATTAGATGGAAAGGCCACGTGAGTTAAAGTGACCACAAGGACTTCTGTAACAACAGCTGCTCTTGTCAGATAAGGTTCCGTTCATTTCACACAGCTGCAGGTGACGGAACTTGCTGCTTGGAGGCAATGCAAAGGTTGATTTGCATACACAAAACAAGCCAGAGCTTTACTGCATTCATACGTCTCTAAAACGCACGGCATGAAATGAAGGTACTTCTGGTTGAATCCACTTAGTTGTGGTTCCTTTAGATTTCTTGACCTGCTTCACACCAAACGCATTAGAAGTTAAGGTCTTGTTCAAATCCCACAACCATTGGTTCAATTATCAATCACATATGATTGATTAAAATAAACACGGAGCATTTTTAACAAGCTCTGAAAAAAGGCCCTCTTTAGTGGTTAAAATATGAAGTAAGCAAGAAGACCTGTCTGGTGCAAAAATCTCTGCTCCTTCTAGGAGGGCAAAATAGTCCCGATTTGGCAACAAGTAGTTCACCAATATTTTTTCTCCCACATGGATTTCAGGTTTTCCTTCACTGTTGATTTAAATCAAAACATTTTTCTGAGGTTAATTTTCAAGTGCAGAATTTGCTAAACGCCCCGTCAGTTTAAATGATGGCTATTAAATGTTTTATGTACAGTAGATGGAGAAATATAACAGTTCATAAAGGAACAAACCGTGTTCCAAACATAACATTTAGTTAAAATTGTGCTTTGAAATAATTTGTGGCAGAAAAGCTGCAGTTAGCCACTTCACACAGTGCGCTGGCTGCCACCGCTTCTCTAAGGCAGAAAACGTGAAGCAGCTCGAAAATGAATGACGTAATGAGCAAATAATTGGAATACGCCTATTAAATCCGTCTTGTTGTGTCATGTCATCTACATGGACGTCCAAATAAATCTCAGCTTTTCAAATTCCGTAACATTTCTGACAAGAAAGCACATCAGGGTATAAGTAACTGCAGGATTCCGTTGCCTGCCAGGCTCTTTCAGCATGTAATAACTTCCATGTGATCGTACTACAGCCAGGTTTAAGCGTATAAATAATGTCAGCTTCTTCTTTCATTATCGGTATTTCTGCTACCAGCTCGACAAAGCTTGCTGGCTCCTACGCATTTCAGATCCCTGGTGGTGACACACTCCTACACAGATCCTGGCTGCTACAGCCAGGTTTTCACAGCGTTCCTTTGATCGGTGAAAACGCCAAACTCCCAAATTACTGCAGATGCCATTAGGAAAATGTGCTATTAATGAACTGAGATGCAAAAAAGATGTAGAGCCAGTGCAGCTAAGTACAGGTTACAGATCAATTGGTTTCAAAGGACGCTAATCAAAATTGATTTTTGAATGCCCATTTCCATAATGAATTTATAATAATACTGCAGCATTTGGGCAAAGTGGAAAATTAATGCTTTTTCAAAACCACACGACATAACACTTAGAAAGCAACAATTCATTCAAAAGGAAATGTGGTTTTCTTAAGGAATCAAGTCAATTTATTTAAGTGGTTCAAAACTCGTTCTGTCTATGCATTTGTTTCTGCCGCGGTAATGAGCTGCTAAACTTTCCTCTAGTGGGTTGTAGTTATTTAGCTCATTACAGCAACATAATCATATATCATTAGGTGCTATCATAAATCTGCCACTTCTCCCTTACAGAGTTAATCTTTTTAAATTGAGTAATATGTTCAGCATCAGGTTGAGTTAGTTTTTCCTTCAGCACAAATCATTTCATATAACATACTTTAACTTTTCAGGCTCAGCCCAACCAAAGAGTAAAACCACTCCTCAGAGAATGATGGGCAGAGGGAAATGTCAGGATCCTGAGCCCCAGTACAGCCGTGAAATGCTCACTGGGGGTTTTAGACCCACAGCCTCAGCATATACTGGGAGAAAGCAAACCTCCTGTTCTGCCCACTGGTAAGCTGATGACACGTGAAACTTCGCCAGCCAAAAATTACCTTATCCAAATGACAGTACAGCTGTGGAACGAGTTTCAAAACACTGGTTATCTGCCTGTATAAACTTCTACGCTTGGTTATACCCGCGAGCAGAGAGACAGATGTCCCGTACACTGTGAATATTTACCGCACTCCAGCAGCACACCGTCTGGATTACAGGCTTCCTAAATACACAAGCTTCCCTTACTGGAAAAATCTGTGACAATAACATCTCTTGCTAAATTACACCACAAAAATTTCAGAAACATCAATTAGTTCCCACAGCAGAGCCCCAGAAGAGGTGAATAAGCTCCTGATTTAAAATCTGAGTAATCTGGGACAAAAAATGTTATAAATTAAGCAGTGTGACAGCTGCTTAGCTGCTGCCATTCCCGTCCTCAAATCACACTGACACGTTCTGCATATTATTTTGTAACGTAATTGAGATGCCAGACTTCCAAATAATAAATATTTGCCTCAGCCCATGCCTGGTGCATCCCTGTTGATGGACTGAGCCGGGCATTGCCCAAGTCTGCTTCAGCCTATGCGTTTTGGGATGAGATGGCTCTTGCTTTGGCAGGGTTACTCTCTCCAAGCTGATGGAAAGCTAAGTGACCACTCAGGTGAGGTGCCCAGGTAGTAGTTATCTGCTGAAAAGCCTGAATAAAAGCAACAAATGTGTTGCTGTGGCAGCTTTCCCCATTAATAACGATATGATACCGTAGCGCAGCATGGACTGCTCTGAAAATTCTGCTCTGCATTTATATCAAGCCACTATAAAAACTGAAGTTCCCATTGAAACTCTATCAGTCCCTTAATAACACAGTGTTGGTCAAAACCACTGAAACAAAGTCTTTCTCCCCAGCTAGGAATGAGGGATGTTAACTTTTCTTAAAAAAGAAGGAGGACGATTTACCTTGTGATGCCTGCTGTATGGACTGGTTTGGAAATGGAGCGTATGGTTTATTTGGTATTCCGGAATACTGCTGCCCATTTGATGACTGGCTGTGTGAGGATGGAGAGCCGTGTTTCTGCAGGAGGGAAGTTGGAACTAATGCTTTCAGGGGACTGACAAGTGGAGAGATTACGTTGGGAGCAAGCCTAGAGAAAGAAAAGACAGGAAAGTTTCACATATCACATCACAGCATGGGAAAACAAAACACTCCAAAGGCCAATACCCCATGATGGCCAAATTAAAACATTTGTATTGCAGGAAGAAATTATATTGTAAAGAAAAAACCCTGTGATACTGCAGTGCCGCTTTCAGGTTTCCTTTCAGGTTTTTTCCTTCATGAGGAAGAAGCAGGGGCTTAGACAAGATTCCTGTTCCTTTCCACTGGTTTCTGTACTAGCCCTAACAACAGCACTGACATGACAACACTCCTCAGTAAGCAACTTAGGCGCAGCTCAGCTTTAATTTCAGTTTGTGTGAGCTGAGAAACATGGGCAGAACACAGAGGAAGAGAATGTAGCTCGAGTAAATGCAAGTATGTTGTTGAGTGCCTTTATAGCTGTAACAGTTCTGTTCTGTATCCAAGCATCAGCCAAGACAAAGAAAAGCACTGGCTTCAGTTATTCCTCATGCAGACTGTGGAATACAGCTTAGACTGAGAAATGCAGCTTTAACTGCAGCAGGTGGTACTGCCCTTTCAAAGAAAAGCCTGATTGAAATGGTTCCTTACGGCAGCACAGCTCATTGGAAGATGGAGACGTGGCTCTACCTGAGAAATTGCTAATTCCTCTCACTTAAGGTTGACACAGGAGCACTGGGACAGCCCTGATCAGGGAACAGATCCTGACCTGATGCTCCCACAAGATGTTGAAGCAGCTGAGGAAGAGTCTCACTAATCCACTTCCATCAAGCACCCAGGCATCCTCTGTCACTGGAGTAAGAGAAACTTCAGTGTTTCCTCCTGACACAATACAACTGTCCTAACAAGGAGTGGTAGCACCTGGCCCAGAAGAACTAAGAGAGCATTCTTTTGGTCGTTTACTGCCAGAAATATGCCCTGGTGCAGAAGATGGGACCAAAAACATGCCCATTCAAGCCAAACCAAGCCTCTTTTAGAGCTACATTAAAATAACCCTAAAAATTACTAAATAGGTGGAAGCTTGTTCCTTCAGCCTCCTATGGTAGCTGTGACAAATGGCCTTCTGCTCCACAGCCCAGTGTTACAGGGCCAAGCGTGTGAGCTGCATAGACTGTGTATTCACCATACACTTTACTGCCTCTGGAGCTTTTGCTAAACTTAGTCATAGACTCATTCAAGTTGGAAAACACCCTTGAGATCATCAAGTCCAACCATTAACCCTACTCTACCAAGTTCATCACTAGACCAGATCTCTAAGCACCACATCTAAACAACCTTTAAGTACCTCCAGGGATGCTTTGAGCAGCACCAGAACCTCCAGAGGCCACAAAAGCCAGCTGTCTGTGAGCAGCAACTACAGGCACAGAAATAAAAATACCCTGCAAGTTGCACGGCACCTAGCTGGAAAAAAACGGTGAACACAAAGCACTGTGGATGTACAAAGGATCAGCTAATAAAACCCAACTCCATCACTGGTGTCTTCCTCCACCACTGCACAGGTCATTCAATCACTACAACCTATCATTCCCAGTTTACATGACTGCTTCTTGAAGCACTTAGGATTAAACCTGAGGAGCAAGGCTATGCTTGACTTAGTGTAAAGCACTGCATGGGAGCCTTCAAGAAGTAAATATAGATGAATTGTGAATTAATAGTGACAACAGCTTAATCAAATTTAACGTGAGAGGCGGAGGAATGCAGCCAAAAGCTGCCACAGAGATACCGCGTTAAAAGGGGCTTAAATAAATCAGCCAGTCAAAACCCATCCTACGCTGAAACAATTCCAGCTCCGAAAGCAGCAAAATGCGGCACATAAGGCAAACCACCGAGACGCCCAATATCCCCACACTAAACTCAAGCCATGACTAGTAAATGAGGGAAGGGCATTCCCAAGCCAAATGTGTATGAACTGGAAAATGAATTGGTCACGAGCAAGGTAATCGCCTTCCCCAACGAGTGATAACCATGTAAAATAAGGAAGGGTGAAGATGAAGTTTAATTTTAATTCTAAGAGCCAACATGCAAACTTGAGAACGCTATGCTGGTTTTTGTTTGCAGGGAGCTCAGCAACAGACCTGGGATGGCCCTTGCCCTACCAAGGGGCTGCAGAGGCACAAGGAGAATGCAGGAGCCACCTGTGCCCTCTTCAGGTCAGAGACAGAACACGTTTCCCAGAGCCTGAACTGCTGAGTTGCAGATGCTAGAGGGAAAATACCGGGTTTATTTGCTTAGAAGCAGCTAAACGCTAAGGTCAGCTCCCATGTGGCTGCCGTGTTTCCTCAAAGATCTCAGCAGAGAAACCATTTAACACAAATGAGCCATCGTGCAGCCCTGCCACAAGCTCGATCTTCTGCAGATTTGTCGGCGGGGAACCATCGTATGACAGTGGCTGCTGGGATCTACGGAAAAGCCTTCGCTATGGTCTCCTCCAAGGCAAGTGCTGGCAAAAACCACAGACGAGAGACTGGTCCTCAATGCCTGTGAATGGCACAGGGGGACATGTGGTCCTCAACGTGCCAAGGAGGCTATTTAGGAGCCTGGAAATGCTTCTATCTGAGCAGAGATGGAAAAGATTGCAGTTGTTTTCATTGGGAAGATAATAGCTACAAGCAATCGTGATAGTGACATTGCTGTGGATAATGACCACACACACATGGAACAGAGAAACAAAAGCTGCTCTAAAAACTCTGTGGCCTGGCTGAGCCACAAACCGCTCTGAATGAGGCAGGAACATACTTCTGGGGAGTCAGGGCTCTGAAACTGCCTGGCTTGGGTTTCCTCTGCCTGCTCTCGAAATGTCTTGTCCTGGCTACTGCTGGGAAATGCAGCCCCCCATGGAGACCTGCCGGGTCTCATCCAGCACTTTGTTAGGCTGCACGAGGAATGAGGAACCACGCTGTTGAATACGATGCTGTTGGGTTGCATTTAAGGTGTCCAGCTGTGGGAATACTGAAAATCCCAGCTTCACTACCCAGTTTAACTACTCCCAGAGGCTATTTAAAGATTGAGAAGAATTTAACAGTTTTTATTGTTATTTATAAAGCAGCTCTTCTCCCCATTCACACTCTGGCTTTCCTAGTTTCCCTGTGCGTAAGCTCAGCCGCTGGGATCATGTTTGGTCCTGGAAGCCTTTGATGTGAGGAGTTAAGAGCAGTAGAGGTTCCCCACAGGAACCTACTGTGATAGGAGGGGTGCAGAGGGATGCTGACGGGTACCAAGGGTGAGCTGCCAGTTTGGTGCCCTTTTAGGGCCCTGGTGTCACAGTGCTGGAGCTCAGCAAACATAGCTGTGTGCAGGCAGCCAGTATCCTAGGAACTCACAGCACCACAGCAGCCTCAGCTGAAATCCCGAGAGCTCCCTGTAACGACCATCCCTGCCTACTCTGCATGAAGAGACATTCACAGCAGAGCAGGTCACCGTAACATTTGCCTCTTTCTGCTCAATCTCTCCCACACAAGGAGTTTTACACATTTCCTAAAGCTTACGGCACAGTTTTTAGCTAGGAAAGAGCTTTGCTCAGCTGAAAAATCTGGCTATATTAGCCCAAGTGACCAACATGGGGATCTGCCTCCTTAAAACATTCACCATGATGCCTGCAGCTTGAGCTGATCCCTAAAATACTATGTGGGATGTGTGTGCACGTGTGAAAGTACCCAGGCACGCTCAAGGGGTGCTTCTGCACCAGCCGACTGTCCAGTTCCCAGCGCTGTCATTTGAATTCCCTCTGGAATAGTCACCTACTAATTAGGTTGCTGTGATACTGAGGTTGTTAAAAGGGAGGAAGAATCATTCCTGATACAAATTAAATAGATAGCGCATTAGGGACACAAAAGAGCTTGGAAGGAGGTGTCTTCTGTGTGGAAGAAGCAGCTCTGAACTAGCTGAGTTACTTAGCCCAGGAACTCAGGTACTTTAAAAATCACAGAACTATTGAGGCTGGAAGAGACCTCTAAGATCATCAAGCCCAGTCGGTGACCTGACAGCATCACAAGTAGGATTGAGAGATACTTTAAGGCAGATCGCACTTAAGTGCATAGTGAACCTGTCTTTAAAATCCAATCTATTTGGTGACCAATTTATAATCCCTTATTTCTCTGTGAAAGATTGTGAATTCACTGAATACAGCAACACCAAACGCTGTTGGTGTGACACAACACCATTAACTTTTTAAGTGACTGTTCAAAGCACAAGTTCCAATGTGTGTATTCTCTTCTCCCACTTCTTCTCCACACAGCAAGCAGGTAACATCACCGGAGTATTCCTCAAGGGGCAGTTCCTCCCTGTCATCCTCTGTCTGTCCATGCTAAAGTGGCAGTCCCTAAAACATCCAATTCTTTTCTCCCCCACTAGATACAGATGACAATGCAACACCTGAATTTCATGACACATGAATTGCTTTCTTACAAATGCTTAATGTTGATGCTTTCACACCACCATCTCCTTCCTCCTACCTCTGGAGGATGTTACACTCAAAAAAGTAGAGAGCTCAGTTTGTATTGAACCATTTTGCTTTCTCCCAGTCTTTACCCGGGATACCCGTGAATCCCAGTGTTTGGAGCTACCACATGGCTTCAGTACCAGCAAACCTGTATGTCCTTACGATATTTTGTAAGCAGAAATACTTTCGGGGGTTCTTCCATGTATTGAAGCACAGGATGCATTTCCCCAGGCAGTAGCTCAGGTATAGCTTTCACAACTAAGAGTCTGAACATTTCCTATGAATACCCTACCACAACCACAGTTTGCTTTGGTTTGGATATTAGTAATAAGTACATACCACATATTTTACTTTAATTGTGACTCATATAATTCCAGTACATCTGCCGGGTTTTTGGGGGCCTTTTAATGTATTTCCCCTGCTACAGGGAAAGATATAGAAATAAATACACTCACGTACAAAAAACCCCCTTCTATATTTCATTACACTTGATAGCTCCTGGCTACATGGGTTATTTCTGTTCAGGAGCACAGACCTCTCTGCTGTCTCCGTAACTCTGTGACAAAGCAAAGAGGACTCTTACAGACTGCCTGCACTGCCAGTGGAGGCTGAGTGCTGATACAGTCTGCCCTGTCTTACAAGAATGCTGGATGGCAGAATACTTCATATCACAAACAAATTAACCCACTGCAAGGCTTTCACTGCTCATAAACCTCATGGGAAAGGCAGCCTGTTCACCATGAATTCACCTTACTCCCAGCCTCTAC
Organism: Phoeniculus purpureus; assembly: GCA_028565055.1. NCBI lineage: Eukaryota > Metazoa > Chordata > Aves > Bucerotiformes > Phoeniculidae > Phoeniculus > Phoeniculus purpureus. The sequence goes on from JAOXOE010000698.1 coordinate 14,766,445, forward strand.
CTGCTACAGACACTAATGAAGTTACCAGTCAGCCCTCTCTGAATCCGGAAGATTTCCAGTTGCCTACTGATGAGACTGCTATTGCTAAAAATCCTCTGCTGTGTGCCCTGTATGATGTCAGTAGGAAAGCTTTCCATCTGAAGATCCACCTTGGTGACTTCAGACTTCAACAGTAGGTGCATCCCAGTCCATGTCACACAGAGTGGGATGTGAAACACCAGAAGCACCGATGTCCTTTACACCTGTTGGCTGGTTCTGAACCTGCCTGTGGCTCCAGAAGTAAATTTTTCCCCATCAGAGCAATTAGGCACTGGAATGGTCTTCCCAGGGAAATGGTGGATTTCTCAACTTTAGTTTTAAGGCTCAGGTTGACAGGGTGTCAGGCCATCTCATTTGAAATGGGTTTCTATACCTTAAATGGTTGGGCTAGATGATGCTCAAGGTCCCTTCCAACCTGGTCTACTGTGATACTGTGGTATCTTATGGGAGCAGTGGTGTTGTTGGAGTTATGTTTAAATTTCTTGAGCCATGATAATGACAGAGGGGGAACTAGGCAGATGGATGCAGTAAGAATCTACTTATTAGTGACTCACATATCACACAGAGGTAAAAACCAGTTCAGTTCTGATGCATTAAGTTACTGTGGGAGTTTAAACCAGCTGAGGATATACTGGAACAGTATGACAGGATTGTCTTAGAAAGTAAAACTGCCAAAACTACAAGCAGACCACTGAAAGAAGTGAATTTAGAGAGCCATTTTCAGATTACAAGGGTGCAGTGGAGGAACCAGCCTCTTCTCCACCATGCTCAAGACAGGGGAGCAGCAGGTCATGCACCACAGAGAGAAACCGGAGAGCTGGAAACAAAAGGAACATTTTGCTCACACAGCATGTCCTGGCCTGTGGCACTCACAGCCACAGGAAGTCACAGAATCAAACCAAATACCTCCTTTTTCAAAAAGGGACTAAAGAATTTAATGGCCAAAACCAACATTTCCATGCTAAGTGAGGGGTAATCAAATCTTGTGCTCCAGGATGTAAACTGATCGCCCAAAGAGGCAGAAAGGAATTCTCCTCTCTCTTCACTCATCATCCAACTTTCTCTGATTGACCAGGTATTGTGGGTTTTTCCAAAACCCCTCTGAAGCACCATGTGCATGATGGTGTTGAGGACATGATACTGGTCTTGAGCAGCTTACGATTTCAGGTGGAATTGCAAAACTAACACATTCCTCTCCTGAGGATCCATCAGCAAGCAAGCAAGTAAAAGCCATTCTTGTTTACATAATTCCTTCCTCCACACAACCAACAGCAATAATTTGATAGCAAACTTAATCTACGATATTGCACACATCTTGAAATGCTCAGCAATAGCTCTTTACAGCAACCTGAAAGAAGAGTGGATGGAGAGAGGTGGGGGTCAGTCTCTTCTCCCAAGTCACCAGTGGTGGAACAAGAGGAAACAGACTCAGATTGTGCCAGGGGACGGTTACATTGGACATCAGGAAACATTTCTTCCCTGACAGAGTGGTCAAGGGTTGGAACAAGCTGCCAAGGGAGGGGTGGAGTCGCCATCCCTGGAGGGGTTGAAGAAACACATAGATGTGGCTCTGTGGGACAGAGTTTAGTGGCCAGGGTGGAGTTGGGTTGACAGTTGGACTTGATGACCTCAGCGGTCTATTCAAACCTTAACGATTCTATGATTCACTGCCCTCCCAAAGGGAAGTTCCTGAAGCGAGGTAGGATGGTACCCATAGGGAGTCATTAAACGACATGCTAGAGACAATGAACCAATTCCTCACCTCTCCTGCAAAGGTGTTTCTTGCATGATGGTGAACGCTGAGAAACCTCTATCTTAACAAGACAGAATCTTTTAAAAAAGAAAATTAGGAGTCAAAACATAGAAGATATTAACTTGTCTTCTCTCCCATTTTATAAAGCACTTACTGTTAGAAATTGCAACCCAAACTCCCAGTAAGGCTTTGACAGAAATTTCCTTGTGATCTTGTTTTAAAAATGCATTTTAGACAGTGAAAGACTGTAGTAAATTATAAGTCCTATCTAACAGACAGAAGCACAGAACATTGGGGATTGGAAGGGACCTCAAAAGATTGTCCAGTCCAATCCCCCTGCCACAGCAGGATCACCCAGATCAAGTTGCACAGGAATGTCCAGGTAGATTTTAAACATCTCCAGAGAAGGAGACTCCACAATTCCCCTGGGCAGCCCCTTCCAGTGCTCTCTGGGAAGAAGGTCCTTCTCACGTTCATACAGAACCTCCTATGTTCCAGCTGACACCCATTGCCCCTTGTCCTATCATTGGGTGCCACTGAGCAGAGCCTGGCTCCATCCTCCTGACACC
>JAOXOE010000698.1:14768905-14793691 GCA_028565055.1 Phoeniculus purpureus
GGTCCCCGCACCCCACCCCGGCCCCGCCGCGCTGACCTCATCCAGCCACGCAGCCCTGCGCCCCCATTGGCGGGGCGTCACGTCCGGGGAGGCGGAGCTTCCGCTGCGCCCGGGCTGGGCCCGGCGGGCGTGGGGCGCTGCTGCTGCCGGCGGGACGGGTTTGTTGGGGGGGAGCACCGGGAGTTGTACCGGGAGTAAGTGGCGGGGGGGTGGCAGCAGTCGATGCTTCCGCTGCTGGCGCCCCCTGCCGAGCGCAGTGTTGCCGCGCTGGAGCCGCCCCGGGACGCGGCCGGGCGGGAGCGAACAGAAGAAACAGCCTAGATTGCCCAAAGAGGGGAAAAAACCCCAAAATCCGTTTGGGGGGCGGGTAAACTCCAAAACCCGGTGACGAGGCGCCTGGGAGGTCCCGTTCCTCGGTGCGGGCAGGGCTTGGAACCGCGACACTCCAGACCCTCGGGGGTGCAAGGAGCAGCTGGTGGTGGGGCATAACTGGGAGCTCCATAGCTGGGATGTAGGACGGGTCGGGCTTTCCGCTGGTGTCAGAAGACCCTGGATGCCAAAAACTACTACTTCATTGCTTGTGCCCAGCGTTAAAGCTGTGATGGGTTCCCTATGATCCCACCAGGGCTCCTGTCCCACACTGCTGAGGGACAGGGAGCCCTGTCTTGGCCAAAAGCTTCTCCATCCCCATGCCCATCCCATGAGTGAGTGAAGTATCTCATCACATCTTGCCCTTTCCTACCTCCACTGCTGTATGAGATGAGGAGGAGAAGCTCAGGGTAAGGTGTGTGAGGATAGCATCTCAGGAGAGGAAGTGAGAGCCCACTGTAGAAAGAGGACACACGGACAATAAATGAGGTTTAATCTTGGAGCTTCCACAATAATTCAACCTTAGAGAAGCCAGTTGAAAGCAGGAGGGCAGTGCATGGACAGAAGAAGGGACCTGGGAGTAGTAACTCTTAAAAGTCAGGTTCTGAGAAGACAGTTGCACTTATAGCTGGCAGGTTTCACAAAACATTAGGGATTGGCAAGGACCTGGAAAGATCATCCAGGCCAATCCTCCTGCCACAGCAGGATCCCTAGATGAAGTCGCACAGGAACATGGCCAGAAGGTTTTAAACATCTCCAGAGAAGGAGACTCCACAAAACCTCTGGGCAGCCCCTCCCAGGGCTTTGTCACCCTCACTGGGAAGAAGTTCCTTCTCACATTGATGTGGAACCTCCTCTGTTCCAGCTCGCACCCATTGCCTCTTGTCCTGTAACTGGGTGCCACTGAGCAGAGCCTGGCTCCATCCTCCTGGCACCTGCCCTTTCCATATTTATCAACATGAATGGGGTCACCCCTCAGTCTCCTTTTTTTCTAAGCTCAAGAGACTCAGCTCCCTCAGCCTTTCCTCATCAGGGAGATGTTCCACTCCTTTAATCATCTTTGATTCATCATCACCCTAGATTTGGTTCTAGGGAGCAGAAATTTTGACCAAGGACCCGATAGCAGGAAAGCGGGATTAAATCTGAATGTGTTAATTAACCCTGTAATCCTTCTGTGAAGCATTTGTCACAGCCCACATACCACGACTGGGATGCTGCTCAAGAGAAAAAGAGGTCAGCTTCTTGAAAGGTGAACCAAGGCAGCTTGCAGAGGCACCTTCTGTTGGGCGCAGGGAGGTGGAATCCCATTACTGACTGCAAATTAAGCCTCTAGGGACTGGTTTCCAACAGAAAAAGCAGCCTGTGAGCTTTGCTGCCTCCACCAAGGACAGTAGCTGTTGCCAATAGTTTTGAGGATGGGGGGGCTGGCAAGCCCATGGCACAAACAGGCTGCTCTCACCCCAATGGAGAAGTGGAGGAAGGAAGTGAAAGCTGTTGGGTTGCCCGTGGTGCTGCCCTGTACTGGAGGTACCAGCTGCTGCCCACTGCAGCAGTGGTGATTGCTTGAGATGTAAAATACCTGGATCTCAACAAAGGCAGTGAGGGTATCGTTTAGAGCACTGAGAAACCTCTGCAGATCACTGCTACCACCAGGCTTTCTCCACAGGATGCCTGAGGTGCGAAATGATTGCTCCAGCCAGGTCTGGATCCCATTGTGCCAGGCAACACCTAGGGAGACATGAGTGTGGCCCTATCTGGAGGGCAAGGTGCTGCAGTGGTGGGTTGCCCTTTCCCAGACTCTTTCCATACCAGCCATCATCAGCTCTTGGTGATTCCCCTTCATAACACAGCAGAATCATCCTGTCTTCAGCCTGTTTTGTCGTGGCTGTTCAGACAGTGTGGGCAACACAGCAGCCAACAGGAGTCATAGAACAGAATCACCAAATCATTAACTTTGGAAAAGATTATCCAGTGCAACCATCACCTGAACCTCACCCTGCCCACTAAACCCTTTTTCCCAGAGCCACATCTACTCACTGTTTGAAGCCGTCCAGGGATGGAGCCTCCTCCCCTCCCTGGGCAGCCTGTTCCAACTCCTGACCACTCTGTCAAGGAAGAGGTTTTTCCTGATGTCCAACCTAATCCTTGAGGCCATCTCGTCCTATTGCTGGTGACTGAGGAGAAGGGACCAACCTCAACCACTCTGCAACATCCATTCAGGTAGCTGTGAAGAGCAATAAGGTCTCCCTTCAGCCTCCTTTTCTCCAGACTAACCAGCCCCAGTTCCCTCAGCCTCCTCTCATCAGACCTCTCCTCCAGGCTCTTCATCAGCTTTGTTGCCCTCCATTGGACCCACTCTGCACGTGGTACAGCCCACCCTCAGCTCGGTGGCTAGAGAGCTATCCACAGCTTGGGCAGCGCTGGCAGCAGAGCACTCCAGGAGCACATTCTGCCTTTCTCTGCAGTCATACTTCTGCTGCTGGGCAGATGAAAGGTGGAGCCCAAACCAGTGAGTAATGCAAATCCTGCTGGAGACAAGGGAGAACCGGTGGTGAAGGGGTATCCAGACATGTTCATGTGGCACACACATGAGTCACAACCCCCAGGTTTGCTCCAGCCACTGGTGCCTGCTAACAGTCTGCAAGCTTGCCAGTGGCTTTTGACCCTGATCCATTACCCTTTGCACTTTTCCAAATAATTTCGATCTTCATATGGCTGGCAGTTGTCTGGGAATGTGGCCAAGCCTCCCAATGAAAGGCCAGGAGAGGGAATTGGTTTTCTATTTCTGGCTTTGCAACTTAACACCTGCCCAATCTGTGGCTAGTCACTCAGGGCCAGCTTCTTAAAGAGGTGAATTAGTGTGGACCTTGCACTTGGGGCTTTCTCTTGGAGTACAGTTGTACAGATGCCTCCAAAAGATAATTCCTCCAAGTTCCCTGCTCAGCTGCTGCCTAACTCTGCAAGAGCGTGAAGTCCATGGTACCTTCTGTGCTGATTATTGAAAAACATCCTACGGCTTTTCACAATTGGATGCTTCCTGGTTTGGGTGTGTTGAGTCATGCCCTTGACTGACCAACTTGTCTGTTGAATGTTCCTCTGTCTACTTTCCCTACAGGGTTGAAGCCTGAACATCAAAATGTTCTTCTTCGATTGAAATCCGCCAAAAGCAGGAGACTTAGAGTCAGCTTCACACCTTCCAGCATGAGCAGGAAGGGTGGGATGGGGTGGGACTCTCCTCCTAAGACTGACTTGTTCTAGGTAACCGCCTGGGGTAACCACTCGTAGATCACTAGTGCTTCTCAGATTTCCAGCTCAACAGGGTTGGTAGCACTTGCCTGGCTAACAGGGCATCACAAGAACTGACTGATCACCATTGTCATGTGTGCCATCACCCTGAGGAGAAAAGACAGCAAAGATGTGTAGAAGGGCTTTGCAACTAGCACATGTTACCCCATTGCTCAGTTAGCTGCTGTCCTCTGTGCCATGGACACACTTTTCCATGGCCAAGTGCAGCCAAGAATTGGAAAGAATTAAGGAAACCCTTGCAGAGCTAGTGGCTCCAGGCTCGGCTCTGTGGTTACAAGCCTAAGTGATGGCAGACACTGGCACCCACAGAGCCCACTGTAATTCAGGTGGTTACACACAGATTGAAGGCCAAAGCTTTTAGCAGAAGTCACAGAATCATAGGGCTGGAAGGGACCCCCAAAGGGCATCCAGTCCAACAAGCAGGGCCATCACTCACCAGACCACGTTGCCCAGAGCCCCATCCAGCCTGACCTTGAATGGATCCGGGGATGGGGCCTCCACTACCTCACCTGAAGGCTATGGGAGAGGAACTGACTCCTCTGTAGTGCCTGCCCATCCTCTTGTAGGAGCTGAGAAGGTCCCCAGCAGGCAAAGTCAAGTCGTTAATTTATTCAGTGGTCGACAGCGCTGGGTTAAACTTTGGACAGTGTTTTTCTGGAGTCCATTCCCCGGTCTGGAAAGATTTAAGCCTGGCTTATAAACTCTCTACCTTCAAATAAACCTTACCCAGGCTTGTGTTGCTTTATCAAACCCAGAAGGAAGAGGGTAGAGGGATGAAAAAGGAGGGGAAGGACAGATCAGACTTCCAAACTGTTGGTGGTGGAACGGTAACACTCTGTTAAAGTTACTCCTCAGCTTGGAGCAAACGAAGGTGATCTTTGCTCCACAAATTAATACCAACGCTCGGGTTGTTTATCACGGCTGGGCAGCATCCCATGGGAATAAAAATACCAACTCTTACCTGTTCAGATAGCTGAGATGTAATTGTCTGAGCTTCGGCATCGCAACAGCTGTTTCTCATGTCCTCGGAAATAATTGGTTGTTACAGAGGCTGTTTAAATGTGAGACGATCGCTGCGGGTTTATAATTAGTTTATTCTGAAGGAAAAACAGAACTGCCCTTTACCACGAAGGTGAGAGTTTCAGGTGGGATGGGGGGACAGCAGCGCAGGTACCTGATTTACTGTGACATTAAACAGACAGTAAACCCAGAAGCTTATAAATATTAAGATCTTAATCTCAGAGCAGAGCTCTGCTGGGAGAAAGCCAGAGACAAATAAGGCTTTGCCTGAAACTCGCTGTAGGGTCGGGGCCCTGGTGTGCTGCGTTGCAGAGCAGGATGACTGTGCTGAGAGGGTATAGATATGAGCAGCTGGGTCTGACAGGAGCATTGTGTGAGATTCATTTGAGGACTTAGGCACTCTGCAGCTATTTCTAGTGCATAAATTCATGAAAAACCTCTCTTTGGGTGCAGCTTAACTCAGAAACACCTTAAATCTACAAACCTAAAATGCACTGGGATTGGGAAAGCTCCCTGGGCTCCTGAATGGCTGCTCAGCTTTGCAGACAGAGTCACTCAGGTTGGGAAAAACCTTTGAGATCGTGGAGTTCAACCATCATCCCAACACTGACAAGTCCCCAGTTAAATCACATCCCTAAGCACCGTGTCTACACGACTCTTTGTTACCTCCAGGAAGGGGGACCCCATCACTGCCCTGGGCATCCCAGGCTTGGGAGTGAGCAGTGTCCTGGCTCCCACTACACAGACCTGGTAGCCTGGTTCCACATCTGGGTTAACTCTTCCCTCAGTAACTCCCAGAAAAAGACTTGGCCAGTGACAGCCTGCTGGGCAGGAGGATTAGCAAAGAGGGACTGCGTCCCGGGCAGCTGAGAGACTGGGCAGCATCCCACCAGAAGCCCCACAGAGGTGCTGGGTTAAATCTCCACTGTGGGTTTGGGTAAAGAGCTGGTGCCTGCTGCTCCCTGCAAGTGAGTTCAGGGCTGGGAATCCCCAAGGAGGGGAAAGGGAGGCTTTTAATGTCAGCACGTGGCACAGCCCTACCCCGAGCATTTCACAAGGGCTTTTTTAATTAGTGCTCTGCCTACTGCTTTGCCTGTCACGTCCTTGGGGTTCGCTGGCTGTTCCCCCATCCTGTGCTGGCTGGGCAGCACGTGGAGGCTCATCCAGCTGCCCATGGCCAGTAACTGCACTGGGACAAAGAGCCACTCAAAGGGCTCCTCAGACAAGAGCCACAGGGCTCTTTCCCTCAGCGTTTGCTTTCTCTGCAAAAATAAAAGCTGCTTCACGGTGGAGGGAGCCGCAGCTCTGAGGCGGGTGACTACTAAACTCTCCCCGGCAGCCTTAGCCGAGAGCCTCGGCGCTTCTTCCTTCGACGAGTAATAACTTCCAGATTTACTCCCCTTCTAACTGAGCATCTTTCCAAGTGGGTGTAGAACTATTTAAATAGCTCCTATGGAGGTGGGATGAGAAATTGCTCTTATTCCGTAGTCTGCAATCAGCACCAAACAAGCACTTTTCTCCACTGCACACACAAACAGCCCAGCATCTGCCTCAGCACTTCAGAGCTGGTTTCCTGCTTGCTGGTGTAAGACACAAGGAATCCCACTAACAACAACAGAGTTCCAACCATGTGCTCTTTGGTTTGTGTTGCATTACCTGTAATCCAGTTCAATCCCTGGGGTTGTTTTACCCTGGGGACTGGTCAGTGACTGAGCTCCAGGAGTCAGTGAACTCTCTCTGTGGTGCACAGCCAGTGCGGACCCACTGCAGCCCCTGCTGCCCAGCTCAGCGTGGCCACGGGATGGTTCTGCATAGCCCTTCACCTGCACTTTGGAAGGATTAAGGTACAGCTCAGTGATCTGCTTTTTCCCAGGCAGCCAAAGACATCTTTCTGCACCAGACAGAGGAGTGTGAAGCACCCTTGGAGGAGGTGGAGGGTGTGGGTGTCCTAGGATGTTCAACACTGGGCTCTTCCTTGCCAGCTAACTTGTGGGAAGAGCCTCAAATCCAAAGGATGATCCCCTTGACAGACCAGACTCAGTAAATGCAGAGCCTTAACCTCATCCCCCTCCCTTGTATGGAGCAGAAATGTGGGGAGCAAAGAATACCAAGAAGCCCCCAGGCCATCAGGGGTGGTGGAGTCAGAAGAGATCCAGACTTTCAAGTGTCTTCCAGAGAGAACTCCTGCCCACACCAAACACAAGTGCAGCCTCTCACCCTGGCAAACCCCAGCAGAAGCCTGAGTCCATGCTGAGTCAGTCCTGTGGCTGGCAACGAGCGGTATTTTCGTGCACCGCTTTTTCCCCCCCCTTTGGTGCAAACATGGGTGGCAATCTGATTAGCTGATGATTCAAGCTTTGGCTAATGTCCCTACTTCCCCCAGTCCCCACCTGTTCAAATAACGACTACTGTAATGTAGGCTGTTAACTTGAAATAACTTCTCCAACCCCTTTTGTAAATGAGCCTGGAAGAGACTTGAAGTTTGTCCATAGGCAGAAGTTGTAATAACTTCACTTCAGTGCTTTCAAAACCAACTCGACCTGTTGCAAAACTCTGTATGGGCATCAGGAAGAAACTACTTCACTTTGAGCTGCTCCTAATCGGCTACAGCCACAGTGTTCTGGGACAGTCTGGTTTCCAGACCCTGCTGCTCAACGCTACTTCTTGCCAAAGGCTGTCCCCTCCCCAGTGCAGCAATGCTGCTGCTCATCCCATGCTGGCAGCAGAAGCCAGGTGAGGGAACCCTTCCACTCTGGAAGTGACAGCTGATCTGTTCTGCAGTGCTGGGCTGGAGTGGGATGAGGAGAGGCTGCTCTATGCAGTTTGACTGCCAGCCCTCAGCAGACTGCATGAGCAGTCATTGTGGGTTGAGACTGGTGACTGGGACCCTCAGCTCCAGAAGGACACTGAACTGCTGGAGAGAGTCCAGTGCAGAGCCACAAAGATGAAAGGAGTGGAGCATCTCCCTGGTGAGGAAAGGCTGAGGGAGCTGGGGCTCTTGAGCTTGGAGAAAAGGAGACTGAGGGGGGACCCCATGAATGTTGATAAATATGGAAAGGGTGGGTGTCAGGAAGATGGAGCCAGGGTCTGCTCAGTGGCACCCAATGACAGGACAAGAGGCAACAAGTTTGAGTTGAAACAGAGGAGACTCTCCCTCAAAATGAGAAGGAACCACTTCCCAGTGAGGGTGACAGAGCCCTGAAAGGGGCTGCCTGGGGGGTTTGTGGAGTCTCCTTCTATGGAGACATTTAAAACCCACCTGGCCATGTTCCTTTGCAGCTGAATCTAGGGGATCCTGCTGTGGCAGGAGGATTGGACTGGGTGATCTTTCGAGATCCCTTCCAATCCCTAATGTTCTGTGATTCTGTGACTGGAGCCAGCTCAGCTGCTGTCACACCAGCAAAGCCTGACACTGCATCTTTGGTTGCCTGGTCCTGAGCCCAGCACTCATCACTGCACTTAAACCAACACAAGGGAGTTAAACCACCGGCTCCACATGGCCTTCTCACAGATCAATCAGGCATCTTCCCCAAAGACCTGAATTCTGTAAGCCATGCAGTGCAAACAAAAAACACACAGGAAAAAAAGGAAACACTGGTCCTGAACTCACCAGAGGATTTATTTGTTCTGTCTTCCAGCTGGCCAAGGTATTGCAACAGGAAGGTTAGATAACAGTGGAGCAGTTCAGCCCCTGTGCCTGCATCCTCATGGGCAAACCCCAATCTCATCCAGCCCTCTTCTGACCACACGTTCCTTTGCATTCACCAGCCTCACTCCCTGCAGAGACCTCCGTGTTTGGAGCACTGCAGTGTGTTTAGCTCTCACTTCCTCCACTGCAGCAGATGTCTGAGTCTTCTCCTGCAAATTCAGCTTTCCCCAACTTCAGCTTGAGGTTTCCTGAGCTATGGGCAGGATGTAGAGCCTCTGGACCCCCAAAACCATTAGAGAGACAGCAGGAAGAGGAGTGCTACCATGGGAGGCAGATGCTTTGCTTGTGGGTAAGAGCAGCAGGTTGCCCAAAGTAGTGCCTCTCCACAGGTGATGTGGTAACTTGACCACTGGCAAACAGTACTAATACAACACATGGAAGCTGCTGCGTGAAGAGCAAAGCAAGGGAAAGGATTTGCCATACATGCTAGTTGCTTTTCAAATGCAAATGGCTGCTTTAAATCAGATTAAGACAGAAGGAAGCCCAGAGAATGCCAATAATTAACATACGATAAAGGAATAAACGCTCAGAGCATCAAAAGGTAAAGCACAATTGCTGAGATGAAAGCAACCCATCTTCTCCAGCAGCCTGCTCCGCCGTGCAGGCTGCGAGTCCCCATTTCCATGGGTAGGTGGGGAGTGTAAACTCAGAGCAGCTGCTGAGGAAGTAAGAAGTCAATAAGGAAATAAACTTCACTTGGAGACGTGGAGAATCCTTTGGCTGGGCTCTGCAACAGCAAAGGGGGAGCCTTTGGCAGTCACTTCTACTCACTGGCATGACCTCAGTCCTATCAAGGGGTGCATGGCTAGTTCCTATGCCTTCCAACCAGCAACACAGGTGATGTTTGGATCCCCACTGAGCCATGACCTCAGAAATATTTTGCGCTGGCTCCCCTGCCCCCTTTTCCACATGTGGAAAATGCTGACCAGCGTCTTGCCATCTCCCCTCACTCTCTCAAACTTGAATGTTGAGGGACAGCAGGATGCATCTCAACTACCTTGAATCTTAAGAGAAATAGGAAACTTGAGGGAAAATCAGAATCACAGAACATTAGGGATTGGAAAGGACCTTGAAAGACCATCCAGTCCAATCCCCCTGCCACAGCAGGATCCCCTAGATCCAGTCATGCAGGAACATGGCCAGGTGGGTTTTAAACATCTCCAGAGAAGGAGATTCCACAACCCCCCTGGGCAGCCCCTTCCAGTGCTCTGTCACCCTCAATGAGAAGTTCCTTCTCAGATTGAGGAGCTGGAACCTCCTGTGTTCCAGATCAACCCGTTGACCCTTGTCCTGCCACTGGGTGCCTCTGAGCAGAGCCTGGCTCCATCCTCCTAACACCTACCCTAGCCTTCATCCCCTTCTGACATTTCTCACCATTCACACAGTGAGTTCACCTCCCCAGCAGTGCCCGGTGGTTTTACTTCCTTCTTCAGCTGGTACTGAAACAGCAGCTCTGGCTTCAGCTTTGTTAGGCTTCTGTAAGGCACCAAACTGCAGCAGGTCCTGCAGACTGATCATAGAGAGAGATAGCCAGCCCTGACTCATGCCATCCCTGCACACAGGAACCCTGCTGGTTGTGTTTGACATCTGCTGCTTAGCACTGAGCTCTGCCAGAGCAGCCCTGTGGCTGCTGGTTTCACACACTGGTCTATGTGCTGGTCCCTGGGATTAGCTAAACCAAGCTCTGTTCCTAGATACCACACAAGAAGCACAAGTTTCTTCGCAGACCTCTTAGGGGTTGTGTGACCGATCTAGAGGTTTGCAAAGTGCCCCCAAATCAGAAGGTAGACTCACAGTCTGGTTTAGGTTGGAAGTGATCTCAGAGCTCACCCAGTCTCAAACCCCTGTCATAGGCATGGACACCTCTCACCAGAGCAGGCTGCCCAGAGCCCCATCCAGCCTGACCTTAAAACATAGGGTTCAGAAGTAAAGCAATGAACCACAAAATGGACTGGCTTGGAAGAGACCTTCACAGATCACCTAGTGCAGCCCCTGCCTTGCACTAGATCAGATTGCTCCAAAGCTCAGTGCCCAGTCCAGCCTGATCTTGAACACTTCCTATGATGGGGATACACAGTCTTTCTGGGCAACCTATTACAGTGTCTCACTACCTTCATCATAAAAAAAGTTCTGCCTTATATCTGGCCTGAATCTACCTCTTTAATCTTGAAACCTTTGCCCCTTGTTCTGTCACTACAAGCCCTGCTAGAAAGGTCTCTCTGTGTCCTGCCTATAAGCCCCCTTTTAGTATCAAAAGGCTGCACCAAGGTCTTCCCAGAGTCTTCCCCAGGCTGAACAACCCCAACTCTCTCCAAGCCCTCAGAGGAGAGGTGCTCCAGCCCTAGGATCCATTCTGTACCTGCTCCAAAAGGTCCATGTCCTTCTTGCACTGGAGGCCACAGAACTGGATGCAGGACTCCAGGTGGGGCCTTATAAGAGCAGAGTAGAGGGGGAGAATCACCAACTTGCATCACCTGCTGGCCTTGTTTCTTCTCCTGCAGCCCAGGGTGTAATTTGCTTTGGTGTCCTTCACCAGCTTGTGGTTGTTGTGAATTATTGCAAACCCAACAGGGAGGGTGCTCTGGGCTCCTCCCCTCTCATTTCTGACCATCTTCATCTGGACAAAAGCTTCTCGCTGGCCCTTGGAAGCCCGAGAAGACACTGGTTTAAAAATAAACCGAGAAAATCACGTGGTTCCCACAAACCTTTTGTACATTTCTCTTTCTTTCTGATCTTTATTCAAACCCCATGTTGGGCTGGAGGGAGCCCCGGGCTCAGCCACGAAGTGGACAGATGGTCAGTGTGGGCAGCCAGCTCTTCCCACCTGACACAGCAGTGATGGAGGTTGCTGCCTCCATCGCCTGCTGATCAATCTGTGCCTGCTGCAGGCAGAAGCAGAAGCAATCCCAGTCATTTGGGGAGAGAAGCCCTCTGCAGTCCCAAGGCCGTGCCATCATGTTGGAGAAGACCATCCAGATCACTGAGTACAGCTGCTAACCTCACAGCACTGCCAAGGCCACTGCAAAGTTGTCTTCCTATGCACCAAGTCGATGGGTCTTTTCACTGTCTCCAGGGATGGTGACGCAGCCACTTCCCTGAGCAGGGGGTTCCAGATCCTGAGAAACCTTTTGGTGAAGAAACTTTTCCTAGTGTCCAATCTAGACCACCCCTGGTGCGACTTGAGGCCATTTCCTCTCATCCCATTCCTTGTTACTTAGGAGAGAGACTAACTCTCACCTCGCCCCACCCAGCCTCCTTTCAGGTAGTTGTAGAGAGTAAGAAGGTCTCCCCTCAGGCTCCTTCTCTCTAGGCTAGACACCTTCAGTTCCCTCAGTGGTTCCTCAGAGGACTGGTTCTCCAGGACCTTCCTCAGCCCAGTTGCCCTCCTCTGAAGCCACTCCAGAGAAATCCAGCATCTCAATGTCCTTCTTGTATCGAGGTGCCCAGAACTGACCCCAGTACTTGAGGGGAGGCCTCACCAGTGCCCAGTACAGGGGAACAATCCCTTCCCTACTCCTGCTGGCCACAGTAGTGCTGATGCAGTCCAGGATGCCACTGGCCTTCTTGGCCACCTGGGTTCACTGCTGGCTCCGATTCAGCCAGTTATCAGTCAGCACCCCCAGGTCCTTTTCCACTGAGCAGTTCTCCAGCGACTCTTCCCCAGCCCTAAACTCGTCGGGAGGTTGTTGTGACCCAAGTGCATCACCACACTGCTGCAATGTCTATTACTTTGCTGCTCTAGGTGTCTGTCAGCTTCTCTCAGCGCATCTCCCAGGTCCTTCATGGAAGATGTCTGTGCAGCTGGAAAACCTCACAACACCAGCTGGGCTTCCCAAAGGTGAGGTCTCTCATTGCCTGGGATTTACATCCAGCTCCATAAATTCAGGAATCATTGCTGATATAAAAATCAGAGACCCACAGAATATGAGGTTGGCAAGGATCTCCAGAGGGCATCTGGTCCCGTCCTCCTGCTTACACAGGGTCTGCATCTAGAAGTCATAAAATAAGAGATACAGACGCAGTGATGACAAAACCCAGTTACCCTCCCTGGCTGATGCTCTGCTGATCACAGGGATCAGGCAACAGCCAGACCCAGTCCTTGCCCAGCCCTTCCTCACTGCAGTGGACCCTGGCAAGCATGCAGATCCAGATGTGATGGCACAAGGATGCGTGAAGAGGAGATGCCAGTGCCACCAGTAGCATTAATGGAACAGCTCATACATTGCCCTTGTGCCAGCACCAGCTACACTGGCAGTCAGCAGAGAGGACAGTCCTCTGGATGGAGGAGTAGGTGGCCCTCAACCAGTGGTTATTTAGGCCTGATCATTCCCCCGTTGGCAACGTAAAACCCTTGTGGCAGACTGCAGGCGTCAGCAGGGACTGTGATCTTTGGCTGCTGCCCAGAGAAGATTGTTAACCACTTTGACAGGCAGTGTCCTAGGACAGTCTAGACAGGCAGTGCTCCAGCATTCTGGATTTCAGGTAACATCAGCGTTCTGCAAGAACTGAACTTCCCTCGTGGCCTTGGGGCACCTACGGTTTGGCCCTACTCATTAACACAGGTCCTACTAATTAATCACAGACTCACAGAACATTAGGGACTGGAAGGGATCTCGAAAGATCACCCAGTCTAATCCCCCTGCCACAGCAGGATCCCCTAGATCCAGTCACAGAGGAATATGAAAACATCTCCAGAGAAGGAGACTCCACAACACCCCTGGGAAGCCCCTTCCAGGGCTCTGTCACCCTCACTGGGAAGAAATTCCTTCTCACATTGATGTGGAACCGCCTGTGTTCCAGCCCACACCCATTGCCCCTTGTCCTATCATTGGGTGCCACTGAGCAGAGCCTGGCTCCATCCTCCTGACACCCACCCTTTCCACGTTTACCAACAAGAGACCCAGCTCCCTCAGCCTTTCCTCATCAGGGGAGGCAGGCAGTGGTGTATCAGCCCCCAAGGGTTTTCACAGGGCTCACCAAATGTCTTGTTCCAATCTTACTGCAACATGAAGAACCAAAAAATAACTACATAGTCACATTGATTTCTCTGAGCTTTCTGCCCAGATGCCTGGAGATCCGTTTTCTGTAATCATAATATATATTCAATATTATTTGAGTAAGACAAAGACGTGCACTTTGCTTTTGCCAGTCTTTGCTTGATAGCAGGTCCTGGGCAAATGAATGCAGACTAAGAATGCAGAGTAAGAGCTGGTTTAAGATAGTTTTTTTCATTATTTAATTGATCATCTCTTGACTGCCAAATAACTACACACAATGCACTTCATTAATAAATACTGGATGGAACTGAGAATTGAAAAGTAATGAAACTACACTCAAACTAAGCTTCTGGAATAACAAGTGGGAATGAAAGGTAACCGCAAAATAGAAATACCTAAAATAGAGATGTTTCCCATATGAAAACTGTCTGGGTTTTGGAGGATTTTTTTTATTATGTGATGGCTTGATTGGCAGATTCCTCAGCTAGGCAAAGAGCCTCAACCCATATCCCATTGAGTTCAGTGGAAACAGGACCAAATCCAGACTGAAAAACATCTGTCCTTTATCTCAAGTAATTTTTGGTGCATTTTCTGTTCTAAGTTCATTCTGCAATGCAGTTCCCATGCAGAGGGGATCAATATATCAAACAATCCTGGCTGAGAATTAGGTTGAACTCACATTAATACGAAAAAGATTATACAATCAATAAAGAACACAGGCAGCACAAAGCAAAGAAGCTCCGTGTTTCCTCTTCAGTGACTCACACAGCATTCTGGCGAGGTAGAAAACCCAAGCTTTTCCATGACACTAGGTTCTGCCATCAAAGCCAGCACAGCAACCATTTCATTCATAAAGTGTCTCCCCAGGCATTACAGTTACTGACATTGTGAGAAAGGCCAATTCACTTACAGGACCAGGAGATTATTTTTTTAAGGGGGGGGGGGAGTTAACACTGATTTTCATCTCTTCCCATAATACTAAAAATGATGTGTAAAGCTCTGCTAATCTGGTCTCTGGATAGCACCCAGCCTCTTGCCACGTGTTTCTGCTCTGGGTCCTGCCTTGCGGGACTTTCTGTCAGCACACGCTCGGGAAACAGTCAGATCGCTCACTTCTCTTTTTTACAGACAGGCTCTATCTGAAGTTTGGTGAACTTCTGCGCTAATCACTGCCAGGTGCCTCTGGCTGCGCTTCTGGAATGCAAAGAATCCTTTCCTTCTCTCCTTCTTTCTTTCCTTCCTTCCCCTCTTCTCCCCCCTCTCCCTGATATACAATAAATCCTTCACTGGACATCACCTCGCTGGGCATCACTGCATTTTATTACCCTTTTCTGTAAGCAAAGAGCAAACAAGTTACTGGGCTGTGACACGGGGCCTCAGTCTCTGCTCCATGACACTTCGTTTCTGTTTGCTCCTTTCTCACTGTGCTTGTGGCCCTCTGGAGTAGGTGGCTGGTGTTCAGAACTACAAAGGAACCAGACTCCTTTGCTGGTACCTTTGATGGGCCTTCTCCTCAAGCACAGTGTGACATTGACAGACTGAGAAACTTGAGGTTGTTAAGCCTGAAGAAGAGAAGACTCCAAGGGGACCATATAGCAACCTTCTGGTTCCTGAAAGGGCCTGTCAGAAGGCTGAAGAAGACTGTTTACAAGGGCAAGGAACAATAGGACAAGGGGTCATGCTCTGAAGCTGGAAAAGGGCAGATTGAGGCTGGACATGAGGAGGAAGTTCTTTAATCTGAGGGTGGTGGATCACTGGAGCAGGCTGCGTAGAGAGGTGGTGAAGATCCCATCCCTGGAGCCATTCAAGGTCAGGCTGGATGGGGCTCTGGGAGTCTGGTCTGGTTAGAGTGGTCCCTGCTTGTTGTAGGGGCATTGGAATTAGATGACCTTTGGGAGTCCCTTCCAAGCCAACACATTCTATGATTCCATGACTCTACAACAAGTCTCAGCTGGGTGTAAAACACAGCTCAGTATTTTGTAATGCTTTCCTTACCTACACAAACTCATACATAGACACAAATATGGTTTTCCCATGTTAAATTAATGTCTCTACGATTGCTCAGAGCTGATGTGTGCAATTTCTGCAGTTAATCATGGGGATCTTTATGGGAACTCAGCCAATCTCAAAGACGTTTTTATTCATAAGAATTTGTTCAACCATCTTTGAAATGAAGCTGATGAATCCCTGCAGTGAGAGCTATTACACATTTAGGAAATTCAAAAACCTACTCGTCCTAACTATCTAGTAGGAAAATATATTTCAAATGTGAAAAAAAATATATCTCCTTATTAATGGGGGCAAAGAAATATCAAAGCAAATCTTAATAAAAAGCACTGCCTTAGGTTCAAGTGATTGCCAGGAAGTCAAGTACAAAGACATGCAATCAAACACTGAGATTGCCCGCTCCATATAATCTGGCATGTAGTGCATGCTTGACTGATCTACCTGACTTCAGCCAGTTAAGGTCATTATTCTCTGGCAAGTAGGCAGCAAGATGCTTCCAGGTGCAGGCAGGTTCTGCACAGGTAGCTCCTGTCTGCTTTCTTCATGTTTACAGTCTACAAGCACTATACCCTATAGTGGGAGATGTTAAAGGAACTTCATCATCTGTTATAGTAGGATAAATTACTCTGTTTGGCATGTGTGATCTACACCCAACTGCAGACATTCTGCTCAAAAGCAAAGGGAGGAAACAGTAACTTTTTATTCAGCTTTAAAGACATTAAGCATAAATTTAACTACACACATACCCAGTAATGGCTAAGATCATACACACCATGCAGAAGAGCTGTGCATGTTGTTAAATGCTTTATGATTTAAGCTGATCATCTTCTTTAACCTCCCACCTTCTCTAACTCCCATTTCTTACTCCAATGTAGTTTTGCTTTTCAGGATGGGTAACACAGTGCTTAGTGTGAGATGTGCTGATGAAGGCTCTTTAATCAATGTCAGTCCAGCCCTGTTAGAAATACCAAGGACATACATGCCCACCTCTTTCTGCTGATAGCCAAACAATGTTTTACCCTCTGATCAAGCACTAGTTTATGCTTCACCATGTACTGTTGAAGCAAGCCTATGCTAACACTAATTTTGCTGTAATGGGGTGTGGGGGGATGAACTGTATAAGCCTATCTGGACATGATTACAAATGAATTCTGATCACATTTTCTACATGAGATAAATGACTTGGGATCAGAGAGCAGATGCTTTTAATTATGGATTTTCTTTGTTACATGAACCGCAGCTCCGCACCTGTACATTGTTCTTTCTCTGGACAGCTGTACTGATGCCCCTTTTGCGTGCTCAGATCCATAACACAGAGATAAATTATGATGGATTCTTGGCTTCCTCCACTGAAAATGTTTTCAGCTGTCAGAGATATCTGTTTCTTGTTATTGGTTTTAGTGCTTTTGAAAGAAAAACTAAAACACTGACTGACTGGTGTATTCTGTTATAAATGAAGAGTATTCTGTAATGGAGTCCACAATGAATAAGGGATGTACCTCCTTGGAGCTGTTAGAAAACCTGTGTAGGTATTTAGTTCTCCAGAGTACTTCTAGAGAGCAGAAGTTTGTTTCCTACAAGGATTCTACCAACAAGCCAGTTTCTAGTCAATGTATGTAAGCTCACAAAGATTAATAAAAGTTAGAAGTAATTAAGGCACCTAATTATCTCTTTAAAGTAATGAAAATTAGACACACTAACATACTTTCCTAACTGGCCTGGATGCTGGGAGTTCCAGGAGATGGCATAATATATTGAAAAGCATCTCCCCCCATTTATTTTACTGGTTTGGGGGCTATTTCTAAAATCTTTTCCCAAGAACAGGCATACTCCAAAAAACCAGCTGCTTGCAGACAGTGGTGAAACTCTCACAAGCCACAATCTGAGTCTGGTTGCATCTGATGTGCAAGCACTACCAAACTCTTTGGTTGCCATCATCATACACAGGCAAAGCAATCTCATAGGGCAGAGATATGGGGTTGCTGCTGCTGAGAGCAGGCAGTGAGACTGGACCTTTGAATTGGAGGCACCTAACAGGGTCCTGCCAATGTGGATACCAGGGGCAAAACATGACCAGGAGCTGGCTTACAGTCTCCTGTTGCCAAAGCGTACTATGGGAGCTGCACACGTACAAGCTACCATGCTAGATTTTATCCTGCATGTTTGTTTTCAAACTCAAAAATACCAGGAGCTTGAAGCCTGCTGTTCCCTGGTTGAGCAAAAAAGGGAGGCTCTGTGTACCTGGAGTTACTTTATGTGGAGTGAAACCAAGGACTAAATTTTTAACTGAGAACTCCTCTCCTTACCCTTAAGTACTTCTGTGGCATTTGAACTAACAGGCGTAAGAAGCTGGCAAACAAGAATTCTGATGTTTAAGCAGCCCGATTAAAATATCTCTTCTCACTTGATGGTTTTTAAGGCCTGTTTCTTCTGATTTTTGAATGGGTAAGTGGCTCTTCGGAGAGTCTGGAACACAGTTTGAACCAGTTTCATTTAGCTGGTGAGAATCCTGTGCAAAAGTGAGCTGTGTAAGCTCCTTCCTCTAACCTCAATTACTCAATCCTTTTTATTAAAGGATCACAGGATCATTAATCATCACCTATGGACATCACAGATGTCTTAATCCCACCAGTTCTTCATTTAATGTTGTGTTTACAGAACAGAAATGACCTACATTACCACAGGAATATAAAAAACATAGTTTCACTTTCCCTTGCAAACACATTACCTCCCCAATCAAGTCACTATTTGTCAGCATCCCCAGCTTCTTCTGGGAACAGAAGTGCTGTTTGTTATGGGCGACACAAGTGACAGAGGGGCCTCACAGTCACACATAGAGGGACCGTGTTCAGATTCTACAAAGTGACCTTGTTATGTCATTAAGCTAAATTGGTGCAAATCCCTCACTTGGTGCCACCACTCCAACTCACTTAACTGTAGTTCCAGTTAATAATTTATTGCACTAAATATTCTAAACAGGAATCTACAGAGATAGTTTACAAATGAAACGAAGTGCAGTTTGAGATGACTTAGATAACAGCAGCTAAAAAGAGCAGCAGGAAGAAAGCCAGGTGCAACCTTCACCTAGGATTTCTTTCTAAAAGCTATTCTCTCGCTTTCTGCTACAAATCAAACCAGCAACAAGCAAAACGAAGCCCAGTTAGACATCACGCACGGCATATGCTACAAGAAACACTAACACAAACTCTTGCTACCTGAAATAAAACATAAATATGTGTTTAAACCTGCATCATGACAAGTCCACTTTCTGAATGCCAAAATATTTCTCAGTCACACACTTTAATTAATACTGATATGAGTGAAAAATCTTTGGGTCTAGCATACACTTCATACTAGAGTTGGAAGAAAACCTCTCCCTATCGTATAAAGCCAGTAAAAATACATTTGGTAATGAAGTCAGATTTTGTTAGAACATTTTCAAGTGAATTAGATAATTTTGTCAAACTATTTAAATGTCTTTCCAAACCATTTGGGAAAATTGACGGCTACACTGGGTATTGACTTTGGCAAAGGATGGTATAACACAGGGCTTTTTTTAAATAAAAAAAAAGAAAAAGCCTGTAAATCAAATTCTGAATCTTATGTCAAACTTGAGTAGACTGTTTGTACTCCACCTCGTGTAGATTTTGGCATCTTACATATTTGATGACTCAGTAATTAGATTTCTTGATAGTAATCATTTGGTGCATGCTACAGACTTAAACTATGCAGCCCAGTCTTGTCATCGTACTGATTCACAGTATAGAAATTCTTCACCTTTACTTGAACACGAATGCTGAGACAGCTGACAAATGAGGCCAAACATTCTCAGTGTGCCAGAAGGCTGGAGCAGTTCACGTGAAGAAAGGTAGCGTTAGGTGTTTTCTATCCCATTGTAAACCACATGTATTTTACATGAGTAATGGCAAGCTGCAATGACATAGCGAAGGAGTAACAGGTCTCTAATTCAGTGGCTCCAAGCATTAGATTTTGAAGTGCTTTTGCCCAGTTAAATGCGTGAAAGCTTGAAACAAAATGCAAAGGCTATTAGTTCACACTAAGTTTCTGCATTCACATTTAAAATGTCATGTATGGGCTTTATTTCAGTGGTCATTAATAACCTGAGCATAAACAAAAGACAGCAAAGGGACCTTGGACTGGCTATGACAGTGCTAAGTGCAGCCTGAGTTTAGAAAACGGCATTTGAAATGCTGAAAAAGTCCAAGTAATTATGTCATGAAACTAGATCCCCTGTTTTAAAATAACTCTTCACAAATACATTCCCCTCTCCATTTCCTGATGGTTCATGATTAGAAATCTATTACCATCTCACTCTTACATTTTGTCATAGTCTATTAATGATGCTGTTTCTGCACAGGCTTTATGTTACTGAGGTATACGAGCACTGAGATAATAAATCAGCACTGTTGTATCCTCTGAGAAAGAAAACCTATTCCACTAGAACTGAAAACAGCAGAGACAGTTCTGACATCAACTTTGGCCTAAGCAAATGATCACGATGTCTGTAGAAGGAACTCAGCCACAAACCCATCTCACTAAGCAGAGTGTTTCTGCTGAAAGGAGAAATGCTGTACTCTGCAATGGAGACATGAGAAGCAGCACAGAGAATTCATCTGGGAGCTTCAGACCCCTCAAATCAGAGCTTCAGAACCCTCAAACTGGAAAACTGGCTGTTGTCCTCATTCTGGGCAAGTCTTTGCTTTCACTTCTTATTAACATCACCAAAACATGAAGTGCCTTAGAAACAAATCCACCTTGCTGACAGCCTGTTAAACCCTTCCCTTAGTATATCCTTAGCTTATTTTAGTCTTGCCTGGGATTTTTTGACATAACTCCCCTAGAATCGGCTCAAAGGAGAAACAGATGAGCAGTGTACTGGGCAGCACTGAAAGGAAGGGATCCTACTGTCCCTATATGCTTCAGTAGTCCCATTCTGCTGGGAAAGAACAGCTCATTTCTTACCTTTACTTTGGACTGTGTGTTTCCATCCCTTCTCATTGAATTTCTTTGCTACAGAAAACGTCAGATTTATCTGGTCTAACTTCCACTTATATCAGCACAACCAGTGCCTCCTGCTGGATATGACTGCCACTGGCACAAGTCCACCAGCAGGAGAAATAAGGTGGGAAAGACATGACAAGGAGGAGTCTAATCCTATGATGAGAACAGATCCATCACACACTGGGACAGCTCACTGGTACTGGCATAGGTCAAGGAACTCGATACAGAAGCTAAGCTCGTGACAGCATTCATCCCTCAGTTATTTGTTTCTAATTGAATTCCCCAGTCACATTGTACTTTGGCTACCTCAGGTGTAATTTTCCTTACTGTGCCCTTTCCATGCCACATGCACTTCACTTAGAGCACATAATAAACACTTTTGGGCTTTCCTTGCCCCATGTAAAAGAAGAGACGGGACAGTCAGGACTAGGATGGAAAACCTCTACGCTCAATTCCTAAAGAACTCCAACATATTTATAGGGGAAAAAAAAACCTCCTAATCTTTCTGTATCCCAAATTCCCATCAGTAAAGCAAAATCAGTCTCCTCCCTGTCCAAAAGTGCTGGAAGAAAAAGTCAAAGTTTGATGTTTAAATTGCATGAGGCTAGGCACCAAAAAATATCTGAGCTAAAAGATTAGAGCAGAATTTTGTGGCTTGCAGAGATTCTTTACTGTTGAGAGGATGTTATGAGATCCTTGAGCACATGGTGCTTTATACAGATCAGATGCTGTAGCTCTGCAGTCTGTACGATCAGTGTGGCGATAGCACACCCTTCCCTGATTAGCATCTTGCTGGTTAATGCCTGCTGCTGGGAAAGCTGGCCGCTTTGACACTACACCAGTCCTACCGAGGCACATGCTGCCTTATTCCTAAGTGAATCAGTGCTTGGGGTTTTCACCCTTTTAGAGCTTTCTCATGTTAGCTGAGAAAAGTTCTCTGCACATATCCAAATCTCCAAGTAGTCATCAAGAAAGAATGAAAGAAAATAATTGAACTCTAGATACAACTGCATGCCTGAAGAAAAGAAAGCTCTCCATGTGCTCTGTCAAAGACAAGGCCAAGGCCATGACCAACCCCCTAGCAATGTCAAAGTCTGCCTTGCTTTGCACAGGGGATGGATTTCATGGCCTTCTGAGGTCCCTTCAAAATCAAATTGTTCTGGTTCTAAAACAAACAAAATCACTCCGATTGGGCCAGTGTTTTCCATTTGAACAGCATCCACACAAAAATCAAGTAAACAATTCCTCAGACGTTATCATGTCAGGCAGAGGCCAAGCACGTTTCACACACATACCCTTCCCTGGCACTCTCCAGCGGTGACTGATGGGGGTGCGGACTGGACAGGGCAGAGTCGAGCGAGTGGTGTCTGGAAGGGATTTCATGAGGAGCCGGCAATATACCTGGTGAGGGACCGCTATGGTTCGTGCTGGGACCACTGTACATGCCTGTGAACACAACATTTTGCAAAATAACATCAGCAAAGTAAGAAACATCCAAGTAAGTCCTTCAGAGTCCCCAGCTCTCTCCTTATCCCCCACCCACCCCCAAGACACAAGCCCACAGCAGCCCATTTGTGCTGAGGGAGTGATACTGCCGGGAGGAATCACCTACTCAAAGACCCAGCACATCAGAGTGCTTGGACAGCACTCAGAGCTGGATCATGGCAATTTCACATGTGTGTCTTCCCTCCAGCCCTCTCAGGTGGTCCATTTCTTCCTTGCTGTTACTGCAGACCTGTAAGCACCTCTCCTAGCAGCTGGCAGGACTGAGTAGGGCTCTCACCCTGCATTTTACCCTTCTTCTGATGGAGAACTCCCACTGCTCACTGCATGCAGAGCGATGGAGCCGCATATTGACAGCAGCGGTGCCAATATCGCATTAGACATTGAATTCAGAGCACTGTGTTTCTGTAAGGGAGACCAGAATTTGGGGTTTTTTCATTATTTTCAACATTTTGAATATCAGTTGCTGCTGGACATCCTGGACCAGTTAAAACTATCACATATTGGTATAGATGAAACCCCAATAAATTAACTGTGAAGAGGAATGAGAAGAAATTTGTAATGAACCATGAAAACAAAAGGTCTGCTAGTACATTGGTGCACTGAAGGAGTGTGGATGTTTCGTTTTTGATGAGATTCTGACTGCTTTCCTCTGCCATGGCAGTCAGGCACCAACACCCAAGGGTCTATCATGCCCTCAAGCGCACACTTTGTTGAGGAAGCTCTGTCCAGGTCTCCTGCATTAAGATGCTGGGATTAAGATTTTTCTTACAGCCTCCCTTCTAAGGAGTAGAGATGTACATTAAGGCATTTTAGGCTACCTGGGGATCAGGGTCTTGACACTGACTTTTCGCATGAAAGCTGCTCTGAAGGCAGGTCTCTGCAATAAGGGGAGATCACAGAAGCACTTGCTGCCTGGTGTTTGCAAGTACCACCACACAGCAGAGTCTTGGACTTGGACTAGAAAAGTCTAGCCCTTCTCAGTTTCTCTGTCATTCTTTTCCTCTTCTTCAAGTTTGCCTACAACACATGTCCCAGAGCTCTGGCCCACCAGCACTTGCCTCCCAGGGAAACTGCACACAGAGGACTCAAACAGCCACTACGTTCTGAAGGCTGTGGGGAGCAAATGAAGTTGGCCAGCTCCCACAGTGTTCAGCTACAGTGCAGGAGACCCCACACTCCTCTCTGAGGTTTAGTTTCTTAGTGTTCCCTCCTCCTGTAGCTTTCACCTTTCCTGTTCCACACACTGTGTGCAGAGCCACATATTAAGATGGAGCTGTGTCAGCTCTGCTTGGACATGTCCCAGTGCACGGACAGGGTTCTGGATGGCTCTCCTCCCAAACCTTCACAGAGACATGGAACAAGCAGAAAGCAACGTGAAAATGTGGAGCCGTGCGGAATGTGTGGCAACCTCCGGGTGGATAAGACACGGCTGAATGTCAGCATCTGTTTCTGTGTGATTGAAGAGCAGAACCACTAAGGCAAGATTCCAGCCACCTTTGTCAGGGTCTTTGGATGACTCAAAAACCTCTTATGAGCAATGAGTCCTCAGCTGTTGACAGATCTAAAGCAACAAAAATGAAACACATCATCTCCATCTCCTGCTAGACAGAACATTTGTCAACCAGCCAGTGAAACCAATTTGCTTTCTGCACTGAAAGCCAGACAGAAAGGGCTTTAGGAAGTCAGATGTTCCCAGGTGACGCTCAGATTTATTTGACTAAGCCTCTCCTGATAACAGTAAGTCAGTAGCTACGATGATTGTGAAATGTTATTTTTCTACCGGTGGCTTCAGTCCACTTTATAAGACAATAGTTTCCACTTCCCACAAATCCTCGCTGCTCACGCAGTCATTACCAGACTGGGAAGATGAGCCAAATATCAGTTTGACCTCAACTGTGCAGTGTAAGTTCACACTTCAGCTGTATTTCCTACAATACTCAGCTCAGGTATATTGGTGGCACAGCACTGCTGAATCTAGAATGAGCTGCTCATGCTCAAGCAGAACAGGATTAGCAGAGTATTACTGGCCCCTGTAGCTAACTCATCCAAAAAGCTCAACAACCCTCAAAAGGTCTTTCTAGCAGTGTGGTGGCCAGCAAACACAATAAACCACAAATGGTTTATCTTATAATCCCACCCCTTTGTTTGTGATGTTTAAGAGGTCTCTCCTGGCCCCTTCCATACTGTCTCAGCTGCTGAGGATAGTTCACCCTTTTCTTGAGGTGGACAAGAAAGACAGCAGAGCAAAGCCTCTACAGTCAGCTCACCCCATCAGAAAAGCAAGCGTGAAAACACCCGCCCCACATGTCCATATGTCCAGGAGACAAGTCCTGTATGATGTCATACACTCAAACACACCCATGAGAAACACAAATAAAGCCAGAATCCCTGTCACTCTGCAACTCTGCCATGCACAACCACCAGCAGAGGAGTTTGTCTGGCTGTGGTGGACGTGCTGCCCACCCCTGGGCTTGAAAAGATGCACTCCTGTGGCTCTTCTCTTCTATTTTAAGTAGCCATGAGTTTAAATACCATGGGTTTACGAATCACACCTTCCCTGGAAAAAGCCCTTGCTAAGGCTTACAGTTGCAGAGCTTGTTCACCACTGAATTTTCCTAGATGGAACAATTTATCCTTCATGCTGTCTCCAGGCACATCAAGGACAAGAGGATCATTAGGGATAGTCAGCACGGCTTCACCAAAGGGTCCTGCTTGATTTCCCTTTGGTGAAGCCATGTTTGACCAACTTGATAGCACTTTATGAGGGCATAAGCAGGTGGATAGATGATGGCAGAGCAGTGGATGTGGTCTATCTTGACTTCAGTAAGGCATTTGACACAGTCTCCCACA
>JAOXOE010000698.1:14793791-14839065 GCA_028565055.1 Phoeniculus purpureus
CACCCATTGCCCCTCGTCCTATCATTAGATGCCACTGAGAAGACCCTGGCTCCATCCTCCTGACACCTACCCTTCACATATTTATAAACATTAATGGAGTCACTCCTCAGTCTCCTTTTCTCCAAGCTAAAGAGACCCAGCTCCCCCAGCCTTTCCTCATAAAGGGACATGTTCTACCCCCTTCATCATCTCCGTGAGACCTTCATATTTCTAGGGCTGATTATAAACATTATAAGCACCTTATAGACATCTAGAAACCTATGCAAGCTGAGCAAAGAATGGACACTTTGCTTGTCTTTCCTTTTGGAGAGCAGGGCTGGGAATAGAAAACATCAGCATCAACAGTCCAACGTTTCCCAGCCTCTTTCTTTCATCAAGCAGAGGGTCAAATGAGAGAAAAGTTTCTATCTCACTTTCTGGAACTGGAGGATTTCAAACCACAGATGAGGTCAGCAACACACACACCTCTTGCAGGTACAGCATTTTCTTAATTGCCTTTGGTCTGCCATCGTTGCTTTCATTACACCACTTGGAAGTGCAAAGCAGGCAAACTGACCAGGGAACTGAACCAAAAATCAATGTGCTGTTGGTGGTTGTAGAACAAGAAATCTGCCCAGATTACTTCACCGCACACTGCTTTTCAGACCTCTTCCCCAGCATCCCTCATTAAACAGCAGAACTGCCAGGTCTGTCGCACTTCAAGAAAAAGGCGCTGTTTTGCATAAAGTTTAAGAATTAATGTTACAGCATCTTCTCTGTGAGAAAAATCTTCACAGGCTTTGAGACTGTTCTGCTGTTTATGCTCATGTTAATTCATTGAGCTGCATGTAAAAACACTTGTATACAGGAAGAGAGGGCAAGACAGAAGCGTAAAGGGTTTACAGAGCGATCTCCAATTATTAAGGAAAAACTTGTTTGGTTTCTAATAGGAATCATTTAGATAAATGCATTCATTTACTGAGAGGCCCACATCACTGCACAAACTCACTGGCATTACTGCCTTTTCGATCATTGTACACTGAATAAATCAGATACCAGGTAGAACATTACCTCTTTATTTACCATTTTCCTACTCTCCACCCTTGTTCTTCTTTGGGAGTCTGGGTTTTGGGGTTGTCTCATTTTTTTAAGCAAATCTTTTAATAATGTTTCAATTTAATACTAGTTTGATTCCTTTTTTTAATTCATTTGGATGATGTACCATTTCAAAAGGAATGTCAGGAGCATGACCTGTGACTGCATCAAACCCAGCTCTGCAAAAATCAAGCCTTTTCCTCTGCACTACTCTTTCTTCCCAAGGTTCTTCTCATAAATGGAGAAAGTATTAATAAATAATCAATTAGCCATAGATCACTGTTTGGGTCTCCAGGAGTCAATTATTTGGGGGATAAATTATGGAGGATTTTCTTCCCTTAAATTTTTATTGACATTTTGTGCAGCAGAATGCTGTTTTATCTATTGAAAACTGAAATGTAAATAAATATTTGAACACGGAAGTGCTCTGCATTATACAGGTTGGCAACGTGGGTTCCTAAAATCATAATTTTGTTTAATGATTCTTGTGTCAAGAGTATTATATATACTCACAAAATTATGTACTTTTTTCTCCTTCATGGCTTCACTATGGTTTGATTAAGTGTGAATGACAGAACCATTATTCTTCCCACATCTGTAAGAAAGTCAGGTAGCATCCTAAGAGGCTTTTGTAGGGGTTTTCTTCTTTAGGTTTTTTTTTCTCCATACAAAATACATTATTGTAGCTGATATTGCCTATTAGCAGGCAAACCATAGGAAAAGGGACTGAGCATGGTCACTCTGTCTAGCACTACTTAACAGGGATTTTTTGTCGTCTTCTTACAGATGTCAACACATCACCTTCATATCATCCTAACCACCCCTGTGGACTAGCATGATGCTACATAACCTTTTTTTCTGTGTACTGCTGGAACAATATTCGTTTCGTAAGGGTGAAATAAAAAAGCAGTTTTGAAGGGGCTTTAAACAGAGCATATTGTAAAATAAAGCTCTTTTTTCCATCCCCCTGTATGCCTAAGCAAGGCAGAACATAATACACTGGTGTCAGAGCAGTTAGCTGAGATCTGCCACACAAAAGAAGTTGTCCCGTGATTTAAGCTGAAGCAAAACAGAGATATCACACTCCAGCACAGGAATGACAGCTACCAGACTCACGTAATCAGCACTCTGTGCCATGACTCCCTGCCTTTTTCTAAGCTGTGCTACGTTCCTCTCTGCCCATATGGAGCCCGTGACTCCTAGAGACAGGAAAATCCCAGAGAATCTAACAGAGCATGGCAGAGACAGCATGCAAAGACATTGAGTCTGGTTCTACATCTAAAAATTAACTGGAAAAAATGTAGCCAGACTCCTTACATATTTTAGTTTTAAAAAAGACATTTAAAAACCCCTTTCAGGATAAATTTAGCACTTATGTATATGAAACCTACAAAAGCTATTGCCTAGCTCAATACAGCGAAGGAAATAACTGATTGCTTCACTTGGTACTTTACTTATCAGAGGCCTGTTTTAACTCCCCCAGACCTCTCCAGCCCAACCTCACTGAAGCCTGGGTGGAACACTGAGCCACCCACAGCACCCTGCACTCTTTGCTGGAAACTTGCACGAGCCCTGCTCACAGCATCCTCCCCAGCCGACAGATCTTTCTGCTGTAACCCACCCAAGGTTTGGACTGCAGTTCCCATGCACCTACTGATAGCACCTCATCTCAGTGCAGGCATCAGTTCAATGGAGGGAGAGGAGGATAAATTTTTATAAACAACACCTCTCCTGTTGCCGGTTGGCTTGTTGAAATCAGTGAGCGAGGCACTGGGAGCTGCTGCGTAGAGATTACACTTATCACAGGTGAATGAGAAGAGGGCTGCGAGGAGAAGATACCAAAAAAGGCTCCTAGGGACAAGGTCATAAAGAAGGTTTCCTTTGTTATCGTCACATCTCCCCGTGTGCTTTCAGACAATGCCCACTTCTCTCTTTAGGGACACATAGGTTGTAAGGGCAAGGGAAGAAGAGAGGGTTGGGAGTAAGACGATTGTCTTGACTGCTTTCTGCTCAGTAATTAGTATTGATACGTTTCTGTTTCACATGCCTCAGGGATAACAGAGCTTTAGGAAATGGGTGGATTTCAGCTGCCTGTTTGCTTTACAGCTATAATTGAGAATTTCTTTTCTTCAAGAAGGGCGAAAAAAAGGTGCTAAGTGCGCCTCAGCAGAGGTGATGGAAAATATTGTGACACTAGTCAAGATGATTGCAAACACGGTGAGGCTGAAATGCGTTCAGCTGCCCTAAGTAAGTATGAATAATACATCATTTCATTTGCCTACAATGTTGCTGGTCAAATTCCAAACATACCAAGGTGATTTCAATAACCAAGTCGTTGTAGTATCAGATACTTAACAGCTTCAATGTTGCAAGACAATTATGCTGGAATACAAAGTTTCTAAAGAAACAGTAGTAAACATTGTGTTTCAAAGCAGTCTTCCTTACCGGGGAAGCTCCTTTCCTCCTCTAATAAAAAGTTGTCAGAGACTGCAGGTTTTCAATGCCACAAGAACAGCTGCTTCCTCCAAATGACAAATGTCTAAGGAGATTCCAAGGCAACAAATTCTATGGGAAGGAGCTGGGGGAATGTTCATTTTACCAACAGATTACCATTAGAAAGCAATCACACCATTGATTATATTGATTTCTATCATTGAACATGTCCTCTTATCGATATCTTACTTATTGGAAATGGTCTTGAATAGCTAATCTAGTGCAAATAAAGCATGTTCACCGACTACGAAGAAGTTGTAGACTGCAATAGTTTCAAGCCAAATTATAATTATAGGGCTGTACCTCCCCATGTCCTCCTTCCCTTGAGAGAAAGAAGCATGCTAGGAAGGATTGACACATCTTGCCTTAAAGATTGAAGAGGCTAAATAAATATTTTGTATAGGCATCTAAATCCTGGGCAAAGGCAAACAAATACAGCTACAAAATACCTCTGCAACTCTGAAATGGGTTCTGTATGCCTCTGCCAAACACTTTACATCTAAATCACACATATGCATGAAAATATTCAGTTGAACAAAGATGTCTTAAAATGTGTTGCCAAATAAAAGCCCAGGTTATTATGCACCTACAATAAACAGGGGAAAGTCCTTTTGTTGTCATTGTAAGATGAGTTAATGGATTCGTGTGAACGCATTTAAATGCAAATCTAATTTTATTAGTGCAATGGAATTTTTGATACTGTGTTGTACACCTCTCTTTTTTAAGGTAATTTCTGCCATGAAGTATAATAGCCCAAATGTGGAGGGAAAACAGCAAAATGGTGGGAACTTTAAATCCTTGGGATGGCAGATATGTTTCGGAGTCCTGGACGAGAGCAAAGAGATGCAGCTATGGAACACATCCTCTAGAAACCTATTGTCCCTGCACATGTGCTCTATTTTTCCACCAAAAGTGTATGTGGCTCTCTAGCCTGTGTGACGAATGCAGAACAGCCATGTTTTCATAATAGATGCTAATTGCCTTGAACAGATCTGCAATTCCCTCCTTTTGCCCAGTGCTATGAATTCAGGATAACAGGCCTATTCTTCCCGTTCTCTATATATAGACTTTACAGACTGCAGTCAAGAGAACTGCTCTACTGGGTAGGAACAAATTACATTGATAGACACTTAGGGGAACTGTCCCAATAAAGAATAATATTGACATTTTTCTCATTTGGAGTCTAATGTCATTCTTTGCTGGTTTTTCAGGTGTGGGGTTTTTTCTTGGTGATTGTCTCAGTTCCCATTTTCTCTCCCTCGATAATATTGACAGAGTCTATTCTGACTGCATTATTAAAAAAAGAAATATATATACAGATTGGTAAAACTGAGAAAAGTCATAGGGTACAATTTTAATTTAGTATAATGGCACAATTTCCATTGAGTATCCAAAAGCCACAATTTACCTGATAGGCTGTTGTGGCAGAGTACCCTGTGTAGATGTGATATGCTGACAAAACAAAGCCTACAGAGAGCCAGAAGACATTCCTTTCAGGTACTTCTTTCATATTTAAATCTTAAAATACTTTTCCCGTTATAAGAGGACAAGTTTACCTAGTTAATATGACAATCAGTGCTCCCACTGGTCTTTTTCTCCTTACATTCCTGCCTTCCCAGTTACACACATGTGCACACGCACACTCTCACGAGTACCACGTCAAATGGTACAGCAACTGGCTGAAAGGCTCTGCTAGAAGGGTTTTGTTCCTAAACAGCTGCTCTCCTCCTTTAGCGTTATTCATGAGCCTGCCAACTTCTTCCTCTTCTGACAGTGAATCTGTTGTGCACATGAAAGAGGTGTGGCATTCCTCTCTGTCTTTGAATAGATGAATAAGGGAAAATGCGGTGTTTATTAAACAGTAGCTGTCATTATTACCATTTTGTTATCTTATAGTCTAATCCTTCCTTACACAGTTCCATCTTAATAAGACTGAGAGGAAAACAGAAAATAATCTTGTCCAGTGATAGACCTATTTATGAACGATAAACCTTGTTACATCAAACAACTAATGTGGCACCATATTAATTTTGTAATTAGTGGAATTTTTCTCTTTAGTAAAACAGAAAATTGAACACATTTCAGTTGTTCTGGGTACTGAGGTAAATCAAGCATTTGAGCTGTATTCATCATTTCCATATAGGTATGCCTATGTAAATCATTCAAATTAGAAAGCTAAAATCTTGTTAAAAGGCAACAAAAAAAAAAGATTAAAAAAATCAGTCACTCTTCAACATTCTTGTGTCTGAAATTTTTTACACTCTAGCTATAAGCAAAAATAAGCACATTCCTCAGATTCCTGCGCACAAAAGTCATCTCTGCTCCTAGGAAGCTCCTTGGACTTCTCTGGTGCCTGGCAAACAAATCAGGTTTTTTAACAAAGAGTAAAATTGCACAGGAAGCGGGTTTCATGATCAAAAAGAAATCATAAATACTATAAAAATAAAACTCATAAAAATATATGTAAGGAGTTTCAAAAACTGCTAAATGTAATTTAATACAGTCCAGAAGTCAAGTAATTAATATTTTATAGAAATGTCTGTATTTCGAGACACATTAATCACACACACTGCATTTTGGAAAGCTAAACAGTGGGTTTTGCTCTTTGCTTTAAAAAAGAGCATTTCTTTTCACTTTTCTGAGAGCACCGTTTTAGCTTTGTCTGAAAAGCAGAAGTAATAGCTCACTCCTATTTCCAGTGAAATACTTTACCTGAAGTACTTGAAAACTTGAAGGCATAGCTAAAGGCTGCCTTGTCTCAAAGGTTTGCCAGCTGCAGGGCAGGTCATGTTTCCCAGAGAAACACCCCAGAGGAATCCATCCATGTCCTTAGTCTTCACTAGATTCAGCTAAGTCTCCTGTCTATTCCCTGGGATGTTTGCCAATGACTCCACTGGGATCCAAATTTCTCCCATCATGCATATATGGGATTCATTAATATAATGAGATGCAAGCAGTGAGTGGCAAATAACCCCCAGCATTGCTCAGCCAAACCTCCATCAAGAATACAGACACGAGAACTCTTGCCCAGGTAGTTAGATGGTTTCCTAACCTTACACTGGGATGCACAGCCCACTGTGGTTGAATGATATTAAAGTTATCAGCTCTTCTGTCAGCTGTCAAAACCCCCCTTCCCCACCCCAGGAGACGTAACCAGATTCTCTGGCATTTGCCACACCTTTGTAGGTCACATGAATTGCTGACATCTGCCTCAGGCTTTTAAAACCTCTTTGAGGAGCTCTCTGCAGGAGTTACAGTTGCTGGTCACGGTACAGAAGCATGTGTTAGCTTTGCCGTTAAATTGCCATGTGGAATCAACAAATTGCTTAGGGGCAGATTTAAAAAATACCAACACATTAAACACATTTCAGTCACTCTGGGTGTTTTGAGATAAAAAGCATATGAGCTGTATTCATTTTGGTCTAGATTTGCCTCTGTAAATCATTTACAGTCCAGAAGCTGCATTCCAGTGACGCTAGGACACTAAACAGGATGCAGACGCATCCAGAAAATCCCTATCAACCTACTGGCAGATCACTCATGGTACCAGGGCAAACCCTAAGGAGCGAGAAACCCTGGACTCCAGTTCCAGCGCTGTACGCTATTTCAGTCCTTTGGTTTTTGTCTAGTGATGGTTTACTGTGGGATGGCAGGAAGACCCGCATTTCAGGATCCTCCCTTACAGCTGGAGTCCTAATCATGATGTCAGGCTCGTCTTTACTCTTTTAGTAGCCAGGACTTTCCTTCCTCCCTATTGGGTTGTGCAGCTTCAATAAAAAGCTCCAGTGGAAACACCTGCCTGTTGCCTGTGGCTTGGATTTCTCAGTGGAAACACAAGACATAAATTTGAGTACTCTTCATCTAAAGAGAAGAGGTGAAGACAGCATTGAACATACACACTGCTGTGTTTTCCTAAATGAATTTCCACTGTGCTCACCTCTTTGAACTAGGAGGTGTAGTTACATGTCCTCTAAAGAGGCTCCTAGTGATTCTATGATTCTCTAGGTTCCTTTGGGCATCTCTACATCACAGGCCATTCTCCAGATCACACTTTGAATGCACAACCTTGTGCATCTAGTTTGGTTTTGGATCCCAGTCTTATCACTTTAAACTCACTGACACCTAATTTATAGGTGCTTTTGCCTTTTACTGTAAGTAATACCAAACTTTTATGGCTCAGATTTTCAGCTTGCAAATTACAGAGCCGTATCAGGTTAGTGTCAGGCTCCTTTAATTTCAGATCTGTAAAAATGCCCAGAAAGAGTCAGAAAAATGTGGAGTAGTGCTTCTACTATCATTATTTTTTTTAAGATAATAAGTCTGAACATTCCTGTACATCCTGTGTTATCTTTCTCCACGTTGGTAACTCTTTTGAGCCAAGTTTGACATGCGTAAAGTTAACCAGGAATTCCAGTGATTACAGGGTCACAGCCTCTCCCCATGTAATGGGTAAGAGAAGATGACAGTACGAAATACCATCCATCATTATTTTCCCGTGCTTGTATTTTTCTGGCGTGCACTTAAATTCCAGGTAGGCACTTAATGAGCAGATGGGTAGGGAAAGCAGCTTTGCTAAGATATGCCTCATATAGCAAAATGACTGCAGCTTCCATTTGTACATTAAGTCTACAGGCAACAAGGTATAGAGCTTGGAGAAAAGGGTTAGACTGAGGGGTCATTAATGTTTATAAATACGTGAAGGGTGGGTGTCAGGAGGATGGAGCCAGGGTCTTCTCCGTGTCATCTAATGATAGGATAAGGGGCAGTGGGTGTGAGCTGGAACACAGGAGGTTCCACATAAATATAAGACGGAACTTCTCCACAGTGAGGGGGACAGAGCACTCAAACAGGCTGCCCAGCAGGATTGTGGAATCTCCTTCTCTGAAGACATTTAAAACCCACCTGGACATGTTCCTGTGCAATTGGTCTAGGTGATCCTGCTGTGGCAGGGGGCTTGGACTGGATGATCTTTCAAGGTCCCTTCCAATCCCTAATGTTCTGTGATTCTATGAGACCCCTAAAATACAGAAAGCTGTACTTCTGGTTCGATGTTCTGCACAGGAAGGCACCTACCTTATCCAATTTAATTTCAATTTGGGAGCTGCTGCTCTTGCCCTTTAATATGTTGGCAGTGTCAGCAGAAAGTGCAAAGTGTTACTGGAGAAAGTCAGCCCAAAGTGATGTAATGTGAAGGAACCTGCTTTTGCTGTAAATTAAACTCTCCATTTCCTGAAAATGAAAGCAGCGGTTTCGCTGGTCATAACACAGACCAAAACGCTCTGGTTGTCAAACCCAGGGTTTAGGACCAGGACTATTAAAATTCATAGAGAGATCCATATATTACAGAGGAGTAATGACTTAATGGTAGAGTTTAAGTATTTTACCATGAGCTTGTGGGTGACCACACAAAACCATTGCCATCTTAACATTTAGCCCATTTTGTCAGAATTCTCACTTTAAAAGCTCAGACACCACCATGGAGGAGTAAAGTAAAGCTGTGTTCCAGAGTTCTCCAAACACAATTTAAAGGGGTTTTTTTTTCCCCCCCAAATATTTCTTTAAGATGCTAATAAAATCAAATTTCTAGTGGGATTGCTTAAGACCTTCAAGGATCTATGCTGAACAAAGCAAACCTACTTTTTTGGAAAAAAGACTTAACATATCAGGAAAGGAATTTCTATTCTTGTTTTATAATCACTGTCAAAAATTACACAAGCCTGTGAAACCACATTCTGAAACCATCCCCTCTCTACTAGTTTTTACCCAGTCTTTGACATTGACATAGTTTTCACAACTTTGTTTTCAAAAATAGAAATAGTGAACGTCTCCAAAGAGAAGGGGAAGAAACTGGCTCAGGCATAACCTGCTGAAGACGGCAGCACAGAAGCAGACTAGCAGAAGAGAGCAAAACACTTAACTAAAACCTTCTTTGAACTCTAAGTAGGACGACGTCCTTTTATAAGCAAAAAAACCCACCAACCCAAACCCAGAAATGTATTGATCTCCTCCTGATAAGCAGCAAGGTAAATAGTAAGAGCAACCTTCATTCTCCTGATTCCTAGAAGCGAGTGCATATTCCTTTCGAATGAGGACTTTTAGCCATGATGTAGAAATTTGACCTTTTTTGCTCCTACTTATGGTTTTTATCCAAGAACCCTTAAAACCTCGCAGCAGTACATAATGCTCTGTGGCTGCTTCTGAGAGCGCTTCACCTGGGATGCAGGCAGCTGGGTATTTTTAAGTTCAAACCCTTTTTTCTTGCAGCCCCTGTGGCCTGGCAGTAGGGCTCAGTTCATGACCTACTGTCACAGCAGTATTTGTCAGGTTGAATTCTTCAGTCTACTAAGCCTGGATTAAAGAGGATCTAAAGGTGTACAAACGACTAGGCTAAGGAGCCTCTCTGGTCTTGTTCCAGGCACCCCCTGGAAGGCAGAAACTGATGGCTTCCCCTTCTTCCAGAAGCTACCCGAGGTCAAAGCACGCCTCAACACAAGCTAGAATTCTTTCATAAGAGCAGAAAAGTGCAGAGCTTGCAATCAGTCACTGTTTGGTTGTGAAGTGAGTGACACTCCTGGTTTGCTCTTCCATCCCCAGACTCATCTTGACAAGTCCCTGTGACGAGGACAGCCAGGAAAACCACACAGCTGCCTTTGGGGCATCTTGGGATTGTTTTAAGCAAAGGTACCCTCCATAGCAGACTTAGAAATGCATTGGAGCCGCTTTATGCTTTTAACATGTACTGGAGGGCTGTCAGGAAGATGTGGAGATGGCATCCTTAAGGCCACCAGACCTAAACCATTTCTTTTCAATGGGCACTTGCTTACCTGACAAGAGGTGACTCAGGGAAATGATCAAGGCTGATGGCAGATAACATCTGAGTACAGGTTCCAGTGCATTGCTTTAAGGTAGTCTGTGCACAGGCAGGGGATTGCCCACAGTTTTCCACTCTAGCCAGCCCAGCTTTGAGCAGGATGTTATTCCTGGAAGGGATCTCTAGACCTTATCTCACTAAACGATTCACAGATTTCTCCAATATAAATCAGTACGATTGCATTGCTAGTACTTCTGAACTCAGTGTGGGAATGAAAGTATTAGCAATACTATAAACCCTTTCAGGATTTGCTTTTTAAGTCAGAGAGGAGTTGTAGGCTTGGGCAGAAGTTTGGAATGCCTGTCTTACACTGCACTTGGTACTTCTCCAGTGTATGTCAGAAACAGCCAAAGAGTCTACTTGTTTATATTCTCCTTATATTTGCACTAGAGGCATTTGGATTGTAAAGGACTCCTTAGTCTAGTAGTCAGGAGAATAACGATTATAGGTTGCTGGCTTTTTTATTTCAGTAATCAATTCATTTGATGTGAAGCAGCATTTCAGAAGAGCCAAGACAATTAGAAATTTCAGTACAAGGTGGCAAACGTGTCTGAAAAGAACGAAAAGGATCAATAAGAATGCAGAAGATGTAAGAACAGACTGTACTAGTTTGGAGGGGGGGGCGTTCTGTAAAAGAGTATTTCATTTTAATGCTTGCTAAAGGTCTTTCAGAACTGCTTTAATTTTTTCATTAAGACATGTTTGAATGAAGCCCCCAGCCTTTTCTATGGCATGTCTAATGAGAAATTGGAAAACATTTTAGACAAAAGCTCAAAGGAGATTTTCTTTGAACACGTTTGTTAGTGTTACAGAAAAGGCATTATGAATTACCCCAACACTTCCTTAGTTCTGTTGTCTCTCTGAAAACAAAAGCCAATGTGTATTTTGCAAACGTGAGCTTCACCCAAATTTCATGCAGACTTCCCAGAACACTTACGGGGTTCTGGATGGATGATTATCCTGCATGTTTTGAAGAAATAGTCAAGAAAAACTCCACCACTTGCCTAGCTTAAATGGATGAAAATTATCCAAACTAGATAATTGGGAGGAGAAACAGGTGCAGAGATTTAAACATAACAGTATTTAATCTTTAGAGCAGCTTAGCAAAGCACATGGAGTTTCTATGCAAAAAAGATTCCACTGTTCTTTAAAATATGTTCTAATTCGGTTGAAATTATGGTCTGTGCTGCAAAGGAGCTGAGACCAAGTGATACTGCACTCTGTAGGTCTGAAGAAAACCATCAGTCTGTCCAGAAAAGCTCAGCATCAAAGGGCTGTCAGCAATCAGCCTCTAGTGCTGAATCACTTGTAAAAGACTACAAGTGCTCCTCTGTTGATTTTTACATCCAAAATTAACTCTGTCAGACTCAAATCTCAGGCTTTCATTTCCAGAAAAGATAGGAAATGGAACACAGTGGTGACAGGGAATCACCTAGAAAAATAACAAGGAATTTGTGACAGAGCACTGAATCAGCAGCAATAAATACTTAGAGCAGACTAGTCCTGCAAAGGCTTGATGCTCCATGCTTGCTGGAGACTCCACTCCATAGCAGAGTTGTGGATTTTAACACTCTACCTTCATTTATTCTTGCAAATATGACTTGGCATTACATTGCACCACAGGACTTCATTGTATTTCACTGAAGGTATTTATATTCATTTAGCTCTGTTCATTATTATGGCAGTGTAATGTATATTTTGAATATATTAATCACAGCTATAGTGGGACATAAAGGAAATAGAATATGTTCCTGCAATAATAAATTGGAAATTTAATTTCAATTTAATGTGCTCTAAAAATTATACAAATTGTAGATACAAAACAATTAATTAAACTGATTGCTCTGGCTGTGCCCATTCTATATCTGTTAGCAGCACACAGATGCAGATATCATTTACCAGGCACAGTCTTGGCCAAGCCCATCAGGATCTTCATCCCATGTTTCAGAAGGATCACCATGATCTGTTAAACAGATATTTGGAAGCTACAACCAGAAGCTTTTGTCCTATGCAAAGTTCAGTAGATTCCCCTGCCTCACACATCTCCTGTGCTAACCAGAACTACTAACCAAGTTGACCTTCTCCTCTCCAGATATTGGACACTTTGTCAGCCCATACAGAGGCATCTGTGGTTTTGAGTTACCTGCCTGCCCTGCAGATGGTACCGTCCTTGGGCTATGGATCATACGGCCCTGACTAGTCTGTCAGAGTCCACACAGGGAGTTACCAGCAACACCGCCTTCCTGAAACTTCCTTATTCTAGAAGATGTGCGTTTGTGAGAGAGTTCTTCACCAAGGACCTTAACAGTACAGGAAGCTAGGAGACCAGGGGCGGGAACATGGCCCTTATCCAAACCTGGCACATAGCACTCGGTTGTCCCTTTGTCT
Organism: Phoeniculus purpureus; assembly: GCA_028565055.1. Lineage (NCBI taxonomy): Eukaryota > Metazoa > Chordata > Aves > Bucerotiformes > Phoeniculidae > Phoeniculus > Phoeniculus purpureus. The sequence continues at coordinate 14,806,618 of JAOXOE010000698.1, forward strand.
GTGATCACTTTCCCAGAAAGAGCAGTAGTCACCAACTTGTCCTTCTGTCCCAGTGGGTGGCCGAGAGACTCCTTTTTCTTTCCTGGAATTACTTGATATGGCACAGAGCCATACCCTGTTTTACTAGTGAGCTAAGGACAAGGAGGTGAAGCAGCCCGAGCGTGACCAGAACCATGCACAAAAATTCCCCGGGAGGAAGGATGCTAGCCTGTGCTTCCGCAAGCCCATGACGCAAGCCAAGGCTAGAAGAAGGGAGACAACATCTGGCCAGGGTGGAGAGGGCCCGATCATGGTCAGATCATGCCATGTAGTCATGACAGTGTCCAGCCTGGTGAGTGTTTACCAGTCTGAACGATGTGTTTGCGTTCAGCAGTTGCATAGAACAAATTGAACTCACTGCTACCATGGCAGCTAATCCAGGCTGGTATAGAAGGGAGAAAGAGGACTGTGTGTGTGAAAGTTATCTGCGTGGGAAGGTCTATGTACCTCAGAAAAGAAATGTCTTCTAGCACTGCAGTCAGCAGTAGCAGGAACCTAGTGGAGCTGCCAGCCAGCCTTCCATGCCTACCACTGCATCTCCCAGGAATGGAGCACAGCTCCATCCATGAGCAGTCCAGAATTCCCCATTGTCCAGGAGAAAGGGAAGGAGCAAGTTTCTGTCTGAAAGGCCCTCTTTCTCCTTGAGGATGCTATGTCCTTTGCCTGATTAGGACTTACCCATCATCATCAGATAACCCAAATCTAAGCAGAGCTGTCTTACCATCACCTCCACAAGTCTCACTCTCCACATCAAACACATTAAACGTACTCAGCACAACTCAGCTTCTCATCAAATGTTTAGTCAGTTTCACGTGTTCTGGTTTTAGTTCCTGATGAAGGAGAGGGCAGGTATTCTGGAGACTTGTCTCTCTGCAGAGTTTAGTGTCCCAGGTGCTGAGGGTTTGAATTTAAAGCACAACCTGTCCTCACTTTGTGGACAGCCAGCCGATGGCAGCTCTGCTGTATTCCGAATATGGTGCTGTCAGGCAGCCTCCTTGCCAGAGCTAGATGAATCCTCATCTCCATTTATACTGATGAGCATCTGACTCTCTTCCAAGCCCAAGTTTCCCCTTGGTGTTTTGCTGCTTCTGTGGTGCCAAATATGTGGGGACCGAATGGCCTTTGACAACGTGCACCTACACACGGTCAATGTGTGGTAGGAGCAAGGGCATGGTGAGATTTAAGCTATCAAGACTTAGCAGATGTCAAGAGAGCTGCACCCACTGCAGTGTTACCCTGTTTGTAGAGAGCTCTGGGACGCAAGGGTGCGTGATGTGCAGATCCTCTACCTGCACAATTCCCTTAGAGAGGGGCCCAAGGTCTGCTCCTGCACAAGCTGACACCAAGGCAAGGAAGGTATCAGTGGTGTAGGACTCCCAAATAGAATCCACAATGCTCCAGTTTGACAGAAGAGATGAGCTCTAGAAGGTTTAGCACACTATCATGGTAAAACTAAGTCTGACCACGAACTCCAGGTCAGGCTTGTCTGACTCTTGCCATGCCCCTGCTGACACCTGTTCAAACCACACATCAGGTCCTGGATGTGAGCTGGGAAGTGGGAAGCAATGCAGCCTGACATGGAAAAAGGACAGTTTGCTTCTTCTCTCTCATTCCTATCAGGTGAATCATTTGTATTTGCCAGAAAGATCTGACAAAGGGAATGAAATGTTGGGATGAAGTGAAGTAACAGAGCAACTCGTAGCAGAATGCTGTTCAACCACAGTGAGAGCTAGGAAAACCTTCAGAATAAGTGTGTTGTGTTTGAAGAGCAACATGCTAATCCCTTGTTTGTACGATAGGCAGAGCTGTAGCAGAGCTCCAGATGAAAACAAACTTCTAGGCTGTGCCGCTGGTATATACACAAGCTATCAAGAAACACAACACCAAGAAAAGCTTGATATTACGTAAAACCAAGCCACATAAATCTTTCATACTGTATACATCCTCCCTAGGAGGAGCACAAAGGATTTGGGTTCTGCCTGTTGTATTGCTGAATTGAATGTTCTTTCATACTTATTTACCAGCGGACAGGTACTGAATTCATATGTGGAGTTTTGCTGTTCAGGCTCGAGAGTTCACCACATGCGTGTAAGACGTTTTCTGTGTGCGGTGTTTTCACTGCAAAGATACTGAAAACACACTTGTACCTTGTCTTACATAGTCAACACTGAGATTAAGAAAAAGACAGGACGAAGTGGTCTTGTTTTCGAGTTGATTGTTGTTTTTCACCAAGACCACAAAGGATTTAAGCAAAAAGAATGATTTTCTGGACGTTCAAACGAGCTGATGGGGCTCTGCTGCATCACGCTCCCGTTGCTAACAATTACGGGGTGGGGTCTTTCCCCGCAGAGATCTCTATGATCAGGAAACATTCCTATAACAAAGGCTAAGCAGTATGTTTTGCAGGAGAGCTCTAAAGAGCTGGCAACTGGCACAGTAAATTCTGTAAGATTGTCGTGACATTTCCTTGCGCGTGGCTTTGTCGGAGAGAAAGAAATGTGACAGTGAGAGAGGGGCAACAGAAGAGATGAGAGAGCAGATAATAAATGAAAGACAGGTAAGGATTGCTGCAAGAATCCTCTCAGCAATTTTTCTGCGTTCTAGGGAAGCTGAAATGCAGAGGAGGGAGCAACCCATTGAACAGGACGCTGTGGAGACGAGGCATTTGATTTCATTCTTCTAAGACAACAATTTTGTCAAATACAGTATTTGCTTTTCTTCCAACTGAAATAAACCCCCATAAACGTAAGCAGTAAACCAGCTTTGAACCCGCAGCCTCACTGCTAGTACAGGACGCTTTTTTCTCTACACCATGCTGTATTTCATCATTTTCTTCACTGGCTGGTTTTGAATCTGTGATCAGAATAGGCTGTCTGATACTGAGTGTTATCAATTTAAATGGGTCTCTTGGCTGTTATTTAAAACAAAAATCTGCCTAAATATTGACTGTAAAACTCACAGAGCTCTAGATCCTTTCCTCTGGGAATCTTTTAGTATCCTTCCAATTAGTCAGTCAATAGGAGGTTCTTATAAACTTGGTGGTTTATTCTTCTCTAGGGATTTCCTTCTACACTCCTCATCCAAGACATTTCCAGAAGAGGAAGAAAGTTTCTAATCATCGAGTGCGCCAGCACAGCATTAATGATGGCTAATTTGCATCCCATGCTATGAACGATAAAGAAACAACTGTACAGTGATCTGCTTTTTTCTCTTCCAAATATTTGCTCTTTTTTGTTTCTAGTCAACTGTCTCTTTTGGTAATACTCAAGACAAACATCAGCAGTAACAAGCTGCTCTCCCTGTCTTTCCCCGAGTATTTTTCGAGTGATGGCAAGAATTATGCAGATTTCCAGTTCCTTAATTCAATATAATTTTTTATTCTCTCTGCTGCATAGACACAGACCTTGTATTATTCATGCCAACACTTTTTGTTATTATACTTCTCTATTAGATTCTAACCACCCCCCCCATATAAAGTAGGCTGTCACTGTATTTACATTCCAAACTGTATGTAAATTCACACGCAGAAGACAGATAGGATACGGATCCTAGAGACTTCAGATTATCCCATTCACATCAATTTTGTTCTTCATTCTGGAGAAAAGGTCTAACAATGAAATCATTAAAAGGTCCTTTAGACAGATAGCCGTCTTCTACTTACAAGAATGTACATATTTGCCTTATTTCACTTAAACGCAACCTGTTTGCATAGGATTAAAGTCCTCAGTCAAAACAAGGTCTGCCAGGGGCTGTCTGTGTTTCTTCAGTCCTACATTAAACATTTTCTTGCAAGGAAACAAGTCACGAAGTAATGCAGTTTGCTTCTCTTACCGTTTCCACTGGCTCTCAAGCATCACAGAGTGATGGGCTTTGTCCTGCACCCAACTAATGCCAAGAGTGAGCAACAGCCAAGGAGCCCACTCCTTTGTGTCATACAAAGTCTGTATGGTCTGCCCCTCGTTTGGGTTACACTCAGTCTACCAACTCGGTGCCACAGGCTGAGTGGGACCAGTCTAGTACTTGAGCAGAAATCTGACTCACGCAAAGCAAGACCAAAGAAAAATATGATGTGAAGTAGCAATTAAAATACTGTCAGATCGGTGGATTGCAATAAGTCACTCTTCAGCCTAGATTTTATATAAGGGACAGAAGGGAAATATATGGGACACAGAGACACGGAAAGCAGGACTGTCATTTTTAGCATCTGGCTGCAGGTAGACTGAATGGCGTGAGACACGAAGCTGCGCCCTGTGCAGAAGGGGGTAATTAGGTTCAGCTGCACAACACACGTACAGCGCGTCTTCAAAGCACAGTTCCACAACATATCAACCCCTAAATTGAAATAGTGTAGGTGCAAAATGACCAGGAGTGAAGCAGCAGAGTTTTAGGAAAGCTATTAAGTTGAAAACCAACAGAAATGAATTCACACAGCCATAAAATCAGAACCATTCAACGAAGGTTTTTGTTAAATATTAACTAAGTCTATTTAAAGCCAAATTCTCAGCTTTGAACCAAGCTTGAGCTGACCTGCCTCTCACAGACAGACCCTAATAAATAAGCATGTAAACAGCATCTCCTAAGTTGAAATTTTCACAGCCCATTGCAACCTAGAGAGGGAATCAGTGAATTCCCCTCTACTCACACAAGCCATACATTTGCCTCATTCGAAGCCCCGTGAATCCTCTTGAAATGGAATGATGGCGAATAGGAATAAATGTCCTGTACAAGTACAGCTTCTGTCAACACGACGTCACCTGCACACAGGACTCATCGTGCAGGATGCTGATGTGTTTGGGGCACAGGTTACGTAGGCAAGCATTCCATCCTTAACACGCTCTTCAGGGTCTGCAGCATACTGCCTTACTATTCAAATCTTGGACAAAACACCTCAGTTTAGCAACTAAAGTCTGGTCATAGCCCTAGAGAAGGAAGTAAAGTTCAATTTAAAATGCAGACCTGATAGAAAACAGTACTGTAGTTACTGTTTTGCATCATCGTCTCCTTCAGGGAGGATGGTTTTACAAAGTTGGGGTTTTTTCCTTTCTCTAATTTTTGGTTGTTCAGAATAGTTCCTGTAGTAGCAAAGAGCTGATAACTGAAAGGAGTTCATATAATGACTTGCAAAAAGGGGACTCACAGAATCACAGAACATTAGGGATTGGAAGGGGAAAGATCATCCAGTCCAACCCGCCCCCCCACCACAGCAGGATCACCTAGACCAAGTCACACAGGAACATGTCCAGGCAGGTTTTAAACATCTCTAGAGAAGAAGACTCCACAACCCCCCTGGGCAGCTCCTTCCAGTGTTCCATCACCCTCACCATGAAGAAGTTCCTTCTCATATTGATGTGGAACCTCCTATGTTCCAGCTGACACCCCTTGCCCCTTGTCCTATCACTGGATGCCACTGAGCAGAGCCTGGCTCCATCCTCCTGACACCCACTCCTAACATATTTATAGACGTTAATGAGGTCACCCCTCAGTCTCCTCTTCTCCAAGCTAAAGAGCCCCAGCTCCCTCAGCCTGTCCTCGTAAGGGAAGTGCTCCACTTCCTTCATCATCCTCGTTGCTCTATGCTGGACTCCCCCAGTACTCAAGGGGAGGGCTCCCCAGTGCCCAGCACAGGAGAATTACTTCCCTAGCCCTGCTGGCCACACTATTGCTGATACAAGCAATTGGCCTGGGCACACTGCTGGCTACTGTTCAGCCAGCTGTCAACCAGTACTGACAGCGATGAGGCATGTGGTAGAGGATTTCACGCAACAAGAACTAGGCGCTGTGTCGGAATAGTTCCGGCAGAGTCCAGGAGAGCCCCCTGCTTGTCTGGATCGTCTGTTTGCTCGATCACAGAGCACCCAGTGTTCTTTTGGACAGGTCAGATTCTAAGAGATTTGTGACATCTCAAAATAATAACCAGCAAACTAATTTGTTAGCTTTGGCTGCTGCGGAGCGTAAGGAGAGATACCTGATAGAAAACGCCTGGCTGGGATCTGACAGACTGTGGTTTTCTCTGCAGGATGCTGCACAGTGCCTTAAGCTGGGAGGGATGAAACAGACTGCTAAGGTGGAACACGCTGACCCGATGTCGTGGCTTAGATTGCCTGTCCCTATTAGGGATGCAGCACTTCAAACTGCTCCACCAGCTTATAAGAATATAATGACTTGACTCCTTAGCGACTCAGGGGGTACTCTTGGAGTGATCCTGCTGTTGCAGGGGGATTGGACTAGATGATCTTTTGAGCTCCCTTCCAATCCCTAATGATTTCACGATTCTATGATAATTGATAAAACGCATCAGTTATGTGGCCTTGGAGAGTGGGGCTCCCAGGAGCCTAGTAGAAATCCAGATGGCCGGCATCGTTGGGACTCTGGGAGAGCGCAGGGAATCGACAGACCCCACACCACAAGAATACTGACCATAAAATTGCTTGGGGGAAAATGCTGCTGGCTCTGTTAAGAGATGGTGTACCTCTTGATAAGATTGAAGGTACCAGCACTGGTGAATTATGGCAGTTATACAGACATACGGGGTTACATGAACCCCATAGGGAAGTGCATGATTATGAGGCAAATAATTTCATCTCTGTTCAGCCAACAGAACCTTCTCTAGAACCTCAATGGGACTTCACATCTTGACATGACCTGCTTGACACAAAGAGCTGATTTGATCTCCAGGAATATTTTCCTTGGCCATAAATGCCATTGTTCCCAGCTAACAGAAGTCTTTCATATATTTTGTCATCAGCTCTTCAGTCCTCACATCTTCTTGCAGAACACTAGCCTTTAATCAAATATTCAGATATATTCACTGTCTGCATGAACTGCAGAAGCACAACTGTCTCCTCACCCAGGAGCTATGTCTGAAACCAGTTTTGCACAGCATGTTCAATTAACCTCTCCTGTTCATCAACTCCTCCCATTTCCTGCTCTGCAGTGTCTTGACAGTATCGTTAGCAACCAGTGTTTACATAAAATCTGTTATTTGTTTTTCTCTCCTGTATTAAAACTCTTAGAGAACTCATAACCAAGTGATTAAAGCAGCTGAAGACAATTCCAGTTCGTTTGTTTACTCAATAAAAGGAGGAAAAAGATGACAGATGAGTACTTTTAAAATACCCTTTTCAAGTGCTCTGGGAAGCTTATTGAGGAGGACTGTGTATGTCTTTCCAGTCAGCTGCTCTTTGGATGTTTCTCTCACCTTTGAATGAGAATAGCAATTATGGTGTACGAGTAGCTCTGCTGAGGCCACAGCTCGAGTGTAGCGTTGAGTTTTGGGCACCTCAAAGCAAGACAGACATTGAGGTGCTGGCCCAGGTTTAATGAAGAGCGACAAGGTTGAGTGTAGAGAACAAGCTTTTTGAGGAACATCTGAGGAAACTAGGGCTATTTAGTCTGAAGAATAGTAGGTGGAAGGGAGACCTTGTTGTTGTCTACAACTGTCTGAGAGGAGGTTGTAGGATGGTGGGTGTTGGTCTCTTCTCACAAGTTACAAGTTATAGGACAAGAGGAAATGGCCTCAAGTTGTGCCAGGGGAAGTTCAGGTTAGACATTAGGAAAATCTTTTTTGAAATAGTCATCAGGCACTGGAACAAGATGCCCAGGGAAGTGGTTGTTACTGCCATTCCTGGGCATGCTAAAAAGTTGTGTTTATATGGAGCTCAGGGACATCTTTTAGCACCAATTGGTAGAGTCAGGTTAATGGTTGGACTTCATGATCTTAAAAGTCAACCCAAAATCTATGATGCTATGATTTCTTCTTTGCTTCATCTTTTGCTTTTTAAATGCATGTAAACTAATTTTTGGTCATCTCTTTCTTATACAACGTTGGACTAGATGATCTTTTGAGGTCACTTCAAATCTCTAATGATTCTATGAGAAGCTACAGCACGTGAAAGGAACACTGCATAGTAGTTTGACTTTTTGAACCTGTTAGCCTATTTCTTTACCACTTTCTTTTGTAAATATTATGGCTCACAGAATATCAGAGGGCTTTCTAGGGCACCTAGACAGTGCACTAATAGTGTAATTGAGTTATGAGATGCAAGGTCAACATACTAACATTTAATAGCCTCAGTAATGAAATGCAGAAAAGTGAAACTTAAGTGTTTTCACCCGTGAGAAAAGCGGCTGCCAAAAGGCTTAATTCAGATGGAGCAGAAGCGCCAAAGACAAGATACAGACAAGACAAATTACCAGTACACAGAGTTCAGGTTCAAGTGTCAATCTGAGCCCTGAGGTAACACAGAATATAAGAAGAAAGATCCCAAAAAAATCTCAATCAAAACCAGTGTTTGAATTCTGAATATAAAGTCCTTTTTCTGATGTTATAACCACATTAGGAATAAACTCCTGTATTTCAACTGAAACCAAGGAAGAGAATAATCACCCTTTTGTAAACCTGTGGAGAAATGATCAGAGTTTGCCAGTGATTCAGTATGAACGACAGTGAAAGGCACAATGCATGGCCTGTAAGAGCCATCTAGTGATAGGAGGAGGGGCAATGTGTGTCAGCTGCAACACAGGAGGTTCCATATAAATATCAGAACAAACTTCTGCACAGTGAGGGTGATGGAGGATTGGAATGGGCTGCCCAGGGGAGTTGTGGAGTCTCCTTCTCTGGAGATGTTTAAAACCCAACTGGATATGTTCCTGTGTGATCCTGCTGTGGCAGAGGGATTGGACTGGATGATGTTTCGAGGTACCTTCCAATCCCTAATGATTCTATGAAACTACCTCAATATGTGGCTGGTGCAGGATAAATGTAGAATTCCTTTGACCTGCTTATAAATAAAATAAAAGACACCACTAGAACAAAAGATTGAGAATCAGACACTCCAGAATACATGGTTGTCTGAGATTCAGATGTACGTGTGAGACATCTTTCTCTTCCCCTGAATGAGCTTAATGCTTTGTATGAACCTACAAAGCGTTCCCCAAGCTTCAACTTAATTTTCAAATACCTTACATTTCAATGTGAATCATCTGACTGTATGACCATATGAAGGATGGCTGGTTCCCAATGTGATTTATGTTCTTTGGAACCCACAGAGATCTATGGGAATGTTCTCAGTGCTATTAGTTTCCCTTCTGTAGGGCATGTGACTACCAAAGCACATGGTCTGCCTCCAAAATTCAAGATGGAAAATTTTCCAAGCAGCAAGGTTCCAGGTTCCCAAGTGACTCTCTGTGGATTTGTGAGGGTAATGCTAACAAAGAACAAAATGCTGTTGGTGGAAGAGTTCAATTCAGAAACATGGTTGTCCTGTATGATTACAAGGCAGCCTGTTTTGAGCTTTGGGATCTGTCTGCTTACTGTGAGTGAAGAGCAGCAGCGTGTCAAAAGCTTCCTAGACAGGAAAAAAGATCAGGAAGACAGTGAACACAGGCCAAGACGTCTCCTGTTCCATGTCACTGACTGTGAGCTAGTTCTCAAAACTGCTGTGGAGTAGCACAGCACTGACTTAACTAGGAGTAACTAATGGAAAGATTATATATCCTACCCTACCAACAGGCAAGCTCTGAGCAAACGTCTGTTCTTGAGTTTTTTAACCCTTGTATTAATTCTCTGAGCAATCTAGGCAGCTCACTCTCAGCGGGAGTGACCTCTTCCCATGCATCATGTAAGGTGCCTGGCCACACAGCACGGAATGCAGCATGGATTGTGGTGGATGGCAAGGTGTGAGGGCTTGCAGCGCCACATGGGACAGGAACTTTGCCACCGGGGTGTCTATGCCAAGGGCTGCGGTGCAATACACGGTGATTCAATACTTCCATTTCTTACGCTGATGAGGTGAAAAAGTAATAATTATTTAAAAAACCAAACCAGCACAAAACCTTGTTCGCCAGCCTTCCAATCAGATATGATACGGAAAGAAAATCCTATTAAACGCAAAAGCAAACATTTGACATTTGCTTAGCAAATAGTTTTGTTTTCATTAAACGTTCCAAAGAACAAGATAAGAAAAATGTCTAGCCAGCTTCCAGACCGCTCTCTTATCTGAGCAGGAGTCTCAAAAAACATGCTTATACCCAGCTTTGCGCTTAGGCAAATCACAGAGCGCTCTCCGGCTTAAACAATATACTCCCGTAGCGGGTGGGAAGACGTTTTGCCTTATGCAAGTTAATTAATCTCTGCTGTTAGTAGATTAAGCTGTGTATAGTGGGTCAGAGGTACAGACGGAGGATGTATGCGCTCTCTAGTCAGAGCAAATCACTTGGGTCACTTCCCTCTACTCTGTCAGTAGACAATGCTGACTTACAGACGAGTCAGAGCTGCACTAGCCATTGCTATTGGAAAGACAGTTATTAGAAAGAAGGAAAACATTCAGCGAGTGACTGGGATCCTTACTCATACAGCAAGAAGTTCAATACCAAATGCATTACAATCTATATATATATGATTGTAATATATATATATAATTGCAATATATAATCAAACATGAATCACGGAACATTAGGGATAGGAAGGGACCTCGAAAGATCACGAAGATAGGTCATTGTGCAACAACCTTTAAGATGGAGTCAACTTCAAAGTATTTAGTCAGATACAAATTGAGGAGCAGAAGTCATGGCCTTTCCTCAACACACATGAAGCAGCAAGTCTGTTGCCTCTGCCCAAACCCACCTGGACGTGTTCCTGTGTGACTTGGTCTAGGTGATCCTGCTGTGGTGGGGAGATTGGACTAGATGATCTTTTAAGGTCCCTTCCAATCCCTAATGGTCTGTGATTCATCCAGATAAGCAGGTACATCTTCCTTTAGCATAGCATCAGTAACCAGTACTTTCTACTTATCATTTGGACTGACAGGCATATTGCCACAGCATTATAGACCAGATACAAATGCTTTAGAGAAATCAAGCCTGTATATGGGCTTCCCATGGGATTACTGTTGGTTTTGAGTAAAAAAAATACTTTAAATACAGGCAAGCACCAGAGTGTTTTTATTACATTTTACACCATCCAATGAGCCCATCGTGTTGATGAAAGGAGTAAACATCTACGCATCGAGCCTACTAGGAGATTATTCTGTCCAGTGTTTATTGAGCTTTTCAGAAGCATGATCTTAGCACATTTTTTCCTTTAACTTGGAGCTTGTGTATTTCTTTCCTCTCTGAACCTGAGAGGCTTGTTCTTTTCCTTATCTTTGAATTCAAACCTGACCTTTCCTATTCTGTCACGACGTTAGATGAGTTTTTTGCCTTTATTTTGTTAGATCATCTCTTCAAGGCTTTTCAAATTTTGCAGCTCAAGGTTTCTCTCAACAAATGAATGCCTTGAATGATTAATAGACCATCTCTTTATCTGCATCATTAAAACTGGGAAGGGTGGCCTTACAGTTAGGCTGGTTTTTGGATTCTGAGAGAAGCATAGCAATGAGGAAACAAAATTCACCCTTTGAGCCTCCAGCACCTTCTTCTCCCAGCTTACATTTAATAGATGTCAGAGTTTGAGGAGAGTCCCACAGCTAGGGAACACAATATAAAAAAAACAAGGTAACACTTCCAAGGTAAACTAATTTGGATGGTGGGACGTGTTGCTTTAGAGGTTGAACAAAAATAACACGTCTTAAGGCAACACATTAAAAACCCCACAGACTCAAGCAAACGCTATGTGTTATGTGAATATGATTTGTAGTATTATTCCAGCCATTACTAAATGATCTGGGTTTGCCAGCATGTCGCTAGACTTGCTAAATCTAGACTGCTTCACTCAAAACAGTGATTCACAGTCATGTTTCTCATTATTTATTTATTTTTAGTATTCTCAGTACCAATACCTTGCACAAGAACTATGGAAACTGGTGGAGATATCTAAGACATGCTTCCTAAGCAGCTGAATTTCAGCATTTTATCACAGAATATTAGGGATTGGAAAGGACCTCGAAAGATCATCTAGTCCAATCCCTTCAGCCACAGCAGGATCCCCCAGATCCTGGAGGAACTTGTCCAGGTGGGTTTTAAACACGTCCAGAGAAGGAAACTCCACAACCTCCCTGGGCAGCCTGATCCCATGTTCCATGACCGTCACCGTGAAGAAGTTCCTTCTCATATTGATGTGGAACTTCCTATGTTCCAGCTCATGCTCATTACCCCTTGTCCCATTCTATAAGGAAGCTGAAAAGAAGAAACTTCTTGGAGTTGTGATTATTTTGCTTAGTGTAGAATCCCGAGTTACATGCTATGACAAAGAAAATCAGTGATGGAGGTTTGAGGATGTTTGCTAAGGCATCGTTGTGTCTGCTCAGACATTTTTTCCTTTTTGGAAATCAGAAATCTATTTTGTGTGCTCCTTTCAGTCTTCTGACCAAAGGAAGAGAGGAAGAGATAGTCTCTAAATACACAACTTTTTGTCTTGTTTCCTCAGAATTTCTGGACATTAAGCAGTTCATTAAATCTCTGTCCCTGAGGTAAAGGGGAAAATAAGAATTAATAGCTGAGGTTTAGCTGCTTTTAAGGCAGAAGAAAGTTTTCACCTGAATTCTGAGCTACTGAAGCTCTTCTCTTGGCATGGCCAAGCTTTCTTCTCCATAGAGTGCTTCTGCAGAAAGTCATGGTGCTCCACATCTTAAAGAGGCTGTGAGAGGGACTGAGTGAGTGTTAGGGTTTGAAAGTAAGCAGAGTGTTCAGGGTGTTAGCAACAGGTTTTCGCTTTGCATCTGATACAGATTTTAAGGGAAACAAAAGCAGAATTAGAAACAGGACAGCTGGGAGGAAAGGTGGTAAGAATTGCATGGATATCTAACGGGTGTCCTTTCTCTGGATGATGCGTCACTTATCCACATCTTGAGTATTGTGTTCATTTCTGGTCTGCTCTCTACAAGGAGGACACTGAGGTGCTGGAGCTGGTCTAAAGAGGAGATACAAAGCTGGTGAAGGGTCTAGAGTCCGAGTCCTATGAAGAGCAGCTGAGGGAAACTGTTTTTTAGCCTGGAGACAAGAAGGCTGAGAGGAGACCTTGTCACTCTCTACCTGAAAGGAGGTTGTACTGAGGTGGGGACTGGTCTTTTCTCCCAAGTAACGAGTTATAGAAAGAGAGGAAATGGCCTCAAATTGTGCCAGAGAAGGTTTAGATTGGACATTAGGAAGAATTTCTTCATTAAAAGGGTTACCAAACACTGGGATAGTCTGCTCAGGGAAATGATAGAGTCACCGACCCTGAAGATATTAAGAGACATACAGATGCAGTGCTGTGGCAGGGGGATTGGACTAGATGATCTTTCGAGGTCCCTTCCAATCCTATGATTGATTCTATGATTTAGTAGTGACATGGCAGTGCTGAAGCAGTGGTTGGACTTGATGGTCTCATCCAAACAAAATGATTCTGTGAGTCTACAATTAGAGGGCAAATTTAAACAAATCACCAAGTGGCTTTGTCTAGTCCCATTGATCCAAAAGAGCACTCACTGTACCTTAAAAACTATTTTGCCTCCTGCAGAAAGTCTGCTGTGAAAGAAATGGAGTTTCATACTAATTATTTAGAGCCTTAGGGGTTCAGAGCATCATCTGACTCACACTACTGCTGCCTTACTATCTGAATGTATTTTCATTTATATCCTAATCAGTTTATTTACTGTTTGGATGCTGCTTCTGATGCCAGGAAGAACGCAGTAAAAATCTCTGTCTTCATAGGGAATAAGGAAAATCATTCAAAATACATTTCAGGTTGTATTATAAACTGTATCTGATAATGTGAAAGCTCTGTCTGTTAGCAGTGGGTTTAAGTTCTATTCGCTCACTCCAGGATTTAGTGTGTGGTTTTTACTTTTTAAATCTGACACGCCAAAAGAGAGACGACAGCTTGAGCAAGACTGCCCCTCGGATACGAGGCACAAGGAAAGTTTCCCAAAACAGACAACTGAACTAAACAGCATCTGAAAGGGAGAGGAGGAAGAAATACGTGAACATTTCAAAAACAGCAGCAAAGAATCTTGATCAGAAGCAGGTGATCAATACGGTGTTACTAAATATGTTGTTGTAATAAATATGATTGCATAAGTTCAAAACTAAATTGTGCAAATATGTGAGAGAAAAGCCACATAAATTATCAAGACCAGTCTACAAATAAGAGACTACAAAACGGAGGAAGCCAAAGGCGTTCAAAATTGCACTAGTAGGTTTGAGGAAAGGTAACATTTTGTTCTGGACAGAAGTTTAGGTGGGTAACGATGTAGTCTTTATTGGTGACATCAAAGAAATAAAACAAGGCTTCCAAGTTCGCATTGGGTATGTGATTTCAGTCATTTTTCTCTTAAAGCTATCTGGATAGGACACTACTAACGATGTGATTTGGGATCTGGGCAGGACACTACCAACGATGTGATTACATTAACATGCAAAACCAGACAACTCAAACTATTCATCTGAGATCCATTGACTGCCTTAGTGAGTGAAAATAGGTAAGTCCCCATTTCTCCATCCAGTCAAACAGTATCTGCCTACAGCTTTTGTAACGTGGAGGAAATGAAAATAGGCAAATAACATAGTAAGGAAAGAAAGTGGCTAAATTATAGGGTCTTTTATTAGTAACGATAAAACCACTACCCAGTGCTCAGGGAAGTAAAAAAGTTGCATTTAGTAAAGGTTATTCCAAATGTCGTAGTATTAATGCTTAATTAAAACTTCCATAAAAATAAGCAAATAAACAATATTATCCCGTGTTTCTTTCATTTTGCCTGTTACGAGACAAAATATGGTCCCCCAGCAGCTGTTGCACTGGAAATATTTTGGCAATTTTTGCTATCTGTGGATTAATATTTATAGGAACGTGTTTTATATTTTGAGGGAGAAGTCTCCTGAGTTATTACTGTGCTTTTAGCACTGCAGATGCCTCTGAATGTTTCCTTGCAGCCAGTTTCTGTAAAAATAAGTATATACAGATGGAAGTACAGCGAGATGACGCAGACTTACAGTACCCCAGGCACTAATATTTTATGCACTTTTAAATGTTATGTTTAAAAACTTATGAGCATCTACCCTGCTAAGTCCATCTCTTCTCCTGGAGGTTAAAGTGTGGCTTTATATACCACAAGTATTCCAGGTGAGTTGGCTTAAGAACTAGCAGCGAAGGGAAGAAACCCGTTTTCAGAATCCAAACGCGTGGTCTATCGTGCAGTCTGGAAGTTGATGGTCCTTCATTAATTCCTTAAATTAAATGCTGGAAGAAGCATTGCTTCTGTGGTAAGTGTGGTACCAAATGTCAGTTGGATGACCTAAGGATCTTGCTTTCCTTGTGAACTGTTAATGTGGGCATGGCTATTTGATTCAGTGTCCCCCCAAGGCAAAAATTACTGCCTATGTAACAGTAAGAAAACAGAAGCAGCTTGGTAAGCCAAGAGCAGTTTCCAAACATTAGTTAAAAAAAGATGAAAATAGACTAAGGACAGACCAGTAGCAGAGTATAAAACCTCACATCGTTATTTCCACTCAAGTAAGCCCCATATTTCCTGATGAATCTTGTCTTACTCGTGGATTCTTTCTAAAGTTTGGTTACACAACCGTCTACACCGAATTTGTAAAGCACAGAACCGCCAGCACTGGTTTACTGGTACACTCTGGAGATGTTCAAAACCCACCTGGATACATCCCAGTGTGACTGGATCTAGGTGATCCTGCTGTGGTGAGGGTATTGGACTAGATGATCTTTCGAGGTCTCTTCCAGTTCCTAACGTTCTGTGATTCTGTGATCTAGAGATGGTAAAATGGAGGACAAAAGAGTGGTGTGAACTGTTCTTTGAGATACATCTCAGTTCCCTACAAGCAGCTACCTACCACCTCCACAGAACACTTTGTCAGCCACTATACAGAATCACAGAATCATTGGCAATTGGAAGGGACCTCGAAAGATCATCTAGTTTGTTAGAATACAATCACCCCCTTACAGAACAACAATTAATAGTCTCCAAAGTAGACAGCCCCTTCCCTCTCAAAATTCAGTTATGAAAGCAAGATGAAATTTATGACATTGTAGTACAGAGTAATTTTAGAAGTTCCACGTAAAAGTGACAAAATACATAATCCATAGGACTGTTAGATATAAAGGTAAAACAAAAAGTAAGACTGGACTCGACCGCAATTCCTTTGCAGCGTGTGGTTATTCTTAGGCACAGACTAGATCCCCTAGATCCAGACTAAAGTAAGTAGTTGGCTGATTTAGATTCAAAGTGGAAAAGCTTGTACACCTGAAAACCTTCAAGGGAAAGATGTGACTTGAAAAGACAGTCTAGGAATTCTCCTCAGGAAAGAATTTTGTGCTGGGACAGTATATGTGACGTCTAACCAGTGGCTGACGTCTCACCAGTGAGCAAGAAGCTGTTACATGCCCTCTGAGCAGCACGTTGTGCGATGCTCTCTCTCTCTTCGCCACTCAGCAACAGAGGCAGATACTTGCGATTGCAATTTCTTGTACTGTTGCTGTCAGTGTAGCAGTTAATCACAGACGACAGCGAAAAGCCATGATCGGTATATAACAACACTGAGAAAGGTTTAAAACTCCCTCCAGAAAAAACCACTGGGATGGGAGGGACAGGAAAACGTCTCGTTGAGGCACAGCACCTTGCCAAGCATCCATGTACATCCAGTCATTAGAAAGATGTTCAGTGCATCAGACCCTGCTCCAAGGTAATGCACCTCAAAAATACTCCACCAGAATAAAATGGCATGAAGCGTGTTGGTAAAGAGAATTCATGACAGACTGTTCCAATATATGAGCTGCATACATTATTTCTCAGCTTTCTCAGGCTTTCTACATAGACTTTACTTTCATAACTCAGTATGCAACACTTTGATGCCAACTGACTTTCATAGTATCATAGACCACTTTAGGTTGGAAGGGACCTCAGAGATCATCTAGTTCCAACACCCCTGCCATCAGCAGAGACATCACATTACAGAAGAAAGAAGACACTGAAATGTCATTGAGATAGAGTGAGTTTTAAAGTAGAATTAAGAGTAAGAAGAGAGAAGCCTCTCTGAAGGTAGATTTCTTTGATAGGATTTATCTAATAAGATAGCAGCATCAGCTGTCTTACAAAGTAGCTGTCCACACTCACCCTAGACTGCCCTGGAGGAATAAGGTTCTATTAAACATTTACATTCTAGAAGCATTTGGGGTTATTTTTCTCCCTTGAATTTCTAGGGAGTGCTGATGCCTTTTTCAGAATTTGACACCTACACTTCCAACATCCGGGGAGGGCTCAGACCTGTAACTTGATGCAATGAGCAAGTGATTTTAACAAGAGAAAAAATGAAGGTTTGATTTATTAATTTATACATGAATGAATATATTAAATGACTACTTTAAACTTGTGCATAGATGTAGCCAAATGGGCTTCCAATCTGAAGTTTACCAAGGGAGGTTGATGTCTGTTTTAGTCTTTCTGTTGGAATTTCATTTTCCCCTATAAAACCATTCTGGGAGAGAGGTACAAATATGCTGCATAATTTTGAGATGCCAAAATATGTGTCAGCTTCAAAATATGTTTTAACAGTTCCAGGTATTGCAGCAATGCAGTCAGTCGTCTTGTTTGGCTAATAACTAAATAGAATAACCTTTACAGTTTTCCCCAGCTGGCTTTCAGACCGCGGTAATGGCTTTGGTCAGCTGCACATTCCCAGCAAGCCACTTCCCTCCAATGCGTTGTGAACTTCTTCAGCTCTTTTACTATTTTATCCTTCAGGGTACAGGGTAGAGAACTTCAGGGTAGCATTTCCTATTGTATTCAAGGCAAACAGTGTACTCACTGCAGCAGCCAATTGATCACCAAGCACTTGATATACAGATACGCTTTTTCAAGGTCATTGTAAACTTGCAGAGATTTAACCTTCTGCCAATTAACTAGAGGAAAGTGGAACAAACAAACGTTTGTTTAATAAGATAGTTTACTCTTACACCATTTAACAGTGGTAAATATGACCCTCTAAGGTCACACTTATCAATACAACGAGGTCAGAATTTTAGCTCAGCCAAAAAAGTTCTGCAAATAGAAGTAGTCAATCCCCCAAGTATCTTCCATGTGGAAAAGGTATCATCTGGAAATCTTCAAGGTACTATGGATATCAAGGCATCTCCTCCCCTTCCTCCTATAAAGTCTGGAGGAAAAATGGGCAAAGAAATGGACAGAAGAGGGTGGCCAGAAAGGAAGCAAACTTGTAACAGTAAGGACAAGAGAGGGGAAAATATGGACACACCTAGCTTGATGACAACACTGTTTCTGGACAAAACCCATCACTGAAGTTCTTGCATTATGAAGGATTAACAAATATGGCTGAAAGTGAGAAGTTTTTGGGAGAAAGCTCAAATGAAGTGACTGCCATAATAAATGTAATGCAAGTGTACAAAAATAAAATCTAGGTACACTTCTATATTGACAAGGTGTTTGGGGCTTGTAGCCTAACATGAAGTGCTCTAACACAGCAGTTTGTGAGGTGGATTTTTATGTTTTGTAGTTGTTCAGAAGCTAAAGCAACAGGTTAAAAAAGACTATTTTATTATCAAAGAAAGTTGTCCTGGCACAAAAGAGATGGAAGTGCCATAAGAGTGCTGACCCACAAATAAAACCAGGATTTAGAAAGGATAAAGACAACATCCACGGAGCCAGGCTCTTCTCAATGTCATCTAATGATATGACAAGGGGCAATGGGTGAAAGCTGGAACAGAGGAGGTTCCATATAAATATCAGAAAGAACTTCTTCACAGTGACGGTGATAGGGCATTGGAACAGGCTGCCCAGGGGGGTTGTGGGGTCTCCTTCTCTGGAGATGTTTAAAACCTGCCTGGATATGTTCCTGTGTGACTCAGTCTAGGTGATCCTGCTGTGGCAGGGGGATTGGACTAGATGATCTTTTGAGGTCCCTTCCAACCCCTAATTTTCTGTGATTCTTAATCCATAAAGAGAAGGATTTATGAAATCATCTACCACTGCACCAGACAGCTCAGCTCCAAACACTGGGTGGAAGTCCAAGCCCATCTCAGTGTCATTATCTGTGTCATTCTCTGTGTCATTCTCAGAAGAAAGGTGTGTGTGTTTAAGAGAAAAAGGAACACACTTCATTAACCTCTCAAGACTCCCATCTGATTACTAAAAACCTAGAATCACTTTAGCATGCAATAGAAGTTACTTTCCTTTACTCTGTAAAACTAACAGATCAGGGTTAAATGATGAGAATTTAGCTACAGGCTCATTTTAGCTTAGATTATGAGCGGGAAGCAGACAACTGTATTCCACAGAACATCATGCTTTGGTTAATACTGCAAGTAAGAAGTTAAGCTGATGCTTACCTGAGACCAGCTGGACCACTTTTGTAAGAATGAATAACAGGTACTAGCAAAAGAGCATCCATAAGGCACTGCTATTTTGACTGGAAATTGCTATCAGATTGAAGCACCGAGAATGTTCCTATGGTTAAGAAACATAAGGACAGCAGCCACTTGGCAGAAGGCTTGTAGACACTATAAACTATTCATACTGAGCAACCTACATGGAAATATGCAGTGCTGTGCAACCCCCCAGCCTAAAGCAGCCTGAGAAAGATTTGCTCTAAGCCTGTAAAAGAGCCAACTTGTCTCCATTCTCCCAGTAATAGTATGTGAGAGACAAACAAGGAAAAGCTGGAATTACTCTTTCCACAGCCTCAGATTTGCCTATTCCAAGTTGTGTAGCAGATGTTCAAGACCTGAGAAAAGAGTAGCATACTTAGAAATTTAACAGTTCACAAATTAAAAACCTAACCACAGAATCACAGAACTTTAGAGATTGGGAGAGACCTCAAAAACCATCCAGTCCAATCCCTCTGCCACAGCAGGATCACCTAGACC
This sequence comes from Phoeniculus purpureus, assembly GCA_028565055.1. Taxonomy (NCBI): domain Eukaryota; kingdom Metazoa; phylum Chordata; class Aves; order Bucerotiformes; family Phoeniculidae; genus Phoeniculus; species Phoeniculus purpureus. The sequence continues at coordinate 14,826,470 of JAOXOE010000698.1, forward strand.
AAGTCGCACAGGAACGCAGCCAGGCGGGTTTTAAATGTCTCCAGAGAAAGAGACTCCACGACCCCCCTGGGCAGCCCCTTCCAGTGCTCTGTCATCCTCACTGGGAAGAAGTTCCTTCTGATACTAATGTGGAACTTCCTGTGTTCCAGCTGACACCCATTGCCCCTTGTCCTATCACTGGATGACACTGAGCAGAGCCTGGCTCCATCCTCCTGGCACCCGCCCTTTCCATATTTATCAACATTAATGGGGTTACCCCTCAGTCTTCTTTTATCTAAGCTAAAGAGACCCAGCTTCCTCAGCCTGACCTCATGAGATGAAGAGAGATGTTCCACTCCATCATCTTTGTGGCTTTGTGTGCTGGACTCTCTCAAGCACTTCTGTATCCTTCTGGAACTGAGGGGCCCAGAACCGGACACAATATTCCAGATGTGGCCTCACCAGGGCAGAGTAGAGGGAAGAGAACCTCTCTCCACCTACTAACCACAGTTCTTCTAATCAACCCCAGGAAACCGTTGAGCCTTCTTGGCAACAAAGGCCCATTGCCGGCTCATGGTCATCCTGCTGGCCACCAGGACCCCCAGGTCCCAAGTTCCTTTCTCCTATGTCGCTTTCTAACAGATCAGTCCCCACCCTATATGCTTGATTATTTTCCTTTCTGCTCACCAGTTACATTCCAGCATTGCAGGGCAACTTAAACTCAGAAGGAAAATAGGTGTGAAGCAAGATGCATTTCCCAGTTTTATTTCTAAGAAAAACCCAAGAAGTTCTTGCCTAAGTAACAGTAAGTTGTTACTTGGCTCTTACAAAGGTACTGATGAACGTCTATTCCCTTGGTTCAGGGAAACTAGCACCAGGCATTTTTGTTTTCTAATCCCAGTCTACCACTGGATTTCTCTAAGCCTCAACAGAAATAAGCTAGAGTTTGTCTGGAAAGCTCTTACTCAGTTACTATATCAATTTAGAACATGTTAGTAATAGCAAGTCAAGCTTTTCTTCCACAGCGGAACTGAAAGCAGATAAAGTACATATTAAGTCACAACAGATTAATCAGATTAATTTAGCTCTAAGCTCAATAATTGTATGAATCCTTTTAGATCTTGATATTCTCAGCAGAGAAGGCTCCAGGATGACATTATTGAGCCCTTTCATTAAGAGGGCTTATAAGAAAGATGGGGAAAGGCTTTTTATGAGGAAAACAGGTGATGGTTTTAAATTAAAAGCAGGGAGATTCAGACTAGATGTAAGGAAGAAATTCTTTTAAATAAACAGGAAAATAATAAGGACATGGATAGAAAAAGATCTGAGAGGGAAAGAGCTAAGAGAAAGGTTCCCCAGTCTAATCTCTAGAATCAGCAGAGAGATGTGATGCAGGTTGCAGTGCAACCGATGGCCTTGGAGAGCTCCTTTCTCTCTGCTGGCTACACAAAAGACCTGTGATTGCTACATCCCTGACTGAGGATTCTCTGCTGATGTTCTAAAGTTGTGAATCTAGGGGAAATAAGATTACTTTCAGCAGAAGGGAATGGAAGCATCATTTTATCTTCCTATAAAATGGATAGAAGAGTTGAAAAGTCCCTGATGGGGGAGCCAGCTCTTGTTCAAACCACAAGAAAGGAAAGACAGACAAGAAGGAATGAAAGAAATATTAAATATTAGAAAAGATAATTAAAGCAACATGTCTGAAACCACAGATTCAAGCTTTTGCTCCATTCATACATCACCATACTGTTTATCAGAATCACACAGTGCTTGATAGTAACACACAGCCTCATCAACTTTTCTGCAGCTCCTGAGGAGCTGGAAAAGCCTACTACTGCGTGCCTTTGCCTTTGCGAGAGAACTCTTGGCTTTTGCAAAGCTCACGCACCTGCAATCTGCTGAAGCCAAGGCAAACTTTTAAAAAGAGAACAAATGGATAGAGGACGACTTTCAGCAGGGCTGCTACCCGCTTCATGTGAAACTAATAGAAGCTATTTGGCTGACTAACTCTGCAAAAGTCAAGCTTTAGCAAACAACTCACCAAATCAGTTCGTCTTATTTGTTGGGGTCTTTTCCATCTTCCATATCAGCAAATCCGACCAATAAGCTTTGTTTTAAATCCTGTATTATACAAAATACTTAGCACCACACTTATGAAACATACTCTTACCTGTAATTAAATCATGATGACCTACAGATCTACCACATTTCCCATCCAAAATGTGCTGTGAAGATGTGTGGAGCTGTTGCATAGCTAAGCATTCACTGAGTACATCTTGTTCGATATCAGTGCATGAATTTAGCTACAAGAAGAGGATAAAAGAAAGATTTTATTTCAAAGCAAACCAAACTGACTTTAAATTAAATTCATATGTCTTTCTGCTTAATGATTGTGTATGGAGGGAAGGAACAATATCAGGAACTTGGTGTAATTAAGGATGTGCCTATTACTTGGTATTTTTAATTAGAGAGAGTTTTGTTTTTCTTAAGTGCACAAGCTAAGTGTGCTAACCTTAAATCAACAACAGTTTGCTTCAGCAAATAATGTACCCTGTGTTCCTTCAACCCTTCCTGAATAATTTAACTGCCTGGTTTGAGGCTTTCCATAGTTTCTTAGGTTCCGTAGCAAAAGGATTGCATCACCTTGTAGCTGTGACTATTGAAAAGACATTTGATAGGGAAAGAAAAGCATGTGTGCTTATCAGATTAGAAGTGGCAGAATAATGTGCTGTCAGTAATATGTAAGAGGTATCACGGATGTGTCAGCTGTTCTGCATGTAAATTAAAGCTCTGGCAAAAGTGTCTGAAGCAAACTCTTGAAAACCACAACGTCGATCATATTAAAAACAGCAGGAGAGGAGAATTAAGAAAGAAAAGCATTTCTAATTCTCTTTCAAACATGCTGATGCTGCCAAGCTTTTGTCATAATACAGTGCTCACATTACACAAACAGCCATCATATTCTATAGCCATTAATAAATAGTTATTGTCTCTACATTTACAGTTGTGCATACCAACCTCCTCTGGGTTTGGTTATTCTAAATAAAAGGTCCAGGCAAACCTACTTAGTATTCAGCCATGATAAACATGCAACATTTGGATCACAAAGTGCATCTGTAGCCAGTTAAACTTGAACTACTACAAAATTAACAGCTAACCCTTTCCTATTTTGTTCTTGTAAAGCCTCATAAAACAACCAAATACCACCAGTGCAGTTCTCTTCTAGGCTGTGAACAAAATATTCAGGACTTCTTTGGTGTAAATCTAATTCAAGCATTTTATTTTCTATCAGAAAAGGCACATTTTGGTAGTGTAATTCAACCAAGACATGTGGGCACGACAGTCTGTTAGTGTTTCTTTTTTGGTTCCAGCATTCCTATTCAGAACTTGCAGGAAGCTGATCTCAACAGACAACTGCCCTTGCTGAGATACAACTAAAAATGAGCAAGGGAGGATATACCATCTTTTCCCATTTCCTCAGACTCCCACCATTTCAATAACACTGAGATTTAGATAGTTGTGAAAGGGTGGGAGGTTTTCCCAATAATATCTTTAAGTGAAATACAAGATTTGCTTTGGTCCATTTTAAGAGATCTTGCTCAAAATGCACATTAAATCTGCTGCCTTTCCAAATGCCTTTAAATTCAAGGAAAAAAGACATGGGATCAAGTATTCATACAGTTACCAGGGGTAATGAGTCAGGAAATCTCAGGATGATTTCATAGAATCACTGAACATTAGGGATTAGAAGGGACCCTGAAAGATCATCCAGTCCAATTCACCTGCCTCAGTAGGATCACCTAGATCAAGCCGCACAGGGACGTGTCCAGGTGGGTTTTAAATGTCTCCAGAGAAGGAGACTCCACAACACACCTGGGCAGCCCCTTCCAGTGCTCTGTCACCCTCACAGGGAAGAAGTTCCTTCTCAGATTGATGTGTTACTTCCTATGTTCCAGTTCACACCCATTGCCCCATGTCCTATCATTAGATGCCACTGAGCAGAGCCTGGCTCCATCCTCTTGACACTCACCTTTTCCATATTTATCATAATTAATGGGGTTACCCCTCAGTCTTCTTTTATCTAAGCTAAAGAGACCCAGCTTCCTCAGCCTTTCCTCATCAGGGAGATGTTCCACTCCCTTCATCATCTTTGTGACTCTCTTTCAAACTACTGGAGGAGTGCAGATTTAGACTGGGCTGCCAAATAAGGTGCGAGAAGAAAGGAACTAACATTATTTTAGGACAGGCTTGATAAGTCTATAGGATACGTACACATGTGCGTGCAAGAAAACTCCTCAAGCTAGGAGAATAAGAGATACGGTCAGGGATTGGAACAGGCTGCCTAGAGAGAGGGTGGAGTCTAATTAATAATAATTAGCCTTTTTTAACAATTAGCCTTTTAAGAGTGAGACATCTATCTCACTCTTCCATGGCTCATCCCAAATTCTGCAGCTAGAGTCACCTGGTTCTGCTGTGTGTCACCTCTCCATATGTCCCTCTTCTTGCACTCCAGTACCTCTAGTTCCTACCTTTGACATTTTTCCAAACTCGCAGCTCTCTAGCTCTATCTTGCTGGGCTGTCATTTCTGCTTTGTTTTTCATCCCTTAAACAAGCCTTGCTGTCTCATCTGTGATGCTGTTGGCAGTGGCGAGGCAGATGGGGAAAGATATCATTGTTGCTTATCAAACTAACTCTACTTGTTTGCTGAGGCTGGCATTCCCCTCCACTCCTGGGCCTGAAGTATGCTCATGGTCTGTTCTCTCACAGAGCTGCTCTGTGGGGTTCCAATTATCTTTTTACAAACTGTGTGTCCTAATGGGTAATAAACAAGTCTCTGATCCTGTAAGCATCCCTATTTAATAATGAGCTCAGGATTTAGCCCACAGAAACCAATACACTGATTTGAATCTAATAGCAATGAAAACATAACTAGCAGTCTGGGTTTGGAATGATTTATAAATGCATTTAAGATACACATGTGGTGGGAAAAGTGGGGGGTTTTCATTCCCATCTATTATAAGTGCTCCTTCCTGACATTGCCACAGTATCCCAACTTCAGTTCTCTTGTGTGTGAGATGATCTGCCAACACACATTTACTAGCTGACTGCAGAGACTCAGTGCTTGGACGTTTTATGTGAATGATAGCCCAAGTTTGGTCTGTGTCTGTGTTAAGGGTTCTAGCTCAAACCAGGACAGTATGAAAGATGAACAGGAAATAAATCCTTGTAGAGAAAGTGTGGGACAAACTGAATTACAGGGCAGTAGCCTTGAAAGTGTAAAGCTATAGAGAGGACAGGTTGACAACAGCGATCAAATAACAGCAGGAAAATTAGCTCAACTTCAGTTTTTTTCTAGTGATATTGCAGAATAACTGTAATTTGAAATATATAAAGATACATTAAAATAATAATACCAAAGACACTAGGAGATGCATCACCTTTTGCCTCATGAGCCTTACCTTCTTACGCACCTGTTGCTCTTTGGCCGAATGAGCTTTCACATGTTTGCGCAGAGAGCTGGGGTCCGTGTAGCGTTTGGAGCAGCCAGGAATCTGACAGGCATAGGGTTTCTGCAAATGTGAGGAAAGGGAAAAGATTTGATATTCCTCTGCATCTCTATGTCAGCCCACAGAGCAATGAGTGGTCATTTTGATAAAACATGGTGCTAAAGCTGAGCTGTTTGCTCGGTTTGCTCTTTCCAGATCTGCTTTGTCTCTTCTAAGCTAGACACGATGCAAACAGAAGAACCACACTGATCGCTCTGATGTTGCCCTGCGTGTAAGCATGAAGAGCACTTGAAACATACCATCATGTTGGATATTGATTACTGGAATGAATTAAATGTTAATAAGATGAAACTGGATGGGTTTTGAGATTGTTAATTTTATCTAGCTTCAAGACAATATGATCATGAGATCACTCAGTATAATTATAATATAGATGCTCTGGTGGTGAGTTCTGATTTACATAGTTTTTTACAGCAACTGTCCCATAGGCAGCAGAGCAAAACTTGTGGCATAGCACACATGTGATTCGTTCACACCTTGTTCCTGTTTTGAGCAACAACACCAACATCTTTCTTTCTATAACCACTAACCAAACAACCTGCATCAAACATTAACATCTGAGCAAATTAATACAGAAAGAAAAATCCACTGCTGTGTACTTTGTTAACAAGACCTTTCCAGATGATTTGGGCACACAGTGAGCTTGACATTTCTCTGGGGCACAGACTGAGCATTCTTTCCTGAGAAAAGCAACTGAGTGCATAGGCAGGTAGTTCTAGTACACTCTTCTCACAGGAAAAAATAACTAAATTAATAAGGATGCTCCAATTTAACCACGGATTCTGGAGTCCTAGCAACTGAAAGTCTCACCAAGTTCTCTTAGTTTTGCCTACTCCAAACAAATGAAATGCTCTCTCTGCTACAGTACAAGCTCCAAATCAATGTACTATTACCTAGTTGAACAATGGGACTCCGGCACTTGTTAGTCAGTAACCACTAATGTAAGGGATAGCAAAACAGTGCTGCATGACAAAGTTCACAAAGTTTTACAGTTGAGCAGAACATTCCTCTTCTCTCTGTTTCTTTATCAACATTACCTTGGCCTTCTCACTTGGACTACTAAGTCCTTTAGGTGTCTTCCCAAAAGTAGAAAACACGCTTGTCATGACCTTGGCGACACATTCTTTAATCCTCTTGGTTTCACGAAGAGGATGCACAAAACAGAAAAAAATGCACTGGTTTTGGGGGAGGTGACTGCGAGGTCCTTTAAGCAAGTTGCTGTACTCCAGGAGTGATGAGAGGCCCTTTATACCATAAGGACAGAAACGCTCCCTTTGTTCTGCTTCTGCCTAAGTGAGGGATCTACTTCCAGATGATTTAGCAGAGATTCGATCAAACCAGCACACACCAGTATGCGTCCAAAATGATTTACAGATTCTCCTTGTGGAGACGATAAATGATGGAGTGGGCTACACTGAGAAGCTTTAAAACCAGTTCCAAATGCGCTCGATAAGGACTAAGCAGTCTATATAAGCCCCTTTTCTCTGTAAGCACCTCCAGAGGATACGTATCCTTGCGCTGTCCAGCCAGCAGGAAATTTCTGAAGGAATAATAGAATCATTCAGCAACTCATGACCTTAGAGGCCAACACAGCACCTACCCAGAAAGTTACAGGGCAAAGCAGATTTATTGAGAGTGCCTGGAACACACAGAACTGATACCTGAGCAAAAGCTAGGGAAAACTGTCACAAATCCCTTAGCAGAAAGACCAGCAGAGTATTTTTCAAATCACTGATGTCATTCAAATTAGTGATAGGGAAACGTGATGAAAATCTGACTGCCCTTGTTTTGACATTCCAGGCGGTTATTCTGTCCACTGAGCTAATGCACCGTGTAGGCATTCTAGTAGCACCATCTCGTTGCTCTGTTATTTTTCACATTCACAGACACACAACACACTAAGCTAACCATTGGACTTCAATTAAACCAAGTGGAAATTAGTTACACTCTGGTGTAGGACTACAGAAACAGTTTAAGCAACCTGCAACAGAACAGCCTGGAGGCATTTTTAGACATTTAAGAAAGTTGGTAGAAAAGGATTACTGTACCTTTTTCCTGATTTATGAGCATTTCAGATAATAAAGATAGAGATAAAGAGAGAAGAAAAGAAAATAGAAAGTTAAGAGCTTTGTCTTCAATATTGCACAGATCAACAGAGACAAGAATTTTTTGCTTATGTTTTGAATCATTTGAATGGTAACCACTTGAATTCTCCTTCAAAGCTAATAAATGGCGTTCCATTTGTGGCTTTGGCTAATAAAAACATACATCTCTTAGACTCAAGCAGTTACATTTCAAACCAGTGCACCCGATTTAGCATATCCCCTTCCCAAGGAGGTGCATTTCAGAACTAATTACAAATTCAAATATCTCAGGTTGGCCTTCAAATAAATAAAACACTGTTATTGTAAGTGTGCTTTGGGTTGGAAAATGTGACTGCCTCTCTTCTCTTACTTGTTTGTTTTTGCAAGGCATAATGTACATTAGACATTCCTTAATGCTGCACTGTCTGAAACGCCTAACAGCTTCAAAAGTAAATATCAATTAAACTCCAAAGTTCTGCCCCATAAATGCTCGGCCAAACGTATGACCATATATTTACTTCTTTAAGGACAAAGGAACAGCTCTGCCTGGTATCCTTTACAAGCTTTATGCCAAGGACTTAACTGGTCTGATAAGTTGTCTACTCACTTTCTTTCCAAAAAACATGGTGAAATAATATTGTAGCACAGCCTGAACACTAGAGAGGCTCCCATCTTCTCTGAAATGCAAGTGAGAAGACTTGCAGAGTTGAGCCAGATTCTCCCAAAAGTATGTAAGACAGTAATTTGTTTCTGATGGTGGGTACTTCACAATTTTCAGGTAGCTTTAAGTATTACTTGTAAGTACTTTTACCTCTAAAAAATTATGTCCAAAACTGAGAAGCATTTTGCCTTCCCCTGAGATCTTTAAACTGCTTTTGCATTTATTCGGGACAGGCTTTACTGAAGCAACACAGGATAGGAAGGAAGAAAATGACACACATTTAGTGCAGCAGCAGTGACTCAGCTTTCACTCACACTGTACCTTATTGTGCTGCTGCCTCCTCTTACTGGAACAAGAACAATAGGAGTTTGCTGAGCAACTTATTCCTGAGTAACCTATTCTTGAGTAATGTACTCCTCAGCATGAATAAGACAGCTGAATCCCCAAGACTTTTTCATTTCTCAAGGCACATACAGTTCAAAACAAACATACAGTTGCCTATAGCTGAGCTTTCTGAGATACTCCTCGTGAAAAGTCCCACTCCAGTGCAGAACAGACAGTGTACAAGGAGCACTGGAAAACCCAGTGCAACTCCCATTACGAAATTATGCTTACGGTATCCAGGTGTGTTCGCTGATGCTTGGCCCGGTCACTGGAGTTGCTGAAAGCTTTCTGGCAGCCAGGATGTTGACACAGGTATGGCTTCTCCCCAGTATGACTCCGGAGGTGAATCTTAAGGTTCTCAAGCCTAGAAAATGCCTTGTTGCACCCTTCAAACTGAAAAACGTCATAAAAAGTTGTTGTAAAGCACCATTAAATGAATTGTGTGCAGCCACAATGAGAACAGTGTCAGATCCAAGATGGATATGCAATAAATCAAGCAGCATTCAAACACCTGTTGAAATTTATGGGTGAAACACATTTTGTGCTGTCCATTTAATCTGTCACTGAAGGCATGGTGTGCAGCTCAATAATAACACAAGGGTTATAAATATCACACATCGTGTCTCTGATGTACCTTGGAGACATGGAGTCAGAACAGAAAATTTAAGGAAAGAAGTGTTCTGATGAGTTCTCTCAGATGCTAATTGACACAGGAACCACTGTGGGCAATAACAATTAGCTGCTACAGACAGAGAGCAAGAGAAGCTATTTGTGGCGGGTTAGAACCTGGTTTCGGGTGTCTGAAATACAATCTAGTGAAGCAGATAAGCATGGACTATTACAAGAAGATCTGATCCATGTGAAGATCAGTCCAAAGGAACTCTGCTGTTACTCTGCACCCTTTCCTTTACTAGTCCTATCATTCAGCTCTGGTCTCAGTGTTTATTCAGCCAGTAACCTGAGCTGCGTAATTCTGACTTCTTAAGCACTCGTCCCATTAGGGAGCTTAGTAATAAAATGCTGCGTAGCATTCATAACAGAAGTCACTGTTTCAAATTAAATCAGAATAAATAATTAACACTTCTTGCTACTAGGCCAAGGGAAGGTGCTTTGCATTACTCACTGATAAGCTGCAGCGCTACAGGCAACTGCAGTGGAGGTACTGGTGCTAGGATGGGCTTTGGGAACTAACTCTGGTGAGCACAGAATCATAGAATTACAGAATCATAGAATTATAGAATCATAGAATTATTGAATCATAGAATTATTGAATCATAGAATGGTTTGTGTTGAATGGAACATGTAAAGGTAATCCACTCCAACCCCCCCTGCAGTGAGTAGCACGTTCATGCACCAACAAACCAATAAAATGCAGTGAAATACTTACAAATACTGATATGCACCCAAACCCATGTGTGGTAGTGCACATACACTGTGCCAGCTCTGCACTGATTCTTCATGGCACTGCAGATCTTCTAGTGCCTCTATACTGATAGAAACCTGGCTCCTCTATGATTTGAGGTCTCCAAGACTGAGAAACACAAGCTATTCACCTCACATCAACACAGTTTTGAAAGAAGGTAGGTGTATCTTAGAGACAGATGGTTTTTCATACAATTCTTGCTCATAAAGAGTGAAAATCCTGACCTCCAAAAAACTAGTGAGTGCTTTGTCACTTCCTTCTGCTGAGTCAGGATTTTGCTCAGCAGCTTTTCATTCTCTAGCTTTGGTTCCTCAGATGGTATCACAGAAATCACCATCCTGCCAATCCCTGTCACATTCTATTTGCTAAACACACACCTTTTACATACATCAGTGCATGCAGACTGCTGACTCAGCATTGCAGGCAGAGTGATGGGAAGGGAGAGCAGAGACAGACAGAGCCTAGAAGATGCTGTAAACTGGAGGTACCTCATCTCCTGGTGCCTGACAAAGGCAATTTTAGCTACTGATGGAAAAAGGTTCATCATATCACAATCAGACCACTGTGTTACATATCCAAACACAGTAAACTAAGCAGTTTGCATTTTGCAGGCTGCGTTCTGTCTTTGGAAGCAGATTGGCTCTGTGCACTACAAATCAATCACATCAATTCCCTCCTACACACAGGCACCAACAAAGAGGATTTCCTGGCAGACTGCAAATTTCAGCCTTTCCCCTTCACACATTAGAAGATGACCATGGCTTTTATTGCCTAAATATTTCACTGACTTGCTCTCATATTTAACCTGTCTGAATTGTGTGCAGACAATATGATATGTATCTCCATCTTTCCCCATCACAGCGATCATGATAGCTCCACAGAGTCACCTGGAGACATTCAGTCTGTGTCTTCAGAAGTTTGTCTGGCCATGAGTCCTCACCGAATGCTTGACCTGGTGCAAGGAGTTGGGGAAGTTCTGGAAGTGAGGAAGCCACCATGCTTAGCAAGAAACAAACTTAATTCTTGATCATCACTAGGGCTCAGAATGAAGCAATGTGAAATGTGCAAACATACTAAAGCCCTTAGTGTTGTGCCCACAGAGTCATACCATTCCCTTCAAATGAATATCCCTTTCATTTTCAGCTCTTCTCAGTTTTACTCACCCAATATAGAACCACAAGGTAGGGTGAGAGTACAGCCCAATCTACAAAACTAAACTGCAGTTAAGCTCTTCCACTCAAGCTTTTCCCTCCAGTTGGTCATGCTGTATCTCCGTGTGTGTCATTCCTTCCCCTGACTCTGTCACAAGCTCTTTTTACAGGCTCCATTCCCTTCTCTAGAGGAGTTTCCAATTCTCTCATAGGAGGCATCAAACCCCCCAGGGCCCAGCAGGACATTATAGACTGTCATTCCTTGCTCTTTGGTCCTTGGGATACTTTACATCCTGTTGGGAGAAGAATCACTATGGTGACACTCCACAAGATCCTTCTTGTTTCCATATTGTCTCAGGCCTGGAAGATCTTTTAGGTCAGAGAAATAATTCCTCAGGTTTAGTCACAAATGGAGATTCCTGACCATCGGGATGTTTTTCTAATGAATTCTCAGTCTTCAGCTCCATATCTATAGCATAGTGCAAAGCAGGAAATTATGGGGAAAAAATCCCAACTGAGTAAAGGTCCAGCTCCGTCCTCATTGATGTCAGTAGCAAAATTTCTGATGGCAAATGTCCTAAACCATCTAAACACAAGCTTAATTTAAAACACATGAAAGCACATATGCTTAAGAGTTTCCTGCATCAAGACTTCAGGAAGAAAAGGAGCAGGCCCTACCATAAATGCTCAGTCCTACAATACAAGCAGCAACACGCAAACATATATGGGTTTATTATCCTTTGACTGAGGTCAACAGCCTTTTTTTCAATACTAACATTTAATCCAAAGGTATAATGCCTTCAGCATTAAGGTTGCTCCGTTACCACCTACACCCGGACTTTAATGGCTTTTCATTTTTGTATTATTACTTCCTAATTTATGTGATTTGTGTTATCCAGCTCTACTAAGCTGCAAAACAGACAGAGGGGCAGTCCCAAAGGAATTCAGTCTAAAGGCGGAAGTGTGCACCAGCCAAGATGATGAGATGACTCAAGCACTCATGTGTCAAGGAGGCAGAGTCATTATAGGTAGGGTTGGCCAAACAGGAATAAGTAGAAAATGAGTGGAGGCAAGACTCTTACTGGCAGTTGATGGGAAGAGGGGAAGACAATGTACAAAGGTGAAGGTGAAAGGCCTGACAAAGAGGGAGAAAAGTAGTTGACAGCTGAGAAGTGTGGGGCCAAGAGAAACCACTCAGAGATGCAGGAAGGTCTCCCTTTGAAAGACTCCAAGAAAAACTATTTCAACTCTGTTATCTCTTACTGGATCTACTTGGCTCTGGTGAGACCCCACCTGGAGTACTGCGTCCAGTTCTGGAGCCCTTATTACAAGAAGGATGTGGA
>JAOXOE010000698.1:14839165-14862924 GCA_028565055.1 Phoeniculus purpureus
CTGTGGCAGGGGGATTGGACTAGATGATCTTTTGAGGTCCCTTCCAATCCCTAATGATTCTATGATTCTATGATCTGCTGACTGTGCCCCTTGCAGTCTTCCCTACAAATTCAGACGTGGAAGCAGTACTGCTCTCCTGAAGCAAAAGCCTCTGACTTGTACAGCTGTACCAGGACAAGACAACTTCAACCAGGTTGCTGAGGGAAGTGTGTTTTGATGACTGTGGAAGATAATTCTTTGGCCTTATTGCCACCCACCAACATTTTTAACCCTTCCACCTACCCTTCTCAACCTCCAGGAAGATACATCAACCCCACAAGATTCTCAGCTTCAACTACAAAGAACTAATGTTAAATTTCCAAAGGGCTTTAGGATGGTGAGAGTTATGTGATCAATTGAGAAGACTACTTACAGTATCTTTCAGACATCTGGCCTTAATCTGCCACTGCTTAATCCTACAGTCTTAAACATTTTGTTGATGTTTGATGCCTGGGATAACTGTAACAAATGCTGCATGATCCTCAAAGTCAGTAAATGTCAACAGAGCTCTTAAACAAGTTCATCAATAAAAATAATAACTATATAGCAACTACTACTTTAGTCTTTGCTTCAGACACCGCTACGCTACACACATCTGAGCACAAAGCAATGCCACATAATTATAGCACATAGCATGATGGAATTTTGTAACTACTGTTGCTTTTAGTACAGCACTTCTATCAGGAAAATATATGGGGTAGAAATGTACAGGATGAAACCAGTTCACAACCATATGGAAATACATAGGTAATCACTGTTTTACACTACAGTCTCACTGGGATGGAGTTGTTGAAGGAGCGTGCATTTAAAAGGCGTATTTATGAAAACACTAAACTATCTCACAGTGACCTAAACACATCGCCGTTTTCCCAACAAAACAATTTAATCTAATAACTGTAATTGCTTAAAATGTTTTTGATTTGCTTTGCTTCCACATGATCCTTGTGAATGCACCTGAGAATGCTGCCATGCAGAAATAACAGCCCGTTCCCAAGAGGGTTTATATTATCAAATGTTTACCGTTTTCATAAGCATATTTAATCACAGTCATGTCTAGAATATCTGTCAGTGGTACAGATCAGAAGAAATAAACCATAAACCAAGCAGCTCAGAGCATAAGGTGAAGCAATAACTGACATTTTCTTAGGAAATGAGTTATGACTGAGAAAGAGAAGCCTTCACAGTTGTAGTGCTAAATAGGACCAGTGTGCCATTAGAGAAAGCTCATTAATATACACCTCTGCTCTCCACTGCGAGATCAGTGAAACAAGCTGCCTTTTATTTACAGACCTAAAAGGGAAAGAGCTGGTCATATTGGCTGCTGACATCTCAGACAGCCTACAGATGGAAAACCCAAAATATTTCATTCCAAAGCATTTCATACTATCAATAGGAAATCTTATGTCTGGTCAAAACATCTACCAGCCTTATGAACATTGTGAAATGGTCTTTCTTCTCAACTGATTACAAAATTGGGAAAATTTTATTGAAAAACATGTTATGAGAAAAAGGATCCTGTGAGGATATGTATTCCTTCTGGAGGGGAGGAAACAGTCACACCGCTCTTTAAACAGGATCAATGTTTCACAGCACATTGAGGCTAATGTTGGGGACATGGCAGGAGGCATAGGAGGCTCCAAAGCGTTATGAAAGTCAGTAACTTCAGTACATGGGTTGTTCCACCCAACACAAGAAACAAAATAACTGCTTTAGCGCTTTGGGTTTTTTTTTTTCCCCAGGGAACTCCTGGTCGGAATAATTTTTAATTCTCTAGTGTAGGTACAAATAAAGCCCTGATCCTGCAAATACTCGTGCATGAAGAACATCACTCATGCGAGGTCTTTTACTGAACTCAACAGAACTATTTGTGCACATAAAAAGCAACCCATACGTCTGAGCTCTCAACTTCCTAAAAAATCCCAGTTCAAGCAGCCAGATTTAAAATTACAGATGTGAATTGTTAGAAGCTGCTTTTTTTAATGCTGTGTGGTAACACAATAATGGAAGATACCTGTAACAGAAAAAGGACCTGCCAGTTTCTGCTTTGGGTTTGGGCGTTTTTTGAAGTCCGAACAATTTATGCTTGCTGCTTCTCCTTGATAGTTCTTTGGAGTTCTGGGAAAAATTGCTTGCACTTGTTTTATTATTTGCAATATAAATAAGTGTTTAGGGCGTTAGCCAGACTATTGTAGAGTTGGTGGTGTGTAGAAGAGAAGGTAAAAAGGTTCAAAACAGAAAAGGAAAACATCTGGGAATGTAGGGCACGGTATAAATGCAACACATCCTCTGTGTTGTTGGGAGCTGGGGTAATTACAGCCAAGTATTTGACATCAGCACATGGCACACCAGTAGGTCACCTTTCCTAACTAACATTAAAGTGGGCAATACTAATACGTACCAAAAATCCCCAAGGAGGTGTTTCATCAGCACACGGCACTGAATTAAACAGGACTTTGGGCTGTCTCCTTTACTTCAATTTTATGAATTTTATAAGCCCCTAAGTCCACATTCCTGAACCAGCTCTGGGCAGTACCAAGTGTTAGGGGTGCACAAGGAATGCAGCCCCTGCCCACGCAAGCCACAACAGCCTCATTTAAGCCATGAGGCTTTCAACAGCAACCAGGTCTGATCTGGCAACCAAGGTGATTTCCACACTGACTGCAAAATCCAACCACCTGCCTGCCGACATCCCCCAAGATGGGATTCCTCTTCTATCACAGTACTGTCTAAAAATTAATAGCCTTGTTGTTTGAGCAATCTGAGTCCCAGCATGAAGTCAGCAGCTTACAGAGCTTTGTGGGACAGTCACATCCTGCTCCATAGGTGTCTGTCCCTCTCCCCTACCACAGAGGCAGCCTAGATTTGGTTTCTTTTTTTGTTTTTACATGCTTTTACCTGTGTTCATGAGTATATCTGGATTTAATGTGAACTTTCCCATTATCTCTCAAGGTCCACTGTCTCACTGAGTGCAGAAGCCCAATCTTACCCTGTCTCTAAGTAGCACTGGCATGCTTTGGCTCTCACAAGTCTTGCTTTTATAATTGGAAATGATCATCTGTCAAGACAGGAGTGAACATTATTCAAAGCACTGAAACACTTAAAGATGTATTTCCTCTAGTACCAGTAGGCGAGATACCACAGCGAGCATTTCAGTGAGCAAACAGAGCTTTCCATACGTTTTCCAGCAAAACTCCAAATATATGGGAAACTCTCAGACCATCCCACCACTTTCACAAGACCCTATTGCTAGTCTTAAAATTCCTTCTCATAATCCTTCTTTAATGAAGGAGAAGGATAAACCTTTGTCAAAACAGAGGTACTTGCATTTATTTCCTGCAACATATGAGAGTGAACCAGGGAAGTCAGGGATATCTCACTATCAGCAGCATGACAGCCACAAATTTTGCCATAAGGTTTTGCTAAATATGTCATTTGGAAAGCAAACAATTTTCTGAGACCTCATTACAGTTGGCCTGAAAACAGTATTATGGCTTGCAGGCAAAAATAACATCGAATGGAGCAATATTTTTAAAAACAAAATGAAAAACTCATATGGTCATGTAATAAGCAAAGAAATCTACATGTCAGTCCCTTTATTTCCTCATGTATAATTGGGAAACTATTATTTATTTTGGATTTTTTGAATAGCTTGCAAGTTATTTGACATAAAAGGACAACGCGCAATCCAAGATTTGCTGCTCTGGTATCTGAAGCCAGATCTGCTCATTTTGGGGACAAAATGAAGATGGAAGAAAATCAATTAAAACCGCTCTCAAGCCAAGCCAGCAAAGAACCACAAATAAAATCAAAATGCTTCCCTCCAGTTCTGCTGGGTTCCTGTAAATACAGGTTACTGCACACACTTTAGAAACTTATTCCTCTGGATCACTAAGCCATTGTCCAAGGAAACATTTTCAGGTCTAGGAGGCCAGTTAGATCGCAAACACTTCTGTGCAGAGAGTGGTTCACTGACAAGCAACATGGAGCAGTCACTCATAATTTACGTACAGGTATGAGAGTTTATAAGTTTGGAGTGGAGAATTAATTTGGTTTACACAGTTTATTAGGGTTGCAAGGGGCCTTGAAAGGCCATCAGGTCCAACCCTCCTGCTAAAGCAGGCTACAAATTACTGAAAAGCATAACTGCCTAAAAAGCCTAAATCAACTCCACAAAACTGCGTTCAGACAGGTCTGCAACATCTCCAAGGAACTGGACTCCACAACCTCCCTGGGCAACCCCTTCCAATATTTAATAACCCTAACTGTAAAGAAGTTTTTCCTCAGATTGAGGTGAAACATCCTGTTCAAGCTTGCATCCACTACCCCTTGTCCTGTCTGATGCCATTGAAAAGAGAGGATTCCTTTCTTCTTGATACCCAGACCTCATGGATTTATAGGGAGTGATTAAATCCCCTTGTAGCCTTCTTTTGTCCAAACTAAAAAGTCCCAATGTTCTCAGTCTCTCTTCATAAGGCAGTTACTCCAGACCCCCAATCACCCTCATAGCCGTGCATTGAACTCTCCGAATTAATTCTCTATCTTTCTTGAATTGAGGAGACCAGATAACAAGCACAATTCCAGGACAAAGGGAGAATCCATCATGGTTTATGTGGGGAAGGTAAAAAAAACCCCCAAAACCAAACAACAAAACCCCAGAATTAAGGGCAGGACAAGAGTAAGAAGGAAAAAACAAAGTAGTAATTACAGAAAGAAAAAAACCCCAAACCATCCCAAACTTATGGCTGATTAGCATAGCGTAGCATCTTAAAAGGCCAAAATACCACATGTGTGGCATATTACAAAAGAAGATTAAAATAAAGGAAAAAATATCCAGAGAACCATGAAGTCTCAAAACATCTGGAGTTTTATAGTAACAAGGAGGAAAAAATCAAAAACATAATTGAAAAAAGTCCACTGCAATACATTATTTTACAATGAAGCTTAATGGAATTGAAAAGAGAAGAGATGAAAAGGCAAAAGGGAACGAGCCGGAGAGAAATAAAAGAAACAAGAGAAGGCATTTATGTTTTAAAGATGTCAATGAAGCTTTTTCTCCCACTTATTAAAAATTACACACCCTGCTTCTGTGAGCTGTTCCTGCAACGTGTTGAGCGCTCTCTTTCAGCACAGGATGCTCACGCGTGCAGGGGAATCCATCAGCCCCTTTGTACCCAGTATAGGGGCACTTTGCACTCCTGATTCTTTGAGAGACATCTGCAAAGAGAATGGCAGGGAAACGGCCTGTCCTGGTTTCCATTCTGAATCCGATGGGAGATTTGGAGAGAGGCAGGACAAACATGTAAACGAACAATGTTTGCTCCAAACAATGCACAAACTGAGGAACTAAGCAAACAATCTGAAGCTGTCATATTGGCTAGAAGCAACTGTAATTTAACAATTCCAAATGTGTTCACTAACAAACATTTATATGCAAAAAAGAAATTAAAGACTTCCCTAATTTTCTGTGTTTTGCTCTTATTTAATGAAGCAATAAAGGAAGGGAAAGATCCACATGTAGTCCAGTCTGCCTTTGCAACACACCAAAGGGGTTCTTTAAGCAGGAAGGGTTCCCAGTGCACCACAGGCATGAACATCCTGGATGAGGTCTGTGCTCTGTCTGTCCCCAGTCACAGGAAGATTTGAGACAAGTGTGCACCAGACACTCTAACAAATCTGGCAGCACAGATTGTCCATCCTCACTTCTCACTCACTCCCCAACTACTATTTTGTGTGAATCCTGGGAAACCCTCCTCATATCTTTGTCAAGACAAATACATAAATGTGTTTTACGGTCATAGCTCCTGACATATCATGGCAGCTAACAAAGTGGCTCCCATTCTGGGCAGATCAAACAGAAGAGGATCCTGTGGGTGAAAACTGATCTACAGTTGGAGAATGCTGGCTACAGCTACCTACACTAGTCAACCACAATCAAATTCTCTCCTAGGAAAGACAAAAACTTAGCAGCAAGGTAACTCTCCACCCACCTCTGTGGCCTTTTCCTGAAAATACAATTTATTGTATGTGGTTCAACAGAGATCACAGAATATTAGGGATTGGAAGGGACCTCGAAAGATCATCCAGTCCAATCTCCCTCCCACAGCAGGATTCCCTAGGTCAAGTCACATAAGAACATGTCCAGGAGGGTTTTAAACATCTTCAGGGAAGACGACTCCACAACATCCCTCGGCAGCCCCTTCCATTGCTCTGTCATCCTCACTGGGAAGAAGTTCCTTCTCATATTGATGTGGAACCTCCTCTGTTGCAACTGACACCCACTGCTTGTCCTATCACTGGATGCCACTGAGCAGAGCCTGGCTCCATCCTCCTGACACCCACACTTTCCATATTTATCAACATTAATGGGGTCACCCCTCAGTCTCCTTTTTTCCAAGATAAAGAGACCCAGGTCCCTCAGACTTACCTCATCATGGAGATGCTCCACTTTCTTCATCATCTTTGTGGCTCTGCGCTGGACTCTCTCAACCATCAGTTTTACTCACAAAAATCTGTTTCACAAAGTGAATAGTTTTGCTGCTGAGGTTTTTTTCCCGTTTTAGACAGGAAGGATTTGTTTTCTCCTACTAGACATTTCCACAAGCACATAACTGAACCTTTATCTCAATTTGTTGTTTCTGAAGATCAGTTAGGAAGAATTAAGTTTCCCTGCAAACTAACAACAACCTGCACAGAATTTTCAAAATGAAATTCATGTTCGAACAACGTGCCAAGAAGGGCACAGAAATCTCTCCAAGGTCTTTCTTGGCAAGGGAGTAGATGATTCGGTGGGATTTTCTATGCCCAGACAGGCTCCTGAGCTTTTCTGTGCCATGCTGGGCCAATATGATTATCTATAATGAAGTCTGTGTTTCACTCTGTAATCCAGGGAAGACACAAGACCTTCCAAGATGTATGTGATCATGCCCGACACTTCTTTGCATATCTAGAGCTGAGCTTTGGCCAAGAGCCTGACAAGAGCTGTTGGTGAACCCTCAGGAAAGAGAGGCCATGCAGTGTGATTGGAGCTTGTAACCATCTCAGGGTGGGTTACTTTCTTTTGCTTTCTCTCATGCCTTGGTTGTGGAGCAGAATCTCAAGAACTATGGTTTCCTCTTTTACCCACTGTCCCACTCCAGTCACATTACACCAGAATCCCACAGGGTAACTACACTGAGAGAGCAAGAGGGCAACAACATGAAGAATAATCTTCATTTTCAGAGAGAATAGGCTCCCTCCCCCAGAAATTAGGAACTTTTCCTCATTTTACCAAAATATAATGTTGATTTTAGCCTTGTGTTTTAATTTCCTCTTGCTTGGTCTTCATTACATGAAGGAAAATCTGTGTGATGCATTCCTAGGAAAATGGCTTCAAGATCTCATCTGCATTAAAGGAAGTCAGGTTCCAGTCTTTGCCAAAATCAGTCTAGGCTTGGTTAGGCACTGGGCTGTTGGAAGAGCCATGTCTTAGGGTTTGGCAACAATTCTGCTCTTGCACTTTGTAGAAGACTGCCAAGCTCCATCTGTACCGCAGCAACGGTTCATAGCTGAGTTCCTTCTCTCTGGTGAATCCAATAGAATATATCGCCTTTTGTTAGACATTGAGCTCACTCCTACTACCTCAGACTTCCACACAGCAAGTCCATGTGCTTCAATAGTGACAGCGGTCGAGGCACGCCAACCTGTGAAGTGATTTGATTGGATTCTGCTCCTAACTCTCCAAAGGAGATGTCAAATCAAGATTTTGCTAACAAACACCCCTAATTACATCTATACTTTACACTTCTGGTGACCTGCTACACCCTAGCACTGAACTAGTGTGGCTAGCTGTGATCTTCACCAAGCCCTGCTCCAGTTTGAAGTGGTGGAGTTGCCTCCTAAAGTCTATTGTGAAGATGAACTCTCTGCCGAAGAGCAGTTGGCACGGCAGCAGTGCCAGGTCCCTTCGTTCACTATAGCACTGTGGGATCCTTTGGATAAAAGGCAGTATAGAAATGTTCTTTTCTGAATAGCACTTAATGTTTTCCCACAGTCTTATTGTTTACAGGGAGTTAGCAAGTAACTTCACTAATTTAGAATAGATTGTATCCCACATGGGTGGATAACAGTAACACAGATTGGTGAATCATATGGCTTTCACATGATCTGTATGAAGAAGTGCTACACATATTGTCTGACATTTTATTGTGTGAAACCACAGCACTTAGCTCCCTACCAGCTGTGTCAACAATTCAGTCTAATAAACTAATACAATTGTAGAGAAACAGCAAGGTTAGTTCTGAAGAATGAAAAGCCAAGGTTGAAAAAAAAGTCACAAGAAAATGTACATGAAGACAGAATGAGATAATTTCAGGTGGGAATAACCAGCCTCAGAAATGATGTGACATCACAAAATCTAGATTCCATGGTTATAGGTTGCCATATAAAAGCCTAAGAGAGAAGGGGATGAAGTGTTTTTTTAAAGGGAAGAAGGGCAGGTTTGGTATCTGAGGAAACAGGTGGGTCACTCAGACTGCACAACTGTTGCAGAAGGTCTCTATCTTACTACAAACTACCTCTGCAAGGTCTGTTTTAAAGTGAAAGAAGAGCAAGAATCTGTCCCGGACTTTGCTCCCTAGGTTCAGAACAGGCTCATATCCAAGCCACCTCGTTCATACAAGCTGCTTTACACCAATGACGTAGCTCCTGAGGACACTGCCAAAGAACATTCCTGACATACTTGACCAGCAACAGCTCAAGTATAGGAATGGCTGAACAAGCCAGGCTCAAATAACAAAGGTTTCACATTGAGCTGCCTCACATAATTTTTAATATGTGGCCAAATAAATAAATAAATAAATAGCTGAATAAAAGACATTTTTTACAATAATATTTTGAGGGAAAGCTGGAAATGAAACTCAATGGAAATAGGTTTTAAATTGACATGTTGAACCGTAGCCCAGAAATGACAAAAAAATTAACTATCTTTTTTTTTTACCTGAGCGCAAATTAGAAAAAGTCTTAAACACTCTCGGTAGACCACAGTTTTTAAAGAACTGAAATGATTTTACTGTCATGCACGATTATCCAGCACTTAGAATGTATCTGCAAGGTTTTTCTGAGAGCTATACCTCCGTCCCATAACCTAGCAGGAAACCACAATCACTTCTGTACCTGGCGTGAAGGACTTTGAAATGAAAGTGCCTCAAACCCGAATATAAGCGGCTTTCAACATGTGCATTTTATCTTCCGAGGTTAAGAAACACCCTGTGGCCACCACACTAAAGAACTGAAAACATAAATTGAAGAAATTATATCCATATGATTAAGTAAGATCCTTAAAGAGAAACATGTTGTTAAGTACTTCATTGAGAATAAAATGAAATGCAGTAAAATAGAAGCTATTTGGAATAAATCACTGACGCACATGCTTTCTATGCAAAATGGCAGCGTTGGGCTCGGAGCAGACATCTGGAACAAATCAGCGTTGTGTTGAGAATAATATAAAATTAAAACATTTTGTTTCAGCTTCTAAAATTAAATATAAAATCAGAGACCAATGTTGTGTGTTGGACAGCTCGCCTGGTGACTCTGATAGCAAGAGTTTATTTTGTTTTCAAAGTTGTTTAGACCTCCTATCACAGTTCTTGGAACTCCAACACTCCCAGAACCCTGACACTCCCAGATAGGATCAATGCAAGCAGCACCAGGCACAACAGTTGTAACTTGAAATGTGCTGCCGAGCTCTGTGCTGGAGGTTCACGGTGAGGAGTCCAAGGCCAAGTCTGAGCCAAAGCAGTTTGGGTAAAACAGAGGAAATGACCCAAAACTATGGTCAGAGCTCAGAGCACACCCAAGCCAAACCTCCCAGGGCCTAAACGTGTTTCGTTTTTGCATTTGCATGCTGACTCTGCACTTTCTGACTCTGGAGAGCATCCAGGGTTGATGTGATGAAGGTGCTGGATGACTTCAAACCTTTGTGGGGCCCCTCTTGAAATATGCTGAGCTCCTCCTGGCTGCTGCTGCTGAAGCTACTCAATTCACGTGACGTCTCATAGGCCAACCAGGAAACTCTCTAGGAACTATTGAGGCAACGGAGAAAGGATTCTGCTCCTGGTGGGACCTATCCTGTTTGTTTCAGGGTCAGAGACTGTGCAGGATGGTATCATAAACATAATTCCAAACTCAAAGACATAGTCTATCACTTCTAGCTCCTTGTTCCTATCTCTTCCATGTGCAAACCCCAGGAGCTTGATCACAGAATCACGGAACATTAGAGATTGAAAGGGACCTCAAAAGATCATCCAGTCTAATCTCCCTCCCACAGCAGGATCCCCTAGATCAAGCTGCACAGGAACATGTCCAAGCGGGTTTTAAATGTCTCTAGAGAAGGAGACTCCACAACCTCCCTGGGCAGCCCGTTCCAGTGCTCTGTCACCCTCACCATGAAGAAGTTCTTTCTCATATTGATGTGGAACCTCCTGTGTTCCAGCCGACTCTCATTGCTCCTTGGCCTATCATTGGATGCCACTGAGCAGAGCCTGGCTCCATCAATGAAGCATTTCTCCTGCTCTTCTTCTCACTTCTCACCAGGATAAAGGTGGTATGTTGGGGTGGAACTCCCTGTAATCAGCTTCCTCCACAGCTGGGTCCTCTGTGTCACTTGAGGGGAAAAGCTGCAGCCTTCAGTATTGGGTTTGCTATAGCTGAACAGCTGGTCTGTCTGCTTGGTTCTGAAGCTGGAAACGAGTGCTTCTGCCTCCTTGGTCTGCCAGGCTCAGCACTTGACCACAAACTTCAGGGAGAACTAACTTTACTCCTGGACATCTCTTCATTTTCCAGTGGTTTAAAGCTTTTAGAACCGTCCATCTTGAACAAGACAAAACAGCTACTAGCAATAGCACCTCTGGAAAAGCTGCAGCCAGAAACTATTTGCATTCCCAATACACTTTTGAACAACCCATGCCTGGTTCAAGGGTCCATGTTTGCAGCTGATGGCACACCAAGCATCCCTGCTGCTCCTGTCTGCCTGTAGATCTACATAAGGGATCTCTTCGGATAAGCCTGCAGTCCAGCAGAGACAGATGGGTATCTGGAAAGTGTGACCTGGAAAGACAGTTCCATGCGAAAGATATGTTGTGGTGCTTGGCTGTGGGAGAACTGGTGTATTACCAAGTTCTGCTTAGCATAAGCATATCACCTCATCTCCTGTGCATAGTTCAGTCTCTTGTTGTACAGGGACTGTAAAACACCAAAAGCCTCATTTTGAAGCACCCTGAACTCATTGGTCACTACTGTAAAGTCACCGAGCCAGGAGCAGTGCTATGGAGAGTCAAACCTTCCAGCAGAAGATCAATAACTATAACAATAGAGAGAATGCCAGGTATCATCTTCAGCTCAGTGCTCAACAGAATCATCATTAATGTTGATAAATATGGAAAAGGCAGGTGTCAGGAGGGTGGAGCCAGGCTCTGCTCAGGGGCATCCAATGATAGGACAAAGGACAACAGGTGTCAGCTGGAACAGAGAAGGTTCCACATCAACATGAGGAAGAACTTCATGGTGAGGGTAACAGAGCACTGGAATGGGCTGCCCAGGGAGGTTGTGGAGTCTCCTTCTCCAGAGACATTTAAAACCTGCCTGGACATGTTCCTGTGCACTTGATCCTGCTGTGGAAGGGGGATTAGACTGGATGATCTTTCGAGATCCCTTTCAATCGCTAATGTTCTGTGATTCTGTGATCTTCAGGTAGCTTGCTAATGCACTTTTATACTTCGAAGTTTTCTCCTACAGGTTTAAAAAAAAACCTAACAAAAAACATAATATTTACTTACACAAGTAAGCTCATTATAGTATGGCTTATCTCCTTGCTGATATAGCTGGAAATGTGCCAACCTTGCCACCTGTTTCTGGACTTCCTTTAAGGCAGCCCTGTCTTTCACCATGAAGCCTGAATTGCACAGAGTTGCTCCTGTACTTTCAGTGTAAATACCTGCACATATGTTTTAAATAGTCTCACACCTCTATATGTAAAATTTCAGACACCTGTGAATTGTCTTTAAATGGCCTCACTGGGTTTTGTGTATGGACAACAACTTCCAGGTGCAGCTGAATAAGGTTATTTCAAGGGCACAGGCAATGCACCACCTCCAGCCAGAGTATGTACAGTACTGCCTTCCCAGATTTAAAGCAAGACTTTAAACACCTCTCCTCTCTGTGACTCATTAATCATTTACTAAATGTGGCTATAAATGCATTCATGTCTCTCTGGATCCTATATGGTCTTAATTTGTTAGGGTGTAATTCTCTAAAGCACCCTGAGATCTTTGCACTGAGTGTACACTCCCCAGGCAAGAACAGGGTGGGTCATTGGTCATAGTCTGCACTGCTGCATTGTGGTTATTCTGGAGAGAATGTCCTTTCTATGTCTCTATTTTTAAACACTGAGAAGTTTCTGTTATTTTTATTTCAGTTCTACCAGCACATTCACATCAGAACCTCACAGATTACTTCTTACTCCATAATTTTGGCCTGGTTTGGCCCATTATTTGAATAAAGGCTGCGAACTCTGAATTAACCGAGTCTGTCTTTTTTAATCCCTACCTTTCCTCTTACATTTATTCTCCAGTCACCTCATATTTGAGAAAAAAAAAATAAGACAGTTTAGTTTCTTCTCAAAGGATAAGTCTGGAGTAAACTTCCTTTCATTTCATGGTGATCTATGTGACCACAAAGCTTTCTTTGAAAAGGAGAATGAACTTTTGCATTTAAGGAATGATTAGAACTTTCCCAAAAGCTACCATCTTTTTTTTTTTAAAGCCAGGTCCTTTTCTCCATCCAAACCTCCATCAACTCTTCATACACAACCAGACACATATTACAATGACAATGAATGAAGTTTTGCTGGGAGAAACAGTACTTTTATGAGACCAGCTGATGCAGATGAAAAAGGTAGACTGTCAGCATGAAAACCCTTCCTCGGATTTAACACTCTCTCCAGACTGGCCACAAAGAATTGTAGCCAGAGACTAAAGAAAAGATAACGTGCATCACATTTCCATGCTGCTCTACAAAGAGAAGTCTAGCGGGCAAAGAGTTCTCTCTGGCATGTCCACACTAGCCTGAACAAAGAGTGCCACAAGGTCATTTCTCCTTTCACAACAGCTCACTAACTCAGGCTCAGGCCACCACAGCTGGGCTAGTGAGCTTCCAGCCGTGGAGAAGTGCAAAGGAAGGACCGCATGAAGATTCCTGAGTGGGCAGTACATAGTGCAGAGGCTGCCACAGAACCAAGGAGATGACTGCTGGCACAACCAGTGGTGGGTGGAATGAGTATGGGTGTGAACACAGGAGGCCACGTAAACACAGCTTGTGCCTAGCACACCTCCACTTTCCTTTTCAGTATTTACCCTTGCCATCAGAGAGGATTTTGTGGATCCCTCCTGTTCCAACTTCTATCCCACAGGCTGCAATCCTGGAAATGCCAAGGCCTGTGGGAATGGGGAGGTGAAGCCCTTCCTCTCCAAACAATCCAGGATCAGTATTTTGTGTCGAGAAAAAGCCCCTCATGTTCCTCCTGGTGAGTTCGTGTGTTCTTTACTCACTGCTTAGTGTAAGCATGTGAAATCAGAACTCTTGATTTCATTTTGGAGGCTTGTGCCTTTTCAGTTAGCCCCTAATTACAGGAGAAGCTAAAGAGTAAACATGTGACTATGCAGTTGGAAAACACATGCAAGTTAAAAAGGGACCTGAGTGGTGGGCAAACCTAACCTTTCCTGTTCTCATGATTTTTATATCTACATGACCTCACCATTACATGGTATGATGTCAGTAGGACCATTCTCTCTGTGCTGTATATCTTCAAAACATTCCTGGCCTGAGAAATTTACCACTGAAACCACTCACTAGGATCAGCCTTTCATACATCCTGAAATGGGGATTTCACACATACTGGCGTGCTTCTTCCAAATAATGAGAGGGACACCAGCTTACAGACCCCTTGTACTTGTGACCTCACACAAAGATGCTGATACTACCTGCGTTAAACAACCCTCTTGAACTGCTCAGGAAATTACATTGCCCCTTCAGCAGAAAGTTTTAATACAAGACACCCTGAAAGCTGAGCCTTGAGCTACAGGCTGGCAGTCTGCTACAGTGACATGAAGAACACAAAATCAAGACAACACAAATCCTGTCTCTCGCTGAGATTGGCGGTCTACAAGTGTTCAAAACTATATCTTTCGCTATGTGACCTCAACTTACCTGCTATAAAAACACAGCCAAAGGGAGGAACTCCTAAAGAGAAGTTCAGAATGGCTCTTCACCATCAGAAAACCTTTTCCTAAACCACATGGAGCCAGTACCTATACACAGCCAAATCACAGAATCACAGAACATAGGGATTAGAAAGAACCTTGAAAGATCATCTAGTCCAATCCCCCTGCCAGAGCAGGATCACCTAGACCAAGTCGCACAGGAATATATCCAAATACTCCACCTCACCAACTACTGGACGTTTGCCAACCAAGCCAGGCAAGTCAAAGAGCTACCCAGAACTCATTATGGGAGAGCCTGAGGGTTTCTATTCATTTGAAATGTAAGGTTAACTTCTGCGTGGCTTCCTTAGCCCAATGCAGTACAGTAGATGAAAAGACCAACTTTGACCAAGATGGACTACTGTTCTTAAAAAGGACAGGAAATGTAAATTCTTTAATGGCTTCCAAGTAATGGACAGTCTACAAGAAAATATAATGGGACCTTTTCTCCTGTCTTGCACAGTAAGAAAGAAGAGCAATGACACTAAAAGATGACAAATTGAAAACTGAGAAAAGGAAATACTTTTTCGCAGAACATGGGAGATTCCAGAGGCCAAGAGGCCTTCCAGAAGTTTTCCAAGCTGTCCAAGACAGGTGGGATATGCTGCCGCCACATTGCTCATTCCTGATCATTAAGAGATCCTAGAGACCCAATAAAATCAGAAGAGGTCTTGAGGAGGGAAGGCTTAAAAGGTAACACTGGGCTGCAACACGGATCTAACAGACAACCAGGCCAACTGCAAATTCTGTGGCACCTCCCAACTGAACAGCTGGTGGCAGGACAAAATTAGGTCTCAATTTAGTGGAGAAAATGCCATTTAGAAGGACAAAAAAGAGAATGATGACCTCTGGGAGGACAAGACCAAAGCCTCTATGTGTTGTAGGGCAGGGTAAGACAGCATATGGGGATATAAGATAAAATCTAATGATTTCAGGTAAGGAGATGTTGCGGTCAGGTCTCGACAGAGTCAACTGCAATCACTATCTTGTTTTCATTTTGGGGTCACCAAGAAAAACAGAGCAGCACAGAAAAGCAATTCAGGAGAAGAAGAACAAATGCTGAGCAAACCATGTGGCAGCCTGTGCCCACTGAAAAACAACAATTTTAAAATTAGAGCCCAGGGTGGGGGTGAAAGGAATTATAAAAAGGGGTACAGGAGACTCCTTCTGCCTCTGACCCCTGTTCACAAAGAATTCACAACACGTTATCGATTTTGATGGGTGAACCTAGTTCCACTTAGGATGTACCTCAACACCCCATGTCATGCAGCTCAAAACATGCCCCAGGTTTTTCACTATTCTGTTTGGTTATCCATTGACATTTTTCACCATGACTAACACACGATTTTCCCTCAAAACTCACCATGACAAAATCACAGCTCTTAAACATAAGAGTACAGCCCGAAGGTTCAGGGAGTTAAAGCAATCCCTGGCACAACAACAGCATGGAGGACATACTTGGCCACAAAGGATTACACCAGCCAATTACCACATACACATCTGTGTACTCACCCTTAAAAGCCACAGAACCAAACTCTGGCAAACAGTGTCAGTGACAACAGTAAATGACCCTCCATCAAGGCACAGAAAAGATTTGGCTGACCAAGGAAACCCTCCAAATAATCTTCTCCCTTAGGCAGCCCTTCTCTGCAAATCAGCTGAACCATCACACTGCAAGGCCTTAATGAAGCTTTTTCCCATTACTGCCAGTCCCTTCCCTCTGCATTAAAATCAGTTTTACCAGCAAACAAAACGTTCTTGGCATTGGGCAGAGTAAAGAAAGGGAAAAGTATATTTATGAAGTCATGGCTGAAAGGGTATTCTCCCACAGCAGCATCTGCAAGGAAAATTTTGTATTATCTCCAATTGCCTTGGAGACGCTGTTGTCAACCTGATGGACCCATCAGACTTCAGCTGTGACATCTTAAACTGAACCACAAACACACAGTGCATCTGGGCGCTACAGACACCCCTCTAGCCTGCTGTAGCATTATACCAATCGCTTCTCAGAATCACTCTTGCCATTCAGATTCCATCTTTCTTTCCTGCAAGGCACTCTGTGGCATCGTCCCACAGCATGTAGAAAGCTGACTGCAGTGCAAACAAGCCTTTGGTAGAGAGCTTCACTACTCCACAGAATAAAAAGCAACACTCCAGGGGCAAATGAGAACAGAAAGTCTTTCTCTCCAAGACCATTTCAGAGCTTTTCTGTGATTCCACTAGCACAGATACCTCAGAGACAGCGGTCACACAGAACATTGACCCTGTTCTGGACCAGTTGTGGAAAGCCACCAGCAACAGGCCCACTCTGAAAACCCACAGGCTGGAAACAACAGCATCTAGGACATCTTAAAGGAAACTTTTTGAACACCGAGCAAAGTTGAAGGGACTGGTGTGGAAGGAACCTTTGTGAAGCACAGATGTTCTTAACTGTGGACTGTGATCTTACTCTGAATATCTGCCCCCTTTGCACAACAACCACGTTCCCCTTTCCACCACCTGAACTAGTGGTTTCAGAATGGATTGACAATCAGCTGCGAGGCAAGCCAGCCAACCTCATGGACCTCACAGGCAGCATTAGGCAGCCACTGGTCTATTTTGCCCCAAAGAATTGTCTTTACAGAGGTAAAGAAAGAACAGCTCGGACTGAGTGCACTGCTCAGCTTAGTAGGAAGAAATGATTTTTCTATTACCAAAAGCATGTGATTATGGTGTCCATTTGCGGATTGCTCTGAAAAGTCTTTTTTTTACAAACAGCAAAACAAGTGTTGCGAATCTTTTCTTGTTCAGTCAAGTTACTCAGGTCTCCCATCTCAGGCAGGCAAGGATGAATTGCATGCTAATTCCCAAGACTGCTCTCTTCTCTTCTGTGTGTAAATCCACTAACCCAGCACTAGAAGAACGCTGTAAAAAATACAAAGTTCTCAGGTCTACACACAGTGTCACCAAAGCCAGGCTCTCGTCACCTCACCTGGCCTTTGTCCTCTTAAGTTGTGGGGCTGAACTACTAGTAACAAGCTGACAAAGCCATCCCAGCTGCAAACCTACTGGCACTCCATCTGGTATCTGCAAGTGACAGTAAAGCAAAAGCAAGACTTTTTTACCATACACAACAGATCAGCTCCAAATGCCTGCTAACAGCTGTGGGAGGGTAGAAGACCTGGAGTCAGAGGTCAAAACTTCAGTTTTAGTTGCTTATAATGCCAATTGAGAAGTTGTGAGAATTGGTAAGTTATCTAAAACCTAGGCACAACATAACACTGGTGACGTTCTGTGCCCTTCCAGAGATGGGTAGGTGGTCAAGGACACAAATGGCAGGATAATCATGGCAATGAGAAGCAAGACAAAACCAAGTAATTCTGCACTGTAAAGAAAAGCCACTATGACCCACTTTTTGCTGTTGGCCACTGTTCAATAACTGGCAATTTAGCCACAAAGGAGCTTATTGTCATGCATCTGCAATCTGTCAGAAACAGTTCTCAATTGAAACATACAGTCACTGCCATTCTTTTATCTGCTGGTGTGTACAGGACTTTATACTCTGTGTGCACAGCACTCCTAACTGGAAAAGTGTGTGCTCTTAGTAACTCAAAACCCACACTCTCTGTGATGCTCCACTGCACTGGTTCATTTAGAATATTAACTGGTCCTTTATTTTTCTATAATCCTTCAAATTGACATTACCAGGAAGTAACATACATGATACACATTCCACCAAGTAATCTGACAGTCTTTCTATTGAAGGTTTTCAGGTGATAGAACTTGAACAAAATCCCTTTTGATTTTAGTGCAAAATTTGGATTTTGATTTTATAGTTATTAAAAATCATTAGATTTTTAAAAAGCCTCCTTAGAACCATAGAATAGCTTACATTGGAAAAGACCTTTAAGATCATTGAGTCCAACCCAGCTGTCCCAAGCTCACACTAAACCCTGTCTCTAAGTTCCAGATCTACACAACTTTCAAACACATCCAAGGATGGCAATCCAACCCCTTCCCTTGGGCAGCCTATTCCAAGGCCTGATGACCCTTTCAATGAAGAATTTTTTCCTAATGTCCAACCTAAACTTCCCTTGGTGCAACTTGAGGCCATTTCCTCTTCTGTCACTCGTTACTTAAGAGAAGAGACCAACCTCCACTCCTCTACAGCCTCCTTTCCAGTAGCTGTAGACAGCAATAAGGTCTCCCCTCAGTCTTGTTTTCTTCAGACTAACCAGCTCCCTTGGCCACTCTTCATTATGGTTTTTTATGTTCTCTTTCTCATTACCACAGCAAGTTCAGTTGAGAAAGGAACTGAACTGGATGAAGAGAGTACGAGCAATACTTCCAATAAATCTTCTTCCAGATTAACCTAAAAACTCTGCTTTAGTAGCTTAAGAAAATTCAAGATTTGGTTTTAAAAATGTAACATGGGTCTAAAAGCTCCAACGTTTGTTTTGTTTTGCTTGTAATGAAAATGTAGATTCTGGCAATCATATCTGTGCCAAAGGATCTGGAAGCTGCCATAGAAATTTGGCCCCTTGTATGGATACCTCTTAAGTGCCTGTCTCTGGTTTACTTATCTCACTTCCCTCTGACTCAGTAATTCCTATTTCAACGCAAGCATTTAACGCATTTACAAGTGAAAGAGTCAAAGAGATGGATGCACATATTTTTGAATCCAGCCCAGTATGAAGCAATCATTTTCAATTAGCATGTCCTTAGATGAATACAATAAGCCAGTGTTTTTCATTTCCAATTTGTTTTGTTCCATGCAAAAGGAATTAAAAGACATACAAAGACTGGTCCCAGATGCAGCTGTAAAGCAAGACTTATCAATTAGCATGTTCGAAGTATCAGGCTGGCCACCATTCCTAGGGCTTCAGAGTTCTGTCTTTTAGTGATCTCAAGTCTTCTGCTTTTAAATTAAATATTCAACATCAGGGTGGTTACTTGAAAGAGCATCAACATATGCAGCTGCACCCTAACACTGTTCTATGATCAGTAAATTTAGTTGTATAAAACAACGGTAGCCATCACAATTAAAGAAATAAGACGTACTAAAAGGCCTCTTTCTACAGGGAGAAACTTTAGAGCATTAGGTACCCAAACCTGCGTTTTATCAAAGAATGCTGTTCTTGCTTCAGCAAAGTCTCTGTATCTCTGTCCTGTAACACTGGAAGTCTCACTCAGCACTTGCGCTGAATGCGCAGTTTTCTGCGTAACTTGGATGGGCTGCACTGAACAAAAGTCACCTGCATTTGTCATACACACAAAGTATCCAAAATCCATACAATCATAGAATGGCCAGAGTTGGAAGGGACCTTAAAGATCACCCAGCTCCAACCCCTCTGCAGAGGCAGGGACACCTTCACTCAGGGTTACTCAGGGCCCCACGCAACCTGGCCTTGAACACTTCTAGGGATGAAGCAGCCACAACTGCCTTGGGCAACCTGTTCCAGCATGTGTCCAGCATGTGTCATCTTAGCTGAACTCAGGATGTGGTACCACAAAGCAGCCACTCTGGTACCAACGCTGACTTAAGGAATTCTTGCCACTGCTTTGCTCATTCCTACTTTGTTTTACACGCCCTCAGCTCAGCCAAGACAAGTGTTTGTGAAACAGACCACTGCTTTTATCAGAGTCAAAACCAGACAGTATTAATTTTAATCAGGATCTGTTCACTTCAAACTGCAGATCTCAGACACACAAGTCATGGAAAGAAGAGACAGCAACATTCAAACCCAGTGCATGAATGAACAAGTAGGGGTGAACTTTTTATGCTCTGTTTGCTGTTGAAAGCCCATGCACTGTGAAACCTCTGCCAAGGTTGCAGAGCGCTAACTGAAAGCAGAGAGAAAGCACATCCCAATATGTTTTACTGTAAAACTCCTCCTATCCATGCTTCGCTCTGTATAATCACTCTTTCTACCCTAAACTGCCTCAAGCCTCCATGTCCTGCACATGGTGTACGACAGACAAGTGGCTTGACTTGTGCCTTGATGAAGCAACTTCAGACTTGTTGAAATAAAAGCCTCTCTACAAGTCCTTGTATACAAGTCCTACAAGGAGCAGTTGAGGGAACGAACAGGGGTTGTTTAGCCTAGAGAAAAGGAGGCTGAGAGGAGACCTTATGCTATTTACTACTGAAAGGAGGTTGGAGCGAGAAGAGGTTCAGCTTCGTCCTTCTGGCAAGCAGAAGGACTACAGGAAATTTCTGCAAGCCACACTACAGGAAGTTTAGGCTGGGTGCTAGTTAACCTGCTAATGTTTAGAATTCCATGCAGTAATATAGGGAGAGACAGCATCTGATTATCCAGACACAAGTCTTTGCAGAGAAACAGCATTCTGTGTGCCCCTAGCATCTGCTGACTAAATCTTAGTGCTCTCTCCTCAGCACCACCTAATGAGCAAAGTCAAATTGCCAAAGGCCAAGAAGGGGAAAAAATTTAAAGAGAGTCATAATTCATACTCACTCTGGAAAACAGCAAAAAGTACTCAGCAAAGCCATCCTGTCTCTGCCCTGTCTATGCAACAGCCCATAACGCTTGGCAGCTGCACTCAGGATCTGCACAGAACGTGAGCAAACCTCAGCCAGATAAGACGCACTGAACTAAAGTCATCTTCATCTGTCACACACATAACAGCTGAAGATTGCCTGTGAAAACTGATCCTATCACCATACCACAGATTCTCAAACACTTTCCCTGTACCCACAAGGGCTGTTTTATATAAGCATGGCAGCATCAACATCCACAGGTTTCTCTAGGTAGGAAAAACTCAGAGAGCTCAGCAGTGAAGTAAGGCAAACCCTGTGAACATCTGCAGCTGCCACCTCCATTCCACTGCTGTACTGGATGGGGAGAAAATGGCAAAGGTAACTACAAACATCCTTCCTTGACTGTGGGAATGGACCTTCTCAGATGTTCTTGGGCTGGTGAAGGCAGTGGGAAGGGAGACGTACAATGTCCAGGGGCCTGTGCCAGTTCCTGAGGCTGCAGTGGAGTCTATGCGAGCAGTGTATTTTCTCATTAACTCTTTCTTCCATGGCTTCCAGATGCTTGTGCTTACCTGTACTGGATATTCCATAAGAGAACAGAGTAGCCATTGGATAACTTTAGCTCCAGGTTAACGGAGCTTTGGGTTGGTAAGCTTCTTGTTTTGCTCTGTTTGTTACTAAAACAACTGGAGGGCATAAGGAGTCTGTGTAAAACAACTGGGACTAGCATGTAAATCTGTAGTTAAGCCTCTCCTGTGGCTACACAGAGATCAGTGCTGCTAACTAACATCTACACATCCCTGTTCATCCCCGTGTTATGTTGAAACAGTGAACTAGGGTTAACCGGTGCCAGAATTTGCATGTCTTAAATCTCAAAGGCGTAAGTTTAGCCACTGGGCAATCTCAACCCCATGTTAGCAGAATCGGGTACCGTTTAATTTCTTTGATTATAAAACAATAATTTCTCATTACTCTCATTCACTGTTCCACTACACTCCCTCAACCCTTTGGCAACGACAGCTCCAGCTACACAATGCCCATTCTGTCTTCTCTGCTTGTCTCTGCCTCTCCAGTGCTGCCTGACCCTCCCTCCTCCAGCAGCTTCTTCCCAAAGAGATCAGAGGAGCTGAAAGATGGTAGAGGAGTGGTGCAGAGTGTGGTGGGGTCTCTAAGAACATTCCTGATTTGTCATGAAAGCAGCCACAGAAGCAGAAAGAGACACTTGTCAGTAGGAAAGGCAAAACCAAGTGAACTGTGCTGATTTGCCTGTGCCATGTCTCTTTCACCCCAGTCCCTGTGCTTCCCCAACAAGTCCTTGTGCTGCAGCACCACCCCAGTAGCCATGCTGACTCTCCAGGCCTCTTGGCATTGACAGAAAGAACATGGACATTTGCCTTCCCCAGCAGCTGCTCCCCTCAGGAAAATGGTTTCTTGGCCAGTGCCTTCTGACCGCCCTACATATGAAGGCAACTACACTGTGAGACATGAGGGAACCAGACCAGTGGGACAAGAATGGGCCAGAGAGCAGCAGCCCATTGCTGCTTCCTGGTGCCAGCAGGGTTTCAGTTCCCCTTGCCAGGAGGGCTGTGGAAGTATAAGCAGGGCTCTATCATGACCCATATCTGTCCTCTTTCTCTCCATGCTGTTCCTCACCATGTCCTTTTCTCTCTGTCCTGCTGTCTTTCCCCTTCTACTGTGCCCCACACACTCCACACTAGTCCACCATTACTCTCACAGCCTTGTGACTGGCATTGACGTTCTCATTTCCTAAATGTGCCCTCCCAAATCCCACAACTCCAAAATCCCAGAAGCCCCCTGCTTGTACAGAAGGCACATGCCTGTCCTTCTGCAGTAGCTGTCCCCAAGTGGAAGAAAAGGCAACGTCCTGCTCATTCCCAAACAGATCTACAGAGACAGCAGCATCTGTAATTTATTATGTTTCAAGAAGAGCCTCTCTCATGTTAGCTATGCAATTAGCATGGCAAATCCCTACACACACATACACAATCTGCAGAGTGAAGGCTGATCACAAACTGCAGAGGACAGTTGCAACAGGATGCCAGAAGACTGTCAGCGTTCTGCCAAGAGAAACAGATATGGCAGCAGAATAATTTGTCCGCTTGAGTTGCTTGAGTACTGTGACCACACATAGTCTAAAACTTCTTTTGCTTGGTCTTTGTGGTAGGTACCTATATGGCCAGACTTTCAAGTGACATCCCCAGGGGCTCAACAGGAATCCTGAACTAGCCAAGACAAATCTCAGAAAGGTGAGATCAGTCAGGACAGTGGCAACAGAAGTATGGTTTTAATCTTCATGAGAGCATAAATACCATGCTATAGTAAAAGCAGCTTCTGAGATGGTCACATTCATTTTTGTGGGTGCAAGGAATAAGAGTTGGATCTCACACTTTGTTACAGGACTTCAGATTTCTGACACTTGACACAAAGAATTCAAGTCTGAAATAGGAGCCCAGTATCTCCATTAAGACATGTCCAGATCCCAACCTGCAGACTTGAACATGGGACAGAATTTGCACAGAGATCTTTTTCAATTCATTTGTGTTTTGCTTTGCAATTTCACTATTTCTCCCACATTGTTCAAAAAGTTGAGGTAAGAATTACACAAGGGATGTGATCCTGTGAGCAGAAAGGTGGCAGGGAAGAGCAGGATGTTGGCAGATGGGCAGGGGCTGGCAAACAGCTTGGCTAACTGATCAGAATGTGCCTCCCAGAATTCACAGATCTGTAAAGCCTGAACTCCTTGCCTAGAGCAATGTGCCCTTGTGGCCAAGAAGGCCAATGGCATCCTGGGGTGGATTAGGAGGAGGGTGGTTAGCAGATCAAGAGAGGTCCTTCTCCCCCTCTACTCTGCCATGATGAGACTACATCTGGAATATTGTGTCCAGTTCTGGGCCCCTCAGTTCCAGAAGGACACAGAACTGCTTGAGAGA
>JAOXOE010000698.1:14863024-14875828 GCA_028565055.1 Phoeniculus purpureus
CATCTGGAATATTGTGTCCAGTTCTGGGCCCCTCAGTTCCAGAAGGACACAGAACTGCTTGAGAGAGTCCAGCACAGTGCCACAAAGATGATGAAGAGAGAGGAACATCTCCCTGATGAGGAAAGGCTGAAGGAGCTGGGTCTCTTGAGCTTGGAAAAAGAGTCTGAGGGGTGACCCAATTAATGTTTATAAATATGGAAAGGGTGGGTGTCAAGAGGATGGAGCCAGGCTCTGCTTAATGGCATCCAATGATAGGACAAAGGGCAACAGGTGTGAGCTGGAACACAAGAGGTTCCACAACAATATAAGAAGGAACTTCACGATGAGCTGTGGCACGGGGATTGGACTGGGTGATCTTTCACAGTCCCTTCCAATCCCTACTGTTCTGTGATTCTCTGAATAGCTCTGAACTGTCAGTAAAACAGAGAATCATAGAACATTTTGGATAGGGATACCTCTAACCAGAACAGATAGCTCTGAATGCAGGGATGAGCATCCCTGAATGCAGGGATGGAGTCTCCACCCCTTCTCTGGGCAGCCTGCTCCAGGGAACCCCCATCCTCAGATTCAAGAACTTTTTCCACTCATACAGCTTCAATCTACCCTTTTCCAGCATAAAACTGTGACCACTTGTTGCTATCGTTCCCTGCCCTCACGAACAGTCTTTCCCAGCCACTTTATAAGCCTTTTCAAGGATTGGAGTTGCTACAAGGTTTCCCCAGAGTCTTCTGCTCTTCAGGCTGAACAACCCCAGCTCTCTCAGCCTGTCTTCATAACAGAGGCATAAAGCATGCATGCATAAATTGTGTATACATGACTGAGATTTCAAATCAGAAGCTTTAGTATAGCTTAAACCATAACTGCAAAATTGCTTTCATTCCTACCTGTATCATCCAGAAAAGAAAGACAGGGATGATCCCCATCATCCCTGGTGCCTTTTGCAAGAGCAGATGCATTACATTGAATAGCCTGGCCCGAATCACAATCAGTCCTGCTATATAGGTCTACATTTACTGCTTCAATTGATCCTCCTTGGTATCTCTGTTCCAGCTCAGTTTCTGTATCTAGAAAACTGTCCTGAAGTTATTCAGGCTGAAGGATGCAATACCCTCCAAGCACGGTTACTCAACATGCACAGTAGCTGCTACTTAAACATTAATTTCTGAACCAGTTCTAATTCCTTGTAATACTCAAAGGCATGATTAGATGTTTGAAGCTGTTTGGGGGTTGGAGAGTATTTAAAAAGGGAAGAAACATTTCTCAAACAATTAAATTTCTGTTTCACTCATCATTCTCTTGCAATCTGAAAGCAGGCTTGTCAATAAATCGGAAGCAGTTTCAGTAAGAAAAGCAGTATGATGTCTGATCTCAGGCTGGAACCCTCGTGCCAAATTACAGCTCGCAGTAAACTTTTATGAGCAAGTTATAAACCCCTGAGAAATGGAGCTTACAGCAGCAACTCTGGAAGAACGATCACTACAGCAGTCCTAAAGAGCTGCTTGTTCACTCTTGGTGAAGTCTACCCTCACCTCTTCTTCCTCTTCCACATCGATGAGACTTCCAAAGTGACTGAAATCAGCAAACATGCCCTGAGACAATTGTATCTTCCATCTCCATTGCTGAAACACAGTGTTATCTGTCGTGTTATGTACCCTGCTCTACACACTGACTTCTGTGGCTTATCCTTAGGGAATGTCTTGGGTTTGTGATCAACTCTGAGCTAAAGCCTGCTGTTGGCCTCTCACCTTGGCAGAGGAAATGTACTTCAATTTAATGCATCAAGGACTGCCTTTAGGGCCAACTTTGGACTAGCATTTTCAGAACAAGGGTCCACGAACACAAGTGAAGACTCAGAAGAGAAAGAGAATCCCAAAAAGAAGAGCCTCACAGAGACTAACCAAATAACAGAAGAGTGTTCATTATGTAGTACAACTGGTTGCTTCATTAACTTAGACTCATACTATCATCACGGTTGGAAGAGACCTGCAAGATCACCCAGCCCAACCATCAACCCAACACCACCCTGCCCACTACATCATATTCCCTAGGGCCACATCCACTCATTTTTTTTAACACCTCCAGGGATGGTGACTTCACCACAATGTGACTCCCTGACCACAATGGGAACACACTACGTTTGCTCAATAGGATTTTCACCTTAGATGAATGGAGACCCTTGTCATCACACATGTCCCCTGAAAACTTGTGAAAACTTGGAACTTGTGTTCCTAGCCACAGACCAAGCGTAATGCACTTGACTTTGTCAGGATCGTCTCTACATCTCAGAGCATCTCTGAAAACAGACCTCTAGGTCGATCACAATCAGCCTCAGACACAAGGGCAACAACACAGATTGTTGTCTTTAGGTCAGGACAAGAGGAAATGACCTCGAGTTGTGTCAGGGGAGGTTTAGATTGTACCTTTGGAAGAAGTTGTTTACTGGGAGAGTGGCTGGGCACTGCAACAGGCTGCCCAGGGAGGTGGTGGAGTCACCATCCCTGAAGGTGTTTAAAAAAGGAGTAGCTACAGCACTTGAGGCCATGGTCTAAGGATTAGGGAGCTGTTGGGATGAGGGCTGGACTTGATGATCCTGGAGGTAATTTCCAGCCATTATGATTCTATGATTCTAGGTTGGATGAGGAGAAAATATGCCAGTTTAAAGGCAGCTGGAACTGTTGATCTGATTCAGCTTATTAGTTGATATATTGATACAAACATGAGTGGAAAATAAGTCTGACAAAGCTATGCACTAATAATCAAGACACCTTCAAAGTCTGAAAAAACTACCTAATGGGGAAAGAAAGGAATGCTGCTCACATAAATAATTCTCCTCAATGATATCTTGTATTTGTGTGAAAACTGAGGTTTTTAGGACCTGGGGAGTTATGCTTCTTTTCCCCCCATGTCTGATTTCAAATTACATTTTTCCAGATCTGAAAATCTTCATATATTTTAGATTTTTCTAAAGGTTTCTGAAAGGATTTAACAAACTTTGAAGCATTCTGTGCTGTGTTCCCTTCCCATTTTCCTCTTCTATATTTTTCTTTTTATGATCTGCTCCTTCTCCTTTTCCTTTTTTTTTTTTTCCCTGTTCATTACTGCAAAGGGACTGGGGGGAGACTACGTTTTTATATCAGTGTTTTGCATTGGGCAGCCAAGGCACTTCTTGGTCAGGAAATGCTGAAGTTTCCCATGAAACGTAACTTGGCTCTCTTCTGCCAGCTCCATTGTGTGATCTCCTTTTCCCCAGAAAGGAGACTTTCAACAACATCACCCTGTTCCCATCAGGTTCAGTAGTAAGCTGGGAGCATCTTCCACAACCATCTTTTACTTTTCCTATTAAGTTACCACAATGAGCTGGTTTTATCTGCCCAGGTAGCACAGAATATTTAGTTTAAGTGAAAACTAAACACAATTAATGGATTAATACCAACTGCCATGACTGTACTTTGAAACTTTGATAAAGGCATAACCCTTGTCATGAAAAACTACCTCTTCCAAGACTTCTGCGGTCTCTCTGCTAACAAACATGAGGACAGTTGTAGGCAGTAGAGCCTACAAGGACACTCCTTATTTTCTCATTGTCTTAGTACATCCTCTATGATTTAATTTTGGCTTTGATTTCAGTTTATACTAATGATATTTGATTGACAGTAACTTAAGAAAAATCACAAACTGATGTTAAATTACCAGATTATTTATGTATTTTCTGCTATACTGGTAACAATGACTTCAGTGAAACATATGGAACAAATACATGGATATTTAAAAATCAGGAGTTTATAAGAAACTGGAAACAACTTGACATAAACCATTTAGAACCTATATTGTGCTTCATTAAAAAAGATATATATTTACCTAGCCTGCCTGGTATTACAGGAAACAAATAAGATAGAGGTACTTGCAACTGTAATTGTAATTGTAAAGTAACAACATATTTCATGGTAGCTGGAGATTTCAACTATCTCTAAAGAGTGTGTTCACTTGAATACTACCCAGCCTGCTCACATCACTGTTCAACTTCAAAACACATCTAGCATTAAGAAGAGTTGTCAATATGCTGCTCAAGCTAGAGAATTATTTTGCAGTGTTAAGACACAGTTTATTTTTATCACCCTGTTGTTAATGTCACCCTTTAGGCACAGTGGGACAGCCCTAAGCCATGGTTCCTCCAGTGAGCAAGGCAATACAGAACATCCACAGCAAGGGTTAGCCTGAGCTAGTACAGCATTTGCAGTGCTGCCAAGTCAGGTCTGGTGCAGATAATTCTATGACGAGTCTTTACTTACTTCACACAGTGTTTGATAATCTTCATAACTGCTGTACCAGCACAGAGCTTCCCACAAATGCTGAGACTGTCCGCAAAATAAGTTGTGTCAACCAACTCGACAGCATCCTGTCACCCTGGACACCAAAGCCAAAGAGATCACCGAGCTCACACTAATAGCAAACATGGTAGAAAGCCAGCAACAATTAAATAGAGCATTAAAGCAGTGGAGTAGAGAGCTGATTACACTGCCAGACAGCAATTAAGGCAAAATAATACTAAGTTGGGAAGTTACATAATTAATAAATAGCTTTGTATAAATACAAAGTATTATAAAGCAGTTT
Organism: Phoeniculus purpureus; assembly: GCA_028565055.1. NCBI lineage: Eukaryota > Metazoa > Chordata > Aves > Bucerotiformes > Phoeniculidae > Phoeniculus > Phoeniculus purpureus. The sequence goes on from JAOXOE010000698.1 coordinate 14,867,636, forward strand.
ATGTGCGCTGTCATTTTTAATCACCTCATTTATGAACAATTATGAATAATGATGCCTCGCAACACTATGAACTAACAACACAGCTGCAGTACAGGCAAAGCAAAAGCAGCTCCATCATTACTCATGACTGCTGGACATGTCAATAGCTTCTACAAAATGGATTTGCTCTACATGGCATCTCCTACTCACACTGCAATCCAATTTCAAACCAAATCAAATACGTATCAGCACTTAAAATCTCACTGGCAAAATTGGGCTAAAACTAGTCACTGTGATTGTCTTGACCCTTTTCTAGCCAGGAAATAGCAAAGTAGGTATCCAGTAGAAAGCCAGGAGATAGAAAAATAGAAAAACTATATCTAATAAATACATACATATATCTAATAAAACATCTAGAACAGATAGATAAACTTCTAGTCTTAAAAAAGACTAACTTCTATGTTATAAACATAACAGTTCTTCTAGTATGGCTGCGAGGAATAGTATTGGCAGAAGGGCTTCTTACTAGGTTTTCCTGTGAGAAGACAACTTGCTCTTGGGTAGCTGGTTGGGAACACATGATATGACTACACAAACTATTTCTTAAGATAAGAAACATTAAACTGCAATTAAATATCCCAAGAGAAGGGTTGCACTGCATAGCTCAAGGCCCAAACCTGTATTTGTACTTTAAACCCCTAGCCTGGATTCTCACCACCACCAGTACCCCAGCACTGTGTGCTGGCACTGGGCACAGCCACAGGAAAGCACCAAAGCCTATGTCCTACCCTGTTGAGCCTGGACAGAAATAAACTCCACATTGATGACATAGGTCCAGATCCTGGCTCCATGAACACAAGGTACATTCCACTCTAATTATTCCTAATTGCCATGACTTAATGTGTAAATATTTGCAACACATGAATATAAAAGTGCTTCCATACCGTTAGCTACAGACCCCTTACCAGCTGCTGGCACATTTTCTAAGCCTTTGCAGTTTCTGCAGATAGAGGCCATGGAGCACACTCCTCAGCTGCATAAGCCCTTTGAAGTGAGGAGTTGCCTTGTTTTGCTGAGGTTTTCAGCAGGGAGTTGAATGGGAACCAGTGCAATTCTGATGCCCCACTTTGCACACATCATTTTCCTATAAATCTTTCTTTTATCCAGTTGTTATTGTTTTCCACAGCTGGTGGACGTCTGTCATGGTGCAGCCTGAACCTCACCTACCCTACATTTGCCCTTGCCCTGCCCTGAGTGCTCTCTTGGTGCTCCTCCTCTCCTTCATCTTGCATACACTGTCCTGATTCTAGTATATTGGAGAACATCAGTCAGCAAGATGATGCCAGCTCACAGTCAGCAAACATGACCCAAGCATGTTCTTCTCAATTTAGCCCCTATTCTTGGTAGAGTCAAACATGCATAGAGAGTCAAAGACAAATTCCAGGGTGGTCAGAGAGGCATCTGAGCAGTGGGTGGCATGGAGAACCTCCAAGACTGTGGCTGCCAATTCCAGGATGGTTCTGGAGGCAACCAGCCCCAAGGCCTAGGGAAGCCTTTGGAACAGGGCTAAAAAATGTACAATTCTTAAGGTTACCCTGAAATGCTGCAATCAAGTTTTCCATGTCCATCAGCGGTACAGGTAGGTGTGCCAGAGCAGTCTGGCACCATGAATCCCTGTCAGGTTTATTGACCGAAGGCACTGATTGCCATCACCCACTGAGCTCTCCTGAAGCTGTAATGATTCTCAGACTCCTTCCAGTTGGACCAGTAAATCGCAGCCTCTGAGACACTGTGTGCAGACATAGTGCTGTAACTACCAAGTCCTCTGAGGCATCTCAGGCCATAATTTATACAGCTCTGAGTACATTTATATTATATAGAACTGAGAGCCTGAAGGAAAACCAAACCAAATGAAACAAAGCAAATGCAGACAATGAATAGCCTGAGAAACTAAAATAGCCTCAAAACTCGGAGAACCCAAACTGTCCCCCCTAAATGACTCACACGACAGAAGAGGCTTCGTTTATTAGTTTAGAAGAATTGTAAAAACAAGGACAGACTTAAAGAACAAGCGAGTTCTCAGGAGATTAGTAGGTTATTCAGTTTTCCTCATAATTCTAATCTTTTATTATATATTACACTGTCATGCCATGTAGCTGCCCCAAGGCAGGGGATTTCATGTTGGTGGTGACAGGGAAGCCTGTTCTTCCTCCTTTCTTTGGGTGTAGGGAAGGTACCATAAAGGACTTGGCACGGTTACCACCTAACAATCCTTTTTTACTTTTCCATCCCCCAGGGCTCAGTCCCTCTTCCCCAGGATCTGACACCAAGCATGATCCTGCTAGGAGGCTCAGGAAGAGGAAGGTAAGACGGGACCTGTCACAGGAGGACAACAGCCTGAGTTAGCCTCACTGAATCCCCCTTCTTGTCCACTCTCACCTCAAAACAGCTCACAAGGTTTTGGGAAAGTTGAAATAATTTTTAACCAATATTAATAGCAAACCCTTATTAGTCTAACACCACCAGCTAATACACACCGAGCTCACACTGCTTGCAGACAATGCAATGCACACACTCTCCTCTTAGTCTCTCTCCAGGCCATTTTCCTCAACATTTTTGTGCAAGTTGAATGGGAGTTTCCTTCTGGGACTAGCAGTCCTCAGCAAACTCTGAGTAATAAATAATAATAATAATAAAAAATACATTGCACAAGCCCTGAAGCATTCTGCTTAGTCATCTTATTAAGTGTTAGCAACACTTTCACAGTGTTGAACAAGCTTTAGTCACTCACCCATTCCTGTAAAAAAAATCATTTTCTCATCAACAACCCCATGCACAAGTGCTAGAACACCATGGCTGGGAAAGAACAGCTCTGAACAGAGTATGGAGCTCTCATGTGGCCTTCCCCATTCAGCCAGACAGCACCTAAAGGCTGTCCCACACTGTATGCCTGTTCATACAGTGTTGACTTTAACTACATGTCAACATTTAGTAATTCCTGATTATCAGACTGCTCCGATGCCACTGAAGACGGCTGGAGCTCTGTCTTTGGCTACAAGAAAAGCAAGAGGAAAATGCTGGATATGAGCTGGTCAAGTGCTGCTACTCATTTTTATACAAATTTGCTTTTCAAAATGGGCAAAAACTTCTATCTTTTTGTGCAAAATAAAGGGGATATCATAATGACACAGTAAAAAACAAATCACGTAGCAACCCTCAAGGGTTTAAATTTCCAGGTGCTTTGAAGAGAAGTTTCTAACCTGTTTCTTGAATTTTAGAGATTGAGTCACAGGATTCTGCTGCATCTGACCAGAAGTGTTAATCAGAATGAGCAGTAACAGCCTATCAGATTGGTAATAAGTACATAAATATTATTTGACATACTTTTTCAATCATCTTATATGTGCTTTTTAACAAGCCCCCATAACACAGTGAACATATGAGCCCTGCTAGTATATACTGTACGGCAAGGCAGTTAAGAATATATTGCATTTATAAACTATGCACAACTTTATGAGTCTCCAGCTATAATTTCATCATAGCACGGTAATTGGAAAGTCTGCATAATTTTGGAAGGATATGTGTTTTAGTTAAAAGAACACTATTATTGCTAATTGGATACCAAGCTTAGATTGTAAATCAGAGCAAAGCAGGGGCTCCTAATTACAAACTTTTTTGAAACAAGCACTGTATGTCTTTACATTATTTTTGGCTAACAAGTGACTTAAATAATCTTAGTGTTACAAACTCCATAAATCTTTTCTTTAGCTGTGGCTGATGAAATGTTACAGGATAAGAACGTGTGTTCCCAAGGTAAATATCTGGCTTGGCAGCCTCATCTCCTACAGTGAATCAAGGTAAGGGGGTATGTAAGTGACTGGCACTAGCACAGCCCCAAGCAGAAAAGGTAATACGTAGAAAGCTGGTATTAACTTATGTAGCATGTTGCAGCTTAACACATTTTAAAACAGGCTGGGCTCATCTGGAGCTAAAACCTCACAGCCATGTTCTTACGTGGAATGAACTTGTGTATTAGAGTTTTACAACACCAGCAACAAGCTTTTATGAAGTTGTTAAAGTCCTGAATCCAGAGCTGTTATTAAAGACTATTTTTAAAATTATTTCTTCCAAACACCTTTTCCTTCACATGCCTTGATCCACACTTAACGGCACCTGTGGCAGCGGAGTCAGTGTTCCAACACAGCAGGAAGCTGGGCGACAAGCACCAACGGAAATCAACGTGGTTATTGGATACAATCCTTCACAAAACCATAGCATTGTTTAGGTCCCAAGCCCACTGCTAAACCCTGTCCCTAAGCTCCAGATCTACACAACTTTTAAACACATCCAGGGATGGTAATTTCAACCTCCTCCCTGGGTAGCCTGTTCAAAGGTCTGATGGCCCTTTCAATAAATGTTTCTTAATGTCCAACCCAAACTTCCCTTAGTGCAACTTGAGGCCATTTCCTCTTGTCCTATCTCTTGTTATTTGTGAGAAGAGACTGACCTCCACCTGTTCGCAAGCTCCTTTCAAGTAGTTGTAGACAGCAGTAAGGTCTCCCCTCAGCCTCATTTTCTTCAGACTAACCAGCTGCAGCTCCCTCAGCCACTTTCGTTCTCCAGACCTTTCACCAACCTGGTTGCCCTTCTTTGGACTATGAACTCTGGTGGGCTGAAGAAAAGTGCCAAAAGCCTCAATTTCCAATCAGAGACCATAGAAGTGGAGACTATTCAAGAGACACAATGAGCCCCCTGGGATTCGCATGCTGAGCACACAGGGGCCAGGCCATACACATCAGTCCTGCAGCCAAGGTGCAGGGCAAGGTGGTTCACTACTTGGGAAGGATCTTAACATGCTGGTTGTTCACCACCACCTTAAAGATCTGCTGCTTATCTCAGTGATGGACAGAATGCAATGTCTTGTGTGTTCAAAGGCATGAAAAGGAAGCAGCTTTAAAAACTGGGCCTCTTGCAACACACAGTGTGGCCCAGGAGATTGACAATGCTGATCAAACCTGAAATCTACAGAATCATAGAATTATTGAAGCTGGAAAAGCCCTCTGAGCTCATCGAGCCCAGCCCAGGACCTAACATCACCACAACCCAAACCATGGCTCTAAATGCCACAGTCAGTCTGTCTTTAAACACCTCCAGAGATGGGGACTCCACCACTGCCCTGGGTAGTCCCTTCCAGTGTCTGATCACCCTTTCGTGAGGAAGGGCTTCCTAACATCCAACCTAATCCTTTCCTGGTGCAGCTTCAGGCCCTGCCCTCTTGTCCTGGCACTGGCTGCCTGGGAGAAGAGCCTGACCCCCCCATCTGACTACAACCTCCCTTCAGGGAGTTGTAGATAAGAAGAATCTCCTCCAGGCTAAACACCCCCAGCTCCCTCAGCCTGTCCTCATCAGACATTCCCTCTAGTCCCTTCCCCAGCCTCTTAGCTCCTCTGAACCCACTCTGCATTGAAAGGAAATTCATGCGTATTCCATACAATAATGTACTACAAATCTCTGGAAATTCTTTTGATTTTTCCTTTTGATTTTCTACATATTTCATAGATAATTATCTATTTAATTTTTTAAAAAGTAGCGTAGGCTCAGCCATGGTGATGCTGTTCAAGGGTCGGCCTGCAAGGCATCAAGACAGAGGCCATGTGTTGCCGATTTAAAAGCTGTACTCACTTTGGGACACACCATTCAGCAAGGACTGTCAGACAAGCCTTCTAATCTGTTCAGTATGTTTCCACCTCTTCTTCTTCAGCAAATGGCTGTGGTACATTTCAACAGGTTACTTATAATGTTGGTGTCCTAACAGCCTGTTGGAGCAGAAGCCTTAGATAATCTGTGGATCCCATCTAGGCTGAAAAAGTCCCCGGGGTCTCAAGAGTTCAACAGCTCTGCAGGGTACAAGTATTTAACCTTTCAATCCTGGCCGGGTTATTAAAGTGAGTTTGCTGAATGTGATTTCAGAAGAAAAAACAGAAGCAGCTTGCTTGTGATGCTGCAGATGAGTAACTATGGTTAAGTCCTGTTTTATGACTACCCTAATTCTTTTCCCATAAATTCACTAACCTTGAATCACAACTGTGACAAACAAGACTTGTCTGCATGACAGCAGAACACCACAAGCTCCACTTAGCTTGTACCTATTGCTTAACGCAGGACCAGAACGTTATTTCTGACATAACTTCAACCACAATCTTCTCTATTTAGGATTAAGCCAGGTACAGGTACAGTACACATGACTCAGAGTGTTTTATTAAAACACAGTGCTCCAGGCACTAGCTTGTGGCCTTGAAAGGCTGAGGGAACTGGGTCTCTTTAGCTTGGAAAAAATGAGACTGAGGCGTGACCCCATTAATGTTGATAAATATGGAAAGGACGGGTGTCAGGAGGAAGGATCCAAGCTCTGCTCAGTGGCATCCAATGATAGGACAAGGGGCAATGACAGTCAGCTGGAACAGAGGAGGTTCCACATCAATCTGAGAAGGAACGTCTTCCCAATGAGGGTGACAGAGCACTGGAAGAGAGTGCCCAGGGGTGTTGTGGAGTCTCCTTCTCTGGAGACATTTAAAACCCACCTGGACTGTTCCTGTGCAACTTGATCTAGGGGATCCTGCTGTGGCAGGGGGATTAGACTTGATGATCTTTTGAGATCCCCTCCAATCCCTAATGTTCTGTGATTCTTGCCAGCACCAAACAGTGGCAGAGCTTTATCCAAACTATCTCGGATGGTCAGAGACAAATGACAAAAATCAAACTGCACTGCCAGTCAAAGACACTAAAGATCCTCCTGATCACAGAATGGTTTTGTTCAAAGGGACCTTACATATCATGTAGTTCCAACTCCATCCTGCCGTCCTTCAACCTCCCACTACACCAGGTTGCTTACAGTCCCATTCAACCTGGCCTTGAACACTTCCAGTGTTAATACAACTGAAGATACCATTGCAAAACTCTCTCAGAATGATCACCTGAATTATTACAGTGAGGGGAAAAAAGCTCTCTTGTGGAGCTTTCCCTCAGTTTCAGGCTGGCAGGTGTTTTCCATTGACCAGAAGAACTGGGAATTGTTCTTGAACAGAAAACAGGTCCTTTGAGAACTGGAGTAAAACACCAACTAAAAACTTTTAACAGGGCAGGTACAGCAGAAGCCTTAGACTAAATCATTAGGGTATGTTGGAAAAGAAGAGAAAAAGAGGACAAAGTCAGATGTGGACATGTAGAATGGACAGGAGGACATGACTCATCCTCTTCTGGATAACTTTAGTGCTTAATTAGAGTTTCCACTAGGGAACTCACAAACTTCAAGCAAAAACACGTTCTTCTGAAGCTAAGCACAACATCTGCTCTTCATAGCCCTCAGAAACCCAGGACAGACTGGGCTCACAGAAATGAGAGACAAACATATGTAGTTCAAGCCCTGTTTGAGGGTAATCTGTAGCCACCTTACATCAGATGGGCAGCTGGAAATGCTCTCTCTGAACAGCTCTCATCTCAGCAGCAGAGGAAAGATTTACTGTACCTGGCAAAAAACCTTCCTACACAGAGCAGAATTTGTCATACTATAAACACGTGCATAGACATCACAGAATGCCCCATGCAGACCTCACCTGCAATACATTTAGGGAAACTTTCAGGTAACTGCATTTTATGTTTTTGTTTTTGTTCTGCTATTCTGAAAATCCTTCTGTTTAACACTGCTTGCGGTGAATCATTAACTTCAACTGAAACTGGGCCAAATTCTTCACCTAAACCCTTGTTTAAACACCTTTTAAAGGAAGTCTGCTTTTAAAGGTGCTGAGCGCTTTGCACCTCTGGAAAAAAAAATAAATCAAAGTGCTCTTCCTTAGACACCATTTCTGCCTTGACTCAAGCTGACTGCATATTTCAGACAACTAAGTGCTTTGCTTTCGAGTAAAAATCCATCCTCTTTAGCCTTAGCCCTCCCTGACACTTGAGTCACTGGTTGTTTCTAAGCAGTTTTGGGGGGCACAGCAATTACAGTGTCTTCCCTGTCAAGATAAAAACACATTCCTTTCCTTATTGACCACCTGAGCCCAGCATGGATGCTGGATTCCAACTAAAGTATTACAAGAATTGCTTCAAGATCATAGAATCATTGAATCATAGAATTATTAGGGATTGGAAGGGACCCCAAAAGATCATCTAGTCCAATCCCCCTGCCACAGCAGGATCACTTCACTGGAGAAG
>JAOXOE010000698.1:14875928-14909239 GCA_028565055.1 Phoeniculus purpureus
TTAAAACCTGCCTGGATGTGTTCCTGTGTGACTTGGTCTAGGTGATCCTGCTGTGGCAGGGGGATTGGACTAGATGACCTTTTGAGGTCCCTTCTAATCCGTAATTATTCTATGATTCTATGAATGCAGGTAAATATGAGGCATGCCCCATGTGGATCTTTTATCATGTCCCATGATAAAAGGGGAATAGGAGGGAGTGTGTCTGCATTACATTTCCTGATGGTCAATTTACTAACCAGCTTTGATTAACTGAGGTTTTACTGAGTCCAGTCTGGGAGCTGTAGTGTTTAAAACAAGGGCTTTGGCAGCTTGAGCTGAACAAAACAAGGCTAAGACTTTACAAATCATTTCAGAACACAGAGATATGCATCTAGTGTCATACTTCTCCTAGCAGGAAAGATCTGCCAAATTTTCACTCAGTCTTCTCTCCCCAAGCATCTGGGAAAAAATTACTATTTACGTAGCAGCAGCTTCCAGCATCTCAATACCACTGCAAACCTTGCCCACCCTAGAGCTGATTCATAAAACTCAAATATGGAGTGAATACCTGGGGACAATGATGAATGCTTACTTGGACTGAAATTTCCCTCAAGAGTGGGTATTAGGTGGAACAGAAATCTATCGAGATTTTCTGACCAGCATTGCATTTCCTGGTTGTATTTTCTTTTGTTGGAAAGCAGTGACTTATTTGCTTGTACCTGGAGGCTTAGCTTGCCCCTCTCACACTAGCTTGTATTGCCATGCAAATTTTCCACTCAGAAAGATAAAGCTTGTGGGGACGAGTGGATTGTTATGGCAGAAGAGTGCTTCAGGGCCTCCTATGTTCTTCGATGTGCTCTGTGGTGGATGTTTGTTTTTACTTCTTTCAGAATCCATAATGACTCCATCTTTCTGCCTTTCCCCAGCGTTACCCACTTCACATAAAAGAAAAGTCAACAAGATCAGTGGATCTAATATAATTCTGACTTCCTGAGGATAAGTAATCAGAATTCAAGCCATCATGCAACAGCCTAAAAAGTAAGATGCTTCAAAGTATTTGGCAATGAAAGGTCTTCACAGACATAAGCAGAGAGCTTTTTTTTACCTCTGTCTTGCACACATTCTTCTTAGTCTTTAATGGTCAAAGATACAATCTCAGTTATCTTTGGGAAGAAACCTGGACCGATGGTCTGATTGTCAATTAAGACCTACTATTAAGATGCAGATATGATGATTCTTCTCTGACTGAAGTGGCATGACTTACTGCTTAGACCAAGAGCAGAAGAGAACCCTTGAAAAAGCTTTCTACTGATCTTCCTGCCAAATACTGTTTATTAAAGCAGAAGTCCACTGTCTGAATTCTGTTGCAGAGGTTGGATTCTGTGCTGATTCCGAACCATTTTTGCTTTAGAATTTTCTCTGTATTTTCTCTTTGCAAGGCTGGATAGGATTTAATTTACACTCAGGCAGTGAAGATTTTAACAGAGAGTTCAGACCCAGTAAAGAAGAGCTGCCTAGAGTAGTTCCATGTAGCTGTGATGAAAGAAGCAAGTTTTAAAAGTCCTGCTTCCTATTAGTGAGTGAGTTCATGCTTCCCAGCCATTTCTGGGTTTTACTGATAGCACTTCACCCTTTCCAGACCTTCTAAGTTAAGTGGGCCAAATCTATCTTGGCTAGAGGACCACTAAGGATTGTGGTATTAGCATACTGCGACTGACATGCTGCAAAATCAGGTTAGGCAACACTTTCTTCAGTGGCTGATCTCGCTAACTGTCATGCTGCCACCTAAACTTACAGTTGCCTTGCTCTCTTCCTTTTAGATCTCCATTTCAGAGAAGTCCTGCAAATCATGCACTTTGGCACTTTACTAAAACAGGCAGAATGTAAGCTATTTTTCTGGCCAAAATGGGATTTTTTTTAAGGTACATTCATTATCTAGAGCATAGCTGCTTAGAAGATGCTGAATTGGCCTCTGGGATATACGAAGCAAAGGACTACACAGTTTGAATACAGCTTGACAGACATTTTTCTGATTAGGAATATAACTGAATCATGGTTCATTAGTAGATTCCTATCTGGAGAGGTAGTTTCTAAATTACGGGGTTTATATTAATGATGTCTAGCCAAACAGACTGTCTGGCTTTATCTCTGTGTATGTTATCACAATCCTGACAGAACAAAGCTATTGACTAGGTATCTCTTAGTAATTATTCTGCAGACAGAGAGCTGAGGTCTTTTGCTTTTTTCTCCCTATAATTTTCTGCTGAAAATGGTATCATTTTACTTAATCTTTTGTGCTGCAGAGTGGGATAGTTTTGATCAGTCTTTTTATGGCACTTTTTCTCGAAAATGAGCAGCTATAGTGTATTTCTTTATTCTTCCAAACTGATTTGAATCCTTTTACAGACAAATTTATTTCTCTTTCATTATCTCACTAACGTAGACTTGTGCTTGAGACAGATTCTCTCCTCTCCACCACAAAAACTGTGCCTGTCCTTACCTTTCTGTAAGGAATGGAGTGGAGGGGATACACTACCCAATTATGTCTTCACAGGATTCAGTCAGTCAAGCTATGCTGATTTACACTAGCTGAGGTCTTGGATGACTGTCTGTGAAATAATCTGTCTCCGTGGTCAGAGAGATTTCAGGCATATTACCTTCCATGGGCAGTTTCTCCAGTAAATGAGCCTAGTCTGTCTATCTTTGAAGTTTTAGACTAAAACGGATCATTTCCTGAATCGTTCACTGTATTATCAATGCTATTTCCATTTAAAAAAAACCCTCCCATGACTATAAATCTTATCAGACCATTAACATTTGCCTTGAAATTCCAGTTGAAGCTCAGGCCAGCAAGCAATTTATGAGAGGAGCTGGAATTCTGTTGTTTGATTTGTTTCCTTATTTCTTTGCTCTTCCTTAATTCCTTTGAAACCTTACCAGGGAAAGGTTGCAGTCCTGAGGGATGATAAATGAGGAAACGACCAGGGGGCTCCCCGATTCCCAGGCAAATGCTGCAGAAAGACAAAGCATTGAGAGCGAGCAACAGTCCTTATATGCAGGTTTGTGCTACAGCTCTTTGTCTTTCTTGCTTTCTGGAAAGGTCCTGTGGGTCCTACTGACACGATGTAGAAGAAAGGATGTGGTATATCATGAAATATTTTCTTCTGTCAGCCGTCTTCTCCCCTAAGTCTTTCCCTCCTATTGCTGCTATATTTTGGCTCACTACAACAGTTATTATTCACGTTAACAAACATATGAAAGCAAGCTCACTGAACCTTCAGCATCTGTGAGCAAACAATGTGTATCCAGTAAAACATAAGTAAAATGTAGTTGGTTTTAACACTTTTGCCTGGGACTGCTTGTTTAAATTCTGAACAGGTTCAGCCTGTTGCAGGTGGTCCAATGAAAAAAAAAATGCACATTCAGTATCACTCCAGCAGAATTTCTCCTACAGCATTGCTAACAAACCATTCTGCCATGCTGCTGTTTTATGCCAGGCAGAAAGGGAAACGTCACAGACTGCTGATTTATCCTAGATTCCCTTTTCTCCTATGAAACTTCTTGATATTTTTCTCACACAGCTTACTTCTCCACTTCATGCAACCACAGTTGACTTGAAGGAATGAGACATTTTACAAAGGAATTTATTCCACTATCTAGTTTTCACCGTGCAGATGCTATTCAGTAGGTACAAGGAGACTGAACTAGTTCTGATCATGGAGTTTGTGGTCAAATTAATTTCCATCTGTGGTGGCTTAAGAATTCAGATTGTGTTCACCTTTTTTGCCAAAATTATGTGTCTTCTCTACTTAGAGTTCATATATATGTCTGTCCCCTCTTTCAAAATACCCCAAACATAAAAGATACACATTTCATCATTAATGTATTTCAGATATTGAAAAGCTCTGTGTAAGGTCTCATCGAACTTACAACGTTTACCTTAATAATAACAATCAACTCTGTGAGTATTTCCAACGGATTGACAACCGCCTGTAAGATTGGCTCACTGAAGGCAAGGCCAAGAGCTATTAGCTTCCACAAGCTGCTCCCCAGCCAGTGCTCTGAGATGAGTTTGCTATTTTAACTTCTTTTTTTAAAGAAAAGACATCCAATATACATGTTTCATGTTATACCCAACAGAGCCATCTTTCTTCCAAGGCATAATGAACAGCAGGTTTTCATAGCAAAGCTGGACTGCAGTATAAAACAGCGAAGAAACCAGTCAACAGTTCTGATTAAAGTGGCTGTTCTCAGTACTGAGAGAACTGAATTTTATGTGGAACTGAATTTTAAAATAGCAGAAGGTGTTTTGCTTTATCCATCTAACCAATTTGCTTTTGTAAAAGGCTTCCCCTTTGAGGTCATTTTTGTCAACACTCAAGGAATTTGGTAAAAGTTAGCTGCAAGTGGGATAAATGGAAGCCCTGCATGCAGATCTCTTAGGGTTTATAGGACCTCATAAGCTTAGCCAACCATTTCCATAAATATTGCAAGGACATCATAGCAGAGGAACTGTGCAGAACCTCAGAGAAAATTTCTGCTGCAAAGCTCTAGCAAACATAACTTATGCCCAGCTTTTTATAGAAACTGACTCTTCAGCATCCTCCTAGGTCAGTCGAAGGAGCTACTCCCCTAAAACACAGCCATTTTGTAGCAAAGTCTTCTAGAAGGTTACACCTCCGAATGTTCCTGCTAGTCTGCAGCTTGGTGGAACAGGGAGCTAAGGAAGGGGTCCGTCCTCTACATCTCAGTATTGCTCCCATGCAAGGAAAAGTTACCTAGCTTTCCCTGTCAGCTGTGCACTCCAGCTCTAATGAATGCCCTTTCCAAGAATCATTAATAAGAAATCTGTGTCCAATCATTTTCACTGTCAATCTGCTCCTCTTGCAAAGCTGGTTTTCATTCTTCTGAGGGTACAGGATGGTGAACTGGGAGATGCAGCCTTGGGAAAATCACCAGAAGGAATCTAAGTGAAGATGCAAGCAGGTCGGCAAGATGTGTAATCTCTAACAATTCATGTTACTAGGATGCACAATGCTAGAGCCCAACAACTTTCCATCGCCTGCCTGAAGATTGCTCTCTATCACAGACGGAAGAAAAAAGCAAGAAATCTCTCCTATTGCAGTCAAAGTTCAAAGCCCAGCCTATTAGCTCACATCAGTATCAATTTCATTTTACATTAATACATAATATTGCTAATGCTTCTCTGTGGATTTCTCACACATCAGAGGCAGCAAATCCATGTTTATTTAACTAACAGGATGCAGCCCAAGTCTCAATAAATTAGTTCAGTAACCCCAGCTTCATCTGGTGCCTCATGAAGTTATGTGAGCGCCAAATACAAGACAAAAGCAGCAGCATTTCCCACCCCATGCTGTGAACAAAAGGCCATTAATTCACACCTAATTCAGGTTTCCTACAAGAGTCAAGCCTTATCTTGTCTTTCGTCTCCAAAAAGCTGGATTTGTTACCATACTTACTCTTCCCAATTTCACTTATGTGGAAAGAAGCTGCATGGCAGTCTCCATGCAGTGTTTTAATTAACGCGTGTCTCTCTGACAATTATTTTACTGAAGTTTAAAGTCTCACAAAACAAATTGCCATTCCAGTGACATCCTCATTCATTAAGACCATTTATATGTGTTTTGACTGCATCTTTTACAGCTGCAACAATAAACATACTGTTGAAAAACTGCATCTTTTATAGAAATCACAATTTAAGGGAATATTTCTTACCGCTGATGTGTTTTCTTTTTTACAAAAAGCATTTTTTATGAGGTGCTCAGCATTCTCCACTAGATACAGACCATCATATGGGAGATCAAGGACAAAAAGGTAAAGTGGAGAAACCACGGATGTCAGTACTAACTGTTCATCTTATGGGAAAACTACAATGAATTTTAAAGGGTGAAAATTAAAGTGCATTATCACAAACAGGTTTCTCTCTAAACTAGACAGTGATACGTAGCTGAAGAAACAGCCCACTGAAGCCCAGAGTGCATGTATGACTTTGGCTACCATTCAGTCTTCTAAACACTTGGAAAGATACCAGAGTGATCTGGCACAGAATCAAGGTGTTGGGGTTTTTTTCTCGTTTGACCAGCCTCTATGTGTGTATGATAATATTTTTACAGTAAGATGTATAAATCCCTGGTGATTATTTAAGGATATCGTCTAGTCTTGTAATTGCTGTCGTCTCTTAACAGCTGTATGTTTGATTGCATTGCTTCTGGGCTAGAACGGTTTATCTTGGAGCTCCATCTACTGATTCGAAGGTGGCAGGGCATACTGGAAACCATCCTACACAGCTTTCTGACAGACCTTAGGGCTGTTCCAAACCAAGGTAAACTCCCCTACAAAGGCCAAATCAACACTTCGAGAACTACTGGTGCATGTAGCAGGGCTATAGCTATATTCTGCCATCACTGCAGCTAACTCACGCTTTAGTTTGACAAGCATCAAACTCTGCACTGTCTGCACACTCAGCCCCTTATTTCCACATTCTTATACTTCCCAGTGACAAACTGTCCATCACATATCTAAAGCTACTTCCCAGGCTTTGTAGTCAACAAAGGGATCTGTTTTGGTCCCAGGTTCTGAGGTGAAGGGAACCTTTGTCTAGGCTGGCACAGCAGCACCAAGTTTGAGAAGAGCACTGCACGCACTGAGCACAGTAGAATTGACATAACATGTGTCACACACTGTCATGTATCTTTAGAAAACAAATACAAATATATCCTCTTTCAGTAGAAAATGAAGTATATCTGCACAAGATTTTGCTGAGACAGCTCCACCTTCACCTCATTAGGATGAAATGAGATGTATCAGAGTAAAATCATTGTACTTTAGTCAATATTCATTTTCATTAAGGATATTCAAGAATTCTGATTGAGAATAGTCACTTAAGCCATCATTTTAGGTATTCAGCATGGAAAGCACTTCAAATAGGTTTAATGCCAGCTCTCTTTAGAAAGAACTGATTTTTTTCCCCAAATAAGCTATACCAGATTGTTTACAGAGAGGCCATGGAAAACTAAAACTGTATGATAAATAGAAGACAGTCTGGAAATGAACTGCAGCTGAAATGTCAAACACTGAAAATAATGCAGGCAAAGACTTTCTATAAAATTAACTGTGTAGAGACACAGCAGTTACTGTCTATTGAAATCTGAGGCTATATTTATCCTATTGTCTCTCTATTCCAAAAATGGATGAGATGTGGTTTGTACCTCCCTGACCCGGCATCTAGCACTGACGGGAGAAGTTGCAAGAAATACTTAATTTTGCAGCTCTGTTGCTTGCGTCCCTATAGCTTTACACAAAGCAAAGTGTCCACATCGACTTAGTCTTTTGCCATCCCAAACACAGGTCACAGCCTAAGAATGAAAGACGTATGCATCATTGCAGTGCACAACGAGGAGAGAGCAGCGACGCTCTGCACCATAGCCCGGGGTGCCCTGCTGGACTCTGAGTTTCATGAGGAATTCACTGCAGGAAGAACCCTGGCATTACTCTAGCTGTGAGAGCGCTGCATGCAGCCTTCTGGCAAAAGAGAGAAAAAGGGACGTGCAGGGTCAAAGGTGCACCATTTTGCCAACAAAGAGAAAGAATGCTACAGGCAAGTGCAGATACACCTGACAGCAAAATGACCCAGCCAGACATTACGTGCACTCACATCTGTCCAAACTGGAGTTTACCTAGAGCAGTAAGAATATTCAAAGAGGAAAGCTAGGACATTAAAAGTCTCTTGGAGATTTGTTCATGTAATAAAGCACAACAGAAATCTTTTTGTAGGGTTGTATTTCTATCCCGCGGTCTTTACTATGAATTAAAATATCATATTGTGTGTTTATACAGACAAAGACACCCCCAGACTCAAGTAGAAGATGAAAACTAGGCCACATGTAATCAAAAAGAAGACTGAAAAACGCCTAATTACATGTTTTACCCCTTCTGAAAAGTAATTTATGTATGTTTCTTTTGCTATCAATAATGACATTAACTAGAGTCTTTTCAACAAGAACCCAGTAAGTCAAGGGACCCGCAGACACATGTAATGTATTCTGAAAACTAGGGCCATGTCGATAGAGCGTGCACGCACACTGCAGCAGTTTTTTGCTGGATCTACTGTGCTTTCTGAAACAACGCTTCCCACTCTGTTCTTTCCAAATGTATTTTGCCTTGTTAATATGCCCAAAGCACTGTAAGCACTGAAAGCTTTGTTGATTTTACAGGTCATAAGAACAGAACCAGCAGTAGGACAAATTCATCACTGCAGCCTTTTCTTCCTCCTCATCAGTTTTGCTTTGGTTCTGCCCTTGCACAGAGGTTTAAGAGGAACAGCACCTCAGCTTCAACCAGGGAAAGCCCGGGCTGGCAAACAGAATCTGGCAAAGCCATGGATGAAGTTGTCACTGCTGGATTCCTAAGCAGAGCCAGTGGTGCCAGGGCCTGTCAGCCCTTGCTGCACTCCTGTCCCTGCCCTTTCATTCTCACAGAAGCAGAGTTTATAACCAAAGCACATAAAAACTCTGCAGTGCCAGGCTGTGGAGGCTGAAGTAACCTCCTGGCTCAAGGAGGGACTGCAGAGCAGAGTGCTCTAGGACATATTTTTAGGAGACTATAACCCCCAGGTTTAGTCCATCTAACTCTCACTTTTGCCCCTTAGTTTTGGTCAGATTAAGCCACAGGAGACACCAGCTGCTGCCACAACCCTGGGCACTACAAAACCAGCAGGGGCCAAGTCATTAGCTGTGCCTTAGACACTCACAATGCCAGAACAGCTACAAACCACATCCTCAGTTAGAAGAACTAGCCTTTTCCTCAGTGGCTTCTCCCCTTGAGGCCTGGGATCTCCCCAGCACTGTGCCTGCTCCTCCAGTGCACTGCTGCCCTGCACCTTCTGCCAGGCTGGTGAAAGCTCTTTTATTGCAACCTCAGGGTTGGCCATGTTGTGCTTCCTCTGGGGCAGCACCACCATGAAGATTCCTGCACGAATCTCCAGCAATGGCAGCTGCTGCTTGATATGTTGGGGTGGCCCTCGGTGCTCTTCTCTCGCCCCAGCTGTACAGGGCAGAGACAGAAGGCCTGCAGACAAGAAGATTAATAACAGCTCTCCACTACACAATGCCCATTTCTTGGTGTCCTTTTTTCTGTGTCTTCCTCTTTTTGGGGGCATTTTTCACTTCAGAGATGCCTCAGAAAGCTGGCATCCCCAGTGGCAGCACTGAGCTCCCCCTGAAGCAGCCGTCTTGTCTTTCCTGCCCCAGCCTCTTCACTGCAGTGCAGTGAAAGGACTGGGAGCAAAGATGGTTCTGCCAAGGCACCAGGCAGGGACTCCTGGATCATCCCAACCAAGAGATAAGAGGGAAAGCTGCTGTGAAAATCTTCCTCACATCGCCCTGAGGAACACACGAGCCAGGGAGACTGAGCTGAAGGCTGAGATGGAGTGCTCAGAAAACGGCAGCGGCACTGCATGGCAGGGAAGGAGCACCACCGGGGACATGGCAGCACAGGGTGGCAGGCAGAGCTTTCTGCTGCCGCAGTGCTGTTTGCTTTAAATGTAAATATTGCAGTTAACCTAGACTTTCATTGCTCAGACACAAACAACAGTGCAGGGTGAGGGGATGCAGGCAGCGAAGAAGCATCATGAAAGGCAGGAGCTTTGCGGGTTCCAGGTGTTTCTGAGGGGCTGAATTTGAGGAGTCAACTGCCCTTGTGGTTTTGACCAAAAATTCCAGGTGACCTGTGCCCCAGTTCCATATTTACATAGAAAAAGGCTCAACTTTCAGAAAATGCCAGTGTAGGATGTTCCTTGTCTTTGTAGTCAAATCACTCTGATATCACAGAATCACAGAATGTTGGAAGGGACCTCCAAAGATTATCCACAGCAGGATCCCCTAGATCAAGTTGTCCAGGAATATGTCCAGGTGGGTTTTACACGTCTCCAGAGAAGGAGACTCCACAAACCATCCTGGGCAGCCCCTTCCAGGGCTCTGTCACCCTCACCGGGAGGAAGTTCCTTCTCATATTGATGTGGAACCTCCTCTGTTCCAGCTGACACCCATTGCCCGTTGCCCTAACATTGGATGCCACTGAGCAGAGCCTGGCTCCATCCTCCTGACATTTGTCCTTTGCATTTATTGAATAGTACTGGTCCCAGTACCGACCCCTGGGAGACTCCAGTAGATATGGGCCTCCAACTAGACTCAGTCCCATTGACCACTACTCTCTGGCTTCCATCCTGTAGCCAGTTCACCGTCTCCCTCACTACCTGATTGTCCAGACTACACTTCCTCAGTTTAGCTGTGGGAGACTGTGTCAAATGCTTTACTGAAATAAAGACAGACGACATGATGCTCTGCTTTGCTCTCATCTCTCTACCTGGTTACGTCCTCATAAAAGGCATATGTGAAAAGATTTAGTACCAACATTTGGAAGCAAATATCTGACTGTACACTGAAAGCCTCCTTTTAACTCCTTTGGGAAATCCAATTATGCTTTTAACAGTCATTATGTCTGTCCTGTACCTGTGTTATTACGCACACCATCTGCCTGCACCTGAACATCTGGGAGCCAGATCCTGTTCTGGAAAAACATACCGCTGTGATCCTTTTATGAGTTTCCCCTTGCTGTTGACTATATTTATATCAATTTGGCATAATTTAATGAAATTAAGTAGAGGCTTTTATTTTTTACACTAGTGAAGAGTCAGAACAGACTTTTCTACATTATGTCACTCTAAAATGATCACAAATAAAGCCAAATTATGTCTTTAATTATTTTCATGACTGAAAGAGATGCATATCAATCACTTTGTCATTGCTTTTGCTTGGTTTAGGACTGCCCAAATTGCCTGCATAAGTATCAAAAGCATCAGAACCATTTTAAAGCACGGTATTGATGATTGCTCTGTTTTGACAGCAGGTACTTTAGAGGGTAGTTCTTTCTGAGCAACATGTCTGTTGTTTCATGAATTGCTATACAGTCCCAAGGGTCCCCCACATACATTCTCTTTTTCTATTAATTACCTACTGTATGACTGATTCAAATCAGAGTGAAAGCCCTGAGCTTCTCTCATTTTGATTTCATTCTGTAAATCTAACCCTTTTTTCCTCTGCTCCTGCACGTGTTCACTTCCTATCTTTCATTGTTTTTCTCAAGTAAGTCTTTTCTTTCTAAACTACTCCTCATTCATCCCACTCCTAGTCTTTGTTGCTTCACCACACACTCTGTTCTTCAGGTTTTGTTCTTCTCTCCTTGTGAACTCCCCTTTCATCATAGACATCAGTGCGAAAGGCAGACCCTACTCCATCTTTTCTTCATGCACATGTGCACGGAGTTCAATCTGAGAGAAACAATAACTTTCTTTTTCCTTTAATATAAGTTCTTTACATCTTACTTTGAGACTTATGTGCAATTTTCTGTCGGGTAACATAGTATTGCACATTTTCTTTATCTCCTTGTTGTTGGGTACACAGTATGCCTACACCCCCCCACCACCCAAATAGTAGATGGCATGACACCTACTCAATAATTTCCACACAAAAAATCAAATACAGGTACAATTTAAGAAAAAAAAAAAAACTCCACACAAATCAGGATATCCCAGGATCTCCTTCTAAGGCCTTTATTTCACTTTTGCTTTATGTGAGTTTCTTTCACATCGGTGGAGTGGCCATTTGCTTACACCCACTTTGTGACTGGTAGCTCAGGGTGGAAGCTGTTGTCATATGACAAACATAAATCAAACTGACTGTTCCAGGTCAATCGATTGTCCATTTGTTAGGACAAATTACTAAAAATTATACTGTCCCAATTCACAGCTCTAGCCCAGTGGCTCTTAGGAGCCTTACCCTGGAAAACTCACAGTAATTATAACCATTTCCTAACTAGCCCACAGGAACTCACTCTACCCTGAGAACTCACTTACTTTAGCCCATGAGAAGCCATACACAATCCTAAACTCCAGCCTGTGACGTGCTGTAATTCCCAAAAACCCTAACTCTGTCCTGTGGAGTTCAGAGGGCAGTGGAGACTCCTGAATGAAACAGTCTGATAACAGACAGAAATCCCTAATTCTTCAAGGCATTTGATTGAAGTGGTTTGTTTTCATTTCTTCCATTTGTACTTCAGAAACCCGGTTATTTTTGGATCTATTTGTATTCTAAACAGTGCACAGTCTGATAGAACTGGCACTGCTAGCACAACAACATGCAGGGATGCCTGACTGTTTCTTTCACTTTGCAGTAAAGTTTATACAGCGAATTGGCTGTAACCCCTCCCCCCCCCCCAAACACCCCCTAACGACTTTTTAAAAGTATTATTATTATTATGGCAAAGCCTAATAATTCACATAGAACTCAGATTTATCAAAGCACCTTGATTGGGGCAACGAAGATGATAAAGGAGGTGGAGCACTGTAGTCTGGAGGGAGGATATTATTGTAATTCTTAAAGGATGGATACTGGAATCTGTCGTATTTAATATTTATGGTAATGACTGTGGCACAAAAAGGGTGTGCTAATGAAATCTTGCTGAAAGCAAACACTAATAAAACAGAAGAGGGTTAAAGGCTCATATAGGCAAGAAATAGAAACTGTGACAACTGGAACAGCAGCAATGGAATGAAATTTAACAGCATACAATGTGTATGTGAAAAACCAACAGCAGGAGCTCAGCACTCGGAAACCAAACGAAGAAGAGGTGTATTAGTTGAACATAGGCTAAGTGTGGAAAAGCTAATCACTATCCTAAAATGTTCTCTATATTGCTAGTAGATACATGAAAAGATGAATGGCAAGGCATTCCTGAAATCTCACATCAATTACTCATTTTTATTCTCCATATTTGAGTGCTAGGACAGGTGTAAAGCCTGCTGTAAAATAGGAATGCTCCCCTTACTGAGATACTGAAGGTATGTCAGCTTCTTTCCTCAGGCTTTATCACATCAGGAGGATTGGCCCTGTGTAATTGCCCGTAAATACCATATCATCCTTTATTTACCACTTCAACACAACTATTCCTCTTAATATCTAATTTTTACAGTAATGGGAACTTGCATAGATAAGATTTCCTATAGATAATGATGGGTTTATTTCCTTCTTAGCTATTTGTTTTAAACCCGTAATGCTAAACAAATAACTCTTGGGAAAAGAGAGAACTAAGATATATGTGCTCAGTGGGACTCGTGTGCATTAAGAATATACACAACTATTTCATTCAAGCTCTGATGCTGTCTTATTCCTTTATTAAAGAAGATGTAATGACATTGTTTTTAAATTGTACTTTCTAAATGCTGTGGGTTTTTTTAAGATACAGTGTCTAATTACTGCATATTTTATATCTACTCATCTATCCCTGGATAATCATTTAAAATACAGTACTGATTTGTATGGCACAGACATGCACAGAATTTCTACTAAAGAGCAAGGAAACCTTTGGATGTCTTCCAGGAAATATTCTGTGAACATTTCTGCCAACTGCAAGTAACATTAACTATCATTAACACGTCAACCTTTAAAAATACAGTGTGCTCAAAAAATATCAAACTTGTTTGGTTTTGCATGATTTCTGAGGCAAAGAATGCTAAAGTAAAATACAACTACTGTAAATATGCAATTTCAGTAAACTGCACAGTTGCACACTTTAACCAGGAACACTTATTATCTACATGTATTAATTCACTTTAGTGTGTGTAGCCAGGTTAGCGTTTTTGTTCCATTAAATGCTGACAGATACATCTGTTAAATATATATGAAAAAGTTTACCATTGCACTGGGATGCAGCATGATCCAGTTTAACACACTCAGATTTGTTGTTTGTGGAAAATAGAGGTTCTATGTTAAAAGACTGGAGTCCTAATAAATTTCAAGCAACAGTAATGTTGTGTGTGAACCGATCAGACTGTGAAAGCTGTGGGCTCAAAATACTTTGAAAGCAAACTCCCTTTCAGAATAAAAACATTTCAGGTGGTAGAGGTCAAGGATGTCTGAGGTAAACCTCAGCATACCCTACAACACGTCATGCCCAAATGAGACACAGCGCATGGGGCTACTGTACTGACATGTCAAAGCAGGTTTATCTCAACCCCTCCCAGAAATGCAACTTTGGTCCTCAGTTTAGATGTGCAGTGGAGGTAATTTTGATAAGATGTCAAGCCTATAGTATTTTGTTTAAAATAAAAATATATGGTTTTGCTAGTACAGTTAATTTAAAGATGTGTGTGTCTATATATATATATGTGTAGAGGGAGAGGACTGCTGTTGTTCAGCGTCAACTAGGGATCATTAACAAGGATTGTTATTCACCATCAGCCACCAGGTAGCAATGACTTGCCTCCACTGCTGACCTTGTAATTTCTTTCATTTCATACATACTTAGCATGCATGGGAAATAAGCATAAGTCCTTCAGGCAGCTCTGTTACAGTTGTGTACTGGATGAGTAAAGGCTGTATGGTCTGCTCCTGGGCATTCAGCTGCCCTTTCATTTCTTCCTGCTGGTGCTGTTGGTGGCTGCCATGCCTGCCCAAAGCATGGTGCTTTGCAGAGGCTGGACCTCAGTGCAAAGCAGTCACCCAGAGGAACACTCTGATGCTGAGAAAAAGCTAGTAAGAGGGGTCTGCCTGGAGGAGTCACTGCTGTGTAGGTCAAGCTTTCCAACAGCACAACCCCACAGCAAAACACAACCTTTTCTGACAGTTAGGCTCACAGCTTCAGGGAAGCTGAAGAGATGATTTGGTGTCTTTTTCTATTTGTTTTCTGGAGTTGATCAAACTAAACTTTCCTGACTTAATATCACTTTTGTTTTAGATTCAAAGGCAACACTGCTAACAACCTGATTCTGTTATTTTTGCACTTCATAATAACCTGTCTTGCACAGTTCCATTCATTGAGATGGAAGTCTGATTTTATGACCATGAAGTATGAAGTGCCAAGAAAAGGCACCTCTTCGGTTTTCCTCTTGCTCCCACAGTGAAAATACTTTAGTATGGCTTCACACTACCATCCTCTCATTATATCTGTCAAAGCTGCAGGTCAGCTCTCTGCTGCTTTCATGTCGTCTTTGTCCATAGGCTCTGTTACCACAGATGATTTGCTGTCCACTGCTCAGTAAGTCATTCCTTCTTTAATTTGCTGCATCAGGACAGGGAGGATGCCCTATCAATGCAGTCAGTTTATTTTCTATTTTGTTTTCCACTTTCCATATTGTCTTAGTGGACCTCAAAGTTCCAGGACCCAGTTGAGGCAGCTCATGAACACATTTCATGTTGGAAAGAGAGAGAAATGCAAATTGTCTTAATCTAACAGGAAAGTAAATCTGTCAGAGGATGAAGATTTACTTCTTGGATTTGGAGGCAAGGTGTCATTCCTTCAATTTGTTTTTTTAAGTTTATATTTGCAGAAATCCTCTCCAGTGAAAATATACCTCAAATGCATGTACATATGCGTATAGGGTATACAGATATAATCTGGAAAGCTCAACTACATTGGAAAGATTCTGCTTTCATAGTCCACGGAAGAATTTTATGGAAGTAATATAGAAGAGAAGGAATGTTTCTCAACAGCCTCCTTCAACAGACCTGGCTTGAATCATCTAATCTGAGTTTGTCCATAGCAGTGCTTGTTTTCTTTTCCCCACTAGAAATCATATTTTACTTCTAACATAAGAGGTTAAAGAGCTTTATCATCTCTCTGGAAGTCTATCAATTTCCAGTATCATGCGCAAAGAGCAGATGGCTATGTGCTATGGCCTTGAATACCAAAAACTGACTCTAGCATGCGTGGCAGAGGTTAATCATCACCGTTCTTGTCTGTCCTCTCAGCAAGGTAAACATTTAGATGATAGCCATCATGCTACACTGATAAGTAACTACTATGCAGTCATTTAATTTTTAGTTGCTTCACTGAAGTATCTGTGAAGGTCTGGGCTGAAGAGGAAGAAATTATGTCAAACAGTTGGTTTTAGTTATTTTGCATTGTTTAGGCTCCTTCAGATATTCAGAAATCTAATTCAGATGTGGGGTGGAGAAATGCAGTTAGCAAATGTGGGATATCTACCAGTGTTGACACTCACAAATGGAATAATCCTGCCCACAGCAACTACACTTGGTGTTTGTGGTAGTCTTTCAGCTGTCTCCTGCCTCATCCATCTATTAGCATTGCTTTCATCTTGCTGGCAATGTAATATGACAATTTCAGCACAAAATAGGTGCTAAGCAAAGATGACTCTAAATGGGCCACCTACTTACTGTGGGGAGCGTGACTGCTTCTGCATGAAATCAGTTTTTTGGTCTTTGGGAGAATTCAAATGTGATTTTGTGTTCTTTGTGTCTAAGAGCATATGACAAGAACTATAGCTGAGGGGAAGGAGAATGCGGACTCTGGATTAAAAATGTGTTTATTTCTTTAGGCAGAAGTCTGATTGACAAGCCCAGTGGTGTCCAGGCTAAAATCCACCAAATTTGGGAGCTCACCACAGTAAAATGGTGGTGTAACTAAGGCAGCCCTGCAGCTGCCACAGCACTAAGAGAGCAGACTGTTCTTTGGAGTTTCAGTTTATCTTTTTTATTAAAGGCTACAAAGGTGATTTCTTCTGAAAGTGATAATTATTAAGTTTCTTAAAAAGAGGACTATAAGGAAACATCCAGGCTTCAAAGATACAGTGATCCTTATCTACTGCAAACCAGCTGAACATCTTTGACAAAAGGTTTTCAGCACAGATCTATTTTGTTCTAGACAGGGATTTTTAAGCACTCCATCAGTAGTTTAGGGTAAGGATCTGCGTGTGTGTTAGTGTCTGCCTCGTCCTTTTCTCCTTAATACATTTTATTCCCTGCTTGTGTGGGAGACATATTAGTGCAAGTTAAGAATCTTTATGTGCTTTGTTTCCATGCTGGGGTCAGTTTCTCTCTTGGTCCACCTTACCCTTCTGGTACTCATGAAATAACCAGATCACAGACTTTCCAGTTTGATCATGACTGCTTTTCCCCTAAAGATCTTGTTACAACAAATGAACAGCAGTCATTCTAATAAAATCCTTATTAATATTTAAGAACTAAGTTTTCCTGTTATATATTTAAAAGATCCACAATTTTAAGAGCTCATGCTTTATTTCAGTTGTGTTAGTTAAAGATACCAGAAGTGCTTTATATAACTTTTATACATTTTTAAGGTTTTAAAGGTATGTATGAACTCCATCTAATTTTCTCTGATCATAGCTTATTGCTTTACCTTTTTGATACAGCAGATGAAAATCAGCATCTTACTGTGCTCCATTTAAAACCTATGTAGCAACAACAAAAAACTCCATCCCTGTGGAAGTCCTGCTTGAATTAGTGGTGACCATGTTTTAAAGGACAGGAATTGACACGGAAAGAGAACTGAAAACGTGAACCTCTTTATATCAATTTAAATAACTTAACCGGGGCCGGGTAGAAAAATGGTGTGACCCAAACACATTGCAGCCATTCAGAATCTCAGGTTAAATACGCTCTAGTGATGTTGAATTGTTTGAGTCCCACACCTTTCCACACATTTAAAAAAAAAAATGTTTACTGCAATACAACTTCACCATGTAGAAAGGTGGAGAATACAGTCCACAGAAGTGACTCAAACGGCTTTATCCATTGTCACATGGGCTTGCTAGAACTAGAAACCCTCACAGGCGTGTCAGGAGATGGCTGAACCCTGCACTGATGGGTATGCACCAGTGTTAGCTCAATGCTGCAAGGAAGATTTTGTAATATAGGTCAGTCAGGAGATGTTTTCAAGGCTCTGATGGTTTTTGTAAGGAGGGTCTAAATAAGAGGATGGCTACAGAAGAAAACATGAAGCTGTGCTATCAGTGCTGCTTAGTAAAATGATAACCTGCTCAAGATGAAGGAGGTGGAGCAGGAGCAGTCTGGGACGATGCTGGAGATGCTGCAGCGCAGAGCTACAAAGATGACTGAGGACTGGAACAACTGCCTTATGAAAAGAGATCGAGAAACTTGAGAAGAAGGCTACAAGGGGATTTAATCACTGTCTATAAATCCATGAGGGCTGGGTATCAAGAAGAAAGGAATCCTCTCTTTTCAATGGCATCATACAGGACAAGGGGTAATGGATGCAAGCTTGAACACAGGAAGTTTCACCTCAATCTGAGGAAGAACTTATTTACAGTCAGGGTTACTAAACATTGGAAGGCGTTGCCCAGGGAGGTTGTGGAGTCTCCTTCTCTGGAGATGTTTCAGACCCAACCAGATGCGGTTTTGTGTAGTAGATTTAGGCTTTTTAGGTGGTTATGCTTTTCAGTAATTTGTATCCTGCTTGATGCACAAGGGTTGGCTCCAATGGCATTTGAAGGTCCCTTGCAACCCTAATAAACTGTGTAAACTGTGTGTAAATTGACACTCGGCAATGAATGGGTGCTCATAGATATGACATGGTTAAAATGCGAGTAGGATTTTTTGTCCCTTGTGAAAAGGAAGTGAAGCTGGCTGTAAATAATGCAAAAAAGAAATGAGAGGAAAGCAAAGAAAGGCACCACAGATCCAGAACAATTCTCACTGAAGGCTTGTTTGTAACAGTGGGAAAAGATTGCGTACGTGGAGTTCAGAGGAAATGACACTGCAGCAGCCTAAACTACAGAGGAGGAGAAAGAAACCTAGTTTTCTAGCCGTGTGGATGGACATAAGAGACATGAATGGCGGCAGAAGAGTGTGGAGATTATCAAGCTTTTAATAATAATGTCAAGTATTTCAATGGGTGAACACACCAGGGACATACAAGTAGGTGAAAAACGCTTCTTCCCACCAACAAGACAGCAAGGAGAATATTGGTGTTCCTTGGCAGTCTAGAGAAGATTCCTTGCCAGCCTCTGGGCCAGACCTGATGAGTAAGGGATCAGAAATTAACTACCAAGTTCATCAGCCAGTGCAGGAAGCCACAGCAGTCTCCAGGAAAACCCAAAAGTGAGTGATGCCAGAAGATCAGATGCCAGTCCACAGGTGAGTCAAGGCATTTGTCATGACTGGGTAGCAGAAGGGGGCTACACATG
Source organism: Phoeniculus purpureus (assembly GCA_028565055.1). Classification (NCBI taxonomy): domain Eukaryota; kingdom Metazoa; phylum Chordata; class Aves; order Bucerotiformes; family Phoeniculidae; genus Phoeniculus; species Phoeniculus purpureus. The sequence continues at coordinate 14,894,947 of JAOXOE010000698.1, forward strand.
GAGTGGTGGGACAACACCTGGCTAGTCCTCCTTGGGCAGTTCTGCTTGCGCAGGTAAATGTCCTCATGTTGATTACGCCAACAACTGATAGCCATAAACATGAGGATAACCTGAGATGATAATGACTTGCGGCAGCACATAACGGACACTTCCAAATGACAATGAAAATTTTTGAAAATAGGATTTTATCTTCAGATGTGATGACTTAAAATATCAAAAGTTACTATTGTTATGCATAAGAAAACGTCTATTTTGCACCAAATTTGTAAATATTTGTTAATGGAGATCTCCAGCTGAACAAATGTCTTGATTATGTTGCTATTGCTCTGTGAAATGTGAGAGCTAAGCAGAACGATTTCCCTGCCAAAAAACATTTACTGCATAAAATGTTAGCTAGAGTGTCTGAGAATGAGGAAAACCATGAAACCAAATTTTCTGCTCTTCAGTTTAACAGCCAGTCTTTTGATTTGTTCTCTTTTAGCTAAATCACTGGGGTTTTTCACAGCTTCATGTGCAGAGTGAACTGCATACCAAACCCACACAATTTATGATTCAGAAGTTGGAAAGAAGTAGAGACATTATAGCTATCAATTTCAATAACATTAAATCAGCAGGTTGCTTTTCTTTCATTTTGGCAAGATAATTCTTATAAATTCCTTTCAAATACAGAACCCTGTACACATTTTTATGGTACACTCCCACCATATGTTACATAAAAAGCTGAAGTAAACTGGGTAAGCCTTAGATAAAAGAGACTTTATTGTGCCTCATTTGATTTCACATAAAAGTATAGGAGAAAATTGTAACAGACATGTGGCTGGACCCACATCCAATTCTACATCTCATTCCAAAAATTTATTTTGAAATTGTTCCATCTTCTCTGCGTGATGGTCTTGATAACAGTGTGTGATAAGCTAACTCAAGTGTATAGAACAGGATTGGAATAGCAGGAGCCTTTGAAATGTGCACGGAAACAAGTATTGACCTCCTAAGCAGAGTAAAATGTTCACTTCCTTCGAAAAGCAAGTCCAGCCTCGCTTCAAATAAACTATAGTGAGAGTATAAGCAATCCTGAATGTTTAGGTGAAAGTTGTACAGAAGAACTTTGGAACACGTGGTTTATCAGTGGATAAACTGTTACAGTCCATGCCTGCTGTACCTTTTTGAGAGAGGAGCTAAACTTATGTGTATTTGGGTAAACAGTGAGTAATAGTGTTATGTGACCCGGAAAATCACTGGCAAAACATACACAGCCTCCTTCTCCTCTCCACTGCCTAGGTATCCAAATGAACACGGACTGTATATCGATGGAAAGAAAGAACTTGGGTTTTTTAAATGTGTCATGCTTTTATTCTATGGCAAAAATGCACATCCTCGACATGGAGCATAACATTTGGACCATATCATCTGTCTATATTTAATACAGAGTCAAAGTTTAGAACTTTCATGGGAACATCCAGGCCCTGGCACAAGCACCACTCGAACACTGCATTTTAAAGTCACTTCTATTGAAGGCATCAATCAAGTGAACTGGGAAGAAATGATAATGTTTTCAGGTCAAGATCTTTAGCCACAATGCACGCGTGCCCATGTGCACGAAGCTGGCATTCTAGCCAGCACTTTAGAAGGGTCCTGGGGAAAATGGTCTGTATCTGAGGGCAGGGAACTGTTGCTATTTGCACCTGTGCTTTGTCGCCTCTCACTCTCAACATGAGCTGCTGTGCATCAAGTCCAGCACTCTGTTCCTGCAGAGCTCTACAGCGATGCCTCCTGTTTGTACCTGGGCAGATTTGGCCTTGCTCCTGACACCTGAATGCACGGGTTGAAAGCATAAAAGCAGCTACCAAAGTGTCTGCAACTGGGACAGCAAAATCTTTAGGCTGGGATTGCTGCTGTGCTGGGTACTGTAAGGATTGTGTGCATTTGAGGATTTGGGTCTGAATTGCTTTTGAGAGCAATGTGCCAGCATTGCACTTACAAAGTCTCTCCCCAAGAGATTGAGTCTGCTGGAAACCTGCAGGACTCAGATGCAAAGTCCTACTGGGCCTTTTGCAAATCTAGACTGAGCCTCAGGGGCTTGCAGGGCACAGGGACTGCCTGCTCACTGCTACAGCAAACCAGACTGTTGCCCAATCTGTTAAAGGTCCTGCTGTGCCAGGGCCTCACCTGCCAAGATGTTGAGAGGTGCACTCAAGTCTTGCAGGAAAGTTTGCTCCAAGAGATGAGCTTCTACAAGGCTGCTGCTGCTGTTTCAGAGCCGCAGATAGGTGTTACTTTGGTCTCCTGAAACTGTTAAAAAGACTTCTGGACTACTCCATGTTTAAAGTTACTCTATTTAATGTAGAAGAAGGTATTGTCATCTCAGTTTAAAGCAGAATTAGCTATTGCATGTGAGAAAAATCAGTAGTCCTGTGCCTTCCATTGCAAAGTGGAGACTTTCTGGAAATGGGCTAGTGTGCAAACCATGCTTGTGTAGCCACCAGCAGTACAAAATAAGTGCTTTCTAAGCAATACTGTAACTAGGGCATTCCTGCATTTCTAATTGAAAGCCTGTCTTTGTTTCCAGAATTCCAAGGAGAGGAGACAGGTCTTTCAAATGACATATGCTTTCTGCCTTCACCTCAGTACCTTGTTTTGGTACAGTGTGGGGATGTTTTCTGTTGAGGCAGCCGCTCCTCCTGATGAAGAGAAGCATGCTGCAAAGTGAAAGCAAAATGGGACTAAACTCCTGTGCATGTTAGAAGCCAAGGCACAAGAGGTAGGAAAGTCTGCATGTTAAAGTTTCCAAAGACAAAACTAACATATCAGGCACTACTGTAAGGGACACCACATTTCCATGCACACCCCACCCATTCAAAACTCCCCATCTCTGCAGGAGGAAGTGCACTAAACCCCACAACACCATCCACCTGCTTTTACAGACAGATTCAACACTCTCTCTCTTCCTGCAGCCCCCCACAGCTGAGGTCTGGCTCCAGCCCACACCATGCCTGGGTGATGGGGAAGAGGACTGCAGTGCAAAGGCAGCTCCTGTGCTCCCCCCCACCCCCACCCCGAGCATTTTAGGATGCTGAGTTCAAAGCAATTTTACTCTAAAAGTGAGTAAATAAAAAGGGATAGGCTAAATCTTGTTTCTCTCCCCACCCCCTGCCGTAGTCTCTCCTGCCCCACCTTCCCAGCTTGCTACATTCTGGGGAAGCAGTGTTCATGCTCCATACAAGACCCTGAGGAGCCAGCTGTGGTGTGCAGGGGTGCTGAGGCACAAGCGAGGTGCCATGGAGGCTGAGGAGGCTGCAGTGGTGGCAGAGAAGGCAGCACTGCGGACCCCCAAGTGCTCCCGCTGCCGTAACCATGGCTTTGTGGTGCCCGTGAAGGGCCATGCTGGGCAGTGCCCTTGGAAGCTGTGCCAGTGTGACAAGTGCTCCCTCATCACTGAGCGCCAGAGGATCATGGCAGCACAGAAGACCCTGAGGCAGCAAGAGCCTGACCCCCTCATCGAGGCAGCCACAGAGCCTGTTCCCCTAGCTGAAAGCTCTGGAGTGGCTGCCAGGGCAGCTGGTGCCCCTGAGCAGAGCATACATGAGGGCATGAAGGGCACACAGCCCACTGGCAGCAAAGGCAAAGGCAGGGGACCACCACCACCTCCCAGCAGCTCTCCCTTATGGAACTATGGTAAGAACCTGTCCCCAAAGCCTCTTCCCCTCTTCCACCATCTTGCTTTCTGCATTCATCCTCCTATTCCTTCTATCAAGTGCTGTCATGTGGCAGTTCTCACCCACTGATTCCTGAGACTGCTCTCTCCCACTTTCCTTTCTCTGTTGTCTCTCCCACTTTCCTTTCTCAGCTTGCAGGCTCTCAGCTTGCACGTGCAGTGTGCAAACCTTGCTTTTTTCATTTTGCAGCATCTGCACCACAGGCCACAGGGGTCTGCAGCAGCTCGAGCAATGTGCTCAGCCTTGCTGTTCGTTGCAAGGTGGAAGCTTAAGCAAGTGGCTTTCTGCCTCAAATAAGGCTGGGAGGGAGACCGCACTGATCACTGTGCACTGCAGGTGCTTGGGCTTGTTTGAGTGCTGTCTGCCTGTTTATAAACTAACTGGCACAAGTCTCCAGCATCAAAAAGGCTAAAAAAACTGAACAATGTCAGGTAAATGAAGAAGTTTCTACTGCAGCTGTCCAAGCATTTTGTGTAAAAGAGAGACCTTTTGGCCTTACTAGCTGTAGCAAAGACTAAACCTGGCTGCTTGGAGTGAAAGTGCAGTTAATGTTTAAGAACAGGACATAGATTTTGCAGGTAGGACAGTTGTATGGTCTGTTTCCTCATAAGTGGCTTCATTTAGTAGAGACTCCCGTGTGACTTGTCTAGATTATTACTATTTATTCCATTAAATTCATATGATTTACTGTAGTAATTTTATGGAAGTTCCTACTGACTGCAGTATTCATTAGTCTGATCCTCTAGAGAGTTGGCAGCCTGCAAAGGCAAAATGCTCTTCTAGAAGACCAGATGAAAGACTCATTTGAGGCATCTCTAGTGTCAGTAGTGAATCTGACCATAACTGTTTCCTCATTTTTTTAGTTTTGTTTCCTAAGAAAGTAATGTTTGAAGGTGATGCTAGCTTCCCTTAATAACATGTTTGACCTGCTGGTCAGTGCTTAGGGAGACACATTATTTTAGTGCTCCAGAAGTCACCTACTCCTGAAGCAAATTCTAGCTAGAGGTTGTGCAGACAAGAAAGATGCTATTTGTATTCAAATAACCACTCCCTTTTTCCATAAGACTTCAGAGAGAATATTCTGGGTAAGAGATAAGACACAGAGGCAATAACCAATTCCCTCGTATGAAATTGTCCATGTGTCCCTAAAACTGAGCCTTGCCTGTAAATTAGCTTAAGTGGCCGGTAGGAGTAAAGTTAGAGCTCTGTTATTTCTGTAGATTTTTGTTTTAAGTTCTGCTAGAGTTGAAAGCCTTAAGTCTGTTTTGCTGTTCCTGCTGTACTCACAGAATAAAGCCTTCAGGCAGTGCTTCACTAAGGACTAGCTCTGCCGTGCACAAAGCAGGAAAGGACACAGGCTGCTCTGCATTGCAGTATCATCTACTGCACCTTTGCATACTTTAAAAATAAACTCCTGAGGCGCTAAGGATGAAGACCAAAGGGCCAGATTCTCCTGCCTGCAAGTGGAATTTGGTCCTGCAGCTACTTCTGCTAAACTCCATAGAATTATGTGAATACTTACATTTCTCTTTTTCCCATTGTTTCCTAGCTCACTCGGCTTTTCCTCCAGAATATGTGGTCAACCCAGAACACTTGGAGAAGGAGCCTCCCAAAATGTACCCTGGGTGTTCTGGGGTATATCCTTACCACCCTTTTCCTATGGGATTTGCCATCAGTGAGTCACCTCCAGGGATACAACTCCAGAGAAGCTTTCGGCATATTCCTAGCAACTGTGGGCCAGGGAATGCAGCTTCTGTGTCAGTAAGTAGCAGTCAGCATCTCTGGCAATACTATCTTTACTTTTAGCTGCCTTCTTGCTGTTAAGTAACCCATGAAAAGTTATCCTGCTTATCAGTTACTTAGTGTTTTGACACATTCTGCTGAAGAAAGCATCAGCAAACACTGATGCTAATAGCCTGGCGTGGGTCCAGAAGCAGAAACCAGCACAGAATCATCATGGCTGGAAAGGACCTCCAGAATCATCAAGTCCAGCCCTCATCCCCACATCTCCCTACCCCTACACCATGGCTTCAAGTGGTCTAGCTACTCATCTTTTAAACGCCTCCAGGGATGGTGACTCCACTGTCTCCCTGGGCAGCCTATTCCAGTGCCCAACCACTCTCAGTAAAGAACTTATTCTTAAGATCCAATCTGACCCTCCCCTGACGCAACTTGAGGCCATTTCCTCTTGTCCTATCATTAGTAATTTGGGAGAAGAGGCCAGCATCAGCCTCACTACAACCTCCTTTTAGGTTGTTGTAGAGAGCAGTAAGATCTCCTCGCAGCCTCCTCTTTTGTAGACTAAATAACCCCAGTTCTCTCAGCTGCTCTTCACAGGGTGTATTTTCTAGACCTGTCACCAGCCTCATTGCCCTTCTCTGGACCCACTCCAGCCCATGCACTTGAAAGGGGACAGATTTTGTGAGGTGTTTTGAGACTTTTATCTCCTGCTAATATCTGCAGCAGCTTCTTGGAGTGATGGCAGTTGGACGTACGGTCGTGTTGTGTCAGCATAGATGGCACAAAATGCACACGGGGAATTTTTTCTTCCACATAGGACAAATCTACTGGGAAATGAGAGTGTCAGGGCTTGGCCAAGGCACCACAGCCACAGAGAATAGGGGTAAATCAGCATGGTTGGATATTTCTGTTTTGAGACACTGGTTTCTCAAAAACAGTGGAAAATTGTGGTGAACTTCAGTTTTTGTGTCCAGCTTTTGTGCACATTATCAGAATTTCCAGCTGCCATGTGCTGTTCTGTATGTATGAAGTACATCGTCGGTTCATGTTCAGCCACAATGATCTACCCTAAGACTACTAGATTTACTATGCTTGCATAGGAATTCCCTGCCACATTTTAGGGGTGTTGAGAAAGTGGGTGACTAGCAGCAGTCTGAGGATTAGGTAAATTATCCTGATGGGCTGCATATAGACAGGTTAAGTCACGCCTTGTTCATGTCATCACTGTTTTGAACTTAATTATCAACCCTCCTGAAAACAGCTAGAAAGGTCTCATACAAATTTTTATCTGTACCCCAGTACATAGCCAGATCAAAGGAAAACACTCCTGTGTTTCTGGTGCTCGTGTTTCTGAGGAATGGAAATACCTCTTTGAACATGGAATGAGTTTTATCATCCTCTAACAGGTCTGATAATCTACAGGGCTGTAGGGTACCCTGTGGTGCACACCAGCCTTCCAGTGTAGTTAAAGCCTTCACTGGGCTCAGGGAGAATCCATAACGAGCAGGAAGGGTGGTGTCAAGGAGGGTTTTTCTGGGTTGTCTGTCTTGGATGAAGACTTCCAGATTTGTTCAGTGTCGAGTGTACTGGGTCACTGATGAAGACGAGCTACTCTTGGTTTAAATCCACTGCTGTGATGAGATGCCGGAATGGGTAGTGAAGGCGTAGAAGACTGGTTCCAGCTGAGATGTAACTGAAAGTCTGAGAGGCTGCTGCTTCTCAGTTTCACCATGTTACACTGTGCACAGGCTTTGCATGCACTAATAAATTCATTGACATTGCAATATGGCCACAAAACAGACAAAATTGTAATAATCCAAGGTGAAAATTGAAACAGAAATTGTGTGACACTACAGATACGTCCTGGAGATGAAAGACGCTTTGCTTCATGTCTTTCTGCAGGCTCCAGATGGAGGTGGAGATTTCCATCAAGGATACTATGCTCCTCTGCCTCAGTTCATCCCACCAGGTTTTCTTCCTGGGATTCACTACATTCCGTCTCCCCTTTCATTGAACATCGTGGCTGAGACAACCAAGGAAGCAAGTGGTAAGGAAGCGTGAGATGATCCAGTTTTAACTGGGTTTCAGTGTCTAACCACAGAGGTAATAGCTCCAAGAGATGCTGATTCTAGATAGGGTTCAGGGGTTCCCACATCCTCATGACACCAGAAGTTCCAGGGCAGATTGTCAGCTCGTATAGCTCTGGGAAGGGCTGACATGATAATAAGCAGCTTGGTATGCTTAGGCTTGCCAGCTGACCGGCACCTCAGTCCCTGCAAATGTTGAAGGCCCCAGTACTCAGAATGATTCCAGAGTGTGATCTGTTGATGTTCACAGAAGGAAAATGCTTTTCCAAACAGCTCGTTTACAGGATATATTTTTAAAATTATTTGGCTTTGCTACAATTTTGGCAAAATGTTTTTAAGAAGTGCAGACCGACCCTTGGCGTGAATAACTCTTGTTCATGTAGAAGCCCTGCGCTTTAACTGCTGTAAAGGGAGGACTGAATATGCAAAATCTCGAGTAGTTTTATTTAATCTCCCGTGATTTTCAGTGTCTGGCTTAGCTTAAATCGTGGTGCGTTTTGGGTCTCCCTCATGTGATGTTTGTTGTTGTATTTGCAGTTCTTTCCTTTGGCTGCTAGCTGGTAGTGACCACAAGAGGGTAGAGCTGTTCAGAGAATTAACTGCTAGCACTGCACGAGTGAACAGCCAGTTTTATTTTAAATTGCTTTTGAATAATTAAATAAATTAATTCTGATAATTAAATTAATTAGTTCTGATAAATAAATAGAACTTTATTTCTCTTCCTGAAGATGAGAATGAAACATTTTTAATGTTGACCATTTATGAAAGTGATCACAAGAATCACCCAGTGAAAAATCAAATCTCTTGGATAAGAGGGAGAAGAAATAGAGGAATATAACTGTCTCGTTTGAATTGAAAAGATGTTGGTGGTGGTTATGTGGGACAAAATGCAAGTTGAGGGGGTCTTGGCTCAGTTTCTCAAGAGCGTGAGGCTCACACAGTCTCATTTTCTGTTAATGTCAGCCCTCTCTTAAATTCAGCCAATTAGTTGTTTTCAGCCGATGCATCTGCTGTGACCACAGGCCTGCCCAGTACTGATGGGCGAGGGAAGCGGGTGCCTCCCACGAAATGTTTTGTTTGCAGCCGTGTCATGGTATTTGGCTGGCTGTCAGCTTGTGCTCGATTCCTGACTGACACGTGTGTACCTTGGCCAACAACCAAGTGCCTGCCAGTCAGCCTGGCAGCAGGCACATATTTCCAAAGCAGTCCTAACTACCTTCTTCTTGCTTGGCTGGAAAGCCAAGGAGAGGTCAACAGGTGATGTGGTGGACAAGAGAAACAGGAAGAATATGGCGTTGGGGGTGTCATCATCAAACTGTACCATTGTTTTAAGATGCTGCCTGAGGCATTAGGACTTTGATGCAGCATCAGAAAGGAGCTGCAGGAGTAGGAGATGTTGGAGGTGAAATAGTATGTGCTGAGCTTGAGGGGAAGAGAGGAAACTGGAGGCTGGCAGGCAAACCAGAAAGTGTTTGATGGAGTTTCTGATTTGAAAGCGTCAAATAGTCTGGACAATGCAGCAGTGGCGGAGAACCTGTAGGTTGCTGCAGCTGTTCTCTTGGAGCGTGTGGGAATGGGAAAGGACTGGTTTGCATGAGGAAAACAGAGGAAATCCAGTCACGTGTTGGCAGAGTGCATCCAACAATCACGCAAACAGGCAACTGGATAGAGAAGGAAGGGCATGAGAGCACCTCCAGTAGAGCAAAATGCCATCTAACGACCGCAGTCCTTGTTGTAAACCAGGGAAATTACAACCCAGGGATAAAGCCATAGGAAACAATTCAGCGTGCAGTGTGCTGCTCAGAGGACATTCTAGGTTTTTTAGGACTATGGAGAAAGTAAAAATTAATTCCACTACGTGGTATTTATGCTCCAGGATGAGTAGGAACTTGTAGTAGTGACACAGTGAGAGGGGGTACTTCTGCATGAGCCTGCCAGCGGAAGATCCCGAGGGAAGCTGCAGTAAAACTAATAACTCTTAGATTCTGGTACTCAAGATGCATGAAAACAGAAAAGCTGCATTGGGATGTATTATGATGGCATCGTGTCTTTTTTCCCAAGAAAGGAACTGACTCAAACCTGCAGTTAGACTTGGGAACATCCTTTCTCCAGAGGGGCCTCCAGAGCTGAGGTGAAATGGGCTTTCTGAGAAAACTGGTGCAGGAAAATGGATGTAGGAAACTCTAGCGGGGAGCAGCCAGTGAGAAGAAGTGTCTGTAATCTCTGCTCTGAATAGAATCTGGGATGAAGACAGATTTAAAAAATAACAAGTCCTGTCTGAAAAATATTTTCCAAGGCTACAGCTGCTGACAAAGAGATCTGGGTCAATAGTTGATTGAAGTTGAATGACTGAGTCCAGTTAGGTTTATGGTGGTGATGTGTAGTGCCGGCAGTGATGTAACACAAGTGCATTTGGTATTGACTCCTAACGTTACGGAGAATTGACAAAGAAAACAAACACAAAGTATGTCCAGTAAAACAGCCAGTACAGCATCTGAGGACAGAGCCTGCTTGTACCTTGAGGCTTTCTGAAATGAGAAGCTGCAGAAAAGCAGCTCCCAAGTCACCTGTAAGGAAACAAGGGAGTTTTTAATGCAAGATGGCAAGTAGATACTGTATTTAATGAAAATCCCTTGTTTGATTTGCAGAAGGGGTTATTTAGTTTGTCAAGGCCTTGGAGAACTCATGGGGAGCGTTACAAAGGCATGGCATAGATTGTGGTTACATGGGCAGATGTCTGCCTTGTACTTCTAGTCCAGTGCAGCTTCAGCACGGGCCACCTTGGAGCACTCCTGCTGCCTTTCTGCTCTCTGAAGGGCAGTATCTCAGTTCAGAGAGCTGCAGCTCTTCATGCCAAGCACCTTTGAATTAACTGGGTTAAAAACCAAACCGGATTGACAAAAGTCATTTTGCATGGAGTCTACCTCTGGCAATGTGGTTGATGCCAGGTGATTTGAAGGTGGAAACAACAGGGTTTGGGCATTGTTTGTTTGTATTTAACTCTAACCTTTTTCTATTCTTCATTTTTATTTCAGCTACTGAAACTGACAGTCAGGATTCAGGGGTGGTTCGTGAACCTGACCAACCTCCTTCATCCCCAGAGGAAACAAGCAGAGACCAGTCTGTATATTCTAAAGAATAAACAGGCTGGAGAAGAGCTGAGCAGGAGGCAGCGCCGTTTTCATTACTGTTAGTTAATACGAAGATACAGTGACACTTAGTCACTGAGCAGTCACAACAGCTAGAAGGGGGTTAGTTTGCTGCCTCACTTGATCATGTTATAGCTCCCAGGCTCACAGCTCTGCCTCCCTAGCATACTAAAGGTGTTGAGAGATTGCCTAGAAAACTAGGACAAAACACCATTTAGCATAATAATGAGTCAAATGCATACATACTACCATTTCTAATGGTAATGTTTAATTAAAATGCAAGTTACACTCATCTTGTGTTTTGCCTAGGGGAGCTGGTTTTCTATTAAATGTATTTGTTGTTAATGTTTGAATGCTTTTTAAGAGAGTTTTGTATAATTAAACAAGAGACAATAAATTGTTGGTATGGTTGTGAAGCTTGCACATGTATGTGTCATTTTCCTAGCCATATGTCAGATGTTGCCCTGAACAGCTCTATGTGACAGACTAGCCTGGAAAGGCTGATTTAGGCTTCAGTATTTTAGTTCCACAACTTCTGACTGCTGCAGAGGTGAGTGCAGTAAAATAAACGTTCTGCTGCTGCAAGTCCTAGTAATCCCTTGCTCAGCGCAAGATGTAAAGAAACTGAACTAAACTGATTGTTTTAATGTAGTTATAATCTGCTGGGTGGTGCTTTCCAGCACACAGGGTTTTGGGGGGACAGTGACTGAAAATGGCAAATGTTGAACTGCCAAGAGTCAAAACTGAGAAGCACGTGTTTCTATAGAAATTATCCGACGTACAGCTTGTAATTCGTGTACTAGATTTGCCACCACATCTCGGCTCCCAGGAGTGTCTCACCCCTCCTTTGAAAACTGACGTCTGCTTAGGAAAATTGGGGTGCTTCTTTAAGGTGTTCGGATAGAGAAAAACTCTTCCAGAATAAAATCATCTACAAACAGGAACAGTAGCACCACCCACAAGCAGGTTCCTCTGTGAATGAAGGGTTGTTTTTTATATGTATATAATGATTGAAGTAATGTGCATGATGAACAGTTGAATAGTCTCCGTCCCAGTTGAATAGGCTGGTCGTACTCAGTGTTGTGTTACTGCTTAGATCTCAAAACAAGATGTGCTCCAGCCCATCTCACTGACTAATACACTGTCGTTGTAGATATACTCCATATACAGTGCTGTTCTCTCTGGTTTGCTGTGCCAGTGACTGCTTCCAGATTGCCAGGCCAAACTCCCTTATTTTCCTTATCCTCCATCTTTTTGAACTATCGGTGAGTGAATCAAAACCTTTCCTTTCACTGTTTGAATGGTGGTGTGGCCATCCGGTAGAATCTCTCTCACTGCATTGCTGCAGTCTGCTGTTCATCTCTAGAAGGATATATGAGTTTGAAGAAAAACCAGAGAAAAGCAACTAAACCGACCAAGGAGATGGACAAGTTGCCTTATGAGGGGAGTTTTCAGTTTGGAGAGGAGGGAGTATATGACTTAGTTTTAGAACATCACATCAGCTGTGGGAAAGTAGATGTACAGACTTTGTTACTTCATACAAGGACAAGAAGATGACCAAGGGCAGAGGCGAACGCTGTCTGACCAGCCTGTCTTCTGTATGGAAATGACAAGTGTCTGCCCCAGTTTAAAGTCTTAACAGGTGAACAGTTACAACTGGCTTTCCTACAGCATCAGTAGCGATGCAAGTACTATTTAATATGCACATCCATATAATCAGTCAGCCTTTGTTTTATTCTAGGAAAAATATGTCCCCAGGTGCTTGCACCTACCTCCGCATTGCAAAGTGGGTGATTCTGAAAGGGAATTAGAGGGAGTAACTCTCCAGCTGACAGGAAGAATTATCTTAAGTGAATGATTCAAGGTTTCATTCTTCCACTTCATGCTCAACTTGTCCTTTCTAACCAAGGGAAAAATGCTTCTTGACAACTGATATTGTCATCCTGTGCATTTATGGCCTTCAAAGTGAATAATTTTAATTCCAAACTTTGTGCCAACCAATGTTTCCAGTAATTAAACTCTGTGATCTCTTCTGACTCCATTTATTTAAATAAATTACTTAGGGATAATGAAGTCAATTTGGATTGAAATGGAATGATGTGGATTAGAGAAGTCACACAGAGGCTGCTCCAGCCTAAATCATCCCAGAATTTCGTTGGTTTTTATTAAAGCCAAAGCCATGAAGACTTTGGTCAAATTCATAAAAATTGGCGAATAAAAGGAAATTCAGCTGTGATACCCGCTTCTGGAATCTTTCTGTATGCAAACTGCTCTGACTGCAGTGATTTCTGCAATATCCTTTATCATCATAGTTATTTTATCTTCCCTGACGATAAATACTCCTTCATAAATACGTCTGAGCTTTTCAAGATGTTGTTGTTAGCACCTGACACCCTTGTCACTCCTCTGTGCTCACTGCAAGCTCCTAGATCACCACCAATCAATAAACTTTGTTCATGCACTGAAAGGGAAAACCTGAAATTAGCACCCAGTTCTTTAATGTTTACTCACAACTGGTTTCACTACGCAGACTCACGGAGCATCATCACGTCCAGTGGAATTACTTATGAGGGTGCCGAGTTGACACCGGTGGTTACGTGTGCAAGCTTAGGCTCCAAGTTTCATATACAGAGGTGTCTGTGACACTGTCCAAAACCTCAGCTTAGTGTAGATTTGTGTTTTCTGTAGGAGCTTTGGGAAAGGAAAACAAACCCAAGGGATTCTAGAAGGATCACAGAGTATGTCCATTGTGCAAGCATGTGTAGGCTTCATCTGTCATTGCCCTGCAGCTAACTGCGAGATGTTAGCATTTCTGTGGTATCCGCTTCTACATCTGGATTGAAGCAGGTTTTCTTATGACAGTAATTACAATCCTCTTTTTAGGTCTTTTTTTTTTTTTCCTTTTTTCTTCTTGGAATTAGATGCACCCAGTTGGAAACCTCTGAATCCACAGCAAAACTATAGCTGGTTTTTCCACATCAATGAGTAATTAATTTTGAACAGCAATCCAAAGAAATACTTAATTGCCTACCAGTCAAGTCAGCTTGCTGCAAACAAAATTCTCCCTCCCCTTAAAAAAATAATTTTCATGACAGAGAAGTTCTTTATGATGTGAAACATACCTCCTTTGGAACAGTGGAAACTTTAATTAAATCATTCTTACAGGCAAGTGGGTCTGGTTTTCTTATTTTTTTGCCCCGTGTTTTACTGCTGCACATTAGCATTAGTCACAGAGTTTTATGTCTCTGCTTACCTTGCCAGAGCATAGGGGAGAAATCCAAACGTAAAGAAAGACTTTGTGGAATCCATTCTTGAAATCAGAATGTCACCACTTGTTTTATTGTAGCCCAGGCTGCTGAGATTGCTCCAGATCCACCACAGTTGACCAGCCAGTGATGGGCCCAGTCACCCACCTTTGTATTTTAATTGCAGATAAGGCTTTTCAGACAGAGTAAGCCTTGAAGAGCCTAGGCTAGAACATTTCTGGAAAACAAAAAACCCACCCAAATCAGCAGGTTTATTTTAGTATTCACAGAATCACAGAATCATCATGGCTGGAAAGGACCTCCAGGGTCATCGAGTCCAACCTTTGTCCTAGTATCTA
>JAOXOE010000698.1:14913229-14933087 GCA_028565055.1 Phoeniculus purpureus
CCCACCCACCCAATTTTAGCTTCCCAGCCATCAAAGCACAGTCAAAACTGCATTTCCCTGACTGTCAGTTCCTCTATGCATTTTTTAGAGCGCAGATGTAATAGGTTTTACAGGGAGTCCCTTTGATTCGTGCCAGCCCTGCACATTCTCATTCTGCCCCTAATCTCTCCTTTGTGGCACGCGGGCTCGGAGCGGTGGGCATGGATCCCAGCGGACACTGATTACCATCCAAATTCCCTTTTGGAAACGATCCCATCTGGCAACTGCGGAACCCAAAGCTTCGACCCTGGGCCATTGTTCTTCTTCAAAACAAGCAGATTCTACTTTATTACAGATTTAACATTTGGTGTGTTTTGCATTTAAAGCTAATTTCAAGTGCTATGTCAAAACACAAAAGCTTTCTCTGCTGACCCTCCTGTAAGGTTTTGTATTTTAAAGATGAAAAAAAAATTAAGCATAAACCCTTTTTCTTCTTTTTTTTTCCTTAATGAATATGTACAAAGAATTGCTCCTGAAGCTTAAATTTTGCATGTCAAGTTTCATCTGGGAGCAGATTCGTTTTTACAGCTCAGTTATCAGCTGTGCAAACAGGCTATTATTCATGTTTATCTGGCTTCTAACAGCATTATTGGCCTCTCAAAAATTTGCCAGGCCAGGAAAATTTCTGCAGGACCCATTTCAGAGAGGGAAGAAAAATGAGACAGGGCTGAACAGGTCCATGAAAGTCAACACAGCCCTGTGCATCTCAGCCATGGACCTGAGACCAGTGTAGTTACGTCCTGTTGCACTATCCCCCCAGGGAGGCTCACACCAAATGCACACAGGGTTTTGTACTGTGACCTCTCTCTCCCCATTTATCCCAAGTACCAATATAGGTTGGGGACAACCTGTTGGAGAGCAGCGTACCAGAAAGGGACCTGGGGTCCTGGTGGGCAACAGGATGACGTGAGTCAGCAGTGTGTCCTTGTGGCCAAGAAGGCCAACGGCATCCTGGGGTGGATTAGAAGGGAGGTGGTTAGTAGATTCACAGAACCTTAGGGATTGGGGACCTTGAAAGATCGTCTAGTCCAACCCCCCTCCCACAGCAGGATCACCTAGGCCAAGTCTCACAGAAACATAACCAGGCAGGTTTTAAATATCTCCAGAGAAGGAGACTCCACAACCCTCCTGGGCTGTCACCCTCACTGTGAAGAAGTTGCTTCTCATATTTATGTGGAACCTCCTACGTTCCAGCTTACACCCATTGCCCCTTGTCCCATCACCACATGACTTGGAGAAGAGCCTGGCTCCAGCCTCCTGACACCCACCTGTTGCAGTTTGAAAATTAACAAAATTTTCAGATGTATTTTCTACTTTTCCTTTATTTTTAATTGTGGTCTGGAACTCACCACACTCTTCACATATTTATAAACTGAGGGGCCCAGAACAGGACACAATATTCTGGGGCAGAATAGAAGGGGAGGACAACCTCTCTTGAACAGGGTAGATCAGAAGGGGGTAGTTAGCAGATCGAGAGAGTTTCTCCTCCCCCTCTACTCTGCCATGGTGAGACCACATCTGGAATATTGTGTCCAGTTCTGGGCCTCTTGGTTCAAGAAGGACACAGAACTGCTAGAGAGAATCCAGCGCGGAGCAACGAAGATGAGGAAGGAAGTAGAACACTCCCGTTATGAAGAAACACTGAGGGAACTGCATCTCTTTAGCTTGGAGAAAAGGAGACTGAGGGGTGACCCCATGAATGTTTATAAATATGGAAAGCGTGAGTGTCAGGAGGATGGAGCCAGGCTCTGCTCAGTGTCATCCAATGATAAGATAAGGGGCAACAGGTGTGAGCTGGAACATAGGATGTAGTGTTGGGGGATCTGGTTTAGAGGTGAACTTCTAGAGTAGGGTTGATAGTTGGACTCGATGATCCCAGGGGTCTTTTCCAACCTGAATGATTCTGTGATAGGAGATGCCACATCAGTATGAGAAAGAACTACTTCAAGGTGAGTGTGACAGAGCTCTGGAAGAGGCTGCCTAGGGGGGTTGTGGAGTCTCCTTCTCTGGAGACGTTTAAAACCCACTTGGATATGTTCCTACGCAACTTGATCTAGGTGATCCTGCTGTGGCACAGGGATTGGACTAGATGATCTTTCGAGGTCCCTTCCAGTCCGTAATTTTCTGTGATTCCACGATTCTGTGGTTCACTCGCGGTCACATGCATAGGATGCAGATGGTCTGACTGTTCTGTGATCCACTGTGGAGAAGGCATAGTTGGTATATAGGCCATGGCACTGCCTTGCAACTAGGTACAAGGTAATAGGGCCCTGCATGCACACAAACTCTGTCATAAACCCTGTTCCTCATCAACTGAGCCCTTCTTACCATTCAACCCATCTAGCATATCTGACATGTGGATGATGATAGGTCACAATTCACAACTCATATCCCCCACAAAATGGCCAAAGTGCATAAATCCAGCCTTGATAAAAGGTGTCCAGTCATATCTCCCACAGTGGTGTTCACAGTATAAATGTTTCATGGAGAAATATTGCTGTTCTTAAGTGAGGATAATCTGTAAATCTCAACCTTGAAATAAAAAAATATTAAATATTAGGTGCCTTAGTGTTATGACCGATGGATGATCTGTTGATCAGAACACACCACATAGACTTGAAAGTAAAATTTGTGTCAATGGCAGCAGGAATTTTTTCTTGTGCGTTACATTCTTAAGAGTTTAGTAACATGAGGTTATTATCTTTCTGAAACAGATACAAAAATTTGAGTAATCTGACATCAAAATCTTCCCTTAACAAACAGAAATGCAGTAATCTCTGAGGGATGCTGTTTTCATGGATTTTCTTACCTCAGTTTTCCACAATACCAAAGTATTTTCAAATCCATTTTTAGAAACTCAAAGCATTGTACATCTCTAAATGAAATGTAATCTTTTGGCTTTTATGCAGCAACACTAGTGAGTATTTCAGGAGTCTTTTAAGACCAACTGCTTTGTTATCTTTACCATTAATATCTGAATTGGTTATGGTCCTTGTGTAAAGGTTTGTCTCTTTAGGTAGCTTAAATGGTTCTTTTGTCAGCCTCTTTATTAAACATGCAGAAATGTGGTATCATCCCTTATGAATAATTAGACCAGCATGGTTGGCTCTCATAACATTTTTGGATTGCCATTGTTCTCATGTTAAGATAAAGCCCCTTTGTTTGCTTCAGAAATGTCTGAGAATGCATCCGTGTTCAAAGGAAACTCCAAGGGCAAGACATTGTGGTTAAACTATGACCACAGTACAACATGGTGGTTTGTGGTGTTTGGGGGTTTGTTTAACCAAGTGCACAAGGATCCAGAGGTAAAAGACAAACAAGATGGGTGACTTTGTCAAGGAAAAGACCAGTCTGGCATCTTCAGTCACCTCTGTTGTGAGGTGAAACACTACCATGTTTCTAAACAACTACGGTACAACAGGAACCACTGAAGTCACCAAAAGGTGTCTTAGTCCCTACCCAGTACTTTTCATGATCGAATTATATTTTCATTTACAGTATTAATAAACCTCATTATGTGAGATACCTCCAGCAGGCTGACTCTTCATTTTCTTTCTTAATTTCAGACAAAATAGTTCATGTATTCCAGAGAACTAAACCAGGGAGAATATTTTGTTCCCCCACATGAAACGATAGAACAACTAGTACCATGTAACTGAAAAGGCTTTGGATTTTGAATTAAGGACTTCAAGTGAGTTAAAAACCATAAAACTTATTTATTGCACACAAAAACTGTGCTATGCTTACATTATAAATGCTGCTAATCAAGCACATACAATGGCGTGGTTGCCTGTGAAACAGTAATTCATTTGCTTGGTACACAGGCTCCATGACAGCACTGTAAATGACACTGTCACATATGCTCTTTTCCATAACACTCTTACCTCATTCAGTGCACAGAATGAACAATGTTCAGCTAATGTGTAGCTTTCAATAGTTTATTTCCCCTTCATTATTCACTTTCATCAGGCATTATTTACAGCACGCTATTCACATTCTGCTTTGGAAACAGAATTATTCATTTCTTCATAGGCTTTTCTGTGGTGCTTATCAGAACAGTTTGAATGCTTGAAACTTCAATGCATCCATTTTCATAAACTTCCTCAGATGTTAAAGTTATAGTTTGCCATTTTTACAACACATGAACTGCATTAGAAGTACCAGTTAAACTTGCATACCTAACACGTGCTGATTGAAACCCATGTTTTTAGACGATTACAAAGTATTTCATATATTCAAGATTAAGATCCAACGTTTTAAGCTGGAACCGTGTTTGCTCAGTGATTGCCCTGGCATCTTACTTGTGCATCACACAAAAGAAAAGGAGAAGACAAACTCACAAGTAGAAAACAGCCTTGAAAAGTTTTGTCTGATGCAAGGAGGATGCTAAGAATCAATTCCCTCACCCATGTGAGGATAAAATCCATTTACGTGCTACCCACTTGCCACAAGAGAAATGTATTGCAAACATCACTTCCCTTCTGCAGTTTGCTGCCTCACTGGCTATGTGTTCTTTGCTTTCTGCAACAGGATGGACTGGTGCTCATTCACTACAGCTTATTGGTTTATCTCCAGAGCACGCTTCATTATATTAGTTCTTAATGAAGCAAAGGTATCAAACAAGAAAAATATGGTGTGATTACAGATTAACAAGACTCTAGTGTGTAAAACAGCTAGATTAGGGCTGCACAGGAGCCACAGCAAAGGTCAAATATTGTCATTTTAGCATTCCTTTGTCATAGGTTCTCTAAACATAAGTATGCAACATCCATGTTCTTAGCACAAACCACAGACATAGCTGTTAGCCCCTCAGGCTCTTAGTCAGGCAATTTTTGCAATTTTTGAGGTGTAAGAAGAAGAGGGAGACAAGTGCCCAGACTGACTTAAAGTATCCCATAACTGCAGTTAAGCCCTGCTCAACTAGAGCAGACCATGCTCACTGCACACACAGTCATAGAAGGTTTTGACAGTGATGCCCCGTCAAACAACTTCCAGACCCAATCCATGTGGATGTTGAGCTGTGAGCCTGCAGATGGCCATGCACAGGTCAATTCAAACATGCAAAAGTAACCCCCAGCCAGACTTTAAATGACAAATATTCTGCTCCTGTAGAGTGCTTCTACAGCTTAGAGCTATCCTTGGACTCTCTGGTCCTGGGCTAGAAACTGAAAGTTGTTGAGTAACAAAAGAGTTTGGGAAACTATAATAATAGAATCACAGAATCATTAGGGATTGGAAGGGACCTCGAAAGATCATCCAGCCGGATCCCCCCGCCACAGCAGGATCACCTAGACCAAGTCGCACAGGAACACATCCAGGTGGGTTTTAAACATCTCCAGAGAAGGAGACTCCATAAACCCCCTGGGCAGCCCCTGCCAGGGCTCTGTCACCCTCACTGTGAAGAAGTTCCTTCTGATATTTATACTGGTTTTTTGTGCTGAGTGCTACAATAGATTGTTTTGCATGTTGGTGAATCACGTCAGTCTTCAGTGTAAGTGAATTTTCCCATCATACAGTCTGTCTTAATAACCAGCCACAGGGAAGTTTGGACTGCATGAATGGCAGATGTGTGTTGGTTATGTTGGCTGAAAGGAGATGAGTCTGGGGCAACAAACACCAAGAAAATTTCTCATTGTGGGATGCTGTCTGAGAAGCTGAATAACTTACAGAAAAGGTCCAGCTGGGTGCATAGACAACTTGGATCTGCTTTTCTAAGCATTTGCAGTTGTCTATGAGTCAGAAACATGTATCTTGAGAAGTGCTCTAGGCTTCTGGAGAGGAAAGATTCCAACTCAACTTGTATCACAAATCCACCATCTTCTCAAACACATTCATTGTAAAGAAGTGCATGGGCAACCAAAGGAACAGCTCAGATAATTTCCTCTTTGCACACATATTGGAGAGCTCCTGTTGGGAAACACAACAGCAGCTTTGAGCTTGCTCCAAACAGCACTTGTTGGGAGATACCAGATTTCAAAACAGAAAAGGGGTGTGAAGAAACCCAAAGCCATCAATACCCCTTCTCTACATGGCAAATGAGTCATTCCAAGTAATCCCACCAGCAAAGTTTACATTTCAAAGCATGGAGGATTCTGTTACAGACCTGCTAAGAACCAGCAGCACACAAAGTTACTGGAGTTACTTCAGTTCAAGGCAACAACTTTGCACATATCAAGATTCAGCCTAGTTTCGATGATTCAACAGTGAGCAGGTATTCTTGGTGATAACAACGTCACCCCCCCGCCACAGTGGGCTTCCCAACACAACAGCAGAGAAGACACTTTTCTGTTTCCAGGTATGCTACTTCCAGATGCTCCAGTAACACAAAGTAAATCCATATGACCAATTCCATATGGCAGCACCAGTCTGTGGAACAGAACAGTACAAGATCTGCAGTGAAGAGAAGAGGAGTTGTTTTGTTTCAGATGCTGCACATGCCAAGCAGGGTCTGGGCTCTCTCTCTAGCAGGAGTTCAGCAGACAGCTCTGCTGCAGCTCTGAAAAATGTGCTCCTGGTCTGCTAGTGGCACTACATTACCAATCCAGTGGCTCCAGGTTGAAAAATGATGGTAGATTTGTTTATTTGTTTGAACATAATGGAACGCTGACTTGTAAGCAGAAGTCTGAATGACAAATTAACCCCTTTAAAACAATTATTTGTGAATCTGCAAGTACGGCTGTTTAGAAACACGGATGATCCCTATCAGCACATCTCTGCTGAAGTTGCAGTGAGCTGTTTTAGATTAGCCTTTCTTTCCCTGCTTTATCATCCTTTAATAACAGCCTAGATCTCATTTATATGGGGCGGGCATGTCTAGAGACTTCACTGCATTAAATTAGAAACTGTATTTCCATATTATCTGTGACATTCAGATGCACCTCTATTGATATTTTTTCCTTGGTTAATTAGGGACTGACTTGAGTATTAGCTTCTAGTCTGGCCTTCCTCTCAGAGGTGACAGTAAGCTCTACATTCTTTCCACGAGCAAATATACATCAACTCTTACAATAAGTGTGTAATTCTTCTTGCTATACACTTTGAAGAATCTATCTTCTGTCCTGTCTTCCAGTAGCTGTGTTTAAGTTTTGCTTACATCCACAACATCACATAATCTGCACCAGATTTCTGTTCTCTGAGGAGTCATAGAATAGTCAGATTGGGAAGGAACCTCTGCAGATCAGCTACTCCAACCTGCTCAGAGCAGCGTCAGCTGGAGCAGGTTGCCCTGGGCTGTATCTAGTCAGGTTCTGAGTATCTCAAAGGATGGATCCTCGCTGGGTAACCTATTGGAGGGTTCAACAACTCTTATTAAAAAAGGTTCCGAGATTCATATGGAATTACCTACAATACAATTTGTGCCACTCTTGCCCTGTCTACAGGGAGCAGTGAGGCCTCTGTCTTTCTCACACAGCAAGCCACTTTATTAAAAGTAAAAAAGGAAAGGAAACAAAAAGTAAAAAACCCAACCAAATAAAATAAACCCCAACTGCCAAACCCCAAACCAGATTAAACAGAACTCATATTCAGTCCTAAATGCATCTTCGATGGTGTGACTAGCTCCTGTGTTCCTGGGTGTCTGACTTTAAACCTCTGAGTATCACGTGCACTTGTGTGCACTGAAACACAAATCCTGGCTATCGGGAGGCTAACTAAAATTCAATATGTCAGTTCCCCTGGTTATGGCATTTCCTAATGTTACACTGCAGAGGAGAGCTGCCTGTACTGGGCACTGGTGAGATCACACCTTGAGTATTGGAGTCAGTTTTGAGCACCTTAATACAAAGACATTGAGGTACTGGAGTGAGTCCAGAGAAGGGCAGCAAGGTTGTGAAGGGTCTGGAGAACAAACTCTGTGAGGAGCAGCTGAGGAAGCTGGGGCTGGTCTTTCTGGAGAAAAGGAGGCTGAGGGGAGACCTTACTGCCATCTGCAACTACCTGAAAGGAGAGTGTAAAGAGGTGGGGGTTAGCCTCTTCTCAGAAGGAACAAGTGATAGGGCAGAAGGAAATAGGTGATAGGATCACCGTTTCCCTTGGTGCCTGATGGCATCAGATGTTAGCTAAATCCATAGGTTGCAATTCCAGCTATAAAATCTCTTCTGGGGATGCAAATACACAGATGTCTCTCACTCTTCTAGCTCAGATACCTTAGACTCAGCTCACCTGTCATATTGCTTTAGAGAGAATTAAAACAAATGTGGAAATGGAGGAGGAACTTATCTATGGGAACTTGTGTAGTTAATCTTTCCTACCATGCAATTTAGCTATGTGTGAATCATATGACAAAACTACTCAGCTATGGGTGTCTTTAACAATTATATGTGAAGGACTAAAGCTGTTGACACTATTAGGAGGCTTTTGCACAGACAATAGAGCAATACGTGTGTGTGAGGAGATGCGCTCTAAGCCAGTGTCAGTGCCCAGGTCACTAGTGCCATGCTGCACAGCAGGGCTGCAGTACCAGGACAGTGGAAGAGTCTTTTCATCCAAAAGCTCACTGACTACAGAGCATGACTAACCCAGCTGCCATTTAGTGCCTCAAATTGCTCCCAAAAATTCCTATACAGGCATAAAATATTATTACTAATGTTCTCCTAACATAATAATGACCCAAATCAAAATGTATTATAGCAGTAATGCTTTAAGAGACCCCTGGCACTTAATCAGGTTAGAACTGTACAAACTTATCTCTGCTAGACCCCGCAGGCGTTTGTATCAAGATGTCAGCAGTGAAATGACCATGCAAGTAGCTTTGCTGTACAACAAGTTTTATTTTGTTCACACAAGTCAATGAAGTGTACAGTGACTGTCACAGCTCTTTGTTTGAAAACAGCAGCAATAGGGCAGACTACACATGCAGCTTCACAAAGCATTAATCAGTTGCTTGCACCATTTAATTACCATCTCTCATTTTACGTTTTTGATAAAGAATGCAATGGAATGAAATCCTAAGCATCATTTTTATTGTTATCCTATTTGGCTTCACCAAAATTGCATAAACAAGTATAAAATCTCGACATATTACAGCAGAGTTAATGGATCAAGGAAAAATTTAATAGAAAATAAAGAGAAGTGATTAAGGAGTAAGATGACAAAGCAATGTGGCTATCACGCAGGTTTCCTAATGGAATAATAAAGTATCCGTTCTTTTCACCCAGCTACTTAGATTTAAAATCTCTTTTCATCCTCTGTACTTATTTATTAATAATCCTCCAGCTTGCCTGCGTGTCCCCCTGAAGAGGCAAGAATGGGGCTATTCTTGTTCATGGTTTTCCCAGATTTGTACAAAACAGGAGGTTACAGAATACAAACTTATGATGATGGCATTAGCAAAGGAATAGAGGAGATATAAAGATTAAACTACCATAGAACATGTTAAGGAGCAATAATGTAAAAGCAAACAGTGCAGAATGGAGCACCCATTGCTTCTACTGTCAGAGTCACTGATAAACTAAAAATGACTTTGTTCTGAAGGAAGGAAAAGCATGAGACTCTCTGACTGACGAGCTCTTAATGGGGATTATAAATATAGATCTCTTTCTGATGAGATCTGCAGCAGTGCTTGCAGTTGCCACTTAACAGGACTGCACTGGAAACAAAACGTATTAATGATGCTAATAAACACACAAAGGAGATGTCAAGATGTTTTTTATCTGTCCTATGAAAAGTGACACGGAAAAGCTGCTCAGGACACAAGGCTGTAGAGTTTAAAACCGGATGAAGTATGCACTAGTATCAATCATGAAAAAAACTGCTGCAGTCTATAGCCCATGAATGTATAGAAAGACATGTCAGAGAAGCTGACAAACTACAGAGAAATGACTGCTTCTGTGCTTCCAGTAAATCAGAAGTCTGCCTCTCCTCCTCCCTTTGCTCTGCTCTCCTCCCCACCACTTTCCTGAGTAAAGGGGAGAACTAATTTATCCATGCAGAACTCCACTGGACAGCACCTCCATGGAGAGGGACCTTGTAGTTCTTGTGGACAATAAGCTATCCATGGAACAACAGTGTGCTTTTGTGGCCAAGAAGGCTAATGGAATCCTGGGATGGATCACGAAGAGTGTGTCCAGTAGATCAAGGGAGGTTTTCCTCCCCCTCTACTCTGTCCTAGTGAGGCCACATCTGGAATCTTGTGTCCAGTTCTGGGCTCTCCAGTTCAAGAAGGATAGAGATCTGATCGAAAGAGTTCAACAGAGGGCCACGATGATGATTAGGGGGCTGGAGCACTTGCCTTAAGAGGAGAGATTGAGAGATCTGAGACTTTTTGGCTTGTAGAGGAAGCTACGAGGGGAATAAATACATGAGGGCTGGATGTCAAAAAGATGGAATGTCTTTTCACTTGTGCCCTGAGATAGGAAAAGGGGCAATGCATGTCAGTTGCAGCACCTGAGAGAATCATCAGTGAACAACCAGAGACAGCTTCAACATGGGAAGCATGAAAGACTGCATGAGTAGCATCAGAGAGGTCTGCAGAGGTTTGCCCTTGCTCTTACTGACCATAAGTGCATACACTACATAAATTCTGGTTTAGTGCAGCATCCTTCCACACCAACCAGCTCATCTTTTCATACATAAAAGTAAAGCAGGTCCAGCTCTTTGTGTACACAAGCTAGAGGTTTCCACAGACAGTCCCTCTCTGATTACCAGGCAACAAACAAAGCAGGTCCAGCTCTTCACATACAAGCTAGAGGTTTCCACAGACAGTTCCTCTCTCATTACCAGGCAACAGCCTCTGCATAGACTTAGAAGCTTTTCAGGATTCAAACAGAAGCACTTGTTAGCCAGGCCCATTCTGATACAGGGTATGAATTGATGCTTCAATAGGGCATCAGGCCAGGGAATTCAAGATGCTTTTCCTTTTACGCCAGTCTAGAAAATAAAGATTTTCTCAGTTCAAGCCATAACACAGCCCTAACAGAAGGTGGGAGACAATACCAGAATCCTTTATGTCAGTCATCCATTTGGAATCTGTTCAGAGCAAGAAACGCAGCTTTTTTCTTTTTGTCTTTTCCTTTAAATGCCTTTATTTTTCCATCCTTTCATCTGTCTTTTTTTACCTTGGGTTCCCAGTACTTTGGGATAATACAGAGGGACACGAGTCTCTCACAGAAAACGCTGCTAATTAGCTTATTTCTGTATTCGTCGCCAGATCGGCCATCTAGAGGGCAACGCAGCTATCAGGCACTTCAGAAGAAATCCTGCTCACCTCAGTTTTGGCAACGTGTTTGCACCAATCTGTCTTGTGTTTTCTTCAGGGTTTATAAAAAGAAAGAACTGAGACAGACTTCTCCCCTCCTGTGGTTTATCTAAAGAAAATGATCATGTATTTTGAATTGATTCCAACGGGACTTCTTATGGTAGAATCTGGCCTCATAAGCAATTGCCCTTCGCCTCCAAGTAAGGAAGAGTTTTAAAAGAAAAGATTTTTTGTGCTCAGATAAGGACCCCTGAAAATGTCATTCCAGAAAATTAATGCAGCAAGACCCCAACTTCCAACATACAGAACCAAGAGGTCAGTTATATTTTCCAGTACAAATACTGAAAGATTCTAATGTCACTGTTTCGTTCACGGCAGCGGCTTGTCATCTTGCCCTGCTCAGTTTGCCTTTATGTTATTATCCAGCTTGTTTAAATGGTTCTGTCTTCATTAAAAGATTAAATTCCTCTTCAGTCCCATGGACATCCAAGCCTTTTGAAAGCTAAAGACTGCTTTAGAGTGTCATTGATGCCTAACATACCCACCAGCTATGGTAGGACCCACAGCATAGCCCCACTGTCAATCAATAGCTTTTGCAATACAATAACAACACGAGTCTCTGTTTGCTGCAGAGATTCCTAAAAAAGAAATAGTTTCAAATAGAATTCAGTCCCAAATAAACCATTGTCTGAACCTCAAAGAACAAACAAAAGACATTCCTAATGGTTTTTGCCTTCTGTCCCTCAGTCTGGGGTCATCAGAGCATTTAGAAGAAATTTCAAGAGCTTTTTGGAAACATTCTGAATGAGCAGTGAGCTGTCAAATTTAACCAAAGTGGAAAAAAATAGTCGATGCATCTTTCAATAACCTTGATAAAAGTTATCTCTTGTCTTAGATTCATAGACTCATAATGACTGGAAAGGACCTCCAGAATCATCAAATCCAACCTTCACCCCAACATCTCCCTAACCCCTAGTCCATAGACTCAGGTGCTCTAGCTACTCATTTATCAAACACCTCCAGGGATGGCGACTCCACCACCTCCCTGGGCAGCCTGTTCCAGTGCCCAACCACTCTCTCAGTAAAGAGCTTCTTCCCAAGATCCAATGTAAACCTCCTATGACACAACTTGAGGCCATTTCCCCTCATCATTAGTAATTTGTGAGAAGAGAGCAGCACCCATCCTATAATTCAAGGTACTATTTTGTGTCTCCCGTGCCATATCATACCAGAAAGAAAAGCACCAATAGGCTGCAAGGAGATAAACCTCTGAAGAAAATTAGGAAAAAACACTGTCAACATTCTCTTGAGCAGCTTCTTCCTTGAGAGTCTCCTGGACCAATTCTTCAAGGCTCAAAATGCCTCCTTGGTTATCTACAAACTTAAGCCCACAAGTCTAGAGTTACATCTTTTTACAAATATGTATCAAGAAAATACGTTAAATTTAATATTATATTGTATTATTTATTTGTTAAGTATCAACAGCACATGCATATATCATTTGACTTACAAAAGAAGGAACAAGCCAACATGGACTGTTGCTATTTGCTGGTGATAACAGATTTTTGTCCCTCTAGACTGATTTTTATTCCGATGCTTCTGAGTTTTGAGTCTTACCATGAGGTTTGAGATTCAAAGAAGCACAGCAAGGAACAGAACACATTTGTCACTGCTTTTAGCAGCAGAGGTAGATGTTTGTACTGTCTACTGGCTAGACCCTGATACAGAATACGTGGTACAAATAGCCAATCGATTAAAACATTTCATATGGAAAACAGCACCGAGGACTGACATAGTGAGAGGTGACAAAATATTACTTAGATGTGGCAAACCATGCAGGGGAATGAAAGACAAAGAATGGTACCTCCTTGCTGGCTTTGAACTAAAGCCACATAAAGCAGGAGCTTAGTACATTCTGAACCAAAGTCACGAATAATCTGACACTTCTCAGAGGACTGTTGATCTTGCTCGACATTGAAGGACAGTAAAAAGTTTTCCCTAGCGACGGAAGTGATATAACTGCCTCTGATGCTGTATTTCAGGCTTGAATTCCTGGAAGGAAGTTATTTGAAAGTCTTTTCAATTCTAGCTTTCTTTCCCTGCCTAAGCAATTCTTGAACACTCTCGCCACTATATTTCTTTTATATTTTATACAAACATTTTATATTTCTATTTATTTGTGTATTTTCTGCCAGCTCCTCCTTTGCAGAAAGTGGCAAAAGAGGAACTTTTCATGACAGAAGCGTGCAAGTTGCTAAGATTAGTATCATTATTTTTTAATCCTTTTTCTCAACAAATTTGCAAACTAGCACAGTAAATATAGCAAATATAAGCAAGTGAGAGAGGTGCATTAAAGAACTAAATAATTTTAATCAGTGTGACTAGACTAAATAGCTTCTTAAATATTTCAATGTGGCAATCCTTTAGGAAGTGTTTACGACAAGCTTATAACAGTGCCAGGCAAAAGACAAAGTGGAATCTATCCAGGCTCATCCATATTTAAATGTGTGTGCTCAGTGCAAACATGGCTTAGGAAGAAGCGATAACATCTCCAAACTTACGATAGGTGGCAGGCAAGAATGCTGGCAGGAGCGACCAGGAGAAATAGAGGAGGTAGACAGAGAAGATGAGAGCAAGAAATCATTTGGAAGTGTAAATGAGACCAGGAGAGAAAATCACAATGACTATGCGAGTTCTACAGTCCAGGATGGACTACAGGTCACCAGACTGTACCAAACCTTTTCTTCCAAAAGATGCTTTTGGTAAGTTGTGTATGAGAAGCTAAGTGAAGAAAAGACACAGTAGCTATAAAACAGTTTGGTTTTCAAAACTGCAAATAAACTGTACAAGAAATAAGAAGGAGAAAGAGAAATCTGAGATGTAACAAGATGCTTAAATATTGCCCAAACGTGAAGAGCTTCAAGTTGCCAAGATGGAGAGGGCAACCTTGGGCATGAACCAAACCCTCGCGTGCCTAAGTGAAAAAGGAAAGGGGAAATAAAACATTTCCAAAGTATTTTTCCTTCTGAACCATTCCAGGTGTTATGACTACAGCCTGTCTTTTTGAGCTGAAAACCTCTTCGTCTGCTGCGGACAGCTAACAAAGGGGCAGCTCAGAATGCCCTGTGCATTGTACATACAACTTTGATAGTCAGGGTAGGGAAGTAGGTGTCCCCAAACTGCTGGAGGCAGTACACACGTGCCAGCCCCTCTGCCTTCTATTTCAGGCCACTTAAGTCAGTGACAGACACAAAATATAGTTCATATCTCCTGCCAACTCAATTTATTCTCTCTATCTGGAACATAGTCCAGCATTACAATACAAGATTAGCCTTCTCCAAGATACCCATCTTAGATTACCCAACATAAGCTATAAAAGGTGAAGTTCCATTCTGGCTCCAGCTCCTTTAAACGTTTTTAAACACTGACAAAGCTACAAATTTTACACTGTGTCGTTTGAAACTAGCTACCAGAAGAATATAATTCTTTCCTCCTTCTTCCCCAGTAAGACCACTGCGTAGTTTCAGACTCAGGGTGCCCCTTTGTGATATCAGCAGGTACCAACTGCATTGGAGGTAGACAGAGTAACAAATACATAAATGAGCGTGTCTGAAGCTGAAGACTTCATTTTAAATTTTTTTTAATTATGTAGTGGAATGAATCACCAAGTAGACAATCCAAGATGAGAGCACAATTGTCATTGCAAGTCCTACTTCAGAAGTCACAACTGAAATCTCACTGGGGTATTCTTAGTATGGTCTTTCAGTAAGACATTTAAAACACTCTCAATCAATGGGACAAAGACGTGAATCAGCAAAGCATCGATGTGTCAGCACTGAGGAGAACTACCACAAAACCACCAGCCAGGGTGGCTGACCCATATACTGGAGATTGAACATAGTACCATACCAATCATATGTTCTTAGTCAATGTTAAAGGAAAAGAAAGCAGCTACTGCACAGCTAAAGAAAATCCCTCTCTCTTTTCAAGTCTCTGGGTCCACTCTTTACAGAGCTGCCTGTATATTTAACATGTAACATGGAGCTTTGTAGTATGAGCAACACCACAGGAGATGAAAATATGCCTCAACAAAGAAGAGAAGAAGCCAAGGAAATAGAGCAGGAAAGGGGGCAAACGGAAGAGAGGCTGCCAAACCTGCCCATATTGCTGCTCCTTGGTAATTCCTTACTTCTAATATTTTGCACAATTGTTCTGCAGAGCTCTAACTCTTCTCTTTATCAGACATAACATAAAGTTAGAGACTTCACAACCCAGAGAGAAAAATGTGACTATGTCAAAAGAAGCATTTTCCATTTAAATCTACGTAAACTTTTAGCAAGAAAAAACACCACCCAAACTTCTGAGTCTGCCTGGCCTCTAGTTTTTGGGTTACTTGTTTGGGGTTTGGGGGTTTTTTAACATTAATTTTTAGGTCAGAAATGTCTGAATGCTTATTATGTACACACTAGGTGCACGACCAGTCGTCGTATCTATCTTGTGGTTTGAGGCTTATGGTTGTCAGCTTTCGACTGATAGCCCTTGTGGACAGTTGCCTTTAGGAGTGACGTTTTCTTTGGTATCAAAACCCTCTGTAAATTGTTGTGTAATCCCAACTCTGTTTTTAAAACACTGAATGCCAGAAGAGCTGCTCTTCACAGTGCTGCTACCTTAAAAACAGATTAGTTTTAATATATGTAGACACTGATGCTTCCTTTTGCAACACCGTATGCACAAAACCCCTTATTTTGTTCACGCCAATATCCCAATTTGCATGATTCCTGTCACATCAAATGCAACTGCTCATTGGAAATTGGGACATAAGCTACCACTTGCATTCATGAATATGTGCTGCTTGCTTTCATTTAGCACTTAACATTCTAATGTGCTCTTGAGCACTTCTGCAGGTGAAAAGGCCAGTCATTATCAGCAGCCATGTGAGATAAGAAATAAATGGGAAAAGCTTATCTGAATCCCAGGATTTTCAGCTTTAGCAAGATTCTCAAACGATCCAATCTTTAAAAATAAACCTGGAAGGAGGTTTTCTCCCTCTCTGCTGCTGGAGATGGATCTCTGCATCTTCACAGTAACCTCAACAAAAGATTTCTGTTCCGTGCTTCCACTGTTTCCTGCATTGCACTTTACATGGTAAGAAGCAAGACAAGGTCACTCTCCCACAGTAGCTATGAGGGGCTTCAATTTATTACAAGGTTCTTGGGTGCAATAAGACTCAGAAGAGCTTGTGCATACATACCGGTGTCTCTTTGTAGCCACTCCACATCAGCATCAAACACTTTCAGTGTGACAATAAAAATTAAGCCATTCCTCTTCAAGTGACCGACTCAAATAACCTATACAGGTGAACATCATGTTCTACTAACTTGTAATTTCTTCCCAGCTGCACAATGAATGTAACTACAGAAGTATAGGAAGCCCTCTTCACATCATAGTTGAAATGGTAACTGTGAGTTTCAAAGAAGCAGCCCCGTGACTACTCTAGAAATGGAGAAGGGTCACCAGAATATCATCCCATTGGTTTTGCTCACATGATGAACACAGATCAGGATCAGAGCCTGGGGCTCTGATCCATCACCCTGACTGTCACATGTATCTGATCAACTGAGTGGTCTGCAGGCTAATACTGTATTTAGTTTAATCAATGGGCTCAACCAACTCAAAATAATCAGTATCTACACAGACATTACCTGGTAAGAAGTATGCACCCATTTTCACATGGTTTCCTGCTCCCATGGAAGACAAGTAAAATTCCGACGGAGACTTCAAAGTCAGTCTAGCAGCAGTGTAGCCACATACAACTTAATCTTACTTTTAAATCCAGGAGACTCAGTTTTGCACACAGTTTTTAAGTTTTACCTTTCTTTTCCTCAGCACTTTATTCTTTTAATTGTCATTGTTGTTCCTTGCCCTGTCATTGGTTTTTCCAAGGAAACTCATTCGTCTTGATATTTGTAGGACTGACAGATCTCATCACGAGCTTGTAGAAACGATGGAGATAAACAACATGCAGTTTATTCAGATTAATGGGTGGGATGACAACGAACTCATGACAGGAGCAAACAAAAGGTCTTTACAAGGTAAAGATGACTGTTGCTGCGGTGAAGTATGAGGGATTTTTACATTCTGGAAACTGGCAATAAAAAGATTCACTGTCTGTTAAGGGGATATATTAATAATAAGCTTTCCTAAAGAAAACAGGGTATTTTGGAGACAAATTGTCAGCCACATCTCCTTTATCTAAAGTGTTCAAGGGAGTGGTTCTGCCAACGTTGTAACTTAGCCTGCAGCAGAGGATGGCTTTCAAATAAAGGAACGGTGCTTGCAAAGTAAGACAGCCTGCAGCTTGCCAAAATGACTACTATGTCTAATAAGCATTCATTAAGCTAATAAGCATTCATTAAGACAAAGCCATGCAAGGTAAGTTATTTTAACCATGACCAGCCAGTAAGGTAAAAATTAAGTAACATACTACCCCCCAAAAGCCACCAATAACAAATATGGTTATAGGAAATCACATCTTCAGAAAAACCAAGCATAAAATAGTCCTCAAAATAAAATTCATGTTCAAAGACCTCCAGAGCTAGAAAAGCCTATAAGCAAGACATGGCAGAAGTTACCAGCTCCAGTAAAGACCAATTGAAGTACATTTGAAATCAGATGCTGAGACACAAGAAAAAACCATGTTCTGCAGGGAACAACACAGAGCTTTGTCCTTCAGCAGTCCAAATTTAGTGTGGTTGCCATGGATCACTGGATCTTAATGTACGTAAGCCTATATATCTGTTCAAACCTGCTTCAGCCTCACGTGTGCTTGCTGTACTTCTACAGCCCAGGCCAAAGTATGAGCTGAAGCACAGCACACTGAATTTAACATGAGGAATACAGGAATATGGGGCAAAACTCTGTTTTCACCTGTTCATACAAGTGCATTAAACTCTTGGAGTCAAGGACTTGAGTGCAAAATGGCAGTGCTGAATATTTCAAGATTTCATGTTCTGAGTGAGATAATTGAATTTACAGCTCGATAGGACTCCAGGATCACTGGGATTAAAAATAAACATGTCAAAGATCAACAATTGAGAAGCGGTGATTTTGTGAGGCCACAGCTCTGTAACACATCTATGGTGGTTGCTTTGAGAGCTGAGGTGTTATTTGGATTGCTCTGGTTCTGTGTCACAGCACTCTGTTCTATTCAAACTGGTGTAATTCTAGAGTACTTTCATTAACAATAGTGGGATTACTCCAGATTTGCACCGAAGGCAGGTTTGCTTTGAACTCATACTCATATGAGCAGTTTAAAATGGGACACAGGCTACTTAAACACAGGGCCCTCATCCAGAAGCTGTTTTACAGTGTTGAGGTAAGGCAGCAACGCAGAGAAACCAACACAAATAAAGATAAGATGGGGTTATGTGCAGAAACTTTGCAGATTCACAAGGATAAGAAATATGCCTATGAAAACTATACTTTAGCTTATTGTTTCTGAAATCATTAATCATGGTGCTGAATATGAAAACAGTAATTTTGATGCAGCTGGAAAAACAACTTATCCAGCTGAACTGGAAGTGACGCCTTAGAAATCTTAAAAGAGCTAATTTTTATTCATTACTGAGTGCAAAATAATGCAGTCGTGCTCAGGATTCCCAGCTGTCCTTAACAAACTAGCTAGGAAAAAGGAAGGATGCATTTCACTGCAGCTTTTGCTGTCTTGTGCATTCATCTCTTACCTAGTGCATTATGACCCTTTACTTCCTACAGAATATGGAAGGATATTTTCAATACATCCTTGTCAACCATACAGGTGTAAAGTAGACTCTGCCCACATGGAGATGCTCTTCCCTATTATCTCAAAAAATCTTCTGTTTGTAACCCGAAATTAGGACAGATCCTTAGGGCAGAGTCAGCAGTGGTGACCAGTGCGGATTTGCTTGAAGAGCTCCGTTCTACGCAGACAGTCTATGTGGAACAGTCTGGGTGCTGGTGGGAACTCTTATTAAAATGAGCATAGGGCGTACCATGTAAAGTTCAAGAATTAAGAGTGAATTTGTGTCCAAAAAATAAATCATACAATCATTTAGGTTGGAATAGAACTTTAAGATCACAGAGTCCAAACATTGACCCAATACTATCAAGTCCACTGCTAAACCCTGTCCCTAAGCTTCAGATCTAGACAATTTTAAATGCATCAAGGGATTCCACTCCCTCTCTGGGCAGCCTGTTCCGAGGCCTGATGACCCTTTCAATAATAAAGATTTCATGATGTATAACCTAAACTTCCCCTGACATAATTTGATGCAAATTCCTTTTATCCTATCACCTGTTGTGGTAACACCCACCCCTGTACAAACTCCTTTCAGGGTGAGTTAGATACCAAATGCCTTCAACTGGGAAATTTATTTCAAAGATTCATTTTTGCTGCTTAGGGCTTTCCTCCTCGATGAT
Organism: Phoeniculus purpureus; assembly: GCA_028565055.1. NCBI lineage: Eukaryota > Metazoa > Chordata > Aves > Bucerotiformes > Phoeniculidae > Phoeniculus > Phoeniculus purpureus. The sequence continues at coordinate 14,932,920 of JAOXOE010000698.1, forward strand.
CAGTCAGCAACTGTATTGAAGGAATGTTCAGTCCAGCACAAAGTGAACCGTAAGCTCCACAGGAGTACAGAGTCTGTACAAGTCAACCTGTAGTCATAGTATCATAGTATCATAGTATTACCAGGGTTGGAAGGGACCTAATAGATCATCAAGTCCAACCCCCACCAC
>JAOXOE010000698.1:14933187-14968277 GCA_028565055.1 Phoeniculus purpureus
ATGTGTTCCTGTGTGACTTGGTCTGGGTGGTCCTGCTGTGGCAGGGGGATTGGACTAGATGATCTTTCGAGGTCCCTCCCAATCCCTAATGATTCTATACAAGACAGGAGAGCTTAAGACAGGCAAAATCTGCTCTCTAAGCTTGGTTCGTCAGGGCACATCAAGGCTTCAGAAACATTACTGCATTTTAAGAAACTCAGGCCTGTGTCCCTCCAGGTTAGCACCTATGCAGCAATTGTTCAAGCTCTGCTGAAGTGGTCATTTTGCTGTCTGGAAGTATCTGTAATTGCTTGTACCGGCTGAAATGGTTATTTGAGATTTTCAATGACTTTTCAATGTCTTTTAAAGTTGGCGTATTAATGAAGGGGCAAATTTTTTGACAGCAGATGCCAAAAATGTGCCTAAAAACACCAAAACAAAACTAGGAGAGAAAGAACGAGGAGAAAAGAGAAAAAAATCATCTGCATGCATGGAAATGCACATTGTACAGTCTGAACTGAACAGCAGTCAGAATCCAGAAAAACTAAGCCCATTTCTGATTCTTCTTCCTAGCAGAAGAGTCCTCTCCTGAATAGATCTTGTATTCATTCAGAGTGGGTGATTGTGTTCTACTCACTCAACAATCAAAGTTGTTTGGTTTAATCTTAAATGAGGCCATATATCAGCTTTTTACTCTAAACAATATATTTTCCTAAGCCTGGTAAGTAATCAGTGGCCCAAACAAAGCCAAGTCTTGCAGTCATGAAGATATCAGATATGCAGAGGTGGTTGCTAAGACAGACTCCAGACCAGGAAGATGGACCGACAGCATCTATCTTCAGCAGTCTGGAAAGCAAAATTCTTTTGTATTGGCTGCAGCAATCTAAACTGTCCTGCCCCGTGAGGGGTGTGACAAGATGAAGTGCTGAGAACTGAGGTTGACACATGGATGATTTCTTTTTTCCCCGTGAGAAACAGTGAATGCCCAGATTCTCATGGGTGAGTGTGGAGAAAAACACTTTCCCAGAAGCAAGAAACCTTGAGAGTCTGAACTGCATGACAACAGGTGTTTGCTTCTGGGGGGAAGTTGTTGATGCAGCACCACAGTATAAAACGGAGGCTGCTTGCAGAGACACCCCCAGGAGAGAGTTGGGCTGTCTCTCTCTGTTGGACTCTTCTCCCTCTCTACAGACAGACTGCTGCAGACAGAATGGACCAAGCTCAGACAATGACCTGAACTGTAAATTTAACAGACATTTTCTATGATAGGTTTGGGTGGATTTTTCTGTTGTTATGGACTTTGTCACTACCTTTGGGGTTTCCGTCAGGGTACTTTTGGTCAGAGGTGTTCAACTTTATTTCAGTGGTGATGGGTTACATGTTCTTATCCTTACGTTATGTAAAGACAGACAATAAACTGTGCTTCCTGCTGATAGCCATGCTCCTTGGACTGGGTTACAGAATTGTCAAAACACAACGTCTCGGCATTCTTAGTGAGAGGAACAGGAGGTCTTGGTGCCTCCCAGGAAAGGGAAGATTCTTATTCGGTTGAAAGCTGCACAATGAAAACAACAGGAACAAGACGTGTGGTAGGCAAGTTCCTCATGACACTAGTCCTTTGCATTCTCCTGAATCCTTGTGATTACTAAGGGGGAGACCATGACAACAGCAGAAAAGCCATTCACTGCTGGCATTGGAGGCACAATGACTGACTAGTACGTTGGGTGAAATAAATCACCCACTAGCTGTTTTATTAATGACCCAACCAGAAGGCTCATACTTCATTGCAGAAGATGAAAGAGGCAAGTAAACCAAGCTGCTGGTGGACAGGAATGCATCAATATTCATTTCAGTTCTTATATACTGCTGGTCAGCCAGAAGAAGAGCTGAGCATCACTGCTGTGTCAGCGCTTAGCAGCTTTTAGGTCTTGATTATATATTGAATTCCCATTTAAATTCAAGAGAAGCAGGTGAACCCCAGAAAGACTGAAACTGAAAACCACATACACAGCGGCTGATGGCTGTCTGCTAATGAACACAAGAGTCAGTACTGAAACTCCACCGTCTGCTCCTGAATGTGACCAGGAACAGGAAGCTGATACTTCTAAAAGAGTGAGTGTCTGTATTTCAACGAGATTTTCTTTAGGCAGCAAACTTCTGGTACATCATTATGTGTGTGTCATCATGTGATGAAGATTCTGCCCTCTCTGAGAATTTCTTTCTGTAGCTCTTCACTCATAACCAAATTCCCATTTCACGTCATAGGACCATGGTTAGAAAAGGCCCCTGAGACCTGCAAGTCCAACCATTAACCTTACTCTATCAAGTTCACCACTAAACCAAGTTCACTTCTCTGCCATACGACTACAGAAGAGAAGACAGAGAAGAAAAATGAAGCAAAAATATCAAAGACATTATGGTTTCATTATTTTTTTCTCCCTTTTATGCCTCCCTAGCAATGTTTTCACAGGTGTTCTACAAACACTTTTCAGATCACATTCATTACCACTTGAGATTTTTCTGAGAAGTAACGTAGAATTATCTGCAGGTTCTGAAACTGCCTGTAAAGAGGTGAAATCTTTACCCTTTATATCTACACATCCTTATTTAGAGGAATTTGTTGCTAATGAAAAGTACCAGAAGAAAGGGGTTGAAGATTTAAGTTAACAGGCTAAGTACAGCACAGACAACAGCAATTCATGTATCTTCCAGTTTCCTCCAGTGAGCCTAAACAGTTTAAATACACAGAGGAGATGGAGAAGAGAAGGCATGGGAAAGCATTTGAACAAAGTAAATGGCACAGGGAAGAAAAGGGAAATGAGGAACTCAGCAGGCTCTTACAGTGGATGGATTGTGGGAGACTGGGGGGCCAACGAGCCACAAATACATCAGCAAAATATTTTAATCATCATATGGATTTCTACTGGAAAACATGACCACATATCCCTGAGATCCAGGGTGAGAGGAATGAGGAAGTTTCTGTGAAAAAGGATAAATTAAGTTTGACAATAAGTACCGTGTTTTTAATGAGAATTCTGGTTTTAATGGGATATAATGTCTCCAGTTTTAGAGCCTAAGGTAATCACTGAAGGAAATTAGGTAACAACTTTCACTGCTAGTTTTCCAACTGGCTACAGGCACCACCCCTTTAAGCCCACCGTATTGGGTTCTTCACTGCACAGCCTAATGAGGACGAGCCCCTAGAGACCGTCTTGCTGTGACAGGTCCTGCACATCCTGCACCACTCCTACAATGACCCACTGATGATTAATTTCTGTGGCCCCAACTTTTCAGCAACAAGAAAAAAGAATTTTTAAAAATCAGAAAACAAGATTAGCAGGAAATCTTTAAATTTAAAATATCAGTTATGTTTTGTTTTCAGTGTAAACAGAATTTCTAGGCATTTGGAAGTAAAAAAAGATTGCTGTGAAAGAGGCCGGTTCGACTTGTCTTCCATGCAGCTCTCATCACTCCATTTAAAACCATTCATCCACACACAAGGTATTCTCAGAGGCACTATTGATAAAAGGCTGCACAGAAGCCAAGTGCCGCAAGCAGCTATTTTCAATTACCCAAACTGTGCACTGAAAACATGCACAGATTTACAAGTGAACTTCAGACTGGAGAGGGAAGCAGGGGTTAAAAAAAATTCTTCTTTTTCTTTAAATCACAGCAACAAGCAACATGCTAAGAAAAATCTCCCAGTGGAACTTCTCTGTCTGGCATAGGACTGTATATCAGTCCAGGTGAAACATTTTGGACCATTGTAAATGAAGATAAAACATGTTGGCATCTGTGTGACAGACATGGCCACAAATAAGTCAAGCAATAAACAGCACAGCATGCTACTGCTGGCTTTGTGCCTCCTTTTTGTCACATTAGGGTAAAAAGTTGCATTCAAAGACCACAACTGTCTCCGCGACGAGAAGCCTCCCAACACCCCCCACCATCTAGGCAGCAAAGCAGACAAATTCAAGTGTCTGAAGGAATTATGGACTAACAGGGAAGCCTGCTAACAAAAGCAGGCAGTCGTCATGGCTTCGAGAATCAAAATGAACACCCCAACTTCTTTGTCCTAGAACAGCACTAGGATTTTGTGATGACAGTGCTTAGCCTAAGATGACACTCCTGGACACTGTTTTTTTCCTGCCCCAACTCTTCCTTCCCCGTTGTTCTTCCCTGAGTTCTAGGCAAACCTCAACAAGCTTTTGAGAGCCAATGTCTTATAGTCATTGCCAATCACAGCTTGAGTTACATCACATTTGCCAAACCAGTTTTTTTCCAGCAGTGAGAAAACTTGGTTCTACCAGTACAACGAAGAGGCTTGAAGAAGTAGCACAGAGTCACACAGACAGAGAGATGGACTGATACACAAAGATATTTGTTCTGCCCTTATTGCACCCAATTCTTACAAGACCCTGCAGCTTTATGCTTCTTCTCACTTAGCTATCAGCACCTAGCAGAGAATTAAAAACCTCAGAGCCAGGTCTTTGCTATGTGCTTGTAGAATGCCCAGCACGGTGGTGACCTGGTCCAGGGCAGAACTGAATGAGCAAGTGGCTGTGTGGTGTTTAGTGCCAGCTGGGTGGGCTTAAACCACAGCAAATGCCAAGCAATACCAAATGAGCCAGATTTCTTAGATCAGAATCCTGATGACTTATTTTGCCGCCTGCTCTTATGAATCTAAATCAACCGATCATCAGTACCTGTCCATTTTTCTCAGCAAAGACAGCTGAAGAGTAGTTAGATATTATACTTTTCATCATTTTAAATATTGTAAGCATTATGAAAATGCATAGGAAGAGTTTGCTAAAAAATCAGAGGCTAAAGACAAAGATCCAAGGAATGAAACAAATAAAGCTGAAGGTGGGTTATTTGTAAGTATCACAATGTATTTTACTCTGCCTACCCAGGCTTTCTTGTGATGGTTTTGGCTGTCAGTGTCTGTGCTGTCACCTTCCTAAACAATTTTTGAAAGTGTGGCGCTCAGAGAGTCCATTAGAGAAAGTGAAGCTCTGCACTGCATCAAACTAACTCAAACACTAAAGAAACCTTATTTAAAATACGTTTCTAACCTCAAGAATTTATAGATCTTAGTTTGGGGGCTATCTTGACTCGGGCAGAAATGTCCCTTCTCTCACTTTTGTCCGTTGTGACAGTTCAAGGCATTCCAGCTGCTTTGCAAGTAACCAAGACAAAATTCATCGTACGTTAACGATGCTGACATGTCATACAGCAATTTTTATCCATCAATGCCATGATGGCTCACAAAGGTCAGAAAGAGTATTGACATTTCCATTTTGAGCAACGATGCCCAGAGAGGTTTGACCGTTTGTCCAATGTCACAAAAACACAGCTGGAGCCAAGGGCAGACCAATTTCTGAAAAGCAGTGACACAGACCCCTTGCCTCAGTTCACTGAAAGCTCTGCAATCCCACCCCAGCCACCTTCACCAAGCTGGAGTCGCACTTCTTCCAAAAGCTGGTAGATACAAACGCAGTGAATGTTTTCCACCTCCTTGTCTCACTGTACACACAGCTGCTTTCACCTTTCCCTGGTAGACAGACCTGCACAAGGACAGTGAATTATACCACCATCAATCCTCTCCACTTGTGTACGCTCATCGAGTGCTGTTGATTTTTCTCATTGATCACATCACTACTTTGTGAACACAGCCTAGCTCAGCACAGCTTCAGCTGCTTGATAGTTCATACCAAGCCTTGGGCCACTGTAGGGTGCACAACCTAAATCCCACTGTGGGATTTATTTGGAGCAGCCATATCCAGCACAAGGGTACAGTGCCACACTGACCTCCTAAATCCTACCCAAACACATGAAGTAATTTGCACTTTAGGTGATTTTGTGAACTAGTCAAAGCCTTGGGCTTGGAGAACGTATAAAACACTGGACAAGAGTCACAGACTGAATCGGCTCACCAGAAGACTGCGAACAGATTTGTTTTCTCTAAGGCCACAGACTGGCTGCAAACGACTCAGAAGCCATTTGTCTTCGGCTATTTTTAGGGTCGGATGTCCAGATTTTCTTCAGGAAACGCATGCCAATCTTCAGCAAAAAGTCAATAAAAGAACCGATCTCTGCAGAATAACCAGACTGTGACAACCCTGCGTGAGGTCGTCTGACACCGACACCGTCTCCTCTAACGAATCCATTGCAGTAGTGACAGACGCCATAAAATCCCAGCACGGAGGTGGCAGCCCCCTTCCTTAGCTGACACCTAGCAGCAGGCAGGTGCAGCCCCAAACCCAACCTACCCAACACCACTACCAAGCTGGCCTTTCTTCAAAACTCAGGGCCTTCAGCCTTTCATTGCCAGGGCCCCCATCTCACATCCAAATACAGTTGGGTTTTCTGTTCAATGGGCAGGCTGGACTTGTAGGTTCTTCCTGCTTTTGTCCTGCAGGAGTGAAATCAGAGTCCCTCGGGTGTTTATGTCCTGAGATTACTGCCATTTTAGCGTCTTTGCTTTTTTTTCTCCCCTTTGCCTTGGCTGAGGAGCTGTTTCTAACGCATCAATGTCGCAGAATCCACGTGCTAAAACACACCATGCCCCTGAACAGCTTTTACTGCAGGAGATACAGACTCATCCCGCAGATTCCTTGGGAAGGCTCTGCAGCCTTTCCATATCTAAAGGGGCTCATAAGAATGAGAGACATTTTGTCTGGGCCTACAGTGATAAATCAAGGGGGAATAGTTTTAAAGTGAGAGGAGATTCAGATTAGATGTAAGGAAGACATCATTTACTATGAGGATGGTGAGGCACTGGATCAGGTTGAGCAGAGAAGTTACTGATGCCTCGTCCCTGGAAGCATTTAAGGTCACATTGGATGGGGCTTTGTGCACCTTTATCTAGTGAAAGATATCCCTCTCCACAGCAGAGGGACTGGACTAGATGATACTTAAAGGTTCTTTCCAAGCCAAATCATTCTATGATTATGTTCTTATAGCTGGGATCTCTGAAGCTTGGAAAGAGAAAAATATCCCATACTTATTTTAGGTTTTGCTGTGGGGTTTGTTAAGCGGAAATATAGCAGCAATAAATGCCATTGAAAACAGTGTTTACTTTTCTGATATCTAAGATTTGGTGTGGTTTGCTGTGTGTGGATCTGACTAACTGCAAAACTCATTAAACAGGTCAATTGCAGCATCTGAAGAAGAGCGACCCTTCCCCTGTAAGCAAATTCAGTGGGCAGCTGTCACAGAACAGCCTCCTATCTCCAAAGAACAACAACTCTATATTGATAGGATAGCATGTCCTTCCCACACTGAGGTGACCAGTCCTGCAATGGCTTTTTTTATACCAACAATTGCTCAGCCAAGATCAGAAAATTTCATCCCCTCTGAATTTGGGCACAAACAGGAAAAAGGAAAATTAGGCAGCCACGTTTTCCTTCCCAGCTAAAGGAACTACACTAAGCAGGGAAGAAGGGATCTTGATGTATCCTCCACCCTAAACTCTTGTCCCATGGCAGAATTAAACACTCTTGGCCACTCCTGACAGAAGTTTGTTTGTTCTTTAAAAGTTCATTGACAGACATACCCCCTAAATAGTTTGTACCACAGCTTCACTGCTACCACTCTTCAGACATCTAATCTAAATCTCCTTTACAAAACATTTTCATTACTAGTCTCAAAGTACAACATTGGAAAGAAGTTCCACTAGTGCCAAGGCTACTTGCATGTCTCTGCTACACACCAAAGAGCATTTTTCATCACTGTGATAACACTACAAGCTTCTATCATCTTCTCCAGAAATTGTCAACTATGTCATCTAGTTAAATGGAAACCTCATAAATAAACAGTTCTTGCTCAATCCTAATACCTACCTCTAACATTTCATGGAAAACCAAACTGCATCTGCATGTGAGTAAGGAAAAACTCCAAGAATACTCTTGACTCTTCTGTCAGTCTCGTTTTTCTAATTACCATTTGCAGCTTTTATTCCCACTACAAGCAATCGTAACTTTTCCAGTCCAAACTAAACAGCTAAAGCAGATTAAAATGCAAGGCAAAGTACCCTTGCTTAGTCATTTTACTTAGTTATATGAAATGAACAGCCCCAACAGCCCAGCATGGAAAGAGAAGTGTTTAGCAATTTACACAATCAGGGTCAGAGAAATACAAAACCTGGAGACCCTCTGAGCCTACAGCTTACACATCCATCATGGTTTAACCCCATCCAGCAGCTGAGCCACAGACACTCACTCGCTCCTCGCCCCTCCCCATGGACGGGGAGACGAATCAGAAAAAAAGGTAAAACTTATGCAGGAGCAGAAGGGAGACATGAGGGTCATGGAACCCTCTCAGCCACGTCTGCGGAGTGGCGAGGGGCCCTGCTGACGCAGCCATGCAGTTGGTCTCCATCTTGAGTCCCGCACATGGCTGAGGCCATGCAGCCGTCTTAGAAAATATTGATCAGCAGGAAGAGACACTGTCATTTCTGCCACTGAGAAAAGCTGGGGATGCTCAAGCATTGGGGAGAGAAGGACCCTTAAGAGAGGCATCTAATAATTCCTTTGTGCTTAGCTGAAGGACTTGATAATCCTTATACCTTGGGCATGGAAGACAGAGACTGGGTCCTGTTTGAAAGCATGTCTCCTGCATCAAGGGATGCAATTCTGGGTGCTGAGGAATCAGGTCTACCTGATCAGCATTTTGCTGGAGAAAGCTGTGCTAAAGAATTGAAGAGTTCGCCAGTCTGGACAGCCGAGGGTACTGGTGTCTGCAGACAACAATGGTGATACATGAATAATAGAGTGGTGGTACCTGTCTCTGCTGGACTGACATGTTCTTTCCTCAGGTCTCAGGTCAAAAAACTAAGGACCGATACGATGGTAATCTCCCACTGCATTTTTCCTCAGAACATGTGATGGCATTTGTGACAAAGTTTCTAGATTGTGTGCACTAACTTGCTTAACCTTTTTGTTCTTCCTGTACACAATTATAGAGTTAATAAACACTTTTCCATTTTCCCTAAGCTATCCTTTTTCTGGTAAATCCTATCTGAGATCTCATCGAGACCTAACTGCTTTGTTTTCTTTTCCTTTATCTTAATTGTGGTCTTGAACCCACCACACTGTGCCAAAACCTGATTACCCTCATTCAGTTCTGAACTGCATTTCTTACAGCAACCTTAAGTCTTGAACTTACCTGTCCACTTCTTTAGAACCAGGACCAACAGTGATAAGCAATAAATCCACTCCCAATGGCAATCTACCAGTTTTATGGAACTTGTGCTTTCATACCTGCTCTGTGGAGTGCAACCAACTGCAACTATGAAGCAGATCCAATTATTCAATATTCTGGTGCTTTGAGCATTTATAGGCATCATATTTTGGAAGTATCCCACCAGGAGCCAGGATCCACCAGTAGCACCTCTATTCATAGCGCAGGACTTAGACACAAGATGTCTGTGTGACAAATCTGCCGTGGTACAAGTAGAGACAAAGCTGGAACTCCAGTACAAGTCTAGACTGTTTGTAAACTGGTTTCTACATGTCATACTGGTTTTCTGTCTGTTACACCTCATGTTAATACCCACTAATCAAACAAGCTAATTGATTTCAATCGAGTCTGAAAACAAAGCATAGGTCTCAAAGATTAGTATCTTTCTAGGAATTTTATTAAAGTTCAAAAGACAACAGCCTGTGTGAGACAGCTCTGAGTTAGCATCCTCTCTGAAGGAAAGCCAATCTCAGCCTGCACACGTATCCTGTTTGGTGGCAGTCAGTGATGAACTGAGAACCCAGTCAGAGCATCCATAACTTCACAGAGTACCTGGCTTTTCCTGCTCTCTTGACAGCAGGATGCAGAAATCAGGCTGATTTCTGAGGGTAGGAGGGTGAAAATGCCAGTAACACAAACAGGACAAAAATCCATGGTTCGGATTTTGGTAAGCTGAGTGCTTATGGAAGATCTTGTTCTGTATCTCTAATGGCAATTTTCTTTAGAAAATGCCTCTTGACTAGGAAAAACGTTAATCTCATCAGTCCTGACAACTATGAGCTAACACAATAAATGACCAAGCCAAACAAACCAAGCAAGACAACCCACAGATTTATAAACAGAGTATGGAAGATTCAGCACTGAATTTCAAAGCTATGAGAACAGCAGAAACTCAAGCAGCCAATTTCCTTTTTAATTTTGTGAAACATAAAAAATTCCCTCTGCACTCATGTATGACATAGAGACTTTATGCTTCCAGTCAGGCTCAGGGTGCTCAGAAACTTAAAGATAAGACAGCTTTAAAAATCGCTCATTAGTGGTAATTAGTGGCTTTAGTGTCATGGATTGGTTGTGCTTTTCAGGTACTTGTCTCAGAAAAATACTGAGCAGGAGGGAATCACAGGAGGCACCAGACCAAATGCTTGTTCCAAAGTAAAAATTTATTCCAAAACACTTAAGTAAAATGGAATAGAGCCACTGGAAACCATAAAAAAACAACACTTGTGTGATTACACTTGAATTGGAAAGATGGGGAGCATACTGCAGGCTGAAGAAAACACCCAAAAGGGTTACCTGGACAGCTCTGCTCCACTAACTGCCTGCGAGTATTTTACGCTTAAACCCCTGCTTTGTCTCAAGTCAGCCTAAGCAGTAGTCATGTTATCCCTAATTGGGAGGGCAGCAATGAGGGTCAACAACCTCCCTCCTCCAGCAACAAGCTGGTTGTTTCACAAGTCTGGCTGTCGCCTTGCACCAGATTTTAAAGGCAAAAGGAAAATCTGTTCTTCCTCTGGTTTTAGCACTACCAAAACAGGTCCATAGAGAAGATTTTTGTGCTCAAAATGTTGGGGAAAACAGAGACGAGCACGAGTACTTGCTGCATGGTAAAACTAATGTCTTCACAGTTCCTGCCTGAACCCACACCACATGACTGTACAGGAGTTGCAGTGCTGGCCTCAAAACGTGAAAGCCACAGAAGTTCAAATTCTGACTGAGGATGAAATTGGACTTTTTAAGTGACCAGCAACACATCAACACAACAGACATTGTTGTGGTTGATTTAACCACCAGCCCAGTGGTTAAATCAAGATCATATCTACTCTGAAGCTTAATGATTGTGTATCTGAAAACATCCCAATGCCTTTGAAATCACTGTTAGCCACCTTTGGCTGCATCACATTTAAAGTTCAGCTCTAAGTGATGATCAGCTCGGCTTGGCTGATGCTCAGCAGCTGAGTTTTCCAAATTTAAAGTGCTATAGCTTGCCTCAGAGAGAAAAAGCAAACAAACTGTCCCAGCAGGTACTAAACTATTACAACGACCCTTACAAGATCTTCCTGCTGTTGCTAGCAGAAGAGAACTGCTCCCTCTCCCCCCTGCAGCAGCAGCCATTGCACACACAAAGCACTGCAGCACTTTGGGTTTTGCCAGTTCATTCAGTATCCTTGAAGCACTGCCCTAACAAGATACTAGAACATTTCAGAGGGATTCTTTGGAGAGAATCAAGGGAAAATCGGAACAGACTTTGAACTATGCCAGCAACAGAAATCGTAAATGCATAGCAACACTCTGCCATGTTTATTGCTTCCTCCCTCTCAGACAGTAGCTGATAGATCACAGCATAAATTCCTGAAGATAATTGAGAGGAAGAAATTGAACCTTCCTGTGCATCAGGCACAAGGAGGATTCATCCTGTATTGAGGATGAGGGGAAAGTCGCTGAGATTACTGAGTTGTCAGGATGTTGTCTTAATTATTGCAGTATTTAAAGAGGAGAAGCGTGCAGCTCTCAAGTGTGATTCTGCCTAAAGTGATATGAAAACTAAGTCCTCAGAAGAGAAGAGTGTGATGACAATGCGACCTCTGGAGAAAGAGTAAAGTTCTCTGACCAGAGTTTTGCAGAGACTTAGATTTCAGGTAGCTCTTAAAATTGTGGCTGCTACTGCGAGATTGGCATTAACTGTGAAAATTAACTAGCTCTTCTGTGATTTTATTCTATCCGTGCCAAGAAGAGAACAAAATATTGATTGAGCTGCAAGTTTTATTTACATAAGGCTCTGATTGCCAGGTTCATTCTTATGCAAAGCAGAGAGAAAGCTCTTTCAGCAGGCACTGTAAAATATCAGATCTAAAAATAACATTATGCTTTGCCTCTACTTGTAAAACGCCTGGGAGTGCATGTCCACGGTCCTTTCCTCAGTGGACACTACAGAATGCAGGAACTAGATGGAGGAAATCCACACGGTTTCCATTGACTTCAAACTGGAGATGAGTTTGCTCAGAACTGCAACGTAACCGCCAAGCCAGTAGCAGTAAGATGGAAAGAAGAAACTAGGGTACATTTATGATTCTCAGCTGAAAGCATACCCCACAACAAATCTCCCACTACATGGCTTTGAACGTCTAAGGGTTTTCTGCCCATAGACACATGCCTGAGAAGTTTTATGTTTTTAGTGCCGTGTCTCCATGGCCTTCCTTGATGTTATTGTTGTTTTCCCATATCACTTCTTTTTGAAGTTGTGCTCTATTGGGCTATTGCCAGAAGGAATGACCTAGCAAAGTCATTTTTGGAAGAGACCAGTCCCTTCTGGAATGGAGGTAATCTGGTGGCCTCTGAAAGGCAGATCAGCTGCCTAAACCTGTGTCTTTGAAAAAGTCTATCTGATGAAATTATATGAGAGAGATCACATCTGCATACATTATCTGTTCAGTAAAAGGTCTGATGGAACTTGCTGATTAAAAAGGCCACCTCTACTGAGTAGCTTTTAGCATTTAATGATTTTCAAAAGCAACACACATCCATGTTCATAACAGCTACGCTGAGAGAATCAGATTATAACCTTGTGAGCTGTGATAAAACCAAGCAAAAATCACATCTCCAGACCAAGAAATGCCAAGGAGAGTCACAGAATCACAGAATATTAGGGATTGGAAGGGACCTTGAAAAATCAGGTAGTCCAATCCCCCTACCAGAGAACACCTTGTATTCCATAAAGCTAGTCCTAGATCACTCTTCATATACATCCACATTCACAATCCACATTCTTACTCCTTTCTGGCTGTTTACAAAAATCCCACTTCTTCCTCCTACAGGCAGTACTGCACAAGATGGTGCAATTCTGGGGTAATGCTATGATTCTGCTTTCCCTGGGGCTTTTTGTAAAATTTTTATGCCTCAGGAGAGCAGTGTGAAAAAAATCTCACCATTATTACTTCTTTGCAAACACTTCTGCTCATTTTGAAAAAGCCACAACACGTTTCAGTGCAGAGTAAAAACTCAGTACTAAGTAGCTGAAATAAATTCTTGGGAGCAAAACTGTTCCTTTCTAATGCTCTTAGCAAAGCATTTGCTGATTAAATCTGGTATGAAATTTTAAAGTCCTTACTGGATACAGAAGACTGTTCAGGAATTTGCTATTCTCATACGTAAAAAGAAAACAAGTGCACCCAGGAGTAAATCTGTGTAGCCAGAAACAGCCAGGCATGCTGCAGTGCAGACTTCCAGAACATCTGCTCTACAAACCTAATTATCTCTCATTGCACAGATGTAAAAGCCATCTGAAATGTGGGCACCTGAAACAGAGATTATTTTAATGATTATTTAATCAGATCCTTTAAAATGGATTGGATTAAAAAACAAATAAATAAAAGGGAGGCCATGCAGAAAAAACATGTCATGCATGTTTTGTAAGTCAGCAATGACAGATACCTGTTCACTCTAATACCAGGTAAGTCACATTCCCACAGCTGTCTTGTAATTGGTGTTTACTCTTACCATTCCTTAGACCCACTTCTGTGGGATGGTAATGGAACTGGGGTACTACAGTCTACTACAATGGAGCCTGTTGGGCAGCTCGTTTGGGTCCAGCATGCAGTAATGTAATGTAGTCTTAGCCTGCAGTAGAAATACCCTAGTCCTAAAATCTAGATAAGAACATCACTCCAGAAGGAAATGCTAAATTAAGCTCACCTACTAATAGCTGCAGGGGCACTGGTCCAGCTATTGATGGCCCTTTTATTTTCAGATTCCTTCCTGAGAACAAATTACACGTGAGATTTGAGATAAGTCTTAACTGAGTTTCTTTACACAAACATGGCAGAGAAATGTATATAAATGAGGCTGAGACGTGTGGCTGTACAAGAGCAGACAGCTTAAATAATTTAAGAAACATTATCCACGAATCCGTTTTCTCAAGTGAAGGCATCTTCGTCTCTCAGGAACTCTATTTCATCTCACTGCTCTTGAATTTTCACTAACAGTCAAGTGGCAAGCTGCCAAATAACTCACAGTTGGCTAGAAGCATGGTCACCTACAAGCTAATTGATGCCACAAAACTCCCCTCCAGGATGCCATCTGGGTTGCGTTCAATATTCGCCTGGATTCAGAAGTACATCCCTCTAAATTTTAAAGCTGCTTCCCTTGACCAAATGCCAACGTGCTGATTCTGTTTGCAAGCACACATATTTAACTCAACAGCAATACCAAGCTCCTCTTCCACTCTTTTGACCACGTAGCGACGGTACTACTCTACAAAAATAAAGACAAACCATTTTCACATTTGCAGTGAGGTAAATTGGGAAAATGAGAGCTGAAGGAGCTTGGCATCGCAAACTTAGACTCAAATATACAATAAAAAAGTCCCTGCCTGAATAAATCACCTGCATTGCAATAGAGCTGAGTGTCCTGCATCTCCTCATGGCTATAATGAGATTTCTTGGGTTTATTTTAAAAAAATAGGGCATTTACTGAATAACCTAAATATTCCTCTAGAGGCCTGTGTCCCACTAATAGTCAAATGGGCAAGGCAGTCTTTTTTACTTCCCTATTGCTGCTTATTGCAGTAGAAAAACACTTTACTGACATGGAGTTGCATCCTTCTAGTTCTCTGCATTGTCAGCGATGGTTCTACAGGAAATAAAAACAATAGATCAATGCAAAGGTCTCCTCTTTCCTATTGTGTTTCTACTGCTTGGCAAGTGCTGTCAGACTTGGTCATGAGATTGAGAAAGCCGCTCACCTTCACAACATGACAGCCTTCCCTGTTCACTATTAGTGTCAGCAGTCTGAGGCAAAGGAGCGGACAGGACCGAGCACAAACACTCTTCATTTCCAGATGAGGATGTCCTCTAGTGATATTTGAACATAAATTTACAATTTTCTTGAGCAAGTTGGGGAAAGCCTGCCATGGAGCCTGCTGAAATAGGAACATGTTTTATCAGGTTTTCAGCCTGCCTTTCCCATTGCATCCCCTGTGGGTTCTCCACACTGTGTGTATATTCTCAAAAGGCATCACACAAGCTCCCTTTATTGGAACCACTAAGTTCAGGCATGACTGAATTTCCAGCTGGCTCACCAGACCCTGCACAGGGTCCCTACTCTTGGCCCTGGCAACATTTTCTTTCTTTCTAGATTTCCCTTGTCTTCTAGAGTGTGAGCCCAATCAGTCGCGCTTACACTGCAAGCTCTTTGCATCTTTCCAGTGGAGAACTACTACGGCTACTGTCACAGCACCCATATCCCACAGAGGTTGCATTGTCACTCTTCTGCAGGCTCTCACTTGCCTGTTTCCCCAGAACATATCCCTGAATGTTGTCCCAAGAGGGACTTCACAAGCATTATGCTCTGATCATAGAATCATCTAGGCTGGGAAAGACCTCCAAGCTCAAGTCCAACCACTGAACTAATAGTACCAAGCTCATCACTAAACCATGTCCTTAAGCTCCAGATCTACACTACTTTTAAACACGTCCAGGAATGTAGACTCAAGCCCTTCCTGGGCAGCCTGTTCCAATGGCTTTCAGAGATGTTTTTCCTAATGTGCAACCTAAAACCCCCTTGGTGCAACTTGAGGCCATTTCTTCTTGTCCTATCACTCATTGCTTGTAAGAAGAGACCAATCCCCACCTCTCTACAACCTTCTTTCACGTAGTTGTCGACAGTAGTAAGGTTTCCCCTCAGCCTCCTCCTCAGACTAACCAGCCCCAGCTTCCTCAGCCACTCCTCACAAGGCTTGTACTGCAGACCCTTTTGTAACCTTGCTGCTCTTCTCCAGACATGCTGCAGCACCTCAGTGATAGAAGGATCTCTGCAAGAGCAAGATCCTTGCAGTTTTACTCTCTAGCCACCTTCCTAGAAAAACCTCTGTAATATAAAAATTAGGCAGGGCTGAACCATATTTGCTGCTCTTCATCTGAAGATGAATGTGCCGGAAAACGCAGCTTATTTGACTCAATTATTCATAATACTGTTTCTTGAATGGAAGTCCAACCTGGCAAAACCTCATCAAGACAAATCTCCCTAAGATCATAGCTACAAACAAGTGCACAGCAGAGACAGAAATGCAGAGTGACCACACTTGGCAACTCTTCCTGGCTGTTCTCTGCAGTGGAACTAAAAATCTCATAGTGTGGAGTTGGTTTATTACGTATATATTAGAGGAAAATGGCATTAATATTAGCCAAGGAATGGGAAACTGGAAAAGCAGGATGTAAGTTACAGGACTGATCTAACAGAATTAGAGAGGCTTGCAATGACTCACTAAATACACAAACAATAAACTAGCTTTGAACTCACCAAGAGTTCTGCTGTGCAACCTAATTGCTTGCAGCTTAGCAGGAGAAACCACCTCGACAAACAGTTCAGGGTTTGCTTTGGGTTTTTTCGGTTTTTGTCAGCTGAATATATTGCACATATCTAAACCAACATGAACAAGTGTTTTCATAAGCAAGTGGATTAAAGCAGTAAGATTGAGGCTTTCCAAGCCAACTCAGGTCAGATGGGATATAAGACCGCCAAGAAGGGCAAGAAGTTTCTGCTGGGGATACTCATCTCCAGCAGTGGTAGGGGCCCAGCTTGTAAACCACTTGGTGGGACTGAAAATACTGCTCACCTTCCTGGAGGATCCACCCCACTGTGACAGATAGGGCTGCAAACCATGTATCAAGGCTGGACAACCTTAGCTGCTGTAACACTCATCATCTAGGGCAGGGTGAACACCAGAGGCACTGACAAGTCAAAGCGACTGAGGATTTTACTGCCACCAGCTGGCTCTCAATACAACTCAAATATTATGTCAACCCTTGTGACTTCCTGGTCTTTTAGCCTTCCTGTGGCAAAGACCAGAGCTACATGTTACACCTGTATCACACTGACAGCTCTAGGTTTCTCTGCTCCAACAAGCAAAGAGACCTGAGTTTTAGCACAGGAAGAACCTGCTTTAGCTGTAGAAGTAATACAATAGCACACCATCTGTTGGAGTGAGCTTAACCCATCCCACAAAAGAGCAGGGCTGTAAGTGCCAGCCAGCCTACAGCAAGTGAGGGGGCAGTTTTACACTTCCCACACTGAAAGCAGTGTAATTCTTTAGCTAGGGATATACCTGAATACCCAAACACCTGATTGACTGACAACCACAAACTAATGTACTACACGCCTGCTGCAATAGCAAGTCATGAAACACCATGTCTACACGTTTCTTAAATACTTCCAGGGATGGTGACTCAACCACCTCCCTGGGAAGGCTGTTCCAGGGCCTCACCACTCTTTCTGTAAAGAATTTCTTCCTAATATCCCATGCAAACCTCCCCTGCCTCAACTTCAGACCATTTCCCCTGGTTTTGTCTTTAGTTACTAAGGAGAAGACACCAGCACCCACTACTCTACAACCTCCTTTCATGTAGTTGTAGAGGGCAATGAGGTCCCCCCTCAGCTTTCTGTTCTCCAAAATAAACACGCTGAGCTCCCTCAGCCTCTTCTCATATGACTTGTTCTCTGGAGCCCCCTCATGAGCTTGGTAGCTCTCCTCTACCGTGCTGGACACATTCCAGCATCTCAGTATCTTTCCTGAGTGAAATGAGTAGCCCAGAACTGAACACAATATTTGAGGTGAGGCCTAATAAGGGCAGAGGACAAGGGCGCCATAGTTTCCCTTCTCCTGCTGGCCACACTATTCCTGATGCAAGCCAGGATCCTGTTGGCCTTCTTGGTCACCTGGGCACACTGATGGCTCATATGAAGCCGGCTGTCTACCAGCACCTCCAGGTCCTTTTCTGCTGGGCAGCTTTCTGAGCAGCCACTCCAAAGTGCATAGTATTGCCTGGGGTTGTTGTGACTGAAATGCAGGACCCAGCACTTGACCTTATTGTACCTTATACAATTGTCCTTGGCCCATTGATCCAACTTGCCCAAGTCCCTCTGTAAATCCTTCCTGCCCTCAGGCAGATCAACACTCCCACACAATTTGGTGTCATTTGCAGACTTACTGAGAGTGCTCTCAATCCCCACATCGAGGTCATCAGTAAAGACTCCAAACAAGACTGGCCCCAAAAGTGATCCCTATGGGACACCACTGGTGACCAACAGCCAGCTAGATTTCAACCCATTAATCACAACTCTCTGGGACCAGCCATCCAGACAGCTTTTAACCCAGTGAAGAGTGCGTTTCTCTATACCATGATTTGCCAGTTTCTCCAAAAGAATGTTGTAGGAGACTGTGTCAAAAGCATTACTAAAGTCCAAGTAGATCACATCCACAGCCTTCCTCCCATCCAAAAGACGAGTCACGTGGTCATAGAAAGAGATCAGGTTGGTTAAGCAAGAGCTCTCTTTCATAAACCCATGCTGGCTGGCCCTGATCCCTTAGCTGCCCTGCAGTTGCCATGAGAGCTCACTGGAGAACAGAGGCAAAACAAGTCCTGGACTGAGCAAATACTCAATAAAGTATGGATGGCTTCTACTTTCATGGCTTTCCTAGACCATTACACAGCAGGCATCACAGGCCAGTGTTCAACCTTGGTTTTTGTAGGTCCATGATGATGCCTCGTGCACTTCTGGAGGCTGAAAGAAAACAGGATTATACCCCCTAGTGAAAACTGTTACAGAAAACCTACTTGTAAAAAAAAAAAAAGGGACAGATTTTTGAGTTTGGAAAGGTTCCTCATTGTGAGCTTTGACTGCCTGTAACTACGAGGCCAGCTAGGGCATTTCTTTCAGTAGAAAGTCATGGACTGTAGAAACCCATCTCCTTTCAGCCTTTCTGGGCCCAGAGCTGCAGGTTTTTTTCCAGCTAAGAGACATCAATCTCAACAGAGCTGTGCCAGCAGGGGGAAGGCCAGGCATGTTCTACAAAGCTATAGGGCACCAAGCTGTTCATCAGCAATCTGAAATAACAGATCAGCAGTTCCTCAGAGACTTCTGCAGCAGCAATAACAGGCTGAGCCATCAAGCAGCCGAGTTGTGTTCTTTCTCCCAATGTCAGAATGAAGGAATGGTGCTGTCCATAGATGAAAGTAATAAGGAAATCCACCAAACACAACAATCAGAGGAGAATGCACAAATACCTTCACCAAATCCCAAGATATTTGTTATTAATATTTTGATTTCTAACACTTCAGAATGAAATTAGGTGCTCAAGCTTTCAGTTTATAACCAATGAGCAAGAGAGTTGTCTCACACACAGAGCACTAATAGGCAGGAATCTTCTCCTTCTGTTGATGAGAATTTATTCAATATAAGACAGTGAAACCTGCATCATTCTTCTATGACAAATTGCTGTAAAAATATCCACTATTCTAAAAGCAGATTGAAAAATCCCCACAGAGAACAGATACTCCCAACTGATTACTACAGAAAAATGACATGAACACAAGCTCTTTTTTTTTTTTAAACGTTAAACGTGAAGCTGAGGCACCAAAACCCTTTGTCTACAGGAAATTCCCCACAACCACTTCATGGACGGATGACACCATCTTTCAGGTGTGCCACAGTCACAAAAAAACAGCCATAATGTTTAAAGGAAAGCTTTAGGGAACTTTGGGTTGTTGCTCTTGGTCTCACAAGGCTTGTTCTTTCCCTCAAGACACCTAATCACACAAGACTTCAGTAAAAACAAGCAGCAGGGAGAAAACCCTGTTCAAAACAATACAGCAAGGTTTTGCTCCAAGCAGTTAGTGAATGTGTTTCTAGTGCCACACTCAAACTCGCACTCCCCCACAGAAATGAAAAAATAATAATTCTTGTGGGAAGGGGGCAAATTAGGTCCCACACTTGGCTGAGTTCCTCCCCCTCTGTGGCTTTCAGTGCCAGAGAAGCATCTTTTTTGCACTCTAAAATTAACCCTGTGATATGACAACAAAGCCTGCATAACGTGGTTCAGAAAAGAACCTGCTAGTAACAAAGATCACTGCTCCACCCTCTACCATTACATACAACCCACTATCCCCCTTGCTCAGAGAAAGAAGCAAAGAAACAGTCTCATAAAAGGGTGTTTTGATTTCATGTTTTCTTGAAACAGTCCTATGGTGTACTGAGCAAGTAAAGATGCCCTGTAACAGCCTTACAAGCTGAAGAACCTGTAAACCCCAGCAAACTTCTGACTTTGCTGCAGAAATGCCACATCGGAAAGACAACATTCGCCATGGTGCTGAGTACCTCAGTCCTGACCTTGAAAGCTGCAGGATGAGAACTGTTCAATGATGGGTGATGGCTTTTGGTCAGTGCACATACAGTGTGCCCAACAAACTGGTGCATGACTGCCCTAAGCTGGAGTCAACAGTAGGCAGGCGTGAAGCTCCATAGCAGCTCAGGTCACTACAGCTTTGTCACCACTGCAGCAGCCTCAACGTTTAAAAATCCTGTAAACTAACTAAATAGATCTAGGCAGAGTGAACTGAACAACGTCTGGCCAACTGAAGTACAGCATTTGTGCAGCAGCTATTAATCCTTTCTGCAAGTATTTGCACAAAATAAGGCTGGCAGTGTTCACACAGCTGTGTGCATAATCAAACCTGAAGAAATGTTGCTGGTCTCTGCCAGGCTTTGTAGAGTCTCCTTCAGCACCTGAGCAAGACAAGGTGTTAGCAAAGGCTTTGTGTGTTGCTGTTGAGGATAGGTACTCTGTGAAACAGGGCCATGAGAATTAATGGCTGAACTCCTGTGAAAGGATAAGATTCCAGCAAGGCAATGGTATGCTGTGTGCACGTCTGGGAAAGGCTCCATATTGTTTGGACATGTTCTCATCCACAACCAGGAAGAAAAGTTAACTAAGTAATTTATCATTTCCCTGTAGAAGAGGGTGCCTATATTCACACGCTAGCCCCCAGGATTTCTGCTCTGCTCTGCACTCCCACTCTTTGAAGTGGGATGCCACGTTCAAGAGTCCCTCCAGTCGAGAGCTGGACAAGGGCAATTCTTTTCACCACCTGTCAACGCAGCTTCTTAATCCTTATCTAACTTTAGAGATCAACATACACTGACACCTTGGGCAAACATACAGAACACGTTCTTTCATGAAAAATAGGACAAAATCCTGCAGTAAAGAGCTCTTGCTTAAAGGGAAATAGAAATCACCCAGCAAAGAGCAATGCCTTGAAGTAAATTGTGCAATTTCAATCCACCAATGTGATCCTGGCAGGGATTGTTCCTGAGCTTCCCTTTGAAGCTCATTATCATCTACCAAAGGATTGTGCCTATATAGGAAACCCGTCCTAAATCATATAACAAGCCCAGTGGGATCACTTGGTAGTACCCAGCTAATTTAAATGCTACCTGTTCCTGCCACCAAGGTAAGAACACAGCCCTGCTTATCAAGCTAATGGAAATTAAACTGTTGTGCAAGCTTACGGATTGTGCAATATCAATTGTATCTATTGTTTTACACAGGAAAGGAAGAAGAAAGAAAGAGAGAGGTGGCAATAAAATATATAATAACTTCCCTAGTCACCGTGGTTCTTGCCAGTAAAGGATGTATTACAAATAATTTATCAAGGCAAGGGTGCAATGGTGACAAAATACATCAATAGTTAGCGCTCAGATAACAGCAAGGTGTGGGCATGGAGGTGAAGGTGATATGGAGAGACAGTGTCCCCACAGGAACTCGGAAGAGCCTCTCCAGAAATGAAAAATCCACCTTTTGGCCAGCTGAAGAGATGGCTGCAGTGATAACTGGTATAGGCAGCCCTCTAGTATTATTTAGGATATGCTACATTTTGTACAAAAATAAAGAAATCCATTTTAAACAGAAAAACAAAATACTACGGTCCCCCTCGAAGGCCCATGTTGTCTGTTTCTGTGACACTAAGGACAAGAAGTGCTGAGCTCTTTGAAGGATTCCTTGCATTTGCCCCAACACTAACATTTTGAAACACTAGGTTATCTCAGCACGGGGATTTTTTGGATTATTTTACAAACTGTGTATGTCAAAGGCAAAAGCTAAGCTCTTCGTCAGTCACTTAATCCATGGAACATGATTATCTGTGTAAAACAATGTGATAATGGAGCAGAAAACAAGAAATTTGGAACATTCTTCACAAGTCACTAATGTTCACAAGGGGTTGCTGAGTCACTCTACAGCCTTGGGCAAAGGATCATTTCTCTGGGCACCCATTTTCACATCTGTGAGATAATATTTAGTTCACTTGCACAGAGAAGATGTAGAGAAAGCCAAACAGCCACTGGGTTACAAATGTGTGCTCAGTGTTAGACAACTAAAGCAAGAATAGAGCCACTCAATTACGGAGACAGGAGGTGGATTTCTTGGCCTATACCAGTAAACGCTGACATTTGTTATCAAAGAAACTGGGGCATTTCTCTCTGCTTATAAGTAGCTGCATAGATGCAACTGTGACTCTGGATGAGAAGTCTACAGAAACAGTTGTAAGTTTACATCTGAAATTCTTATTCTCGGTGCAAGTATATTCACTACTCCTGCTACTGCTGATTTTTATGCTTTTACTCACAGTAGTATCATATCTGCATGGAATAGGTCCAGCAAAACCAGCAAAATTTACTAATATAAAGTCACTGCTAAATCAGCAAACTAAGCAGCTGGTATTGTAGGAGATCCCTGCAAATGGAAAGATACCTACAAAGGTACTCACATCAACAAAACCAGAAAAAGCTGGAAAAGCCACCAAAGAAATTAACTGCATTAACTTCATACATGGCAGGTGAAGATGAACAAAAAACCTCCATGTAGTAATGCACAACAGAACGAAGATTTGGGATGGAAAGACAATTTTAATTCGCCCTTTGAAACGAAGCAAGATGTCACCAGAATGTACATCACACCACACAGCAAGGCTCTAGAAGGGAGCATAAAACAAATACAAACCAAGTAACCTGATCTAGTGAAGGTGTCCCTGCCTATGCAGGGGGGTCGGAACTAGATGATCTTTAAGGTCCCTTCCAAGCTTGGCCATTCTATAACACTCAAAATACAAAACAAATGTAAAAACTGGACATGGAGCAGTTACTTAAAAGAGGAAAAAAGTGCAGCGAAGAGTTTGCTGTCAATTCTACACATTGATTTCTTCAACAGTCATTTTTTTAATTGATAAGACTATGCTATGGGTTACTTGAAAAGGGACAGACGTCTACAACAACAGTTCAAATTCTAAAGGACACTTCCATCTATTTCAATGGATTTTAAACTCACTCTTTTCCCCCTCTCTGTGTTCTACAAGTAAAAGAAATCACACGCACAGAAGCTACAGAAACCAAGCGAGAACTCCAGAAAAGACAAAGAAACTTACAGCAAGCAAAATTCTCACCCAGGATGGACACGATTCTGCAGCACTGATGAATTAGATTTGCAATGATACATCTCTCTTTAAAAAGAAAAGGTAACCAGCACAGAGAGCAGTTGTCAGAAAGAGATCTTCCGCTTCTGCAAGCCCAGGACCATGCTCCTGCTGCCATGGCAACTGAGTCCTTGACTGCTCTGGGCCTGACACAATGCCACACATGCTCTCAAGCATTTAATAAATATTAATAGTGCAAAAATAATATTGATGGATCAGAAACAGAACACCTAAGAAAAACAAAAGGGCAATAAATCTCACTTTACATGGCTGCAGTCCAAAGTCTACCAGTCTTATCCTAAGTCAACTACAAATCTTGTTCTCTCCAAGTTTCTAACACTCGCTTTTGGCATTAACTATAAGGTTAAAGAGGCTGCCAGGGCTTAGCTTAGGCTGGGAAAAGCCAGGAAACCTGGCTGCTACTAGTCCAACAGGTACCTCTGCAATAAGCAGTATGGTTGCATGCACTAAGCACTGGACCAGTAGGCAGAAGATCTCGTTCACTTCCTGATGGCTGCTTGTACAACCACAAGTTACTCAGGGGACTGCAGGAGAGCTGTACCATCATTGCTCACCTCTTCATCAGGAGCAAGGCACAGAGCAGCCAGACTGGGCTCAGTTCTGGGGACAAAGTCACAGTCCTTACAGGAACAGAACCACAGTCCACCAGGGCATCATCATTAGAGCAAGACACAGAGTATATCTCACCTGATAGACCATCAGAGAGGGAGCTCACATGCCCATTTTAAAAATCTGGCTTTCTTGGTTAAAATCTGGCTTTTGAAAATATTTCTGTTTGGATGGACTTAGTTTCATTTTTTCACTAGGTTGCAGCATTATCATAGATTTCAGGTCTAATCAGTTTGTTATCTCTTGTATTTCAGCCAGGATTTTTCACAGAGCAGAAAATCTGCTATAATTTTATCACCGGGCCTTCCCCCCCCACCCCTTCTCTTCCCTTGTGGCTATCTAAATATTAATAACTTTTACAGGAAATGAAGAGTTAGGAAAACTACACTCGGCATTTTCAACACTTCCCGCACACACACTATTAAACAGCGGAGGCTTCCCTGTGGCTAGAACCAGCTGTCTGCACACTGGACCAGCAGTCTCTGATTCTACCAAGGATGTGTCACTGGATGAAAAAACCAAGCAGCAATAAAAATCTTCAGCCCCACCACTCATCCTCAGCTTACTGATTGTTTTTCCTAGGCAAAGCAAAGAAAGAAAAAATTGAGACCTTACCGCATTTTATACAGCATGTAATGACACAGAAAAGCAGAGCCTGGCAGCAACATGCTTCTGGAACATCTTTGAAATTACTAGGGAAAAGCTGCAGCTAAGTGGAAAAGTTGTAGAAAGGGAAAGGCCATCAGAGAAGCAACAGTACAAGGACCAGGAGAGCTTCCTACCAAACCAAGCCCCTCACAAACACATGCCTAACACAGCATCTCTGAAACACACCAGAGATGCTGTGAATTTGCCAGTGAATTAAAAGAGCTGGTACCATTAAAAAAAGCTGGCAGAAACAAAAGCTGGGTGTCTGCTTTATTGGAAACAGCTAAGAGAATCAATAACTGTCAGACACTTCCATGCATTACAGTGTTTAATGGTTCTTTCAGTGACAACAGTCAAGAAAACACATTATTTCTAGTATGGGCGATCTCTTAGTCTAAGTCTGTCAGATAAACGTGTTCACCAACACACTACACTTGTTTCCTCCAGTCTCATAATGGTAATCTGTCCATTGGATTTAATCGCTAAACATTTTCTGATTAATATTAAATTATCCTAAAAATCTTCCAGTCTCGCATTAACCAGCAAGACATCACATCTCAAACCCATCCTAATCCTGGGTCTATAATACTGCAGATGCAAGACAATTGGATTACAATGACTTATCTTTTTATACATGAACATGTTCTGGATGAAGCTTGGCTACCTTTGCTCCAACAGTACAATGTGTTTACAAACATCTGAAATGAGAGCTCTGAGTTCTTTGATGAACAAACCAAGTCATCATCAGATTTTACTGCACTTTCATAATCTCCTTCTTGAACTTTTCAATCTTCTCATTCTCCTTGACCTCAGGAAAGTTTCTCAGTTCACAGCTTGTTCTCGTAATTGTATCTAAAGCGACCCATGTGCTTTCTTGCTGCAGCAGAGCAGCACTGCATAAAATAAAGTTCTCTTTGCTCTGTAGCCATAATGCCGCCAGAGGCTGTCCCACATACCTGAATTCCCTCTTGTCTTTTCAGGGGTCCTCTTCTACTTCCTCTCTTTCTTTCCTAGACCATCAGCGATAGGAAAACTCTAACTCCTGTAAAGCAGTTTGTGTCTAGAAATAATAAAACTCCTCAAGCAAATGTGCCAGGAAATACAGAAGGGCATGCTGGGGAAGGTAACCCAAATCCTCCGAAATATGTAAGTTAGTTTTCTCAGGAATATAATGAAAAAAAAAGAAGATAAGTGAATAATGACATTCTCTGTGGAACATCAAGAGATCAGTAAACTGGTTTTGAGCCTCTCTCGCACATGAACACATTACAGACCAGGGCAGGCAGGTAACAGTCACCCAGGCAAGCAAATGAGGCCTGACTCTCTGCACCACTCTTCCCAGTGTTTCCAGTGAGCGTACAAGCTGGGCACACAACACACTTAAACCATCACTGATATAGTCAAGAGGGTATGAGCGTGCATACACCTAAAGCTCTCCACATGGGCATGTGCAAACACTGAAGACACACTTAAGGCATCTCCACATTATAATCAGCAGGAAAGAAAACTGTTTCAGCCCTGAACATGAAGAGACAATGGAGCAACAGATAATGGAGTATGAAAAGATTATAAGTACATGTGGCAGTTGTGATTGTTCCCTCACTTTGTCATGCTTTGTCAGATCCCAAAATCTGCAAGTGTGGCACATCACTGTACTCCTGACTTTCAAAGTGACTCGGGCCCTGTTTAGCTCTTTACAAGATTCAGATTTCAATTTCCAAATGTATTTTTATTCCTCAATTCCAGCTCTAATAAAATTTGAACTGAAAAGCATGGAGAATGTCAGGCTGCCGCCTCCTGGGCTTTCACACAGGCAGCAGGAGTCAAACCGTCTGCACATTCTCTATGCACAAAGCCAGCAGGAGCACAAGATGTTTTCTGCCTCCTAACAGCATAGGAAACGTGACTCAGCTACACAGTCACATACTATGGCCCCAAGACAGAGCAAGGGTTGAAATAGGGGAAAGTTTGTTGATGCCACGTGCTTAGCCTGAATTCTGCACATGTATAAACAGTCTTTGAAACGGCAAATCCCTTCAGACTGCATAGCTGAGGTAGCCTCAGTGCTGTCCACTATAAAATAGCCCTGAAAACCGGTACTCAGAAAGCAAGAGCACAGAGAGAAGATCCCAAAACAAAGACAGAAAAAGGATCTTCAAAAGAGAAACAGTGATTCTGCTTTTGGCTGTGTCCCCATGCAGGCGGGTAATAGAGTGCTGAAGTAGCCTTGTATTTAATTTCAGGAAACTGATTAAGCTAATGCTTGCCTCTTTGCAACTATACTGATTGCCACATTTAATATTAATCAGCTGTGAAACACTTAAGCAGGGGTATTCCAGTCTCTCTTACACTCTCAGGTCTGGGTTAAGATAATGTGAACTCTACTTTCAGCAGAAAAATAAAATCTTATCAAACATAACCATCCATCTAAGGACTCTTATTTTCTGTCGTGTTGTGTCTGGCTGAACTTTGCAAGTTCTTCCTTCAGTGGCAAGCAAGAAGAATTTTGCAAAACCAGGCAAAAAGTGCCCAAGAGCCGCTCCCTCCACCAAAGCAGACGTCTAGGATTTTCCATTCTGGGCAAAGAGTCACAAGCACTCTGGCCGCACAGCTTGTGGGCCCTGAGGCTGACCTGCTCCCGCAGCATCCACTCATCCTGAGGGAAACAGAATCAAACCCAGAATCCCACGCTGAGTATCTGGGCAAGGAGCGGTCCTTTGCCAAAACTTTGTGCTCAGAAAATGGACATAGCTCCCACTACAAACACAGCTTCAATGCTTTATAATATTGCTGCTATACTGTCATGGAGCAGTCTCGATGACTGTATCTGCAAACATTCTCTGAAACAGGTGATCAGATCAATTCTGTCTTAACTTCTATGACTTTTCTGAAACAGCATCACCGCTTGACCAGAAAGGAGTGAAATGCATCTAAAAAACCACATTCAAAACTGTCCTGGAAGCCTGTCCTCAACGTGTGGACCACAACGTAGTGCAC
This sequence comes from Phoeniculus purpureus, assembly GCA_028565055.1. Taxonomy (NCBI): domain Eukaryota; kingdom Metazoa; phylum Chordata; class Aves; order Bucerotiformes; family Phoeniculidae; genus Phoeniculus; species Phoeniculus purpureus. The sequence goes on from JAOXOE010000698.1 coordinate 14,960,982, forward strand.
TACATTTCCTCAACAGTCCAAACACTAGCTTTCATTGTTCTTCTGCTGAGAGTTTAGTTTCCTTTCAGTAGAATCATAGTAACATCTTAAGGAACTTACACCTTTCTTTTCTTATTCCATAAGATGCTACAACTTCCTGAAAATACGAAAGGAAAAAGACATCTTCCTATTTAAGCATTCTGTACAAAGCTATTTCCACCATGTGCACAAATTCCTGTCTCCTCCTCTGGTCAGTTGCCCAACCCAGACACATACAAATGAGCACCATCTCCTTTCTTCCTGATACTTTCTATTACTATAGTTCTTTTGCTACTGGGATTTGTTTCCTTGTACTTCTTGTAAGGAGGTAATTGTATTTATATTTACTTGCTCCTTACATCTCTTTTGTTCCTTTTTACCTTTCCCCAAACGGGCAAGGCACTTTCTGCGACTCCTATTTTCCTGCTCTTCCCTAAATCCTCAGTGCTTTGTCTTCATACTGCAAGTCATCCTTTTTTTATTTCCTTCTAGTGACCCTTTGTTTTAAATCACCACCCAACTGACTTGATAACATTAAAATATGTTATATGATACATGTAAAACAAACAGAACCAATGCTTGTTCAAATAGGGAAGACCAAGTCAAGCAGTTTCAATTCTAAAGAGTATGCTAAAATCTCAAATTCTAAATTTAACTTAAACTGAACCAAAGTGATATACAGGGTCTCATCTGTATTGCAGTGGGAATCTTAGAAAAACAACCAATGCACAATGATCCAGGTAGTTTGAGCAACAAATCCTGTTTCTCTAATATGCACCGGTGCCCACTGCTTCCTATCCCAAGAGAACCATGAGGCCAGAGAGATTGTAAACTCTGCCTTCATGGGCAGCATCAGTTAAAGTTAAGAAAATGAGGTATTTTTACCTTATAGAAGAAAACTAAACCGAGTTCCTTTCATTTCATTCATTTCCCACACATAAAACCTGTGATTCTAGGAAAGCAAATTGCCACACACCGACAAAGAATTTGGTCGCAAGATATAGGCAACCTAGGATAGACTTAACGCACCTTACAGACCAGTACTGTATAACCTCATGTGTGTGAGAGTTCAGATCATGATTTGTTCATACTTCAGCTCCTACGCTTGTCATAGTAACTTACACCAGTACTACAGCAGATAACGAACTATCAGCCACAACAGAAATTTCCAAGAAGATGGTACATGATGATTACTGAAATGTTCTCCTGTAAGTCTAAAACTGCTTTAAAAACCCAACACTATACTAGCAAAGCTCTAGAGGAGATAGGGGAAAAAGAAATAATTACAAAACTCCAAATCCCCAGCGACATCAGTCTTGCACAAAGACGGCTTCTAGAAGGAAGCACATGAAGTATTGCCAAAAAAGTTATCTCCTTCCAGAATTATGTAATGAATTTGTGGTTACAAAACCTTCTAGCATATATAGACTGTCTACCAAAGGACAAGCTTGTTCCATAAACCAATTCTTAACACAAAATAAGACCATCTGTTCTCTTCAACAAGGAAAGATATAGACAAGCAGCAATGTGCCATTACAAACACATTTATTACAACTACATTTCAACTGTAGAAAAAGGCACTGGCAAGTAATTACAGGGGTGATCAGGGTCTGTGTCAGTACTCATTGCCAGCAGGCTACCTGTATGTTCTTTCCCCTTTCCCTAACCACTCCAGCATGTCAAGTTTTCCAGAACACTTCCTTCCACTGCATACATTCATAAAATAGTTTTTCAATTAATGTTTGTTCATAAAATAGTTTTTCAATTACTGTTTGTTTAGTACAGTTGTGAGAAGAGGCGATACCTAGATGCAAAAATCACGTGGAACATATCCTTCCACTCAGTGAGTGTAACTGTCAACATTACACACGCTGAAAAGCAGGGTGCATTTTTAAAAGACAAGTGTTCAGGACAATGTGAGGAAAGACGTTTGTGAAAATATAATTGAAATGACTTTCAGAGTGCTTGGAGAAGTAACTGCAAAGTCAATATATGTGTATATGAACTCCATTAACAGCCCATGAATAATTTCTGTAATATGCTCCTCAATCAATAATAAATGTCAAGTTCAGATTAAAGGAAAGAACTATTCCTGAGGTCTCCACATCCAAGAACTCTTCTCCCCACCATCTCAAAAGTCACCTTTCTACCACAATTTAACCATCATATTTTTACCACCAACCAACTCAAAAACTGTATAAACCCTCTGAAATAAAACTAAACAGATTAAGCCATCTGTCTAACTATTCTAAGACAGCAGAATTCACACACAGATGATACCAAATAGGATGCTGGTTTACTCTCTTTTCTAACACAATGCTTAGAGGCTGGATTGCATGGGGAAGATAAAAAAGCAGCCCAGATATCGACTAACTCACTGTGTTATGCTAGGCAAGATGCAAGGTCACAAACTTGGTCTTCAGTATGGAGTGTGGGGTGCAGAGTCTGTTCCTTAAGATACTACTACAGTCACAATTCAAATATCAGAAACAGCAGTTCCCAAAGCACCTGTAGCTCCCCATACCTTCATATGACAGGACACAGAGGGACTTATAGGAGCCTTCAAAGATGTCATTATAGGCCTGGAAATGGAATGACCCAGCACTTCCACAGATTCTTTTCTCTGGAAACTCATACACTTATGAGAAAACTTGCCCAGCTATACCTACACACAAGTCCAAGCTAGCTATCAGTTAGCTGGGGCCTTCCTGAGTGTTTTATGATTTGAGACATTCAATATCTAAATTGCCTCTAACTAGTGCAAATGTAACTCTTGCATAAACCTGGGCAGTTGTATCTTAATTTGGTAATGCTGCTCATTCTTCAGATCATAAACTTCAGTACATACAAAGCCCATCAAGCCCTCTGAAATCAAAAGCACCAGAAAGAAATGTTGGCTCATGTTAAAACGTCATTTCCCATGATCAGGACTTGAGGAGTCCCTGTTTTCAAATTAATCTAATCAGACATCACTCTGAGTGCCACTTGACAGAGATGTAGCTGTTAACAGGATTGTCACATAATGAAAAACAAATAAGCAGTGACACATCTTGAAGCATACCCTGGGTGTATGAACTTTCACAAGGTTATTCACTAAATCATAACCCAATGCACATTCAGTGTTTGCTACTCTACAGAGGTAATTCAACAGATGTGGTACTTGCCACAAATTAAAGACACTTCTCTTTAATATTTGGGCTCCATAAGTTCTTTTACAAATGCTTCTTACACTCTTTGGTGGAAACAAGTTATCCTAGGCCATCAGAAGCTGTAAGCAAGATAACACGGGTAACAACAGCACAACCATGCAAAGTTTACTAGGTGTCACTTACATGTGCACCTTCACCAGAGAAGGTAAGGCTGGCATATCCACAGGACTAAAAGTACAGATCCCCTTGCTCTCTCTTCCCTTACACTACACCAGAGAGTCAATTCTACATGGCTGACACTGCCAAGTGGTGCCACTTGTTCATCTCTCTTCTCCTCACCATGACTGCAAACATAAACACAGAACCGACACCAACCCCACATCTCGTAGGACGCTGAGGAGTAGGCAGCTTCTCACGCGAACACCTGTCACTGGCTCTGAGCACGGGCTGCCCGGGGGTTAAGTATCTCCCAACCCCACAGAAACCGCGCCGTTGCCTTTACACATTCGGAGCAGAAACGCCACTGAAGGCGAGCGCGGAGGCCCCAGCACCCCCCGGTTGCCCCTGCCCTAGCCCGTAGCCACGAGCCGCTGCCTCGCGGCGGGCCTGGCAGCCGCGTCACGAATCTGCTGCTCGCGGCAGCCAATGGGCGTCGGAGCCGGGGCCGGCGCCACTTCATTCATTCATTCATAAAAACGAGGCGCAGCGCGGGGAGGGTCCCGTTCCCGTCCCCCACGCCCGGATACTCACGGCAATCTGCCTCGTCGCTGTTGTCCGAGCAGTCGTCGTCCTCGTCGCATTTCCAGATGGCGGGGATGCACCGCTCGTTCCGGCACTGGAATTGGTCTTCCTCACACTCCTTGACGGCTCCTGCGAGACACGGGACCGCGTCTGGGTCAGAGGGGCGCGCTCCCGCGGCCGGGCGCCGGGGACATCCCGGGAACATCCCCCCGTCCGGTCCCCGCTGCCAGGCTCAAGCCGAGCTGAGCACTGGGAGCCGCCGGCCGAGGGCGGGGACTGGGCTCGCCAGGGCAGAGCGGCTCGGTGAGGGGCTGGGGGAGGACGGCGCTGATGCCCGAGTCGCTTTGTGCGGGGGTCAAAGGGACGGTTCCGGAGCTTACCCGCATTGTGCTAAAGCTGGTGGGGAACGGAGCCTGGGAACAGAGGATGGTTAAACCCGAAACGCAAAAGACAAAGAAAAACGATAGAGCGCAACGATGCTGGGACCTCCAGCGCCTCCGTTACCGGTGCAGAACGCACCGATACCGGAGGACGCAGCGGAGAACCGGCACCGGCGCATCCCGGAAACGGGGAACTGACCTAGCTGAACTTGAGGGCGGGGGGACGGGGACTCCGGAGCAAATCTGCTTTGCAGACGCGGAGCAGCGCTGCTCTGATGAGGCACAAATCTCAGAAAGAGATTAAAGGTGGCAGCTCCTGTCACCAGCGCTAGGGTCGCATTCGCCCGCTGAAGAGATTGGCCGGCCCCCCACAGGTCCCAACCCTGGAGCGTGTGCGGTCCCCCGCGGGTGACAACCCGCACCCCGGGCCGGCAGGACGCACGTTCCCCACTCCCCGCCCGGGAGCGCTGAGGCAGAGCTGCCGGACCCACCTTTGCCAAGGTGCAGCTTAAGCAGTAGCAGCTGGAAGAGCAGCAGCCGGGCGAGCGCTGGCCGGCACATGGTGCTCGCTCACTGTGCGGCGCGGTGCAGGGTGCGCGCAGCCCGCGCGCCTCTCGCCGCCCCGTGCCGACTGTTCCCGGGCGCCGCCCCGGCCGTGCCGTGCGCCGCCGCCGCGCCGTGACGCGCCCCGCTGGGCGGGACCAGGACCGGCTCCCGTGGAGGGAGCGGCTCACGCAGCGATGGGCCCTGACGGCGTTGAAACCTGCAGAGCACCCGCGGGGCATCTCCCGCCCATGGCACAGGTGTAAGCAATGACCGGTGGCTGGAGGGGACCTGGAGTTGGGGGGCCGCGTTCACCTGCTGCCGCCCGGTGAAAAGCTAAACTTCGTATGATGCTGCCTGGCAGAGTGGCCAAGAGTCCGCGGCAGAGCGGTGCACGCGCGGTCCCCATACGGAAACCCTAGGGCTCCTACGGAGACAGATGGACAGACAGACCTGAGCGCCCCCGCACACTGAGTCGGGCCCTCTGGTCGTGACCTTCTTCCCGGGTGCCCAGTTACAGCAGCGGCCGAGTACACAGTGTTGGTTCCATGCAGTCAATTAAGCCCTAGGAGTCTGTTAAGTGGCCCTGAGTGGCGAAGGGTCTGCTCTCGCCGTTACTGCAGATCCCCCGCTGCGAGGTGTCGTTGTAACCAAACTGATGTGGACATCTCCGCTTGATTGTGTTCAAATCAGTGAAACAAGTCCTGGGTTTGCTGAAGGTGCCAAACCTCTCCTGCTTCAGCACACACGGATTTGTCAGCGACCACAAAGGAAAGGATTTAGGAGCTACCAGGGGCTGTGTTTGTCACCCCATAGGTGCAGTGCTGATGGGAAAGCCCTTCACTGCTTTCAGTGCTCTAATGTGGTTGTCAGAATCTAGTACTTCAGTATATTACTATGAATTCTTTCTAGGAGTAACTTCAAACTGTCACTACAGGATTAACACAATTATATCATAGAATCATAGGTTGTAAAGGACCTTTGAGATCTAGTTCCACTCCCCTTGCTGTGGGCAGGGACACCTCTCAGAAGATCAGGCTGCTCAGAACTCCATCCAACCTGCCCTTGAACACTTTCAGGGTTGGAGCGGCCACAACCTGTTCCATTGCCTCAGTACACTCACAGGGAGGAATTTCTTCCTAAGATCTGGTTGAAATCTGCCATTTTAGCTTGAAATCTTCCCCCTTGACTTATCACTAGATACCCTTGTAAAAAGTCCAGCCCAGCTTTCCTGCAGCACCTTCAGGTACTGGAAGGCTGCTCTAAGTGCCCCTCTTTGATTTCTCATTGCTTTCTCTTCTCTAAACACCTCCAACTCCTTCAGCCTGCATGAAGTGTCATTTTAAAAAAAAGCACTTTTTTTTATAAATCAGTGTAACAAAATGTTCTGAAATGCCATTGACTTCAGACCTGATCACCATGTAAATAATCATAGAATCATTAGGGTTTGGAAGGACCTGTGCCTTTAACTACGATCCTGCAAGTCATTAGTCAGTTGTGTCACTAATGCATTTGAATCATGTGAAGAGAAGAGCTAATCATGGAGCTATTTCACTAGCAGCTTATAGAGTATTAACAATGTATTCAAGCCTTTCTGAAGAATTTTTTTAGCATGCAAAATGTAGCACATGTTTGTGTTGGCTGGATCAATGTGATAGATTACAATAATTGCTTAAAGCAAATGAGATATTTATAATACATTAGGTCAAATTTCTCTTTTTAAAAAGTGCCAAAACACAGATTCATAAAGCTACTGTAATTCCTGGCCTCATTCTTCTCTTTCCTAAATTAGTTTAAACTGGAAGTGGCTCCAAAGACGATAATGAAATTATTTGGTGTGAAATGAGGTTGTGTGGAGAGCATCAGTCACAGCCGTGATGCTACAATTCCTATTATAAAAGCGTTTTACTTAAATGCAAACATGCATTTTGGCCTGAGTGCCTCTAAAGGAAAACAACACTAATAAGGGGATTTTTTTTGAGTGAGTTGCTCTGATGATACCTGGCCAGCAGCTGTGGTAGCATGGAACAACGAACTCTACTCCAGACCTAAGACATCATAGCTAAGGAATGCTGCTAGCTGGTGAAGAAGAACCGGGTGTCATGGTGAAGAGATAACAGAGAAGGCCAGAAGCAGCAAGAGATGAGGCACCTGGGCTTAGGGAGTTGCAAAGTGTGTTTGCTTGCTAATTGACCTCGCAGATGCTGAATGATGTGGAAAGACTTATGTGCATGAACGGGGTCTTGTCCAATAAGCAAAAGACACCTATGTGGAAGCATGAACGAGGTAACAAAAGAGGTGTAACGGGTTGAAACTAAGAAAACTGCTATGCTTCCAGGTTTTCAAGGGGAAAGGAAACCAAAGCAGTCAGGTCTCAGTGAAATCTCTGATAAATTTGCCAGACAATGGATTGCTTAGGAAACTGAAAGAGGAAAAGTTTATTAACTCTTAAACTATGTACAGAA
>JAOXOE010000698.1:14977067-14989889 GCA_028565055.1 Phoeniculus purpureus
CCCCACACAGCAGAATTCACTGAGGGAACAGAATTCAAAATCAAATCCCATGGGAATTTCTATAAAGTAACCATTTCTCATCCAAAAACTATGTCAGCCTGAGCCCAACTGTTTTAAAACTGACATTTCTAAACCAAAAGACTGTTATCCTCTCCAGACAAGGTTATTTTCCTCACAATTTATGGCACATTCCCTAAGATTATAACTAAAGTTAACAATTATTATGCTTATCATTCCATGCTTTGTCCTCAAACTGGTGACTATGTTATGAGATCTTGTAGAATACTAATACTACTATTCCAGAGGGGAACTGGAGAGACTATTCTTCTGGACAGCACTAAACACCATCTAGTATTACCCCATTCTGGCCATGTTTGCAGCTCCAGGATTTGAACCCTTGCTTTATTCCCACATACAACTTTACAACAGCCTTTATCTTACAAAGTGCAGCAGCCACTGCCTAGCTGATGCTTTATGTAAACCCACTTTATCATTAACATTTGAGAGCCACCTTAACAATGGGAGCTAAGTCATAAGGAAAAAAGAGAATCTCTTGATTCTTGCAAAAAACTTGCAACAAAAAACCAAACACTCGACTCACAAGTGCTCCACTTTGAGAGACAGAGAGTCAAGAACTAATCTACCATAGTAATTGGATTGGAAGATTCTGAGTTGGGTGGAATTTAGTGGCTGTATTAAAAAGTGATCTCCTCTTTAAGGCAATGAGCCAACACAATGAAGAGAAGACAGGAAAGAAGTTAGGGGGTTTCACTCAAGGTTAAAAGAAGAGCTTGTTATCTTTAAAATGGAAGACAGCCTGTTTCCATGAAACTGTGATTCTCTGTCTTTTGCAAGCTAAGGCTGTTTTTTATTACCAAAATCAGCAACTGGAAAATACAATTACCAAAACATTATTCCTGTAATTATAATAATTAAAGGGTCAATTAAAACTCGTAAAAAAGAATTTAAGTTACTTCAGTAAAAACTAAGCAACACTGGTTACTTTTCAAAATTCTGAATCTCTACTGCTTAAGCAAAATCCTTTATTTAGATCCTTGTTCCTCTCCTCAGAATGACCAGGCAATTCAGAACAACACTGGTATAAATTTCCAAAATTAAATGGTTTTCCAGAATAAACAGAACTCGAAAATGCAATTTCATGTTTAGAGCAGGAAATAACCAACCCTATCTTTGGTTACCAGAACAGAAGAAGAAAAGAACTGGTGTTCATATAATGTCTATTACATAGAAATCAACAGTTCTAAGAACTGTTGCCTGGCAAAAACGACAGCAAGGGCCCAATTTTTGCATAAATCAATTATGGTGCAATATTCAGTCATTGCAGCAAAACACAAGTAAATCCTGAACTGACACAACATCTGTGGAGCGCAGCTTTGTACACCAGCAAGCTTTAGACACATACCCTCCTAAATGAAATCAAGGGGAAATTCTGTCCATTCCTTACAAGGACCCTTCCCCTAGCTGCTCCAGCACAACACAACTTTTATAGATATAGTCTGTGCATCTCCTTTGCAGTACATGTTTTCTTTCCTTTTCTACCGAAAAAAGGATGAGATAATAAGCTTTGCAGGGTTAGAGAAGGCTAGACCACATCTCAGCTCCTTTCAAGATAGAATAGTGACACAGCAAGTACTAAGAAAAGTGACAGAAATAACCTGTCTCAATCACCTGATTAAAAGGTTAATAGCCATGTATTTCACCTCTAACTACCAAACAGTTGCGTTAAAATTCTTAAGAGGAAGTGTCTGCAATATAAGAAATTTATACGTCAGGTTATCTGAGTAGGAAGTAAAGTTTCCTTTAAGTTTTATCTATCTATTTATTTATTTATTTATTATTCTCTTTTCTCTCTGTTCCAACACTGGAACCACTTATTGGCAGTATTGAGCTCTTCGGTTTAGGCCAATTTGAGGAAGATTTAAAACACACACAAAAAACACCCTCTCAACCCAGGCCTGCATTCAGCAACTTGGGTCCACTTTTAATTAAAAGCAGTAGCCCAGATTATCCCACCCAACCATTAAACAGTGTCACGATTTTTCTTAAAGCCACTTTAATAGCCTGCTTTTTTAAGCAGCTTTTAATCCCGCATTCAACTTCAAAATACCAAACACTGCCAGCACTGTCTGATCTCAGCATGACAGGGAAAAAGTACCACTGAAGTCTCTGCTGCAGAATTTCTAATATGGCTGAAGAAAATTATTCGCCTGGATTATCAGGCTAACAAGTTTCCCCAAATCAATCATGAGCTGCATTTGTTTTATTTTTCACTCTTGCTCTTGTGGTGGTAAGAAACCACCACAGGTTTAATCCAAAAGCTACACTTCAAACTCAGCAGGGATCACTAATTATAAGGACCCTGTCTAGGGAAGAAATAAAGAGAAATAACTTTGTCTAAGCTTATGGAAATGTGGCTGCATGCTTCACTTTGTGCCTTTTCTTCTAGTCAAGCAAACAAAGCAGAAGGGTGGGAGGGGGAATGGCAGCACAAGCAAAGAAACAGCCTTGGAAATTCAAAGCTTAAATGATGTTCCAACTGATGAAAGGCAAAGAGAGGAGGATGCTCACTTCTTACTCCGCTCTGATTAGACCGCACCTGCAGTACTGCGTCCAGTTCTGGAGCCCTTATTCCAAGAAGGATGTGGACATGCTGGAGCATGTGCAGAGGAGGGCCACAAGGATGATCAGTGGGCTGGAGCACCTCTCCTATGAGGACAGAGTGAGAGAGTTGGGGCTGTTCAGTCTGGAGAAGAGGAGGCTCCGAGGTGACCTTCTTGTGGCCTTCCAGTATCTGAAGGGGGCCTACAAAAAGGCTAGGGAGGAACTTTTTAGGATATCAGGTAGCGACAAGGCTAGGGGCAATGGAGAAAAGCTGGAGATGGGTAGATTTAGACTGGATGTGAGGAGGAAATTCTTCACCGTAAGAGTGGTGAGTGCCTGGAATGGGTTGCCCAGGGAGGTGGTTGAGGCCCCATCCCTGGAGGTGTTTAAGGCCAGGATGGATGAGGCTCTGGCCAGCCTGATCTACAGTGGGGTGTCCCTGCCCATGGCAAGGGGGTTGGAACTGGATGATCCTGTGGTCCCTTCCAGCCCTGAGTGATTCTATAATTCTGTAGTGACTTATGGTGGAAAAGGTACTTTCATCTTAAAGCCTGTGTTTCCAGGTGCTTAGAACTTCTAGAAAACAATATGGATGTGCTGCTGTGTGACTTGGTGTAGGTGATCCGGCTGTGGCAGGGGGATTGGACTAGATGGTCTTTCAAAGTCCCTTCCAATCCCTAATGATTCTATGATTCTATGAAGTGAGAGAAATCTGACAGTGGCTCTGTTCCTTGAATTCAATAGGACTCCCCCTGCATAGCCTGGAAAAAGCCAGTCAAAAAAGCAGCAACAATAAAGCAGCCATGGCTGCACACAGCAAGTCTGCATCCATCAGTTCTCACTTTCTACAGGAAACTGGTACATTTCCCAGTTTGTACAATAACTTTCACCATCAGTACCCTATTCCAAGCCTGCTGAAGGCCAGTACTCCGTGCATGATAAAATAATAACCAGTTTTACTACTATCTAGTGAAATCAACATCAATTTCCAGTCTCTGTGCTCCTGGTGGAGTGGCAGCTTCTGGAGAGTTAAAGTTCAGTCATGCACTGGCAACCAGAGGACCAGCAGCCCCACAACTCTGAGATGAGGCAGCAGGCAACACTTCAATGGTGGCAGAACAGAAAAGATAGCAGTAATTAGGCCCACTTAAGGGCTGTGAGCTGCTTACATAGAACAGCTCCCAAACAATAACCTGTGAACTTCTAGTAGCCTGTACCACACAAAATGCAGCTGGAGGAAACATCTCATGCATGATAACAAGCAGGAATGTGGGCCTAGGGAATACAAAGAATCACAACCCGATAAAGTAGACATTTTACCTAATTCCTGTTAGAAAATGTGAAAATGGTGGGTAGTGCTGTACAAAACCGCACATGGATTTTTGTCTTAAAACATCTAAGTTACTGTTGGATTCAAAAATATGGTGAGATACACTGACAGCAAAGACAGAAAACTCTTCTGTTCACTCAAACAGGCATTATTCGGCACAGACCTCTCCAACAGAAGTTCAAAAGCACAGCAGCAGGCTAAAACTCGGCATGATGGTTTCCCACAATGTCCTGACATGAAGGAGCAGTTTTTTCCAAACTGACAGTAGGTCTCTAGCAGCTTTTCTTGATGTTTTTAGACAGAAGAGAGAAAATTCAAAGCCGGGAGATCCTGGAATCATTGTGCTCCATCTTGTGGTTTTCTCTAAGAAAACACCTCTGGTATTTCCCACTATTTCCCTTGAAAAGCCTAGCAGCCTTCATGACTGCCTGGTGGCAGCATCTGCACATTCCTGGCATTGGGCAGCCACGCAGAGCAGGAAAGAGCCAAACCCCACTGAGCGGAAAGTCATAACAAGGATGGAGGTTCAGTTGTCCACCTTGCTTAGGTTTCCCCTTGAAGAAAGGCAAAATAGGTTTCCATTCTTAAGGATTGTGATGGAGTCACCATCCCTGGAGATGTTAAAACAATATGTGGATCTGGCACTTGGAAACATGGTTTAGTGGGCACGGTAGCATTGGGTTCACATTGGACTTGATCTTGGAAGTATCTTCCAACCTTAATGATTCTCTGATTCTGTTCTGTGACAGAGCAAAGTGGTAAATGTGCAGTGTTGGGCTGCACATTTACACAAACTTCGATTGTGAGTATCTGCTATTATACCTGGTCACTGAAGAAGGAAAAACCTCTTTTCCACACACTACCCTGTGATTTCTCTAGAGACATCCAAAGGGAAATCGAGAGCAGAACTTTCATGGGCTACATGGCATGAGTTTCCAGTAGCTGACAATAACATCAGCTGCTTCAGTCCTACTGGAGTCTCCAAAATACGGTCGTTTTAATGGAATGTCGGGGGTGGTGGTGTGTGTTCCAATTATTTTTAGATGAGCAGCATAATGCTTGCAGTTGGAGCATTTATCATGATCTTTCGCTACTGAACAACTCTGACAAGTAAGCTAGGCCAGTCTCTCACCAACTCTGTCAACCCATACCTCTGCAGCTGTCCTCCTGAGCAAGTTGCATGGCACAGGAGTATGTCAGCAGATGAAAGAAGAGGAGAACTGAAAATACATCCTCTTGTTAAAGCAGTTAATAACAAGACTGATCATATTCTTAAAAGGGAAGTTCAAGAGTATGCTTTCTGTTACATTGTTACCAATGTAACATATCTCCAAGGTGATTAAATGCACAGGACTCAGCAATTATTAAGTGCACCTACTCACTTCAGTATCTAGACCGAGATGCTTGAAACCAGAATATTGTTCCTTCTAACAATTGTTCCTTCAGTCAGATACTCTGTTTTCTTGTCACATCCTTAGCTTCTTATAGGAAGCATGGCTTCAGTAGCATCTGATCAGCATGAGGCTCATGCAAATACAAGGCACAGTGTGTACCTGAGATATTTCCTAAGTGTTCTGCTTAGGAAAGAGCATTTCCAAAGCAGATTTAACATGAACAGCTGCAGACACCTACTGTAAACATTCATCCCTCTCTTCCCCCTGGAGAGACTAGCTCATCACAATCCATCCTGCTGCATTGGGAGTTTTCTTCTAGCCTCATACAAACCTCTCCAAGCAAGAAAGACAGGAAGCAACCCCTGAAGTGCTGCCAGGTTGTGTTCTGCACAGTGAAGGTGTACGTTTCCTGTGGATTCTAACATTTCAAGATTAACATATATCTCAGATTTTTAACCTGACAGCACTCCCAGTGATACCTGTTGGCATTACAATCCACTGCTACACTGTCTGCCTGTACCACAGAGGAAACAGTGCGTCATCTGGGCACTACAATTCTTGCATCTCTATAAATCTGACTTAATAAACTTCCAAGTAACCAATTTTAAATTTAATAAATTCAGCCATAAATAAGTAATCTTCAAGATGCCCATGGAAGGAGGGTTGGAACTAGATGATCTCTAAGGTACTTCCAACCTAAACCGTTCATGATTCTACGATTCTAAGCCAGGAAACAGTAGGAAAAGGTTTCCATTTTTTAACTCTCACAAACTGCTACTCAGAGACTAATTTCAGGACTTGATACCACTTCAAGTTTAGAATTAACAACAAACAGAAATGTTGCCCTTTTTTATTCTTGATTTTTGAAAGCTTTATTTAAATGATTTTTCTACTCTGCTAGAACTACTTGAACAAATATGAGCCAGCAAAAAGTCACACTCCAAATATATGCACAAAGATCTAAATAAGGACAGAAAAAATGTAACACATCTGGCTGCTCACAGGCACCTTCCTTTCCCTCTCCACAAGGAAGAGAAAACTGCAATTTCACAGCCTCTTGCAAAACGGACACATTTGTTGGGCTATGACTATTAGGAACTCCTCATATCAAGCATTTTTCACACAAAGTGACAAAAAACAGAAGGAAAAAGAAGTCTGGTAAATATATTACACCAGTGAGGCACTGACTGATAAACAGCTCTGTAACAACTAGAAGAACTAGAGAAAAGAGACAGAGACGAGCGGAATTAAAGAAAAAACAGGCATGCACAAATACACAAGCAGATATTTACGGGATTTCATCCAAGGTGGGTAAACAGGATAAAGGGTTTGTTTAAAGGCATCTACCACACTCACATTCACTCAGGACCCCCAGTGCTTATGTCCCTACCATGAACACACATTGGAAATGTGTGTCACCAGAAGGCAGACTAACTTCCATGCAAAACTGAAACTGAGATTATAGTCCTGCATGGGACCTTTTACATGAAAAAACCAAAAGGGCAGGAGACCCAGCTACAACTAGGAACTACTTTTACTTTTCACAATAACTTTTATTGAAAATTTCTACAGTTTCTGAAGATCCACAACCAACTGCCCAGTCTTTAGCAAAACAATATGGAAAGGTTGTAAGTCAGGCTTGATTCTGCGTTCTGTAGCAAAGTTTGATGAGAAGACCAAGCAAAGCAACAGGAACCCAGAGAATGCATCTATAGCATAGGGTGATCTGTGCAGCCACAGAAACAAAACAGTCTGGCTTACTCTCCCTACGTAATCCATATTTTCAGAAGTAACAGCATCGCACAATTAGTTCCTGTAGATTATACCCAATTTTTATAATATTATGTTTTATGAGAGTTGAAGAAGTTTTATAAAGGAAGATCACTAGCAAGATATGATCTCTGTAAACTATGCAGAGAAGATTCACATAATGTCTGCCCGTAGTATTAAGTCAAATTCTTTTTGATGCTGTATCACTTCTTGTTACAGAATTCATTCATACGAGACACTTCAGTAAAATCTCAGAGCTTCTAATTAAAAAAAAAGAATTTAAAACGTTTTTGGGGACTTGGGGGATTTTTTATAAGAGAACAGATAAAACCACAGTCAAGGCTTTTTGCACTTGCTTTTCAGGCTGGCATTTCTGGATTACAACAGAAAAAGGCAGGTTTCTAGGACACACAAGCTTTACTCGCACAACTGACAGAGCTTGCTCACCACCCTGAGCAGCTAGCGGCAGCAGCCTGAGCAGCGAAAGGTTCCAAGTCCTCGCCAACACCTGCATGATGGCCCAGTTTAGAAATCTGTGCTCTGTAGAGAATAATGAAGGTATAAGCAAGAAACCTGTCTATGAACAGTTGTTTATACAGGCTGGAGTCTTGCACTAAACAACTGCAAAGTGAGAAACAATTGCTTATCCATGGATAACCTCAGGAGCTCAGTAAGCAGCCTTCAGTGGAGCAGGAAGCCAATCACAGAACATGAGGGATTGGAAGGGACCTTGAAAGATCTAGTCCAATCCCCCCACTACAGCAGGATCTCCTAGACCAAGTCACAAAGGAACATGTTCAGGCAAGTTTTAATGTCTCCAGAGAAGGAGACACCACAATCTTCCTGGGAAGTCACTCCCACTGTGAAAAAGTTCCTTCTCATATTCACATGGAACCTCCTATATTCCAGCTTACACCCACTGCCCCTTGTCCTATCATTAGATGACACTGAGAAGAGCCTGGCTCCATCCTCCTGACACCTGCCCTTTCCATATTTATAAACATGAATGAGGTCACCCCTCAGTCTCCTTTTTTCCAAGCTAAAGAGACCCAGCTTCCTCAGCCTCCCTCTACTAACCCTTTTTCCCCTTCATTCTCCTTGTTTGCGCTAAATAAGAACCAGAACATCAGAGGCAAAAGCAACAAGATAAACAAAATATATACTTCTTACCAAAAAAAGCCACCTTCGGACATCTCACAAGCTCAAAGGAGCAGAGAACACCCACTCTGGGAGGAATGTGATGCCCCAGAGGGATAGCCTACAACAGTAGGTCCTTGCTCACTGTGGTGGGGCTGGAAAAGACCACCACTAGTGACACCCTGCGAGACACAGCTCAGGCAGATTTTTAAACAATCGAAAGAGCCTAAGTCACCCACCACTGAAGCCAAGTTCAGATGCAGATGCCAACTGCCACGCTTCCATTAAGGCGTGACAAGCGCCTCTAATTATCTTTGAGGGAATAAAGTTCTGCAGCATTTTGCTCCACGTGGAAAATTTACCCGGGAAAAATACCTAAGAACCAGCTATTTGCAGGGGACAGCCTGGCTTGGCCCATGACTCAGCGCCTTCCCCCCCGCTCAGTGGCACGGAACCCCAGACAGGCCAGCGGGCGCTCAGGGCCGGGCCAGTAGCACCGTTTCCCACCCAGGCCCACGGCAGCGGCCCCGCAGGGGGAAGTGGTACCGCCGAGACCCCAGTTTCGCCGCCGTGCCCCAGGGCCTCCGTCAGGGACACACAGAGCCCCGCGAGCCGAGACGCGGCGGGGCCCAGGGCGGTGCCGGCTGGGGGAAGGGGCCCAGCCCGTCCTGGCGCCAAACGGCCGGTGGCCCTCCCGCCGGAGGGGCCGCCCCAGCAGTGCCCACTCACGCTTGTACTCGGCCATAAGCCGCTTCAGCGCTGTCCCCGCCATCGCGCGGCGCCGCTGCCGGGCGGCCGTCTAGAGAGGCCACAGGTCCCCGGCGGCCGCAGTACTCAGCCCTCGCGCGCATGCGCAGAGTGCCGCAGCCGCCGTCGGGCCGCGAGTGGCTCGGGTGAGGGGCATGGCCGTTCCGGCGGCCATCTCTCGGGAAACGGGGGTCAAGCGTGAGGTTACACCGGTCGGCAACATCCTCTGTGGTTTGCCAAGTGTCCACATTCCCTCCCCATCGGAGGTAACAGCCCCGGGAAGGGGAGATCGGTTGTCTTTAAGCGTAAGGTAGGAGACAGAGTACCAAACTATATTTACTGTATACAATAGTAAAGGATAACAAAGAAATTTACAAATCGGTGAATAAACAATGAGATCCACGGGAAACAGGGAATTGGGGCCTTTCCAGCAACATTTCCAACAAGCAGGAGAAGACTGAGCATGGCCAAGTGAATCAGGTCAAGATAAAAGGCAGGTCATTCATGGAGCAACAGCCTACAGAGGGGTAACAGGACCACCTTTGTAAAAATTCACCTGAAGTAGGCTCCACACTCCATGTGGAGCTCAAACCCATCATGGAAATCATGAGAGACTCAGCATGTTCCAGGAGGCAGTGGAGCAGATTATTTTTTTGAACACATATACACGCATCTCCTTCCTTCCTCACCATGCTCTTTGACAGCTCTCCTGCACTAACAGCCTGGTCACATTTCCCCTTGTTCATAAAGCTTATATACCTGAAGCAATCATTAAAAAGAAACCTGAAGCCCCACATTTCTATTGGCCACTGAAAAATAGTAAGAGAGTTGTACTGAAGGGAACAGAAGAAAAGTGACAAGTTCTACCTGGCACTCAACTGAAGTCACAGTGATGGGTTTCTCCTCTTGTAAGCCTGCACAACAGAAAACACTGCTGCTCTATCAAGAGTGTTAGTTTTTGGACCAGCTGCTCTGCTAACTTCAGTTTTGACAATAATTCAGGACAGATCTCATTCTGCATTAAAAAAGTATATTTCAGACAACTTTATAATAATATGACAAAGCACATGTAAATCTGTAATATTTTAAACTGACTCTACACTAAGCATTGTATCTGCATGTACCAGCCTTGTGTCACAGGCTTGATGCTTATGAGCTAACCGTGTTTGCACCACACACTAAAAACTTAAAATCAGCATCTCTTTTCCTTCCTATCTCTTAGGAATATCTTATAACAAAACTTTTACGCTCACAATTAGCATGAAAACATACTGAACTATTTACATTATTAGAATTAAACAGAGGGGCAAGAGCCAGGAATGAACACTCCATGTCCTAACACATGGATTAATATTTAGGCCACAGGTTTAAAGAGAAATAAAGGGAGGGGGAAAAAAGTAACAGCAGAGAGAAAACACCTATTACTTAATCTGAACTTAAATCAAATTGGCCCAATTTAATATTTAGATTAATCCCTGCAGATACTGTTTTGACTTGCACACGCAGTACGTCAAAGACAACAAAAGATTTTGGTAAATGTCCTCTAAAGTTTAGAAGAATCCCATGTGATTGGCATGTTCATTTGTTTTCTATTTATTAGCAAATCCAAGGACAGATGAGAGAGTGAGGTGTGATGAGTATCCTTCAACTCCTCTTCTCATAAGGACAGCAGGTCTTAACACACTCCACCTGTCTGTTGCTGGAACACATCGATAGTGTCTTCATCTTCCATCTCCAGCTGTTGGAAATACATAAAGTATTGAAATAAACACCCTCACGGTTACAAAAGCACTTTGAGATCCCTACTCCTAATCAGTACCAATAACAAAGCAGTTAAGGTGCATTTTTAATTGATTAATGCATTAAACACTTCTCAGTCACTCCAAAGCAGGCACTCCATTATCTCTCCAATTAGAGTACTACCAACTGCTCTGAAGAGAGATCACTTATCAGTCAGACCAAACTCAGCAGTTTGACATCTTCCACAACAAATCAACCAGCCGAGTATTACCACCATTCCTTGTCTCAGGTCAGCCCAAAATACTTTCCTTACCAAACAAGAAACTTTCCATGCACCAAACAGTAAAAACAATCAAGGGGAAAACAGGATCTTGCCTCCGACAATCTACTTGGAACACGCTAAACTTGCAGCAGCTATTTCAGAATCATTGTGATTTAAAATCCCTTTGATCTGCACACAGACATCAAAATATTTGTATAGCAATTTGCAGTAAAAATGTATTTCGTACCTGTGCAGGTGTGTCTGTTTCGCTAATTGGCTGTCCATCAAATCTGAATCTAATCTGTCTCATCGACAAGCCCTGCAAGTTTAAAGTAATTAGTATTAAAAACCAAACCTGTTTCTGAATCAAGACTTTTACAGATTTACTATCAGACCAAATATTAACAAAACAAACTTGGAAGATTTAACCAGACCAGAAGCTTAGTGTATCTACCTTGCTGTGTGAATTGAGCAATCAGAACTGTTTGAGCAAGGTCAGCCTCACTGCATGGCTGCCACAGGAAGGATTCTATACGGAACAATATGTACCTGGTTCTGATTCTGCTCTACAAGGCACAAACACCAAAAGTTAACTTACAAAGGATATTTAGAAGATAGATTAATACATTGTTTTATAAAGCCTCAAGAGAACATGTCAGGAAGGAGTAGTAAATGTTCCTCACACAGAGAATGGTATACTAACCCCAACAGTTAAAAAAAAACTAAACTGAAAAAAGTATTTCTTGTGTCTATGGTGACTACCCATTGTTTAGACCAGCTGTCACTCATGCCAAGCATCTGCTCTCAATTCCAGTTTATCTGCTAAAGAAAAAAGACTGAAATAAAACTTGCAGAATATTTACTTGCAAGATTATAAAAATGCAGGTTTAGTTAACACTGCCCTTAAAACCCGAGTTGAATTCACAACTGAATCCTGTTTCAATAACGTTTAAGTACCCAAGGCAATTTTTAGACCTTGATTCCTGAGGTACTTAATCAAAACCTTCAAAATCCCTGTGTGAGTCACATTTCCACCAAACTGCAGGAACACTGAAAATCTCCTGCCACCTGTCTAAAGAAGTCTGTGTACAAAAGTGGAAACACCAGCAAACCAAATCAAACTTTGCTTCTAAAAGCCACTCACATCCCTATCCTCTTCTCTGCATAACCTATCACAGTGAAGCGGCACAGGCGCTGCAGGAGCAGGGGATAAATCTCGTTCCCGTTCAGCTCAGAACGGTTCCTCCAACACAGAAGCAGCCGGCAGCCACCCGCAGGCCAGAGCAGCCTAAAGCGCTCAGCGGGCAACGGAAGCGACGCGTGAAGGCGGCCGATACCTCCTTTCCCTCGCATACCTGCCGCTCGCAATAGGCCTTCATCAGCTTGCTGAGCGGGGTGTGCCGTTTGATCTTGAACTGCACCACGGAGCCGTCCTGCCCCGCTACTTTCAGGTTGATGTGATCGTTCTCTGTTTTCACGCCTTCCTAGATGGACACCGACAAGAAGAATCGGGTTCAACGCCCGCTCCGCCCGGACACCGCCCATCAGTGCCCCGCGGAGGTCCGAAGTCTTCCCGGAGCCCCGGCGGAACCTCCTCTTCAGTCGCCTCCTCCCATCGCGCCCTGACCGCCCACCCACCCCGCCATCTTGACCGCCGCACGCCGCCGGGCGGGGCGGGACCCCAGCGGCAGCCCTGCCCCGGGCCCAGCGGAGAGGCCTCCCCTCCCCCTCCGCAGGCCTCACTTAGGCCGTGCCCGCCCAGGCCCCGCTGCGCCTCACCTTGGGCTTCTCCTCAGACATGGCGGCGAGAACGGGCCGGG
>JAOXOE010000698.1:14989989-15025594 GCA_028565055.1 Phoeniculus purpureus
GATCCTGCTGTGGCAGGGGGATTGGACTAGATGATCTTCTGGGGTCCCTTCCAATCCCTAATGATTCTATGATTCTATTAGTCTTATTGGGTACCTGACATCCCAGGGTCCATTAAAGCTGCCTCACTTCTGCTGAAGCTGAAGTTCCTTTTTCTTTTTCTTGCATTTTTAATCTTTTTTTTCCCCCTAACTTCACCTGTCTCAAGTCAGCCCTGTTCCAGCTGAGTACTTTGTCATGCAGCCTGATACATCAGAGGTGCCTCCATGTGATGGTACCTTTGTTGTAGTTGGGGTATAGAAGCTGACTGTCCTGGCAGTGCCAGCCTCCCACACCATTTAGGGCCACATAGACTTGTTTTGTGCTTGGTTCACTATGCAAGAGCATGAAGAGATTCCCACTCTAGAGTCTTTCCTTAGGGGAGAGAATTGTGCTATCTGTCACAAAATGAAGCATCAGTACTAGAAGACTTTGATGAAGTACTGGCATCCTTACTGTTTCATTGGCCTCTAGCTTCTCAACATGAAGCTGCTCCAAGAACCCAAGGACTTTCTAACTACTTAAGACTCTACATATTTCCTATAGCCCCTTCCAATTTCTAGGGAAAATCTAGCTAAGAAGATCTCAGGGCATCTCAGGAGTTCATATCAGAACCTTAGGCAGTGCTATAATCTTATGGACAAGTGGTTGGAAAGATGCCTGGTGAAGAAAGCCCTGGGTTACTGGTTGATAGCCAGCTAAATATGAGCCAGCCAGCAGTGTGCCTAGGTGGCCAAAGCGGCCAACAGCATCCTGGCTTGTATCAGAAATAGTGTGGCCAGCAGGAGTAGGGAAGTGATCATACCTCTGTACTTGGCACTGGTGAGGAAACAGTTTGGGACATGCAAGACTGTTAGTAGTTAAATCCAAAACCAAACCAAAAAAGCCAGAAACCCCAACCCAAAACCTCATGACCTTTCTTTCTCTTCAAACCTTTGCCTTTTCTCTGTACACACAGAAAATACTATCTGGGATCACACAGTACACAGTAAAAGTTACCTTCCCATTATTACCATAATGACATTCTGTAGGATGACACTTGAGTTCTTACTGAGAAGCTTTTGATGTAGTGTTTATATACTGTAAGAGGATTTTTTTGGTTATTGTTATAGAGACTTTTCTATAGCTTTTAACATAGAGGGGTGATAGTAGCATCTATAAAGATAATGGGAGCAGATACAGACATATATGGTAGTCTTAAGCAGTTTACAAACTGAATAAACATTTAATCTTTTGCCACCAGAAGGGTGGTTTTTTTTGTTCTTAATGCAAAGTGACTGCACTTCCAAGTTCTCTTGGGTTTTAAATGTAGTTCAAAGTATGCAAGTAGGTGAAAAAACAGAACAAGAGAAGCATTTGCATACTGGAAGCTGACAATGTTTATGCTTCTCCTCTCTGTCCCTGGTCCTCTCCCTTCTGTACATTTCCAGCTGATTTCTTCACATGTCTGAAGGGAGGTGAGAATCTCTCTCTGCAGTCTGCCCTGTGGACCCAGATAGAAGATTGTGTTTGATAAAGTAATGACAATTAAAGTTCCCAGCGAAGCTTCAAGACTTTTTGTTCATTTAATTTTCTCTACTTTTTGAGGCTATAGGAGATACCGTATTTTTTTGCTTACTAGGTGCTAGTGCAGCTGGCTCACTATGAAAGTAACTTGTAACTCATGGTAATCAGAATGCTCTGCTGGAGCAGAAAGCTTTGGCACCTCTGCTGGAATGGGCCATCAACCATGGGCACTGCATTCAGCAAACTGATGCAGCACATGTGTGTCTGTTACACCTTGTAACTCTAAATACGTTACACACAGCCCCACGCACCGCAAACACTAACCTCTGATCCATGCGGTCTGTTGTAAGGAATTGGATCGTGATTCTATAGCAAGGTCGCTAAAGAGCTCGATGGAAGGGAGTAGCATTTATTTGCAATATCTCTAAAAGCCAGGAGCTCATCAGGCCTTAACACTATATGTGTGTGGGATTTTTTGATGGAAATACTGGATTTAAATAGTCTGGGCCATTGCACGGTGTTTAGCTATCACTAAAGATCCTTAAAGTGATGAAACTTATTTGTACTTAACTCTGACTTCATTTTGGCCATTTCAATTTCAGATAAAGTTATGATTTTTCCAAATGTCCTCTCTGCAGCTGCTTCTAATATTTTTTAAGCAAACACATCATACTGAGAGTTAATGTAGTCCTTGAAAACCCCTTCTTCATTCATGGTGGGTGTTACCCTTGTATACTCTAGAGAAGGCTGCAGGTAATCGTATGATGACACCTTTTCCTCTCCCGTACAAAAATTCTGAATTTCATGCCACAAAAACTAGAAGACGTCCTCTGAGTGAAAAAGTAACTGGGTGTTTCAAACCCTGAGTCAGATTGTTCTTGCTAGAATTATTGACTTGAACATTTGTGTCTTTCTTGTGTTGATTACCATTCTAATGTCCTTTTTCATTCATGCAGAGTGATGGTTCTAGACTCTCCTAAGCGTCCTGTCTCTCTATCAGAACCAGCATGTGGAGCTGATACTGCTAATCAGGGTATAAACTGGTGGCTGATGAGCATGGTTTGGTCATCAGAGTGAAAGGATTCGCTCATAAGAGACCTGTAAGTACTGACAGCACATCTTCTCTAATAGAGCTCAGTCAAGCTCATGTTGAACATTATTTTGCACATTAATCAAAATGCTGAAATGCTCTGGTTTTGCCTTGCCCCTCATAATTTCATAGTTTTACATGGTTTTAAACACTGCAGAGGGAAGTGGTTTTGCATATGGTAAAGAGCCATGTGCTTTTTTTGCTGAATACCTCAAAAGCTGTAGAGTTAGTGAGGTGAAGACTTGCTGTTCAGAGTGCATATTTTATGACATGAATTGTAAAAACAATAATGAGTGCAGAGTAAGGATGGCTAAATGCAAAGCAATTCTCCTTTGACTCAGGCAATTATTTTTTTTGGCATGGAGTAAGAAAGAAAATCAAATGAAAATATTTAAAAATCCTGAGGTCTGAGGTGAAATTTATAATGTGACTATTCTGCTAAGGAATTAACACTGTCTTTACAGACAGCTCATCTATGACCATTTGTCTTGCCTTCACTTCTACTTCAGCAGCCTTTGAGGTGATTAAAGAGAAACTCAAAATGACTGACTTCAGTATCCTCATCAAATGCAAGGTGTTAGCCAAACAAGTGTCAGTGGGGAAAGGCTTAATTTTAGGGTAGTGGCAGAAAAGCGAGCGATCATCTTTGTTCTTCCTGTGTTGTCATAGTAGCATGAAGTAGTGGCTTGAGGAGTTGCCTGTCTTTGTATCAGAAATTACCATGCAGGTCTCTGTGTAGACTCACTGAATATCGTGAATGCCAGTGCAATAATTATATGTGAGCACCGTTTTCAAACTGCCAAATGTTTTTGCTTTATACTAAGTGCTGGTACTAATGATCAGGTGCCAAAGGCTGACAGGAATTCACAAGTAAAAGGTTATCCTGTGCAGTTTTTTTCTCAGGCACTTGCATTTCTTCTGTCAGCAGCACCTGTGGTCTGTGCTTGGAAGGGAAAGTTCTCTGTTAGGGGATTACCAAATCTTCTGAGTTTGTGTTAGCTGGGTCTGTGCCCTTCCCTGACTTCCAGCCCAGCCACCCTTGGCTTCTAATTGCCAGTTATCTCAGTTCTCTCACATCTCATGCTCTTTCCTTACCAGTTCCTCTCATTCTCTCTGGAAGCAAACTTTATCTGTGCTATAAGTTAGACAGGTTTTATTTGCTTTCTAAAAATGTTGGTAGAGGAGATACCCGAGGCCTGCTGCTACAGACATGGGTTAAGCAGAGAAAATGTTCTGTGTCATCCAGCAGAATTTCTGCTTGATTCAGAAAGGACAGTTCATGGGGCCAGAGCTCATTGTATCCTAAATGACCAAGAAAGACATAGAATGTTCTTCAACTGCCCAAGGCAACCACATTGTTAAGTTTCTCAAGCAATGTTTGAATAGAATCTGACATGGTATCTGATAGTCATCAGATCTGATTACATGAACATTCCAATAGCACTGTTTGGGTTTTTCTCCCAGAGAAGGAAATGTTGCCAAAATATTACATGGCTGTACCCTCCTGATCTGCAGGTTACTACCTCTTTGGCCTTAGCCCGATTATGAAGTTAGTATGTTGGAAACAGGGAATACTAAATCAGAGCTCATGGTATTCTGTACCCTTTACAAGCACTAATAGCTGTTGCCTTCTCAGATTACCTGGTCTTCATTAGGCTTTTGCCTTGCATTGGCTAACTGAAATGAAAGGGCTTCTGTGTACCTGGTAGTTAGAAAGCTCTGCTCCAAGGATTTAGGATTAAATTCAGCCTTTTGTAGGCGGTTGACTAGGTAGCCCAAACAGTGCATAGGTCCTTCAGGGAAGAGGGAGATAACTGTGCATCAAATAAATATTTTATAGTGCATGTGTATATATAAATGTTAGTGCTTTGGCTGAGATGTGAGCAAGTGCTTTGGACACTTCACTGTTTGTACTTCCTTCAGAAGGCTCCAGTTTGCACCCTGGGCCATCTCTGCCCTTTTCAGTTCTGAATGGTGGATTTGCTAAATAAGTTTGTTGTGATGCTTCATACGGTTGAGGGAACCAACTTACTCTCAGAAATAACTTGTTCAGCTAGTAGAACTATTGACAATGTTTTGTTCTTACAAAGCTTGTAATTATGGCACAGGGATGCAGATCCTGGAAGCTCATGCTTATCTGTCACTTTTGGAAATTAAAATAATTTCATGCAGCTCTTTAAAATCTCTGCTTTGCGCGCTCAGACGTGTTTTATCATGTTGAGATTGCAGAGACTGCTTGTGGTGGTTTACTTCTCTCACTTCCATTTCCCTTACAATTTGGCTCTTTCCCTTTGTTCCATTAATATTCCAATACTGACAATAAAAAGTCCTGCGTGAACAACAAACCTCCCTAAAATACCTATTTTCAAATGATGAGCAATACTTTGTATTTATTTTTTTTAAAAACCTATTTGTTTGTTAAGTACAACCAGTTTTAGCGCCTGGAAAACCAACTGTGTATCTTTTGCCAATGGTGCTTCTGCTTTGAGACTGCTGCTGTTTCTTCTGCAGTTTTTCAGGGTATGATTGGTAATTAAATATGCCAGAGCACCTTTCTTATTCAACTTGCAGCAGGGTCATTGGCAGAACTGTGTGGTCAGTGGCCCCACTCAGTATTGCAGGATACTGGGTGTTTATTGCAGAAAGGTGCCTCAAAGTAACCCCAGGACACAAGTGAAAAAACCAGAAAGGCGGACACAGGCAAGGAAAGGCAGCCCCGAGGGAAAGGCTTTTGGCCAGGTGCTGCCTGAAAGAGGCAAACTGCAAAGGTTCTCCTCCTGTAAAGGAAGGAAAGGTGTGCAGTTGCCTGGTCCGGCTCTGCATGGGACTGGAGCTGCCCTTGCCACCTGTGAACTGCTTTGTTCTCCTGGGCAATAAGCTTCAGCTAGTGAATTTAGTAAAAGCAAGTCTGTGTTTTGTGTTAAATAAGGCAGTGATTAAAAATGACGAAACATTTCATCTGACTGTCAGGATTCCTCTGTGGAGCAGAATAGTTCCATTTACCCCATCTCCTATCTGATAGCAGCCAGCAGTGGATATTTAGAAAAATAACGACATTCTAGCACCTTCTCTGCACCATGATGGTCCTCTCAGTTGTGTTGTCCTGAGTTGAAGCTTTGAAAAATGTAACACACTTTGTTGGCCCTCTCAGTGTCTTTCCAGCTGCAAAATGCCTTTTTTAAGGTGGGAAGATCAAGGTGACATGCAAAACTGAAAATAAGTTTTCACCATCAGCTTCTTCCAGCGCAACTGACACTGCTAACCTCACCCGCTCTCTTGCAGGCTTCCAGCCCAGTCTCTTGTGCTCGAAAACATTGGTTATTAACTTCTGCATGACTTTCACTGCCACTGGTGCCTTTAGCATGCAAGTAGTCTGATATCAGTGCATGGTGTCGTGGTGAGCACATTTCACATATGGCTAATGAGTATTAAATGTAAATTGCCAATAACTTCATGTCTGTTTTTCATTGTTACAGGAAGTCTAAAAGTCAACTTAGCTGTTGTAAGAACATTCTTGTCCTCCAAGTTTAGCCCTAAACCTGATGTTCCAAGTATTTTTTTATCTTCCAAGTATTATTGCAAGGTGTTCTTTTCACTTAGCTCTTATCCCAGTCTATGCCTTGTGGGCAAAAGACAGTTCCAGGGCTTTTTGTCCTGACCATGTGGTCATACGGCTTTTCACCGTCTTGTTTGTGTGTCATGGCTTGAATTAAATGAATGTTTGTGCATCCAGCCAAGTCCCGGGGGGGAATATAGGCATGACAATAAATTACTGCAGTTTGAACTAATTAATTTCTTGATTGGCAGACTCAACAGATAAAATCTTTAAGAGAGGAATGTGAAATGTCTTTGTCTTTTGGCCGCGGTTGTCTCTAGACAACAACTGCAGTTACAGCCTCTGCTCCTCCATCGGCTCTCTCACCCGTGGGCAAGGGCTGAAGAATTGATGTATAGACAAAACAGTTCAGCTTTCTCTTTGCTGTAACCCTGCGTAAGGCACCCATGGAACCAGGCCAGGGCCTGTCAAAAGCTCAGGGAGATTTTGTTATCACACTAGCATGACTTTTAGCTCCCTGCTCAGATGGCTGCCTTACTACCACTGACATGATTGTGCTGGTTCCCTTAACAGCATGGAGAACTTTGCAGGCAGCTCTGCCTAATCCCACCGAGGCACAGGTAGAAATCTGAGTGCTGCCAACAACTTCTGAAAAATATTATTATAAAAATCACGTTAATTCCCATTCTGCTTGTTGATGTGCAGGTATGGCACAGCTAACCTCCTGCACGAACTAAGACCATGGCCTCAACTAGTGCTTGTTGGATGCCTTTGGCAGATTGCTGGTGTGAGAGATCTGAAGGTGACCTCACTTCTGGGGACACTGTCCTGAGTGAGTAGTTTGTGAAAACAATCTTTTGTGTCACAGTGTCTGCTGCTGTGATATCACAGGCTGTGTGTTCACCTTTATCTGGGTAAAACTGATTCTGTGGGACTTGAGTCTTGGCTGGGGAATCTGTGCACATAGCTGTGTGGGTAAACAAGGTGCATCAGCTCATTTAGTTTCCTACTGACAAGGTGCTGTGAACTCGGTAAAGGTATTTGCCAGGAAGGTCTAATCTAGCTGAGAGTAGCCAGAAGAAAGCAAATCATCCCACTTTCTCTTGACTTTGGATTATTTACTTAAATGCATGGCTCTGTCCCTTTCTGTCCTGCTAGTGGGATGGCCTTTCCTCCAGCTCATTGTGGCAGATCAGGGCTCAGTGTCACTCGCTAGACGCAAGAGCTCAGACAGTCCTGTCCCTGGCACAGCTGTTGTTCACTCCAGGCCTACCTCATTTCACCTCACCATGCAATGACTGTCTTGGCTTGGACACCTTCACTACCATTCCATGGGAATGATGATTTGGATGTTACTACAGAAACACCGCTGCAGAGCTGCAGCTCCCATTTTTGTCATCGAGACCACCCACAGCAACCCTCCAACTATGACTGAGCACACTGTTAAGTCTTCACCTGCAACGGCACCAATACCGTCATCCAGCAGGCTGTTCTCAGGGCAGCCTTGGTCAGTGCCAGTGCTGCAGACAGAGCTGCTGTTGTGGCTTTTTGAATAGGGTGCACTGGAACCTGCAAAGAGCAGCACAGGAGTGTGCAAGTGTGGGTGTTTTGTTAATTAGCATTTTGAGCTGGCCACAGAGCACTCAGCATGTTAATGTGCAAATGGACTGTGGCTTGAATCCAAAAGGTGGCTTGTGCATCCCACAGTTCAGTTCACTGCCTCTGTTGCTGCCTGTCTCCCTTTGAATCCTTCCACTGCTGATGCTTTTTTAGGAGACAACTGAAATTGTTGTCAGTTTTTCCTTTGGCTAAAAAAGAAATATTTTAAGGTAAGAAAACCTTTTTGTTTACACAGAGCACTAAACCATCAATATTTACCAGTGCCTAAGTCCATATTAGTTTGGTAATAACAGTTTGTGTCTGAAAAGCATCGGCTGCTTGGCAGTGCTCCTTTAGGGACAAAAATTGATGGGAAGAGCCACTGAATAAATACAGAGCTTCAAAAGGCTTTGTGATAGCATGCGGCGGTGATGGGTTGCATGGTCCTTAGTGCTCTGGATTCTGATGCTTCTCTGAGTCTGTCCTGCAAATTACCTGGACTAGGAAGAAGAAATCATGGGCCTGGTACTCAGTTCCATGCAATTTGAAGATGACCAAACCCAAAGGAGCAGATAAAGACTATTCAGGGCAAAACAATCCGTTCAGAAAGGAACTTCAGCATTGCTACTGCGAAGTTGCATCTTAACACCTAAATTATACAACAGCATTCCCAACTCCCACTTTGGGTTTGGAGACTTAAGGAAAACCTGGACGAAAATAAGGTCCAGTCCCAGGCCTTGGACAGCAGTTTAGGCACTATGAAAGTAATTAGTTCAGTAGTCCCAGATAAAAAAATTTAATCTTTCTCTAGAAACAGTGCACTGTTTACAAACGTGTTCATTTGGTTTCAGTAACGCACATCGATGTTGGTACAGCAAGGGTGACACTGAGCACATCCCTCCCCAGCTCCTCCCTGGTCCTTTTGTCTGTAACATAAAGACTGAAACACAAAAGGCACCAAGCAAGAACTTACTCTAACAGAACTTCAATAGGACAAGACGGAGGTCAGAAATGATTACAGTGTTAAATATCATCCTAACAATCTGAGCCATTATTTAAAATAATTAATTTCTTAAAAAACCAAATGTAGTAGTGTTTGACTCCTCAGTAGTTACAAATCTGCAAAGGTTGAAGTCAGTGCTGCACACTGAGCGCATTTACAAGGGTTTCAAAAGCCTGTTATACAGGGTTTATACAGGTTTGTTGGGGTGTGTGTTCTTACAAAAGTATCAAAACTGTAGAGCTTTCAAATCTATTTACATTGGTCTGTTAGTTACAGTGTTATCACATACACAGCCTTTTCTGAGATTCTCTCTTCATGCACACAGTGCACGGATTTGTAGAAACAGAGCTTCATACCGTAAAACAATAACAGGACATCTCCATCGTCTTTCACTGCCTGAAAAGCTACACTTTGAGAAGAAGGATGTTTGGTTGTTTATATACTGCCTTTGCAGGCTGTTAAGTACTATGAGACTACGTAGTATGTCTGTGTCGAATACCAGGCCTTCTGACTCTATTTTCTTTCCTTTCTAGTCACGAATCAACTTCCAGCTCACGTAGTGCTGAATTTATTCTAAAATAAAGAAAAACAAAAGGGAAAAAAAACCCCCAAACCTATTCAACGGAGTCTCTTCTACTCACTTGAATAGAGAAGCCTGGACTGATGTAGCAAGGTTTCTTAGGTTTTGGTACAGTTCAGGGAGGTGGAGTCTGTTGTGCCATGGTATTCACTTTGCACAGAAGCCCCGGGAAATCTTGCGGAAAGAGGTGAGACAAAACACTGCTTGTTCTGCAGGGTGCAGGTCGACCCAGCCAGAGATACCAGTGAAACTGTGAGTTTTAACCTCCTTGCCTGGTGTTCTGTGGTGGGGGAGATGGACCATGGTGCAGGCTGTTCCACTGGCTGTGGTTTGGATGGTAATTGCTGCACTTCAGAGAATTCTGCTCATGCTCAATTCAGACTGCTCCACAGCATCTCCTACACCTGGAATATTAGTCAGTGAGGAGGGAAAATGGGCAGGGACAGAACAAACTAACTTTTGTCATGTGGTGGGTTTTTCTCTGATGAGCCAGGTGAAAGTGTTCACTTCGGATGTAGGAAGAACAATGGTTAAATCTTTGTTTCTACCAATTCTAAGCTCATTTGAGAGCTGCAAGATTCCCAGTGGGGAACAGCATTTAGATTCATGTTTAGAAGCAACAGCACAACGCAAACCCCCCGGTTGCTGTAGGAGTTTGTCCTGACTGAAATGCTGTGAGCAGTAGCTATTCAGTTAGAAGCATGGCAGGTGGATTCTGTGGAGACAGTGGGGAATGCAAAAGCAGCCCTTAGGGGAAGTTTGGGAAACAGGAGCTCTGTTTGTTACAGGAGCTCTTTGTCAGCTCTTATCCCATACAGCTCTTTCCTCACCTAGTGTCTTTAGAGTTCAAGGAAAACTTTTTCAGACATCCCGTAAAAATTCAGTTATCCCTAATTTTCATCATCATAGGCTAGTAGTTTTAAAATATATGTATATATTTGTTTATATATGTATATATTTATATGGCTATATATCTATCTGGTGTGGATAGATATATACACAGATCATCTATGCACAGCAAGTCAAACATACCAAAAATAAATACTCTCACCCCTCAACTATATTTACAGAACAGATCTTATAATCCAGCTTTTGTTAATAAATATTTCTAATGGGCCTGTACAGGAGCTGTTGTACTTATGTTGATGGATAGCCACAAAGCATAGTCGACATATTTACAAAATCTCTATAAATATAGTCTGAAAATAAAGCAATAGCTACTGAACCTCCCGCCTGGCTGGTTATGTACATTGAGTTAGTAGCTCAGCTGTCGCTTATTCACTATCACAAATGGGTAGTGCAACAAGTTAAAATGTGTATAAAAGATTATACATACAAAACTCTCACATCCTTTGGATGTTTGCAGTTCATTATAACTTTGTGGTTACCCTTCTGCAACATAAATAACGATTGGAAAGAAGAAGCAGGTTCTGTGGTCCAAAGAAATTTGTTCAGTGTGTTGTCTGGAGCAGCAACTTCGTCCTCACGGCAACCCGTCGTCTTCTAAGCTTAATGCTACACGCTGTGAGGGGGAAAGGACCAAAAAACCACAGCTGAGAAAAATCTGCAGCCTATGATACCATTGCAAACTTGTATTTCTTGTTCACAATCTCACTGTCCCTCGTGTATTGGTGACAAATCCCTTTTCTGCACTGATCTTTCTTCCCCCAAATGGGGACACTCCCGCAAGTGGTGCTGAAAAGGTGCTGGAAAGTTTCCTGCACCTGGAACTGGACAATGTTCCCTGTAAGGGATAACACTTTCTTTTGTGTCATCTTCAGATCACACAGGGCACTACCTACCTGTGTGCCTGCCTGCCTACAGAAGCTGTACTGCCTTCCCTCCTTACTTTGGGATCTTCTCGTTCTCTTCCAAAAACCTCAAGGTGGTTATATCTGCTGGTGCTGCTTCTCACCAGGGCTGCTGCTTTGAAGGGGTCTCCGCTGCAGACAGACTGCCCTGCAGACCAAGTTCTCTCTCTCCTGCATATGCAGCACTCACTATCAGAATGAGTGTTTGCTTTTAGCGAAGCTTCATCTTGCCAAAGCAAATTCACTCCTCCTTGTGTGGAATCTGATTCTACGCTGTTAAAGAGAAAATATTCTTCCTGGTTGATAGAGAAACTCAAGTTACCCTCAGGGCAGCTTAGTCACACAGTCGCAGGGTAAGCACAGATGTAAAGGAGTCCAGCAGAAGATGAGTGATCAGCTGTCACATGCTGAGCTCCCAAGCTTTACACCTGCTGGCTTATTGGGTGTATTGATTAGGACAATAATTCTTCTAATAAGAGTATCTTACTATATTGACTATGCTAAGACAACCATATGAGCTGCCTAGAAGTTTAGGCTTCTGTTTATTCAATGATTGTTAAAGAAGTTCTGGAGTTTGTCATTACACGGCAAATAATCAACACTGTAGTCAGCTAGAGACACTTTTGTATCTAAACTCTCAACAAAATCAACCTTCTCAGTCAGCAGCTTCCCCAGATACTTACTGCTGGGTAGACATGTCCGATCTGGGCAGTCCGCCCAATGTGGATTTCATCTTCATCCTCCTCTTCTGTTGTCTTCCTGTACACAGGATTATCAAAATTCATGCTTTTCGTGTTCTTCCGTTTCCAGTTTCTCCAGATGAGGTATCCCCCTGTGCACAGCAAGCCGATGACCACTGAGGAAAGGGGAAAGAAAGTACTATTAGCCAGGCAGGGATCTACTGGGATGTTCCCATGGTGATTCCCCTCCTTGTCTAGTTTTCTCAAAGCCAGGCTACTTTCCCCCCATTTCAGCAGTGTCTGTGCTTACTCTTTCCCAGCCCTGACAACTAGAAGAGGGTGTTTACTCTCATTTTCATATCCTCTCTTCAAAGGTTAAACCAAATCCACTTACCCACAGGAATGACAATTCCAATAACTGCTGCTGTCACGGTTGAATCAAAGCCTCGGTCATCATTTGCATCTGTAATTAGAGAAGTTCTGGTCATTTCACTCATTGGCTGGTTTTACAGCTGCATCTGCAGAATGTTTGTTAGTACCCGTGTTCTCCTGTCCATTAGAAAACTCTCATTATCAGGTTACAGAAAGTTTTGTAATGGAGTGATTAAGGAGGAGATGAAAGCAGGTATGCACAAAGGTGGGCTAAGCTCAGCTGTTCCTTCTTAGGAACCACAACCATCCTGGCTGTGACATGCTGCTGCCCTCACAGGATTTTGAGCTACACACCGGCTAAGGGAAGTGCTCTGCACAGTGTTAGCAGTAGAGAAGCTGCAGCCAGAAAAGAGTAAGGTGTGGTACTTGTGCCTCCAATTTTCAAGCACAAAGGAGGAGGCCATTTTTACAACCCTCACATTTAATGGGAATTCCATGAACAGATGAGGGGATACAGAGCAGCGCTCTTAAAAACCCACAGCAGCACCCTTTCTAGTACTGACACGATTAATGATTTATTGAGCTGTCAGAGGACTTCAAAGCCATCCTCACAGCTCTGCTTTGTCTTTTCTCTTTATTCTTTTATTTACAGCTGAGGAGTTAGTCGACACATCCACCACCCATTGCTGCAGTCTGCCTCAGCATGCATGAATGATCCCAAACTCGAGATTGTACTCAATAGAGAATAAACCACAACTGTAGGAAAATAATTTAAGAATAAATCACTCTACCTTTCAAGTCAGGTACTTTTAAAATGTTTGCTCTGAGCTCTTATAATAGGGAATCTGCATGGAAAAGTTATTTTTGCTAAAATATCAGCAGTTGAGGGAGAAGAAACTAACAAGCATCTTTTCAACCATCAATTCATGAGTCTTAAAAGGCAAAGTACCCTTTTCAATACTTCCCTGTGGCAGGCTGTGTGATTCCATTAGGTATTTACTTCCTAATAAGCTAGACGATTTCAAACGTGGGCAGTTAAAGCGCCTTGCATCCATGGCTTATTAGAAAGTTAATTACTGCATTTGAAAGGAATTTGCACAAAAAGAACTTGGAAGAATGAGTTTTAGAACTGGGATCGTGCATCCCCACACACGGCACAGAGAGCGCTGCATCACTGCTTCTACAGGCGATTACTGTAGTCAAACAGGGACAGTTTGATTTTGCTCTCGAGATGCAATGGAAACTGTCGTACAAGGAAGAAAGGATTTTACTAGTTTTAAAACAACTTAGATCTGTTTGAGGACAGTCATGAAGGGTCAACTCTTCTGTCCAGACTAGAATTTGTTTTTCTTAAAGCTGTTGAGTGTTTCTGCTTTACCTTGGCAGTGCAATCAACCTGCTGGCATGGAGATGATATGTTGGTGTTTCATTAGTCCCTCATTATGCAGGGTGGATGTGAGGAGAGCCTGCTAGTGCTCTCCTCCGGGATACTCCTCTGATCCATAATGCAAAACCTCAAACCTGCCTCATGGATCAGGCTGCATTAACATGTGGAACACAGCAAAACAGATGCAGCTTGTCCTGGGCTGTGGCAATTCCAAATGTTCAGCAGGACAAGAGGCATCTTTCACTCACCACTTGTGCTGGATCATGCTATTAATGAAACAACATAGGTGAAGCACCTGTAGGATCCCTATTACAGCATCCAGATAGCACTGGAATGGGGACAACCTATGTCTCTGGAGACATTCAGTCCCCCCCTGCTCATGTTCCTGTGGGATCTTCTCTAGGGATTCGTGCTCTAGCAGGGTGGTTGGATTAGATGATCTCCAGAGGTTCCTTCCAACCCCATCATTCTATGATTCTACAACTTTGCAGCTTGCTTGTACCTCAGAGGTAGGTCAGGTCTCCCACCTGCACCTGAGGTTTTGTGATATGGAACATACAGAAAAATAACAAAAGAATCTCATTCTCTTACAGTGCTGTGACAAATTGCTGTTTCCAGTGGTCATCTCGGAATCTACCAGGATGGATGTGGCAGAAGGTAAATGAAAACTTGGGGTGCTAATTGTGGCTTCTGATACAGCTTTGGGGACTACTGCAGAGGTGTTACTGGCACTGCCAGGTGCAGCTGCCATGGTCATGGTACCAGTATGGGATGCTGCTGTTGTAGAAACCAGGACAGTAGTTGTAGCAGGAGGATCTAACAAAGAAAAGCAACAGTGAAGTTTGGTTAAATGAAGTACAGAAGCAAGTTAGCAATGGTGACACAAATCTGGGGAGATTGTTGTGTTTACTGATTAGAAGCAGAACCCAAATACCCCTTCTGTTTACCAGACAATCAGACTGTCAATAGTTCTCTGCCTAAAGCTACAGAAATCATGTCCTGAAGTCAAGCTTAATTCATTAATTGTAATAACTACCTTCCATCCAGACTGCTTTAAGAAGTTCAGTAACTTGTGGGTTGTTCTCTTTCCAGTGCCAGAAAATACTGAATTTGTAGCAGCAACTATGTGCATGGTAGGGAAAACTATGATGGAACAACTTGTCTCTTCAGGACACTCTCAGCAGTGACTGTAGCCTTTCCAGACCCATTGTGTTTAAGGCAATAGTGTGGCAGATTTCTGTGACTCAGACACGCACACCTTCAGTGTCGGGCCTTGGCATGTTTTTTCCCCTTTCTGCTGCATTTTTCCTGGTCATGCTTTCTCTAAAGGACAGCACAGCAGCGAGTTCAGAGGGCAGCAAGTGTTTGCGTTTCACCGTCAGGAAATAGATCCAGCATGAGGACGGGTTTGTAGGAACAGAGAAATGGTGATGTGATTGTATTTACCTTTGTGGCATTTTTTCATGTCAAGACCCAGCCACATGTTGTCAGGACAGGCACAGGTGTACTTGGGAGAGTAGGGAGAGATCTGAGGTGCAGGAAGACACAAATACTCACAGCCCCCATTGGGCTGGGGGCTGAGCTCACAGGAATCTGGAGCTGTTCAAGGACAGAAGAAAACACAAGTTATTTTTTAAAAAAATTATTTCTCATTCTTGGCAAAGAAACATCAAATCCTCTAAAGAAGAGTCTTCCACTCTCTGCCTCAGTTACTTGGGCTGTGTAAGCGTCTTTGCTGTCTGGAGAAGAGCAAATCCTTTCACACAACTATAAAACCTGCCCAGATGTGACTGCAAGGGTCACAGTGGCAGAGTAACTCCCTGTTATCAAAAGTGCTCATTAAACAGCTATTACCAAATCGCAGACTTCTCAATACATGCCTCTGCTGAATTAATTATGCAGGAACTTCAGGCAGTAGGCATTGATTTCCTATTATTACCTGGGCTTTCCTTCTCATTAAGAGCCATCGGGAAGTGTTTCATTTACTAGCTCAAGTAAACCTGACTTTGGGCCACAACACCCTGAGCACTTGTCTTACCTTTGGGCTGCTTTAATTCATGAAATACCACAATGTCATGTGGATTGTTGAGGTTTTCTGCCAAAATGGAGATGTCCAAACCATTCAGCCTGTTTGCGCTGAAGATCGCTTCATTTTCCAGGTCGGTCCAGAACACTCTGTCCTGCAGGGAACACAAGATTTCAGACCTGGCTCTGCTCAAATCCAACTTAAGCTGGATTAAACTCCAGTAGTCACAGTCAACACTCTGTTCCTACTCTGGGGCACCTTCCATTCATGCTACTTGTATCTGCAGCACTTTTGTGTTGTTTTGGGGTTTTTTGGACACTGTCATTTTGGATGCTCAAAAGCCCAGTGATCCTCCATGTTTATCAAGCGTTTAGTGATTGTGAGTAGCTGTGAACCTGGGATGAGGGAGTATAAACTTGGTTAAGCACAGAACAGCTGCATCCATTCTATTTCTGAACCATTTTTTAAGTCGGGGTGGATTGTGAGCAGAACCAAAGGGCCACAGTAGAAACTTTTGTTACCTCTGCTTTCTGAAGGTAAGACCTGCATTCAGCAGGTACCAATGGAGAGGCCAGTGCCCAGAGCACACCTAGGAGATGAGCATCTCCACTTAGTCTTCATCCATTTCCACTATCCATTACTATTTTTTATTGATATATTTTGCTAGTCAGTCAGTTAGACTTCCCCCTGCTCAGGGGTGTTAGGAGGAGAGTTGGGGGAAAAAACCCTAAAACCTGTGGGTTGAGATAAGAACAAGCAAGAGTCCCCAGGCAGCATTCCCAGTTTATACACTGAGCGTTACACTTCCTGCTATGGAATGTCCCCTTGGCTAGCTCAGGTCAGCTGTCCTGGCCGTGCTCCCTCCTAGCTTGTGTTCCTGCTCACTGGCAGAGCAGAGGAAACTGAGAAATCCAAATCACAGCCCTGCATCAGCTGTGGGGAAGCAAATTAACTCTCTATCCCAGCCAAAACCAAGACAGATGCAAAGTCAATAGTCAAGGAAGTACACAGGAGTTGCAGTTCTGAGCAAAATATGTAACAGCGCAAATAAATACAGCTGGCCACATGTGCTGCTGCCTGCTGAACCCCCCATGTTTCAGTGAGGAAAGACACGCTGCTGCTGAATGAGGGCAAAAGCCTTATCATTCTAACCAGGGTGCACAGAGCCAAGAGACCCTTCTAAACACTGCTGATGAGGAGAAAACTAAAGACCAGCAATGTTCTGGGGAAACCCATGCCCCACGTTAGATACCTGGATACCACCCACACTGCATGGGAGGAAAGAGGGTTCTAATGAGTAGGGTTTGCTGAGTCAAAAGCCAACCTGGTTCAGGGAAATGAAGAGAAAAAGAGGCTGACACACACCTGGACAGGGAGCCAGCCAGGTCCCTTTCCCTGCTGTAGTTTACCTGCAGTGAGGAGCCAGAGATGAAGCTTTTGTTCCTATAATAGTTTAAATAATCACAGAAATGAACTCAGCTACCAGAGAAAAGACTTCAGTGCCCCTGGCTAGTGATACTTAGCAATTGTCTGCCCGGGCAGGAAAAGCAGGAGAGCTAGAGTGTCTCTCTGCTTCCACCCGGGCAAAGCAGGGATGTGAATCATATATTCCGTAGCCCTGGAGTACTCCTGACACAAAATGGGGACACATGCTTTAGATCTTCAGCATGAGATACAAACTGCATGGAGGCTGGGCCTCAGTGGTTCTTCCCTGGTGACAGTTGTATGTCCCTTCCTATTCTAATTGTTTTGGCCTTTGGCTCAATGCAAACCCATTTCCCACTGTCCAGTGCTGCGGGAGGGTTAGGCTGAGCACCACCTCTGGTGTGTCATTAGGTAAGAGCATGAGACAACGCATTGTTCCTGATTAAGGGCTTTAGACAGCAATTTTCCCCGCTGAACCCACACAAGGTTAATCGGTTTCTATAGCAACAGATGCCCTTGCTGAGCTTTCTGTGCTGTGCACAAGGCACAGCTTTTCATCAAGAGCTCTGAGACCCCTTGCAGTCTCCAGTCTGGTCTGGATCTGCTTTTGACACTTACCTCAAACACTGCTAAGCCAAAGGGATGGCTCAGGTCGTCCACAGAAGAGATCAGAACTTTTCTGTTGCTGCCATTGAAGTCGATGCAGGACAGTGAATGCAGTTTGGAGTCTACCCAGTAAAGACGCTGATTCAGCAAATCTGGGAAACACAATGAAGCAAAATTATACCCATCTCCTGCAACACTTTTTCTCTGGCCCAGCATGTTTTTCCTGCTGGCAGCATGACTAATCTCTTTATTATTTGGCCTCTTTTTTTAATAGCACTAGTTCTGATTTTGAATCAGTGCCCAGATATGCTGGAATAAGACCCTATAAATCAGATTAAAAACGAAGAACATTCTAATGTGTGTATGGGGAATGACTGACTGACAGCTCCATACAGTGAGGTCCTTTTGTTATCAGGAGGAGCAGAGCAGCAGTAGTTTGGGCTTCCCAGAGCCATTCCATCAGTGCCTGAGCAAGAAGCTTCATCCATCTCAAAGACTATTCCATCCTTGGCCTCTTGCTGGAGAACAATTACGATTCAGCTGAAACATCTCTCTGGAGGGGCAGTGCAGGTCACACGTTTTCAGGGAAGAAGAATCCTGGATCCAGAAACCTTTGTGCTGCAGGCTAGGGAAACACTGGTGGTGGGGACACTCTGACCACAACCAACCAGGCTTTGGGGAGGGGATAGGCATGGGTGGCAGGGAAGGATTGAGTGTGATTTAGAACACTAAGCACTTAATTCCAATTCCTGGAGCAAACTCACTCATTTTGGATGAGATTCACTAAACAGAATGCAAGTGGATGACTGCCAACACCAAATAAGTTCTGTAATTAAACAAGTAATTAATTAATTTCTTAATTACTAAAGGATAACATTATTTGTTCACAGCAGTAGCACTTCAACACTGTGCAATGGTAGCAGCATTTTCTCCTGCACTCGTGTCATGGCCAGAATTTTCAGATATAAAAGCAAGCAGAGAATCTCATATCTGCATGGTGTTCAACATGTATGACTGTGATTCCAGAGCTGGGGACTGTCCCCTGCTGCCTGTGACAGCAGGAAACCTCCTTTCACTCCTGCCCCTTGGTGTAGCAGCAAGAATGACCACAGATAGCCCTGTGTGCCACCAGGATGCAGGATACAGACAAGCTGGTCACTTGGCTAGGCAGGTGAGTCAGCAGGGCATGGGCTCCGCAGGCTGCAGCTTTCTATGCGTCCATCAATATCTTGACACTGCCACTGAGACAAGTTCATCTGCAGAGACACAAGCACCAAGGACTCTGATGCCTCTAGGACTTCCAGTGGGTTGTTGCAGCTCTGCAACCTCCTCAAAATTTCACTTTCCTGAAAAGCAACTCAAAGCTCCTGCAGTATGAGATCTGGATTGTGACAAGATGTGCTGCCTATGTTTGCTACTGAAATCCCTCGTGGTGGTGTTGACAGTGACGGAGTATTTGCAGGATGTCCTGTGCAGGTTCCTTGACACATTTACAATGTTGTTGTCCTATTTAACAACAGAAACAACTTCACATCAGGCAGAGCAGATGCTGTAGCTCTAACCTGGATACTTACCGAGTGTGATGCCATTTGGCCACTCAATGTTGTCAGTCACCAGCACTTGCCGTCCCATGCCATTCAGGCCAGCTTTCTCAATCTTAGCTTTGTCTCCCCAGTCAGACCAGTACATGAACCTGAAAGAGACAGATGTGAGATTACTCTAAACTGGACAAAAAATCCGCAGCACTAATTGGAGTAGGAGGTGCCTTGTTCTCTCCT
This sequence comes from Phoeniculus purpureus, assembly GCA_028565055.1. NCBI lineage: Eukaryota > Metazoa > Chordata > Aves > Bucerotiformes > Phoeniculidae > Phoeniculus > Phoeniculus purpureus. Next base: position 15,009,446 of record JAOXOE010000698.1, read on the forward strand.
TATGTAGCAAAGCTCCTCAGCCCCTTCAGTTAATTCTGATATGCACCCACTGGAGCCACTGCAGTCCCACAGGATCTCTCCAACACACCAAAATGCAGAATCTCACCTTGCAAATATCTCCAGGTGTGTCTGCTACATGGACTTCACTTATCTAAGCAGCCCAAATACATGTCCAAATGTTTCATACTCCACCACAGCCTATGTGCTTGCACTAGGTTAGGCCCATCAAACACATGACCATTATGTTTAGATCCGTGATGAGAACCACCCACGAGTTTGGACGAGGCAGAAAGCAGAGTGAAACGCCTCTGTTGGTGAAGGGAGTGTTTGTGGTCTTTGCACCAACCTTTGTGTGGGATCAACAGCAATGGCTCTTGGCTCACTGAGGTCACTATTGAAAAGTGTCCTCCTCCTGCTTCCATCTGCAGTGGCCACCGAGATGGTCTTGTTTCCAGAATCTGTCCAGTAGATGTTCTTATGCACCCAGTCTATCGCCAGGCCTTCAGGAGAGTTCAGCTGGCTGTCTATCAAAATCACCTGCTCGGTTGTGTCACTCGCTTTGTCTATGTAGGCACTGCAAAGACAGGACATGTTGCTGGGCTGACACTTGGCATGGAGAGGACTGTGCACATGTACATGGGCTTGGACCTCAGCTGAATGCCAGGTAGCACCACTGCCAGCCCCAGAAACAAAGTGCACACTTGGCAGTGTGACTGACAGAAACCCTCACGGTTGCAGGCCAACAACATTCTGCTTGCTTTGGGAGCAAAGCTTGCTCTTATTGCCCTGTGTCTGGGTACTTCCAGACCTGGGACCTGTCCTTTTATTCTTCTGCCTGCTTCCTGCTACCACTGCCCAATTCAGCAAAAACGTTTTCCTTGCAGGCACGTTACCTTCAATCCCTGTGACTCATGGGATTTATGGACATGAGAAACATAACCTCCAGTGCTCCGTTGAACTGAGCTGAACTTTGCATAAACGTATTGCGGAATTAGGACCTGTGTAACCTATTATGATTCATCAAAGGAATTAATGGAGCTCTACTAATTTGGGAAGTGATCTTGTTAGATACAAAGATAATGTTCATTGAATATCAGTTGCAGCCTCAAAACCTTCCAAAGTGCTAATGAAAGGCAGAAAACTTCACGTGGGTGCTTCCTGACTCAGTGTTGCTCCTACATGGGCTGTTTGTGCTCTGTTGGCCCAGCAGCAACACCGGTGGCACTGGTGAATCAAAACAGAGTTACCCTGAGTTCACATCAGTGTCTCTAAGGGCTTAGTGTGGCTCTTAGAACAACTTGGTACATCTTAAAAAAGTTACAAAACAGCAGAAAGCTCCCCACCACCTCTCCAAACATTCTAAAGTGTGAGATGGTTTCCATCTCCTGTTCACCGGCCATCCTGCCTTTAGCCATGGAAGGAGCCATGGAGTTGAGCTCTCAAGTGTCACGTCAGAGACTTGGAAACAAATGTCTAAACTCAGGAGTGTTGACAGTGTTTTATGGTCTGTGGCCTGGCCTGGTGACACACCTTGCATCTTCACTGTACGGAATGGGTCTGGTTCTCTCTGACCAACACCAAATGAACAGAACCACTGGGGTTCTGCAGAGCACCTGACAGTGTTCTGTAGGCTGTTACTGAAGTCTCATCAGCACCATATGTTCTAACTATACAACTCCAGTCTGTTGATTCCTCCCCAGTTCAATACTTCCCAGAAGCTGTAACTTGCACAGAAAAGGTGGGACTTAGAGCCAATGCAAGCAGGAATAAGAGAGAAAAATGCTGCTCCCTGGAAAAAGGAAAAGGGTTGCTGTAGCCATGGCCAGGGTGTGAACACTTGGCTCAGTCATGGCCAGGGTTTGAACGCTGCCCCGTGATCCCCAGCAGCCCAGGGCATTCCCTGTCGGGGAGCTGCAGAAGGGGTAGCAGCTGCAGAAGGGGTAGCAGAAGGGGTAGCAAATTAATACAAAGCCGTGACCCACCCCTGCCTGTGCCTACAAACACAGGGGAAGCAGCCAGCTTTGTCTGAATCAAATCCCCATTTTCAAAGACCCACTGGCCCCCTCAGGGTACCCACCCACCTTGAGTGCTCTGTTGTCAATACACCCTGCACACAGTTCCCTGCCAATGGCTGAGAGCTACTGCAGCCTGTAGAAACCCTGGCTGGGCTCCCACACACTGAAACCAACCAGCCTGTGCCTGATCATTAGCTAAAACCAAGAATAAATCACTGTAGCACTGCAACAGGGTGCAATACCTATGCAAATCAGCATACACACAGGGGATTTTCTGCGTGTAAATTAAAGTTTCACTAGGCAAACTCACAAGCACCGGTACCTAATACTGTGATGGATGCTATAAAAGCAGCTAGAAGAGGAGGGAGAGGGAGAATTTCAGAACGTGTGCTCTGGTAAAGTGCTGTGAATTTAAATACAGTCTACCAGAGACCACTGTGGGTAACTGGTATCTTGCTCCTGTCTTTTGCCTCCTCTGTGCATTCAACTGCCTGGTCCTTTGTGGTTTTGGGTTCAGCAAGCACACAGCACAGAGCAGCCTCAGCAGCATTGCTCAGCAACACCAAGAGCCTATGTGCAATGCACAAATGCAGCAGGAGCTATTAGGGATGAAAAGCCTTCCTGCATTACCAGAGCAGGCAACTGCACAAACCCCTGATTTATCAATTCTTAAATAAAGCTTCTGAAATATGGGCCACCACAAGTAATCCAGTAAGGGAAGGAGGGCCGTCAGGTCACTTTGCCCAGGTGATGTTCTCTTCAGGGTGCCCTCATGGGGTGCAGTGATCCATAGCTTTCGAAAGGTACCAAACCACTCTCCATCTCTTGCTCCTTACCTGTAGATTTTTCGGTAGAACAAATCACACCAATATATTCTGTTTGTTGATACCTCCACGTCCAGAGCCACCACATTCTTCAGCATGGGAATGATACGGGAGTAGTCCCTTTTCACCAAGTCTATCTTACGGACCTCGTGGCGATTGGTGAAGATGAGATATGGACTCTTGCCTGCCAAAGATACAAGCACATTTGTCATCTCAGCAGCTGATAGCAGGGCTGGATTCAGCTTTCATTTCTCAAACAGCAACAGACCTACTAGTCACTGACAGGTTTGCTTTGTCAGGAAGTTTCACACCACACCACAAGCCAGTGTAAATGGCTTCTGGGGGCAGAGCTATCACACTTGGACATGGAGGACCGCAGCACTTCTGTGGTCACAAGATGCACATTGGTCTGCCCACTCTGCTAAGCCACAAGCAAAACTCAAGGGAATGCCCTCACCTTCAGTTACACATTTTAGACACAAAATCTATGGGCCAGCTTTTGATGACTCATGGACAGCATATGGAAGAGCTCTCTGGGCTGGCTGGTAGGAGCCATGAAGTAGGATAGAGCCACACTGAATGCAGCAAAGCCATGACTAGTTGCCTAGGAGGAATTTAAGACTGTCGTGTACATGCAGGAATCACACAGTCCACCTGAGCACCCGGGCTCAGGCAGTTCTCATTTCTCCCTCTGGCCTTGAGAGGCCAGAGCCTCTCAAGAAGTGCAAAGTTGACCTGAGTTGACCAAAGCTGACCCTCCAAAAGACAGGGAGAGCAGGAGATTTAGAAACCAAATAACTATTTTACTTAGAATAGCAGTTCAGCCTCCACAGTCACTCAGTGGGCCCCAGGAAGGTCAGTTTCCTGCTGTAGGAGGCAGACACCTATGTCTCTAGGTTACTACAATAATCCATGAGACAAACAGCTGAAGCTTTAGTTTGCTGTTTGTGCACCCCCATGTTTGAGGTAGGGACAGGTTGGGAGGCTCAGAACAACCTGGTTTGTCTCCAACAATGGCCTGTAGGAGATCATAGTGAAGAGCGTCTTTCCACCAGGAAGGACAACAGGACTCAAAGGCATCCAAATTACAAAAAAAGTAATTTTCAAATACTGAAAGGGAAGAGCTGGGACAAGATCCTGGCTCTGGAACACACTGCTCTGCAGGGCTCTCAGCACAGGCTCTCAGGCACAGAGGAATTCTCTAGCCAACAAGCAGATCAGTGTCCCAGGGTCAGTCCTACCTCACTGCAGGTGTGAGACTAAGAGACTTTATGAGGACAGCAGGACAGTGCATGTGCCATACAGAACCTGGGAAGAAAGAGGCCACATGGATGTGCAGAATAACATTAGAAAAGCAATTCTGTACTGCAGGTAACTCACCCTTCCCCAAGACACTCACTATTTCCATTGAAGAAACCCCCAGCAAGGCTAATGCTCAGTCCAGTACAATTCCACTTTGTATCCCTCTGCCATTAACACTTGTTTTTCTAATGAGGTTGAGCAAACTGCTGGTGTTTGTATGGCTGGGTGGACAGAGAAGTGGTTTAACCTACTGTGCTTTAATTGGATGTTTTCCTCATTTCAGTACTACTACCTCTAGATGTTTTTGCTGCACTGTTTTTAGTAACACCTGTCAAGAGACTTTCTCTTGCAGTTTCAGCTTCAAACAGCCAAGCAGTGACTGTAATCTTGCTCTGTACACTGTTAAAATATTCTGATCTGCATGATCAGTAGTTCTTGCCTAGAGACGCATCTGCTGTCAGGCAGCAGTTCTGTGCTGCTCAAAAGGAAATGTCTTTGCTTGCTTTGCTGGTTTCCTTTTGTTTCCGTTCCCCCAGCTTCAGCCTTGCAAAGCATGGTTTCCTATTAGAGCTGTGATGTTGAGCAAGCAGAGTTTAAGTGCCTGTGGCATTGTCTTACCTACAGCTTTGCAGTTCTTGGACAGGGTGTCCATCTCATATCCCTCGTAGCACTCACATTTGTAGTCCCCCTTGTAATTAATGCAGATCTGGCTACACGCGTCTGGATTCTCACATTCATCTATGTCTGAAAGGAGTGTTTGAAACCCATCAATAACTTGAAATCAAACCATCTGTGATGGAGCAACGCTGAAGTGAATATAATCACGTCTCTGTATGGTGAAACACAAGGGACGGCTGTTTGCATGTAAATTACCTCCACACGTTTTTTTATCCAGAAGCTTGTATCCAGGCGGGCATTCGCATTCATAACCAATCTTCAAGTCTTTGCATATGTGTGAGCAACCACCGTTGTTCTTGGAGCACTCGTTAATACCTGCAAGGGATGGACAGACATCTGTGACAAAGGGGAGCTTTAGTTTTAAGATAAAATTAAGAGACATCCTCAGAAGTTTCCCTGTATCTATCAGCTTTGGGGAGCCAGGAGGTGGCCCTGTAGAGCATATGAGTGACTTCATCACTGTATCACTCTCTTGCTCTTTATTATTCCAAACCAACACTGTAGGATCACTGGGACTGGAAGGTAGCGGCTAAATGAACAGGGAACCCTGGGGATACAGCGTATGTGAATCTCTGCATCTCATCCCATCAGAGAGCTGATGCTTTGAGCATGTTCTGCCGCATATGAGAAACTTCCAAGGGACCTAAGGGCTCTCTCCAGGAGACTCCTTCCTTCCCATGTGCTGGTTCATGTTGACTTTTCTGAACAGTCTCTCTGAGCTTTAATAATTCATGCTGGGGGAGGCTCATCTCCCAGGGGCCAGCTATTTTGAAGCACTGTACTCATCCAAGGAATGATCTGTGTGAAACTTCCAGAACACACTGAAGTACTGAGATACTCCATTAGTACCAAGACACAGTTTTCCCACAAACATCCCACGTGACAGGCTCTGCTGGAGCCTGCATCAGCCCAAGTGTGCAGTTTATGAAGCAACACCCCCATCCTCTTTGGGTCCTCTGATCCAGCTTTTAAGTGCTGAAATGAGAAACAGAACTTGTAGCTAGAACTGAATGAGAGGTGGAGAAAAGCTGGTTTCCTGTCAGAAATAACATTTCTTGTTGTAATTGAGCTGCCTAGGGTGAAGAGAAAGTCCTCCCCTAACTGTGACTGCTGAAGAGAAGCTGGGATTTCAGGGATAGTGGGCTCACTAGATCAAAACTGATTTGCTTCAATCTGAACTGCAATTTAAAGGCAAATTTTTCCATTTATCCTTTACTTCTTGCTTCCTAGGACACCACAGGTGAGCAGTAGAGCAGAGCCATTAAACCAGTACTCTTGGAAGAAAATGAAAACAGCAACATGTCAAGTAAGAGTAAGAGCAGGAAATACCATGCCAGAAGGAACCCCATCCCAGCTCTGAGGTACTTTCACTTTCCTAGAAAAGACACACTTGTACAGGTATCAACACATCATTAACAGAGCAAGTTCACCAGGCCCCAAGGAGGTGTCCATGGGGTCACAGTGTGTGTTGTCATTGTTAAGAGACATTCACTACTGTGTATCACCTATTCTTGCACTTACACAGGCCTCTTGCAAACTGGGTCCATAAACATGCATCACTGCTCTCTGCAAAGTACTACAAAGACTGTTTCCACTAACAAGCAAACCCTTGCTGAGATGATTCCTCTGGCTTCAGAGATGCTTTGTGGAATGGATTGAGAGACTGTAACTCACATTCTGTTTCACTTGCTGCCCACAGGAGCTGAAGAGGAGCCAGGCAGAGGTGCCAGACTGTTCTCCTTTTGCAGGGAAGCTGCCGCCCCTCACCCCAATTTCAGCATTATAATCTCTGCCTGCCTCAAGTGAGACCAATAATGTTCTGCCTTCTGCCGTGTTTTTTTGGGGAATATCGGAGCTTGCTGCAGTGGCAAGCACACAGTTAGAGAGACACTCCAAGATGAAGAACATGTCCCTGCCTTTGGTGTGGATTACCTCTTTGTGGGCATTACAATCACAACAATCCACACACCACTCTGCACCCTTAAAGAAACACTTTTCCTCAGGGGGCTGTTCTCTACCCAAAACCCTAACCTGAACAACACTTGACTGCCAGCCTGGGACAGCACCAAGCCCAGCTGTACTGTGCCACTGCCCAGTCGGCAGACAAACTGGGCTGCCAGCTTTGTTGGGAGACCTGCACAGACAGACTAGTTGCAACAGTCACTCAGAAAGACAGGGAGATGTGGTTAGCATGGAAGAAAGCAGGGATGTACTGGAAACACAAGGTGAGAGCAGCTTTGCTAGGCACATACATACACATGTCTGATAAAGAACGGACAGCTCTTCCCAAACACGAGTTGTTTAAAACAGGTATGTGTTGAGCTCCATGCTACTGGTGCTCCATGGTGTCATGGAAAGGGAGGCCTGTCTGAGACATTTCTGCACTGAGGGGGGAAAACTTTAAAGTAATGGTCCAGATAGGGGCTGGTGCCTGGTAGGAAAGGTGGGAGCAGCCCATCTGTCTGGCCTGGGCTTTCTGTTCTGCTGACTTGGACAGCTCCAATGGTTTGTGCTTTCTTGCTGGCTCAGAGCTGGCAGGACGCTGCAGAGAGCAACCTGCTGTCATAACTAAGAGAAGCAACAACAACACATAAAACCCAGAAACGACTGAAGTAATCTCCCAGTGATTGCTGCCACTCCATGTGTTTTCACTGTCAAAGCATGTTCTGATGCTAAATTTTTATGATGTTATCATCATACAACTCAGAGATAATTTAGGCATCAAGGCTAAGTAAACTGGTCTGTGTTGTGGAGTTCAGGATCTGGAAGGAGGGGGAATTCCTGGTTCCTAGTCCTGTGCTCGGTTCATACATCCCTCTAAGAATAAAAGCTGAGCTGAGAAGGGCACAGTTCAAATTTACAGATGATCAGACTAAGCTACTAATTATACTCATATGAAGGATGATGAGAGAATAACGGCAAGGAAAGAGGAGCAGAGTGAGAAATAGCATTAGCAGCTACATGTGGTTACACTCAAAGCTGTGAGCACCAGATGGAGGAGAGGGGAAGCAGTTACAACAGGAGCAACACGTAGAAGGCAAGTACTGTACCACATTCTTTCAGAGGCTCGTCAGACCAGTCCCTGCAGTCTCTATGTGAATCGCACACTTTGCCTCCGTCAATGCACTCTCCACTCTTACACTGAAACTTGCTGGGACTTTCACATGCTGACTCTGTTGTGTCGGGCAAGAGAGGAAAGCAACTAAGTTAGACCAGGCTATGATAACAAAAGCCTGACACAAAGTTTCAAGAGGGTGTCATTAGCAGAAATGGGATGGAATTAAGCAAATGAACATTAAGCCCGAGTATCATGCAAGGAACATCTCAAGTCATGCAGTCTGCCTGCTCAGCACAATCATCTCTCCCAAGCAACCCCACTGCTGGAACAGCTTAGAACTCCCTACGGGAAGCAGCCTGCCATGGCCCAGAGGAGCAGCACAGGCCTCCTCCCTTTCCAGTGGCCATGCAGTCCTTACAGGCTCACACCATGGAGTACAAGCAGTGCAGAGCTGTCTGTACCTACCTTGGATGCAGCCTGCCTCGTCGCTGTTGTCAGGGCAGTCGTGCACCTTGTCACACTGCTTTGCTCCATGGATACAGGTCCCATCACCACACTGGAATTCATCCGGCTGACAGGTCACCAGAGCTTTAAGATAACACATTCAGGAGTTAGTCACACAGGACTTGAGCCTTCTGTATTGTACCTTCTAGCCATCTACGTCTAACACTACTGGAGTTTTGCACCCTCTGTCAGCAAATGGCTGACAGCAAATGGTTGCTTCCACCAAAGCAACAGAAGCAGCAGCTGCCTCAGCCACTAATCTCTTCTGCACTCTGCCACCCCACGTGACCCTCTATATCCTTGGGAAAAGAAATACCAAACCTGTATGAGCAGATCTACTCAAAACAGAATCAGTGAAGCTTCTTGGGTGAGAAAGAAACAGGCAGCAAAACTACCAGCAGAGGATCCACTCTGGGGTCTTCAGTCTAGTGAGAGGCCAGGCTGCCTTGCAGCTGGGGGTGCAAAGTGGCACTGGATAGGCAAAAGCTCCTCAGTTCTCCTTCCTTCAGAAAAAGTTGTACTTAAGATATACTGCAAAACATAGTCAGGCTAAGGCTATGGACAAGAGCTCTCTCTGCCAAAGTCAATGTGGTCACACCTGGGACTAAGCTAACACCACAGACATCATCCTTTGGTTTAGCTAGCACCCAGGAGCTAACAGATCACTGGAAGGCAGAAGAGCTCCACTGCTCTGCGCTTGGTGTTTCTTGGGGCTACAGATCAAAGCATATGGCCAGGTTTCAAGCCTGAAGCTCATCTGCCCAGGTTAGATTATTACAGATCAAATGAACATCAAAGCAGTGAAAAAATAGAAACCAGACAGCTGCACTGACCATACTAAGAGCAGGGATGTTTCTCTGCCCAAAGTCACACTGAGACACCTTCCCAGTTTTGCACTGGACTTGTGCTGACAAAGGGCACAGGCAAACCAGGTTCACTGTCAAACCAGGCTCCTCATTCGTGGGACATATGATGCAGCTTATTTCTGAGGGGCCTGTCTTACCGATGTTTTCGTAAAATCCTATTAAGGCAGAGAACCCTGGAGAGCTCTTGATTCCAGCCTTTCCACATCACTGATTGCAACCTGCTATCATATGACAGAAAATCACTGCCTCTGAGTAGCTGAAGGAGGTCAGCACTGATGGTGCTACGTGGGAGATGAGAGCTACGTGGCAGACCTTCCCTGACAATCTGACAAACAGGTTCTAACACGAAAATTACTACTTTCAGATAACCAAGGAAGAGCTGTGAAGTGAATGAGCACCGAAACCATCAAGAATTGCACAAAGGTTCAGTGTTATTAGTGATTGTATCACACAGGATGCAGGATCCAGATCCACAACTGCTTCACTGGACTTCAACTGGCAAAGGGCATGAGTGACAGGAAGAGCCACAACTGCAGGGCTGGCACAGGAAGGGAGCAATCCTGCCTTTAGAAATACACAGTATTCACAGGAGGAAAGTTTGGAAGTAGCACTGCTCCTTGGAGAGGAAAGCCATATGCAGTGTATTCACAAAAAGCTGCAAAGTGAGAGAAAAATCCCAAGCAATAACCATAGTTATGGGACCAGCTGTATCAGCATATTGTAGCTAATAAACCCAGGCACAGAAATGGGAAACCTCAGTGGGACATCTGGGATGGCAGCTCCACACTGAGCATGTGGGAACTGCTGCTTTAAATGGAGAAAAACGAAGGAGAGGAAGAAACAAAGCTGTGGATTGGGAGAATCCCAGCTTTGTTTCTTCATTTCCTTCATATTTCCTTCATTCTTGGATTCTCCCAGACCACAGATCTGGAAGTGATACAGAAAGCTCCTGCAGAGGCACTTGAACTACTCCTGCTGTGTACAATCACCTGCCTGGAGAAGCCCTGATGATGGAGAAACCACTTTCCTCCTAGGCAGTCCCTTGCCACAATTATTTCTTGTCTTCACACCCAACACGAAAAACAGTTTAATTCACCTTCTCTGTAGCAGCTTCTGTATGTGGAGACAGGAAAGGATGACCCTCCATTTCAGCATATTGTATTAACGTCCCTCCAAAGCATAGCAAGCAATGAAAGCCAGAGGGGGTTCTGCCTTTCCTGGAGCAGGAAGAGTCTCCAGTAGATCAAGTAAATCTGCATGGCAACAGCTACAGATTTGGAAAACAGCCATTAAAAAAACCTGCTAATTGTCCTCTGTCATAATCTTCAAAGCTCTCCTAAAAAGCAGTAGTAACTAGATGCTAAGAATAGAAACGGTTTTTAATCCTAAAACAAATTAAAATGAAGAAGAATTTTGCAGGAACTGCAGAGGCAATGTTGCACAGGCACCGCAAGAGAGAGAAAAATAACAGTATGGCTGTCAGCTTTGCTGCACCAGGGACTGCAAAACACAGACATGGGACTGTACAGCATCACTGCACAAAGGTTTTGCTGCAAGAAGAAAAGACAGAAGTTTGGAGACCAGGCTTGGCTTCCTCTCTCCCTTCCAATGCAGAGTGGTGGAAGCTCAGACCTTGTAGGAATGGCCCCGAGCCTCTACACAGACGTCTGAAAAGAGCCGATGCAGTAACAACTCTTACTTACAAAGCTATGAAATGCACGGACTGCTTTTCTAGTTTGGGTGCATTTTTCAGCAGAAGGAAAGCAAATGCTGTCTTTATACCTGGCTTGATGGGAAAGGCCGGGAACTCTGTCATCCTGAAACCAGGACACAAACCCATCTCAGCATCCCTGGCAGAGCTGACATCAGGTTGCCATCACGGCCATTCCCACAGCAGAGCAGCATCTCAAGAAGAGGGAAAGCTGTTCTGTTTATTTGCACAAGATGTTCAGAGAATTACTGTGCTGTTCTGGGGGTTTAAATTGGTGAAAACTCAGCAGTTTTACAGTTTTATAGCCATCTTTTCTGCAGACAAATATGAAACAATTTAGCAAAGCCCCACTGCATTAACAGGCACACTCAGACACACTTCCAATTCACAAATACTAGGTACAAAGCTGTTTTGTTCAAATTCAGCAAATATATTCCAGATTCCAAGTTTGAGTTTGTGTTTCTTCTGTTCTGTTTATTTTCCCCCCAAAACAGAACTTAATTTCATGAAGACCCTAGCATTTGCAAAATGCATCAATCCCATTTCTGGAGATGTTTAAAACCTGCCTGGATATGTTCCTGTGCAACTTGGTCTAGGTGATCCTGCTCTGGCAGGGGGATTGAACTTGATGATCTTTCAAGGTCCCTTCCAGTTCGTAATGATTGTATGATTTCACAGATAGGGAGACAGAAGTGCAAAAGTGTGAGGTCAGATCTCAAGGGGTCTGTTTCCTAGCTCTCAGCATTATTTATTCTCTCTCCTGGATGCTCGAATAGAAGTTGCAAAGAACATTTTAAAATATAACCATTCCAGATTTGGAGACTAAGAAATCTAACCTAATGTTAGTTTTATAAATATCCATACATATTTGAATGTATATGCTGCGGGAAAAAACCCCCAACCACTCAGTGTTCTCACACAGCTTTCCTGAAATGACTCATTCCCTCCTATTTGCTGTCTCCCTGCCAAAACCCGTTCACCGATTGTCACCCTCCATTTCTGCTCCACTCATTTATTACCCCAAAATGATTATAACAAATGACTGGTGATGGCCTCATGACATTTTTGTTTTAAGCATTAGCTCCCATCCCTCTATTTTATACAAACCCCATCTGATTCCCATTTGCAAGAGATCTGCAGTTCTGATCACATCAAATCTAGAGGAACACGTGCCACCCCTGTTGCTAAGGGGATGGAGCAGTGTCAAACCCCTGCAACTCCCTGGTTTCACACAATACTGATCTCAAGAACAGAATTTCTGGAAAGGAAAAAGCTGTAATAAAGGTCAGTCCCTAAACTCTTCAGTCCAACACGTGAACAGTGATGCTGAGTTTCCAGAGCTCTCAAATGTCATGTTCTTACAGCAGGCATGTGCACCCGAGCAACAGCTGCATTTCGGATGGGGAAACATCAGCTGGGGCTGTGGCACAGCCAACCATTCCAAGCTACACAAGCACTCAGTATCACAAGTTCTCCCCTGACTCCTACATTAGGGATTCCCCATCCCTTGGTGTGAACAGCAGAGCCTAGTGCACCTCTGGGGCACTTGCTTGCATGGATGCAAAGGACAGAACCAGTCTCTGTACAGAGGGGTTAAATGTTGGGCTTTGAATCCCACTGTTCCCTGGCCCAGAAGACCAAAAGCAACAGAAGCAGCTCACATACTCATTTCTCCTGCACAGAGAAGCTGCACATTGTGCTGTACTGAGACTTACTGAAAAAACAACTCTAGTGTTAAAACTCTTGCTAGTGAGAGACAGAACTGTCTCAAGCCACTTCTGCCACATTTTCTCCTTCCTCCACTGGTTGTCAGCGCTGTGCTGTGCTGCAGCAGTGTCCAGTTGTGTCCTCTGCCCCAGGAAGCTGCCCTCGCTGCATCTAGAGGGACTGCTTGGAGAAGCTGCTCTGGGGCTGAGGGATGCTGTCACAGCCGCACTCTTTGTGGGCTTCACCACTCGGCAGTTTAAGTTCAGCTAGCTATTGCTGGTGTCTGTCAGATCAAGGAAAGGATCTGGGAACAGAGCTTCCTCTGCCTCAGCCAGGTATATGGGCACAGTCCCACTCCCCTCACCCAGCACAACATCAAAGTAAATGGCGTGTGTAAAACACTGAAACCAATTCCTTTCAAGACAAACATCAGGGACTGAAATTTTAGAGGAGCTTTATCAGAAAGCATCATTTGTAAGCTGCTCCACTCCTTGCCCACTTGAAAACAGAATGGAGCTCACTCTTCCTTCTCCTAAGTTACCTGAACTCAGCCATCAAGCCAGGCAGCCAGCCATCACTGCTGGAGTTCCCAGCACCAGACACCAGTTCTGCAATTGTGTTTGCAGTGTAGGCCTAGCCACTGCCCAGTGATTTGGAGGGGGTACAAGTATGGGATTGTCTGCAGGAGGCATCAAGCAGCACAGGTTGGTCTGGCCAGCAGAACACATCTCCACCAGATATGCTCTTGCCTGGCTTTCCAGCAGTCACTTCATACAGCTGCCAGGAAACAACTTTGTCTCCTGACTCCACTATCCCATACCTTCATACTATCCCATACTATCTTCATACCTTGGAAGAGTTGTCCGGGTATATGCTGCATAAGAGCTCTGACAGCTCCTCTGTCATCTTCCTGGAGATGAAGAAGACATCCTACCTGATCCATCTCTCCTCAGCAGGAGATTCACAATGACGATATCCTTGTTTCCAAGAACCAAAGCTGCTCTCTTCCTACAGAACTCATTTGGCTTCTCCTAACTTGTGTTCTCAGCAATCCTTGGAAATTTTAAAGGCACAGCAGCTCCAGCATTACCTGTGGCTCAACATCTTGTTCTTCTGCAGTGCAAACATTGGTGTCCATGGCTGGGTGCTACCCTCCTCTCACTAAAGCAGCTGTATTTAACTGAATTTACACCTGCCTCTTTCTGCCTGGGTGTGAGCCTGATGCCCAGGTCCTTTAACAGCTGTGTCACACAATTGCTCTGTGCTCATCAGCCTAGCCTCAGTGTTGTTATGGGTATGAAAAGATGGTGCTGGGAAAAAAAGTGGTCAATTTTCTTAGGACACCTTTGCAAAAATGTCTGGTTTCTGTAGCTGTTTGCTGCCTTTGTTCTCAGAGATGGTCCAACATCAGAGCTGCTAAATATATACAGCTATGTAAATATTTCATTTCAATCTTGTGATTATGAATATTTTAGCAAAACATTTTGCTCTTATTTTCTCATCTCCTCTCCCTCCTCAGGTCAGTGACCAGCTTGAACACTTTAGTGGCTACAAATGGATGAAACATTCAAAATACCACGTACACCAACAGCACCATGTTAAATGCATAAAGCCAGCTGAAAACAAATCTATTATTTATTAGCTCTGTGCCTTCACCAAGCCAAGCTCAAAGAGCATTTCAAACTGCCTTCTTCAGGTGCTGCTCTCAGCTGCCTTGTTCAGCATATACTAACTTCAGAGGCACAAAATGAATTATTTCTTTTTCTGCTGATCATATATTCCCTTTAGTATTGCAGCTTCTAACCTCCAGGCTGTGACCCCACCATGCAGCCCGAGGGCTTTGAACATTTTCCCCATTTTCCATTCCTTGTCTTTCTAGTGATACAGATCTCTTTTGAGGCACTGTGCCATTCAACAGCTCTCTGAATCCTCAAGGAGAAAGCATAAAAGGAGTCTTGAATATACCAGACCCTGCTGGGTTGGTCACCCAGACATGCAGTTCAGGACACAAACATTCCTTGTCAGGCACACAGCTGCTGTGCAGACATCAAAGACCTGCCTTAAAACACAGCCCACAGCAGTCTTCCGGCCCCTGTGCCCCCCAAGAAGAGAGTCCTCAGCCCTGCCCAACCCCTGCAGACACTCACGGCAGTCCTGCTCATCAGACTTGTCCTTGCAGTCCTCGTCCCCATCACACTTCCAGTTGAGGTGGATGCATTCACCGTTGCCGCACTGGAACTCATGAGCTGCGCAGGTATTGAGTGCCTTAGCATCATAGCCACATTTCTCTACAGACTCGTCCGAGTAATCCTCACAGTCTGGCTGGTTATCGCAGACCCACAGCTCTGGGATGCACACGCTGTTATTGCACTGGAACTCACTGGGGTTGCAGGTCATAGGGGAGCATTTCCTTTCATCACTGCCATCCCCACAGTGATTGTCTCCATCACACACGAAGATGATGGAGATGCAGGACTTGTTACTGCACTGGAACTCGTTGGGAGAACAGGCTTAGGAATAAAAACAAAGAGGTGAGCTGCAAGGTCTCCAACCCACCCCTAACCTCCCTGTCACATTTAGCACATTGGGAACATCTAGTACAGAGGGAGGGTGAGGGCACAAAAGTGTCACCTTGGCTGTCCTAACCTAAGCACACACAGGGAACAGGTGCAATCACAGTGGTCACTTCCTCAGCTGTGCTGCATGGAGCATCCTCTGTGGGATATGGGCAGCCCTGATGAAGGGGCAGCAGGGCTCTGAGAACAGCAGGTTCAAGAAGTTGGGGGTGGGAGCAACTGCAGCACTGCCCAAGTACTGGGGCACAAGCAGCCAGGATGACCCCTGTATTTGGGGTTACAGCACTGGTGAATGGGGAGATCATAGGGTTGATTTGAGTTGTGCTGGCATGTGCTGGTGGACTTGCATGGTGCTTTGCTCAGTTCTGCACTGACATTACCAGCTTCCTGACTTTCACAAGAACAGAATCAGGTTTCAGGATTTCACAGTGTGCCTGGTTTTGGACATATTAAGTGGGATGTGTAGGGTAAATATTTAGTGAGTCGTGCATCAATTTAGCTGCAATCTGCCAGTAAGGCCCTTTATAACACACTGAATGCCTTCCCTGGAAATCACAAGTCAACATTAACATACAAATGCGGCTGTGTCTGAGAGGAAGCTGAGAATAGTTCTCTCCTTTGCACACCGAGTGGACAGCTGAGCCAGACAAGGCAGCTCAAATGGAACTCCCAGGTAGTCCAGAAGTGTGCAAAGGTCTGGGGGAACAAGAAACCTGGAAGACATTCTCCAGTAGTTAATTTAGGAAGTTACTTAAAAAAAGAATTCTGCTTCTGTAGTTTCAGTCATTCAAGGGAGGTTTTGGCTTTGATAAATGACAGTACATAGATATGCAAGTGGAGGCCAGTGACAAGTGGTGTCCCTCAGGGATCGGTCCTGGGACCAGTCTTGTTCAACATCTTTGTCGGTG
>JAOXOE010000698.1:15025694-15039612 GCA_028565055.1 Phoeniculus purpureus
TGGGTAGATTTAGATTGGATGTGAGGAGGAAGTTCTTCACTGTGAGAGTGGTGAGAGCCTGGAATGGGTTGCCCAGGCTGGTGGTTGGGGCCCCATCCTTGGAAGTGTTTAAGGCCAGGCTGGATGGGGCACTGGCAAGCCTGGTCTAGGGTGGGGTGTCCATGGTTGGGGGGGGTTAGAACTGGATGATCAGGCGGTCCCTTCCAACCCAGAGAGATTCTGATTCCATAACTTCTCTAGTGAAGTGATCCTGCTGTGGCAGGGGGATTGGACTAGATGATCTTTCAGGGTCCCTTCCAATCCTGAATGATTCTATGATTCAGTGAATAAATAAATTATGATCAACCTTCTTTTTTTTATTAAACACATTGTTCTCAGGCATCTTTTTGCCTTCAGAAGCAGAACTATTTGCTATCATATCCACAGAGCCCCTCTGATACAGCAAACAGTTCCACAGTTCAGTGCATACTGATCACTGCAAGGGTAGGTGTCTGAAAAGCAGCAGAATCTCTGTAAAGGAGCTGTCAGGTCCCAGCTTTCAGCCAACGACATGAACTCAGTGGTACTTCACTGAAATATTATGTCTGGTTTATACCTCGGAGCAAAGCTCTTTATCTAGCATGCTCACTTGTGGATACTTATTTACACTCTAGCTTAAAAACTGGCTGGGCTCTGCAGACCTGAGGAGTCTAGTTTTACATCAGAGTATGCAACTACACATCCCTCTCTCCTCCTGCTCTACGTGGTGTGCTATTTAGGCTCCAGTTTTCCAGATGTTACTGTGTCTACCAGAGTAGCAACGTGCCTAATGAGAATTAAAAGAGGTTTGCCTTCCTTGGTGCAAACTACATGCACCCAAACTCTCCTCAACAGGAATAGATGTTAGAGATTCTCAGCTGCACAGTGCTGTATGCCTGAATTGACAACCACAAAAAATGCAGCACATTGTGGTCACCAAAGATCATCTAGTGTTAGACATCAAAGTGAGTCCAGAGGAGGACACAGGGATGATCAGAGGGCTGGAGCACCTGTCCTGTGAAGACAGACTGAGGGAACTGAGGCTGTTCAGCCTGGAGAAAGCATCAGGGGGACCTTATACCAGCCTTCCAGTACTTGAAGGGGCTACAGAAAAGCTGGAGAGGGATTTTTTACGAAGGATTCTAGTGATAGGACAAGGGGGATGATGTTGAGCTAAAAGAGGAGAGATTTAGATCAGATCTTAGGAAGAAATTTACGGTGAGGGTGCTGAGGCACTGGAACAGGTTGCCCAGGAAATCTATGGCTGTTTCATCCCTGGAAAGTATTCAAGGCCAGGGTGGATGGGGCTCTGGGCAGCCTGGTCTGGTGAGAGGTGTCGCTGCCCATGGCAGGGAGGTTGAAACTAGATGATCTCTGAGGCTCATTCCAACCTATATCATTCTATGATGCTATCATTATCTGGTCCAGGCAGGTTTTTCAGACTTCTCATACTCAGTATTTTGGATATAGAGATGCCCTCAACAGGCAACTGCCACCACCTAGCCTGGGATAAGAACTGTCCCTTGGAGGACCTAGTTTTTCTCCTATTCAAACAGAGGGAACTGAGATCAGACAACTAAGAATCCATCTCAAAGACATGAGATACAAGCACAATCTGATGGAGAAGCATCTAAAAATCCCCCTCTTTTAATATGGCCAAATTAAGACCATTAGAATGCTCAGTTCTTACTCATATTCTGCTCTTTTCTTCACTGAGCACACTCTTCTATCCTTATAACACAAAATAACCTGTTAACCCCACTGATCATTTCACAGCTCTATAACCTAAGAATCTAGGGCCATGTACAGCTTCTGTACAGATCAAGGCTGAGAAGGAGAAATTGCTTTTCTGGCATTATTTTGATGAATCTCGGAAACAGACCAGTGAGCAACATTTTGCATAGTCCTTTGATACCTAATTTTTGGGCAAGGAAGGTTGTAATGTTTTGCACACTCCAAACACATTCATTTCCTTTTTCTCCACTGGAATGAGCCCACTTTTTCCCCCTCATTGTTTTCCTGGTCCCACCTCCACCGTTCTTTCTGTGTGTAGGCATTTTCCATTAGAAATCTGCTGCATTGGCAAATTAGTGACTGATAAACGTGTGTGGGTTACAGACAATGGAAGTTTGCACAAAAGCTCCTCCTCTGTACCTACAAATCCCAGTACAGATATAAAAGTACTGATAATCACAGCCAGAAAAGAGATGTGGTTCAGCTTCCATAACCTCTCAGGGGGTCTTTCTCAGTGAAGCTTGTGAATTACTAGCTAGAAAATTCACATGGTCATGATTATTTTATTTCTTCTTAAAAATTAAATTAATGTGATGACGGCACTAGAGACTACAAGTTCTCCCTCCGATGAACAAGCATAGCAATCTGGCTGTTGCCAAGTCACACTTCCCACCTCTGCAGGTCCATCCTTAGGTGGGGATCAATCCTGCAGCTGGCACAGCTAAAGCCAGGGGAAGTGGCACCAGAACTGACAAGGTACCTATTGCATGTTCTGGGACAAGGCCCAGAAGGCAGAAGAGCTTGTGCTCAGGTCTTCCTGCCTGCAATTGCAATATCTATATACTGCTGGGACAACCAGTTGGAGTGATGAGCTGCTACCACTGTGCCACAATGCACTAGCAGTCTCAAATGGGAGCACATGGTCCCTCACTACAGAAGGCTGCTCTGAATACCTCCTGGTGAACTCAAGATAGAAATGCTCTTTTCTTCATTTACTGACCTACTGAGCATCTCCAGGCCAGCTCAAATGGGACAGTTCCTTATGGGTCACACATGCCTCCAGCAGAGATCTCCACCTCTGTGTACAGATGGCTCTTCTGGCCACGGGAAGGCAGATAACGTCCTAGTTCCTCTTACTCTTCCCTTATTCTCTCTGGCAGCTAAAATCCACAGGGCATGCCAGGATAAAGCAAAAGCTCCTAGCCACTCGGGGACTTGTTCTGGCACAAGCAGGTGACAGAGGAGAAAAGCTGCTTACAAGCCCTCTGTACCTAGGCAAGAGCCAGCACACTTGTGCTCTTCAGTGTCCCTGCTGCGTGGTGTGGTGCTGAAGAACCTCATAAAAAGCAGCACTACAAATTATCTTACACAGAATCTGAAGAGATGAGAATGGGGAAGTAAAGTCTCAGGGACAGTTTACTTCACACCTCCTTTCATAAATCTGTCAGGGTACCTAGGTAGTCCCATCACTACAGCATTTCACTGCCTCCAGAACAGTTCAGTAGCAAATGTGTGAATATTAATTAAATTATCACTGGGGTACTTTTCCTTTGACTTGAACAATTTGTTTGCATTCTCTGATTTTGTTACCACTCTTGCTGCAAACCTATTTGTGCCAAACAAAGGAAACAAATATTGGCTTGCTTTCCTTAGAGCCAAAGAAATTAATAAACATTGTACTCTAAGGTGCAAAACCCACTTCAAATATGAAGTGATCCCAGTAGAAATCTTGGAAATGTTTATCAAGAAGCAGCATTTAGCCAACAGGCTTCAAAGCAGGAAAGGTGCACAAAGACTACTGTAAATCATTAAGGTTCTTCACCTTAATGCACTCTTGATTTGAGCAGCAAAGTATCACAACTAAATCAATCTGCATGTGCTCTGGTCTACAGACAATATATACCAGAGGTATTCTGCATTAATTCCTGCCTTGTACTCTGTGTCAATACATACAGCACAACTGTCAAAGCTTTTGCCTCACAGCCTCCAGTCTTATCACATCTCTTGAGGAGAGTGGAGAAGCAGCTCTCTTTAGATGCAGAAAGTAAAAAGAAAAAAGAGAGTTGCAGTCGTGGAGTTTCAGTACCGGCTGGTTCTCTTTTGCCTTGAGCCAGGATTTAACCAAAGGCCTTAGTGAGTAGCCTGGTGCAGCAAGGACAATCTTAGCTCAGACACTGCACCAAAAAAAGGAGACAATTCTACCACATGCTATGTAAGAGAAAAACAGAAAGCTGTATGCGAACTGTCATTTAAAAAAAACTACATATGTACACAACAATGTTCTGACAATGGACACATGTACCAAGCACAGACACTCAAATCTGGATACAACTCAAAACAATAAATAAACAGGATATCCATCATCAGTAGGAGCTGGGCATTATGTACAATGGACTATCACTGCTGCCACTGCTAATCTTTAAAGACTTTCTAGTTTTTTCAGTTAGAGTGAGATATGTAAATCCATCTCTCTCCTCCAAGAGTCAGTTCCACCTTGAAATTACATGAATAGCTTAAAGAAAGATGATTTGGTAAAAGACATGGCAAAGTGTGTAACAGCAGATACTGATGCTAAAGACAAGCAAATAAGATGAATTAGCACATGGAATGTTAATGACACCCTCCTCAAAGCAAGTTTTAAAAAGCATGGCTCAAAATTCCCTGTTTGTTTAAATCTGATAATAGATCCTCTAAAGAAGGCAAAGGATAGTCTGCACATATTAACATTTGCATTGGAATGGGAGAGACCTGCTGTTGATTTATCACCCCTTCAACGCTAGCAGGAGCGGCAGGTGGACTTCAGAAACTCTCCTAAATTGTGAGGTTTAGGATCTGAGCTCCACATGGCTGCAGGAGTGGAATGTGTGAGCTCCATCTGCCCAGGTATTCTGCATAAAGTGCAAATCCAGCCACCTCAGCCCACACAAATCAGTCTCTGAGCTGGACCATGGATAAGAAGGTCACAGGGTCCAGACAGGCTAAATTAAGTTGGAACTTCCAGGCTGGTTACTAGTTTTATTTAACTAGTAAATAAAACTATCTACAGGTTTAACTATCTACATTATTTGTGTTGCCTGCAGACAGTTGGTGCTTTACCAAATACCTGAATATTTCATACACACCTTGGGTCAAATGCTAGGCTTTAAAGTACAGGTTCATGCCTGGTTTCCCAGGGAAATCCACCCTCCAAGGAAGGACAGCAACAGAGATGGAGGTAAACAAAGATGACCTTGAAGCACATTGCTCTGAAAAAATGACAAGCCTCCCATGGAAGGAATAATGCAGCTGAACTGCAGTCTCACTACTAACAGTGGTTGTTGCTATGGTGATTGATACCAAAAAGCCCATATAGATGAAGACAGCAGAAGGAATAGTAATTCCTGATATTGTTCAAATCGCTAATGCAGCTAAGGAGCCATCTCATGCACTCTTGCAAATTAGTATTTGCATGTGCTCTCTGCCTTTGACACTTTGCTCCCTTCAAACATAAACGAGTTATTTTTCCATTCTCCGCAGCAGCATTTGCATAGTATTAGTTAATTATAATGGAGTAACAAGATGGTAAAGCCCCTGCTGATAAATAGTAGCTGGTTCCAAAATGTATTTACTGATTCAGAATATATTTCCTGAGAATCGTATATTCATTCAAAGTGCTTTAATTTTCTGAAAATAGATTTAATTATGACCCCACAATTTATGGAGAGAAGCAGCTTAAGAGAAGCAGGAGAGAAGAAGGCGCGTCCGTGCAGAAGGCACAGACACTGAATTTCCTTACTTCATCTCACGTGCCAACTATTACTTGCATCTTCTCAGTTTTCCTTCATACCAGGGGAGTGTTGGGAAGCTTCTCACAGGTTCTTTTGGTTACATGGTATAAGAAAAAATAAAGCAGCTTGGTAGTTAGCAAACAGAAAAGATGATCAGAATGCCTAAGGTTGATACTGTACTGGTTTTTGCTAAAATCCAAGACATCCCATGGGATCTCATGGGGAATCAAGGCACAGTGATTATATTTCAGTCAGAATATAAGAGAGTAATCAGTTGAATCAGATTGGAGATGTTCGGTACTAGCCAAAATATAAATGGGAAAAAAATATGCTGGAATGTGTTTAGGGGGTTTCTTTTCTGACTTTGAAAGTTGGAAGCTGTACAGAGGTAGCTCCCTACTGTTCTCTCAGACATGACTGGCTTATTAAAATGCCAATGTTACAAATTACACCAATTTGGCAAATCCCTCAGAAACATCTGATAGTATCCATGAAACTAACAGCTGCTCTAATGTTATCACACAAAATTCTGTATTTCTGAGTAATATAAACACACTCTTCCAACAATGAGAGCAGAGTGTTACTGAGCCTGTGACATACACACAGACACTTTTAGCCCTCCAGGATTCAGCCTGACTCTCTCTGGTTATGCGTGTTGCCTGCACAGAACTTGGGGCACAGAATTTTGCCACTACAGAGTTTAAAACAGAGGTGCTATTCCAGGAAAACCCTAGTCCATAGATTTCATCTTCCATCCACTGGGCAGAATTCTACTGCCTGCTTCACTTAAATATTCACTGTGTCTAGAACACAACACTATTGACTCTTCTGGAGAATAGAAACCTATAATGACAAGACCATTGGAGGGAGAGACTGACAGACTGTTCAGAAGACAACCAGTCCCTAATTATTTTCATTTTATGGGGCACAGCTATTATTTGATGTAAATAACGTATGTGCCCACATGAAGCACCACAATTCCACAAAACAACAGCAACCATTTTCAGAAAAAATGTCTTCGGTTTTCTATTCAAATGGAAAATTTCAGCACTGAGTGACAATCTCTACAATTAAAAGTGCAAGGGTCATGTGCTAACTGCACTCACCTTAGGAGCAGCAAGGTTTCTATCAGCATTAGGATTTGCCCTTCACTCTCTACTGCTTTGATACAAAAGACAGCGTTTTGCTGGATTTGAGCATTACAAATGATTTGACAAAGAATCAATTCTACAACATGAGCAATTCTTTCAAACTTGTTGAAGGACAGTGAATCAAGTGTAATTTATTTTGAGCTAAACTTTCTCAGACTGCATCAAACACTTATTTGCAAAATACAAGCAAAGTTAATCCAAACGTTATACCTTCCCCTGTATGAAAAAAGTGTATTTCAGTCACTGAGATAACCTTCAAATGTTGTTTTATCCATTAATGTGACTCATAAGCCAGCTTTTTTTTTTCAGTTTTGCATCAAGATTACACAGTCCTGCCCTGCGTGGGCCCACACTGAGTTCAAGCTAACTAGTTTTTTATGCAGTCTTCAGATCATATGCTCAGGAAACATAATTGTAAGGCACTCGTTAATTAGCGTAATGCACGTATACCCACGGCCACTGAAGGATGGAACTCCTGCCCACATACCTCCTAGCGTAACATGAGGGCTGGCACTGACAACTACAGAAGATTTCCCTCAATAAAGCTAAACAGATTCTTGGGTTTTGGATGAATAGGCTCAGAATTATAGCTCCACTCTTACGAAGAAAGCACTTCATAAAAATGAAATACAATCATACTGGGCAATAAGAAATGCAATTTTATGGCTATTTCAACTCCAAAAGCTCTAACAGTTGAAAGACAGACTGCCCAGAATATAAACATAACTACAGGCCAAATTTTGCTCCTCTGACAATATGACATGTGAGATTGAAAAGAAGAATCATAGACAGCTTCTCCAGCTGAAGAACAGAAAGAGCAGCAGGGCAAAGCTTTTGTGTGTGTGTGTGAACAGGTACCATAGAGTCCAGCAGTATTAGCCTTCTATTTTAATAAAACCAATTCTTTCATACCACTCTTCCACAACTCTGTGAAAAATTATTATCTAGGGTATATAGGATGTTTATGTGTGTGTGGAGAGAATGAGCTTGCTCTTTTCTCCTAGTGCACCTTCAGGGAAACACTGTAAAAGTACCGAGTTCTAAACTGTTTTGTTTTCACATTGTGCTTTCACCTAATAAGCTTTAAAGAATCAATTATTAATGGAACATTTTGATACGGACAATTTATCTGCAACTGAGGGATCTGTAACTGAGAGCAAATGTGCAGAGGCCACCTCCAAAGCTGCTGCTGTTAGAGAAAGGCACCTCTCAGCATTGGACATCCTGTTTCCAGAACATTACACACATCTATTCTTTTTTAAACTGAAGCTCAAGAGGCAGCAGGAGGGAAAACAAAGCTATCTTGTCCTAACCTTCTGCAACCCTGGCTTTACAGTTTAATTCTTGACCTACACAGCGCCTATCTTACCTCTAACCTAAGTTGATGCAGTAGTTTATATTTAATCCAATATATTAAGCATGCAACTAGCTCCATTCTTCCTGTAAGAGTGCAATTAAAGGCAACTACCAATCACATTTTTCTTGCTGCTTTGTTCAGAAGGTACTCAGGAAAAAATATTATTATGGGCTAAGATCTTTCCTAAATAACAATGGGGATTTTTTCTGCAATTATTTCTGCTTTTGAAGGAGCTCTAATACTTTAAGCAGTGATAAAGTGGCAGCTGTACATGTTTAATTTCTGAGAGTCAGGGCATAATGCACAGGCATTAATCCCTCCAGCTGTCCAGTAATTAAACATCATGTAAAGCTCAGTGGATATCATTGCCATGCTACCTTATCCTATTTATGAAGGACTTTCATTTGGTACATCTACAGTCATTTTCTTTCTGCTCTTGGAAATAACTGTGGATTCCTCCACTGTGGCAAGGAAACTCAGGTTACAGCTGCCTTCTATAAAATGACAGGAATTTCAGGCTAGCCATGTCTGTTCTTGTCACATGCTGAAATAATCATGAACAACGGTAGCAGATAAATATTTCCTCTATGGGCATGAATGCAGTCCTGCGGGCTTTAGTCTTGTTTAAATTGGTGGGCTTCTCAAGAACAATGTATAGCAAAATCTGATCCTTCAGGTTTGACTTCCCTCTCAGCTGACTGAGGAACAGCAAGTATGTTAATGTGCACCCAGCCTGTTAATGAGAGCAATGAACACAACTCGTAATGGTGATGAAAGCACTGCAAAGCAAGATAAAATTAATGTAACATTTTCACCAAGTAAAAAGGTCTCAGTAGGATCCAGGGAGAATTGGAATGAACAGAATCAAAATGGTCAAATCCCCACAAGCTGGCACTGGAAGTGTGACTCAAATGCAAAAACCTTTTACAGCATGGAGAAGAAAATGATGCTGAGATGACACGATGCTCTGTATTGCTACAGGACAGTGATAAAAGATAATGAAACAATTTAACTGTCAACAGAAAGGTCACTTTATGTCAATGGTGGGAGAAAAGTGCATTTAAATCAGCTTTGTAATTTCCCTACTTCAGCTGGCTCAGCATCAGGTGGATGTACTGGAGGGATCAGACCTGCTTTAGCCTAGTTTAAGTTCTGCCTTCTGCCAGTGGTTCTCAGGTGAAATGATGGCTATAGTGCAGGGCACTGGAAGGAGCTGAATCCAAAAGTTTTCTGCACTTGGACCTTCCAAGGAAAGGGCACTTCACTTGTAAGAACTGCTGCTTTTTATGTGGAATCACACATGTGCCTGGAGCTTTGCTGGAAAAGAGGAAGTTAAAAGCTCTTGCCCTGAAAATCTTTTAAGGATCTATGCACCACAGGAATGGGAAAGCTGTGAGCTAGCATAGGCAAGGCCATACAGCTTTACAGCTGAGCAAGACTGTGCCTATTGTGGTCTCTCTTACTCTTTTAAAAATCTTTATCCAGTTTGTTCACTTTAATCTTCTACATCATATCAGAGGGTTGAAAATCTAGAACTAATTCTGAGATACATTGTCAGCAATGAAAAGCTGGAAGATCAGAGTTCAAAAGAAGTAATGAGGCTGCCACTGTCATGAGACTCTTGCAGGAATTCCTGGATCTCACTCTTGGACAATTAAATGAGATGGGTACAAATATGTCCATTACCTGCACATAAACCCAGGGATTGCTGCCTCCGTAATATAGTTAAGTAGAATATCTCATTGTATGGGAAAGGAGCTTATCATGCTACCAATATGTCAATGAATATATCATTTGACTTCATCTGATTGATGGGAATAGGAAATATTGTACAATTCCAACTCTTCATCTGCAAGGTGTACTTTCTATACTGTGTGCAAGAAGTGGTCCAGGTGAGAACCAGTAACACGGTCAGAAGAGATGGGGCCCAAACCCTGCCTTCTCCGTTAAGCATTCCAGGGTCCTGTCAGGAAGAACAAGCCCTGTATCCATTGCAGGGCTTCAGTGCCCATTTCAGCTGCTACAGGATGGCAGCTCTTGTGTTCCACAGCCATGCTGAAATGCTCTCTGTATTCCTGAGTGACTGTCAAAACATTGGTTAATAATTTCTCTCTTGGCAGAGATTTAACGAGTTCTGCAGTAGTTAGAAGAGTCTGGACTGACCTCAACTTGTGATGCTTTAATGACAGTCTCTCATATTGAATTTCTCTTTTCAGTCTCATTAATTGCGTTCCTAATCTTCTCAAATCCATTGTGACAAAGGTTAGGTACATTGGGAGCATAAACCCTCAACCATGGAAATAAAAAGCATGCCAGCACCACGAAGCCAGTAAATTCAAGGCTGTTCTTACATTATTAACAGTTGATGTCTATTTTAGAGGACTAAACCTGACCTATGACTCTATCACACTTGGTATTGTAAAGGCACAAATTACGTCTGTTCCAAAGAACCGAAAAACAACTGTTTGGAGTTTTTCTTCAAAACAAAAGAGTATATAAAAAAGGCAGACATTTGCATTTTCAATTGTTTGTGCACTGGAAGTTAGTAGTGGAATTAAAGTAAGAGGAAGTAAATTATTTAGGCAGGCAGGCACTTAGCTACCCACATGCAAGGATTAATACCTGCAATTAATCCCCGAGGCAGTTACAGCCTGTGCAGACACAAATCTGGATCCCTAATCATTGGTGCTTTATCTACTGTAGGTCAAATAATTTACAGCTTCCATGGCTTCCTTGGGAAGTTATTTCACAGGGTGAAAGTTGCACCATTTTTCCTTCTGGTTCATGGGTGAAGAATTAAGTGCCTTACCATCCACGCTAACGGGTTCCAAGCAGCATGAGGGGGTCAGGGCGTGGGCTGTTTGAAAACCATTGCTCTCCCATTACTGGTACCGCACCAAGCCTAATAGGACAGCAAAGGCTGTTTCATACATCTCTGTGGATTTTTACATGAGAACAGCATACAAGACTGCCAACTTCTTTCTT
Source organism: Phoeniculus purpureus (assembly GCA_028565055.1). Classification (NCBI taxonomy): domain Eukaryota; kingdom Metazoa; phylum Chordata; class Aves; order Bucerotiformes; family Phoeniculidae; genus Phoeniculus; species Phoeniculus purpureus. The sequence goes on from JAOXOE010000698.1 coordinate 15,036,707, forward strand.
GAAGGCAGGATATTCTGAGCGCTGCTCTGACATGCCTTTTGCAGATCATGCAGGGTGTCAGCAAGTCTTCAGCAACAACCAAAAGCAACAAAGAGGGATGTAGGGCACTGGTTTGTTTCCATTTGTGCAAGGCGATGCACAGACACAGCAGACACAAAGCACAAAGAGAACCCAACCCGAACAGCAGATTCTCTAACTCATGTTTATACTTTTGTCCTCAAATGTCTGAACAGCAACTTTCTCCCTCCTGCTGGCTGTGCCTGTGCCTACAACAGATAAATTTCACATTGATTCAAAAATCAATTTCATAATTCTGAGAAGAAAAATCCATCAAGAACTATCAAATCCAGAACACTATCTTGAAAGGAAGCTGTTGGAGGCCAGAAGACAGGAGGAGTAAGCATGAAACACTTGTATTATTCTTACAATTTTGAATGATTTTACTATCATAATCATTGTCCTCGTCTCCTGTACTTGATCCTCCTTTGACTTGGACTGTCAATATTTTGCTCTAGGGACAAGTCCTTGCACAGCCTCAGCACAACTAAACCCTGATCCTGTAGCCAGATACCAGTCCAGTACTGTTAGTGGCACTAATCATCAATGAAGAAATGCAGGCTTGAGTAATGTTCATAAACTCCATACTGAGTTATTTTGAAGAATTATAATATTAAGTTATTCCTATCAAGAAATAGAAGCATCCACGATTAACATATGTTTAAAGTGTCACATCAGGTTAGACTAATAGCTTTATTAACATGGATTTAAAGAACGCTTAGCGTTTGTCTCCTGGATGCCTTTGCTCACAGTGTCACCTCACTTCAAATCATCTTCCACTTTTTTATTGCACATACAGGCTCTCAGCATAGAGATCCAATGCACACCTCCTAAGATGGCAGCCTATAGAAGGACAACACATAAGCAATTAAATGAAAGTCACTAAGTTGGAGTTATCCAACAGCCATCACAAGACAGTAATTTGTCCTTGGATTAAATTTCCATTTTGAGAACCTGCATGTGCACTAACCCCATGGAAGACAAGCAAGACCAGAGATGCTGAAACAAGCAGAAGAGGATACTCAGTTATTTCTAACTCCATTAACAACATTATTATGCAGAAATTATGTGGCATTTGTGACATATTTACATTCATCTTGGGGGTCACCTGAAGCCTTGAAAAAAAGAAGTTCAAAGCAATTTCAAGTCAATTTTTATTATAAATCAAAGACTCCATGAGACAACTCCTACTGGTAAGCAGCAGCATTAAATTAGTGGATGTAGCCACCAATGTAAAATCGGTTTAATTTCACTAAATCATATTGGGGAAAAATGTACTTTTCAATAGCAGTTACTACTATCTTCAGCTTTTATCTCTAATTCAAGTCTCCCATTCAAAGGAAAAAAAACCCATATGCTATAGAAAGAAGACTAAGAGTTTCATAAAGAAAACAAATTGAAAGTGCCAATCTTTAAACTTCACTGACAAATGCAAAATCAGCCCAAACATCATTAGGTTGAAGGACAGCAGAGCAGGGCTCTAAGCACATCAACTTACCACATCATAAGAACTGATTAGGAATATGCACACACACTCAATTCCACATGAAACAGGGGCAACATAAGGCAGCTTGTGCCTCTTCCTTGCAAGAAACCCAAGGCTCAGCACAAGCACAGTAACCACTCGCTATTACCTCTGGAACTCTGAGTCACATGCAACACAGAATGGAGATACTGTGTGTCTAACCTGTAGTTGAGTGATTTAGTGAGTGGCAGTGAGCCTTCATACTGAGCTTCATATGTAATATGAAAGTGGTTTTCTCCTGTCTGGTACTTGTTAGGTCATGTCTGAAATTCTTTGTGCAGTTTTGCATCACCCTGACAGTACAGGAAAGACGTTTACAACCTGAAGAGGGTTCAAAGCCCAGTAAGGAGGCTGTGGTGTTCATATACTCATATACAAGGAGGAGCTTAGAGAAATAGGTTTGGTTAACCCAGAGAAGGTTAGAGGGAGATCTTACAGCAATTTTCTGATATCTAAATAGGTGATACAGTGAAGCTGGAGGCCAACACTTCTCAGAAGTCAAAAGAGCTGGTAATGGGCACAAGTTGTGACAAACCAAAAAGCAAAAAGGACAAAAAATAAATTTTACAATGAGCAGTGAAACAATGGAATGGATTGTTCAGACAGCAAAATCTTGGTAAGATATTGTTTGATAAAGCAACTACAAAAAAATAAATGTACCCACATGATACAAAATCTTCACATAAAATGCATTTCATTACACAACTTTGATGAAAAGATATAATGGCTATTATGAACAGGCTAGGTAGGTACTAGAGCCCGAACTGAAATGAGGAAACATCAATGCATACGTAGGTAATTGTTCAACCCTTTCACTAGCAATCTGTAAGTAAAAATAACATTGCTGATACTTCATAAAACAGCAAAACTATTGATGGATAGATGTATAAATACACAGAGCATGAGGTAGCTTCTTAATAGCTTGGGATTACTTGTGCACAAATTATAGGGAGTGTATGGGCTAAAATTAAAGAGAAGACGGGAGGGTGATGTTACTGTAGGGGTCTGCTACAGGCCACTTGACCAGCAGAACCAAGCAGTGGAGGCCCTTCACAGGCAAATAGTAGCGGCTTTCAGGTCACAGGCCCTGGTCCTCATAGGGGATTTCAACCACCCTGACAGGTGCTGGAGGGACAACGCGGCAAGGCATCAGCAATCCAGGATGTTCTTGGATCGCATAAATGAACCAACAAGAAAAGGTGCTCTGCTGGACCTTGTTCTCCCCAACGGGAAGGTCTGGTGAGCAATGTGAGGCTCAGGGACAGCTTTGGCTGCAGTGACCATGAAGCAGTTGAATTTAAGATCCTCAGGGCAACCAGGAGGA
>JAOXOE010000698.1:15059404-15090743 GCA_028565055.1 Phoeniculus purpureus
TGTCATCCGCAAATTTACTGAGGGTGCATTCGATCCCCTCATCCAGATCATTGATAAAGATATTAAACAAGGCAGGTACTTAAAGAAAAAAACCCATTTAGTGTTGATCAGGTATTACATAGAATGCTTCAGCACTGGTAGAATTGGAGCACAGCCGTTACGTACCCTAAAATTGTTCACATCTCTGGGTAAGTAAAACACTGAGACCACCAAGGTCGTGTAATCATCAAACAGGAGGTGTAATTCACTGCCCATAAGCCTCATATGAAGGGATGAACAGCTAGGCTTTGAGTTCACTCCATTTCCTTTGATGTAAAAAGGATAAATTCATGCTTTAAAAAAAAAGGAACAGGATGCAGGAAAAGCTGGTTTTGACTCCATACCCTATGAAAGACTTCTTCTATTACTCCCTATGGCTTTGTGTCCTTCGGGATACTGAGGTCAGCTTGGGGTTATCCATATGGACACATGTGGAGGCCTTCAAAGCAATTACAGCAGTTAAGGACCAGAGGCACTTAGGACACAAGCATACACTGGCTCAGACAGGATGATCAAATCATGAGTAAAGGTACATCTGTGAGAATTAGAAGAGTTATATGTACTGAGGATATGAAGGACTCCTAAAAATCTGCTCCTGACTATATGCCACGTAAATACAAGAAGGAACTTCTTCGCAGTGAGAGTGACAGAGCACTGGAACGGGCTGCCTAGGGAGGTTGTGGAGTCTCCTCCTCTGGAGATATTTAAAACCTGCTGGACATGTTCCTGTGCAACTTTATCTAGAGGATCCTGCTGAGGCAGAGGGATTGGACTAGATGATCTTTTGAGGTCCCTTCCAAAATCCCTAATATTGTGATTCTGTGATCCTTATTGAATAGTACAGGCTTCAGCAACTCTTGTCCTTCTCTAGTCTACTGTTAAACACTTCCATGCCACAGCGTTTTCAAGAGTCTGGATCCCACTACTGAGTAGAGACCTGGCCCGAGGAGCACACTAAAGACATAAAAATGAACTGATTATGTGTTGAATGTGGTAAAACTTTGACAGAGGTGAGTGAGCAATGTAAAAACTGTATCTGGTTGTATAATTGTGACATTTTCAGTTATCTAACAAAATGCTCTGAAATGAGAGACCACAGGCTGACAGAACAGCACTTGTTTAGCCCTCAGAAGAGAAAGCTAAAGAAAGATTTTACTGCTATCCTCGTCTACAAAATAAGAGGGACTAGAGAACACGGACCTAGACTGCTCTTGGAGTGCCAGGATAGGAGGTGAGAGATGTGCTGCAGCAAGAGGAAAAATTTTTCAAGACACAGGCAATTTTTGTTTTTCAAATTTTGTTTTTCAATTCATGTTTTTCAATTTGTTTCAATAAGGGTGATCAAAGAGGAGGATGGTGGTTCACTTTGTGCAGGGGATTGGATGACCCCCAGAGATCTATTCTATGTTATATTATTCTAGGACTTCACAGAGACAAGGCTGCTTTTATTTTATTCTGTCTCAATAAACTGGATCACACTGACAAATCAAAGCTTTCATCATTAGCCCTACAAGCCCTGGGCATCTGGAAAATGAGCTTGCCACTTCTGTGCCTTGTCACTGGGAGGATTCTGCAGCTCCATGTCCTGTACCTTGCCCTGTATTTATTTTACAGGTGTAGGCTGTGTTACTGTTGTCCGGCAGTGCTCCCCCAATGGCCCAGGGATACTGATAGGGGATAATTGCAGGGAGAGAGTGACAAGACTGCTGAAGCTGATGTATTTTGTGCTAGTAGTAGCCTGTTAGTGTACTAGGACTGTTGTTCAGTTGTGTGCCTGTACATCTGACATCAGCATCGCCTTATTCAATTCCTTGAATGATCTGTAACAAATGAATCTGACAGAAGGGTCCTTAATTCACTCATTCCACTGCATTTACAGTGCCTCACCATCGTATCACATTTATATAAACAAGTCATTGGGGGAATAAAAATAAGAACAAAATACAAATCTATCCTCTCTGTTACTGCCTCCAGTCCTATCACCTGATATTTGGCTGTGCCTGGCTGGTTTGCCTAATTTTAACTTTTGCCACTTGAAGCTCAGGGGTCCAGTGTATGTGATGGCTGAATGAGACAGTCCACCCTTTGCCAGGATAAATTCTCCAAGGGCAGGAATGGTTTAGTAAGTCACTTTTCACAACAGCACAGTAATGTCTGTTGTAAACATCGAGTCATGCAGTCATCGCTAGCAAAGATGAACAATAGAGATGTAATGTCCTTTGGGTGATTAGAGAGCCAGAGGAGGACTCGGCATTTGAGAGTGAGCAGCACTGTCACACTATGTACAAGTGCAGACATTTGCATTGGGGCAATTTAATAGGAGACAAGGATAGAACTGAACACCGCTGAGAGAGATCAGCACACTCAGCAGCAGTCACAGAGTGCCTGGAACCATAGAAAACACCCATTAAAAATGTAGTTGTCAAGCTTGGATACATCTCCCCAAACAACTCGTGACATGCACTTCAAAATAAAAAGGACTGCACGGGCTGGTACTGCATTTCAAACCAACATTCAGGGTTTGATTTTACATTCCATTTCCATTTTCAAATCTATTTTCCATGACTGCTGCTTATCAAATCTGCCCTATTAAATCATTCCCCTATTAAATGCAGTATGATTTCAGGTTTCCCCATTTCTTTCTTCCTCATAACACCCTACTACACCTTTCTGTATAATAATTTCTGCTCTCAACTAGAAAAATGTCACATACGTGATAAATAAATAAGTGCAGGGTTTATGCTGCCTGCATGACTTGATCTCATTATATATACAGTGTCCTAAGGCAAGAGTTTGCCAGCTTAGATTTTCACTTGCTCTATCCCTTTAACTTGTGTTCCCATCAGTGCTGTTACTGTTTGTTAGCATTTGTTTTTATTTTTCTCCTGAGATTTTCTGTATAAGTCACTAGTTAAATAATCAAAATACTTTGGAAGGAAATGCAAAATTGCCTTCTTGTGAAAAAAGTGGAATGATTCTGTACCTGTGCTGGAGCACCAACATTCATTTTGCTGGAGGTCTCTACCAGCTCACTAAGAAGAATGACTTCCCTTCCCCCTCTCTCAGCTCAAGAAACAGGAAAATAGTGGAAAACCTTTTCATATGCATAGATCAGCAGCGGCTGCACCACAGCTCCAGGGCAATCACCAAGCCAAGCTGGGGTGCTTTAATGAGAGCAATGAAAAATAAGTCCAGCTCTCTGGCCATGACGGAATCTCAAATGAGAGTGTACACGTGCGCTACCAAAGATCCCTGCAGCTGGCAGAGACACGCTGCTGCTGTATAACATTGCAGCCAACAATGGTTAAGATTCTCAGCGTTGGAGCCTCTTCTGTGGTCAAAAATATTCTCTATGTATCTTAGAACAGCTGTTGGTGAGGTAGGTGGGAGTTGCAGGCGTCAGGCTGACAGAGGCACTAACTCTGCTCCCACTACCTTTGTGTAATTGGTATCCTTTTTAACAGTTTGTAGGGAGGCTCATGAACACTAACAAGCTGGGATGATGAAGATGAAATCCATTATCACTTCATAGCATCTTCCAGCAATGGCAATTTTGCAACCAAAGTGTAGCCAAACATGGCAGGCAGAGAAGCAGCAATGGCTGATATTGAGCAGAAGGACCCACCTGCTTTGCCCCCCCAATGTTTGCTTGGCATGTGTCCTGCAAGGCCAAAAGTGGCTCATGTGCTTTACATGCAAGCAGCCAACCCTTTCTGAACAGAGGCCTGCTGAATTGAGAAAGGTTTTGTGTCAAGGAAGACAAGGCTGCAAGTTGGCACGTCCCAGTATTTACCCTTTCCCTTCCCCATCATGAGCACCCCTGTCACATAGCTATATGGTGGTTCTTCATTCCCTCTCATCCACCATCCCATTTCTTGTCATTTATATTTATTCAAATACATTCCTTCAATATTCGATTCTTTCTCCCTCTCCCAGCCTCAATCAATACAACTGCTTAAAACTAGGAACTCCATCATTTCTGCCCTGTGCAGACAGCACCTACTTCTGAGTTCACAAGGTTTTGCTTCTCTTGATTTAGGGGCTCACAAAAATAATAAAATAAAACACACCTCTTCTCCAGAGTGCCCGTATTTCTTCAGAGAGAACTGCCCACGAGGTGCCCCTGAGCAGATTAGCTTGTGGGAAAGGGGGACACATTTCTTTGAAACCTTAATATAAATTACGGGAGACCAAATAAATTCAGCAGCCAGACAATAGCACTGAAAAACTGACAGATGGCAGAACACTGAGGTTTAGTGGTGACACTCGTGTTACATGAATAATTCACTTGGACAAACCTATGGATGTGAGATTGTGTTTAAGCTAAGGATCTGTCTCAAAGGAAAATGAAGAAACCAGTTTCATATTTGTAATGACCCATTTCAGACCAAAAGTCTGGATAATGACCTTCTCCAAAATTAGCTCATGCTAGAAGTTAAATCAACTTTCAGCTAGCACCAGAAACCACTACAAGAAGCCCTATAGATCTCATCAATGATAATTCCATGGGACTAAAAAGATACCCTTGCAGCTGTTGCCGCCAGCCACATCCAGTGGTTTGAAGAAAGTGCAGTTTAAAAGATAAAAAGCATAAACAGCAGAAAAAGCCCCGGACGTCATGGTCCAACAGAAGTCAGGCCAACTGTGTTGCTGCCTTACCTATCTGACAGGGCATAGGGCACACTGCACTGAACAGCTGGGGATGGGTAATATCCCTAGAGAGGATATTGTTAGGTTCAAAAAATAGCCCCCCACCCCAACCCATCCAACCTTTAACCGAGCATTAGAGATGGGAACACGACAATAAGGGAACACAAAGTGTATTTAACAGAACAAAAGCATTCTGGAAATAAAAAGTCATTTAGCAGGTGGTCAGATGTGGAAAGGAACAACTGCCTTGTTTTCATAACGTTCTAAGCTGGAAACGCTCCTCAAAAGCAATGGTCAGCATTATCAACGCTCTCAACCTCACTAGCCTGAATGGACTACGGAAAATGTCCCAATGTTGTATTAATTGAGGAATAAGTCTAGATGCTGGCAGGCGTGCTGACAATGACGTGGCCTGTCTGAAAGCAATTGATTCTATAAAGCAGTTTGATCTTGCCAGAGGTGAGAAATCTCCATTTCCCAAGCTGCCCCTTCCCTAGGGAAACTCTGCAGTGCAGCCTCCTCGAAGGGCTCTGCTGCATTTCTAAGCAGGAAAATGAGACAGTCAGGGTTCTGCCGCCATTTCATAGCCACGGGGAGAAAGCTCAGACTTGTTTTCATCAGGGAGAAAGAAAATGAGACTGGAGGGAGGGACCATACAGGAATGTCCAACTACACACTTTGCCTCTCACTCCATTTCTGTCACTACAGCCACCTGTTTACCCTTAAATAACATTTACACAACAATTAAAGAGTGCAAAGTAAAAGCAAAGCTTCACATTCAAGTTTCTTGCATAATAGCCTAGCAGCTTTCCAACTCACTGTTATCTTGACCAGTGGTGGTAGGAAAACCTGCAGCCATATGTGAACTAACACCAGAACTAACACCAGAACCAGCACTGTGCTTATGCATCAGCAGCTGCTTCTGTTTCCTCACAGAGCAGATAGGATCAGCCCTTAAGATGACACCTACCTTGACAAGGATACAGAACATCTGGAAAGATTGTCCTCACCCTGCAATTAAAGCCTACTGCTATCAACAATCTTAAGATTAAAACATCTGATCTACATCTGATTAAGTGTGAACTTCAGATCTGAATAATCCTATAAAACAAGTAAAGACTAAAATTCCAGCTGTGAACATTTTAAAGATTCAAACACAAGCTTTTAACTGCTCTAGACAGAGTATTTGGCTTCTCTCATGAGCTATCTACAAGTCAGACATGGGCTCGTATTGAGCATCCTGTGAACATCAAGACACAAGTTCATGCATCCATCAAACAAAAGCTGACCTGTTTTTGCTAAAACTCATAAAAATCCCCTAAATATCTTACGCTGAAGCAAAGCATGCTAAATCTGCTCAAGACAGCTGTAAACAAATAAAACACAGCATAGTTACAGACCATAGTCTTGAGCTGGTTTCAAAGCCCCGATTTAAAAAGCAAATCAGGAATTGTTCCACACAAGTCCTGCTACTTTCACTCGGTACTCCCAGATCATCTGTTAGGCATGTGCTGTACAAAGGGAACCAGCTCCTCACTCTGCTGGGGGACACTGGCCCACTCCTAATAGCAGCCAGGAAAGGTTTAAAGGTTTTAAAGAACTTTTCTAAGCAGAAGAACCACCACAGAAATGCAGACTTCAGTTTCTTGGAAGTTTTCAAACAGCACGGAAGAAAAAAAGTCCTACAGAGCTGAATAAATGACTTTTCTCTCAGGATGGCAGTCCCACACCAGAACAATCAGAGGCTCAGGTCAAATCTCTTTGGTGATACTCAAGTTTTGTAGTAGATTTCCCCAGAGGATGAATGTAAGTGGAAGAGAAAAATGGGAGGTGAAATGGCTAGAAAAGGAGTGGAAGATAATTAAGAGAAATTGTATGGAGTGCTTGTGCTGCATGGTCCAGGCTATGGCCTCTGACAAGCGATTTACAGACAGACACTGCAGAGAATTAAGCTCTTGGATTCTTGGAGAGAGGAATTCACCCTCTCTCCAAGAAATCAGGTAGTGGAAGCAGCATTAATAAGGTAATTTTTGACTAAGGATGATGTAGGGCAAAAGCACAACATATACAATACATAAATATGTTAATGTAGTCACTGATGTCATTTTTTTCTGTTGCCTGTATATGGCAGAAAAAACCATTCCATTCATTTTACGCAAGGGAAATGCATTCATCTTTCTTAATTAGAGAGAAAGTAGGACTGTACTAGGCTTAAAAATAAAAGTATGGATAATTTTCAAGTCCTCTATGTGCCCCATTCTGGTGAAATCTGATAAAATACTTCCTCCAAGACTGCTTCTGACTCATGGGAATATATTTGTGAAGTACATGACTGGAAATTCAATAGAACAGCTTGTACTAGTTTCTCAGTCTGTCCAAGAACAAATCTGCAGACATAAGTACACAAACAGAAGTCTAGATACTAGTTAGTGTTTTTATTAAAAAAACCCTGGGATTCCCATCAACTCAACATCAGACAACCCTTCGAAGCTACAGAACAATGGAGCGCAAATAGGCCTCCTCAGAGAGTTAAAGGAACGCGATTAAATGCAGTACATGAAAAGCAAGCATGTCCTTTTGCTTCTTGAATCAATGGGGTTTTAAAAGGTGTTACCTACAGTCTGTCAGAATTACTCTCAGCTTTAATTATTTTACATTTTGCTCAACTTTCATCTGCTGTTTTCTTCTCCTCTTGGTCTCAAAGGCATAAAAAAATTTAAGGAATTGAGTAATGCTCTAACACCCCAAAGTTCCCGTGTAATGACAGAGGTGCTGTCTGCGGTGATGATAAATCCCAATCTGCTACCCTGCAACACTGCAGATCCCAGTTTCCCAATTGCCTGGTCCCAGGTGAGGGCAAATCTTTTGTACTGCTGCTGATCATGAGCCCTACAACCAGATCAAGCGTAACAGAGCTAGAGATGTTTTCAATTCACTACAAGCACAAACACACCACAGACAGTGCTGCCTGTATTACAGCCTAAACACTGGTACATCTGCAAGTCTGTAGACCATGATCTGAACCTTTCATGCCTTTAAATTCTGTTCTAACAGAAGCAGAAGTTGATAGATCATCCCACAAGCACCACGAATAACACCTCCAGTTACCCTTGCTTTGATAAGACAAAATCACTTCTCTCTGCTACTCACTGCATGCTGCTTCTGACTCATCCGACCCATCGGGACATTCTTCTTCACCATCACACTTCCACCTGGCCGGGATGCAGTGGCCATTGTCACAAGTGAAATCTGATTCAGCACAAGTTTTCTTTGCTGCAAGAAAGAAGAAGAAGAGAACACCTGGCATGAATATGGGCAGCGCACAAGTCCTCCATTGCACCTGGTCACACTGAGGATAATATTGATTGCCTTGTATTGAGAGGATTCATTTCACATTCATCATCGCTTATTCGTGACACAAATAGGTATCAAAGATGGGTGTCTCTTTTTGCTAAAACTATTATCCCCCTGTTATCTAACACAGATTCACTCTTTTGCATCGTCTTCTGGACATTTGAAAACCATGCATGCTCTTTTCCAATATAATATTCTAAGGCTTTAACCACAAAAAGCTACTGCCTGTGTTGAACTGAAAGTGCTGTGTGGTTTACCGACAGGCAAGACAAGCAAGTCTCACCTTTGGAATACTGTCAGTAATAATGTTTTTATCCATGCAATCTATTTGTGGCTATTTAGGACACTCGTCACCAGAGCAGATGATCATAACACTCTCCCTTCAAACACTGAAAATCATGTCATCAGATGTCAACCACTGTGCTCTTTGCTCTGCTTGTGTTTAGCCAAGGCTTGAAAAAGCTCCAAGCAATAATGAACTCAAGCAATTAATTAGTCTGTTCCTCTGTGCCAGTGGCGCAGCACAACTGGTCTCCTGTAATACTAGTCAGCATCTTTCCACTGCAGCAGAAAGTCATCTATAGATCTCTGTCCCCTGCAGTCCGAGGCTCAGTGTCAGTGTGACCACTAGGCACTCACTGTTTCTTCAGTTATGACTTCAGTGGCTTTTCTGCTAGGACCTGGGTTGAAGAGCTTGAGCATTGGGTCAAGCTCAGTGTTCCCACCCATGAGTTTTAAGACTCCATGGCTAACTGGTATCTACCTTTGTTAGTCATCAATTTACATAGGAAGTGGTGGTAGGGCCAAGATTTGTTTCCTCCCTCTGCAAAGCTGCTCACAACCTAAAAGGATCATTGGAAAATTCAGGTAGTAAAGGACCTCAAGAAGGTCCTCATGACCAACCTCCTGATAAAGACAATGTCAGTTCCAAGGTTGGAGGAGGTTGTTCTAGTTTTTATCCAGTCTAGCCTTAAAAACCCTCAAGACAAAGCAGTGCAACCTCCCCGGACAATTAGTTCCATTGCTTAGCTGTCCTCATGGTGAGGTTTGAGACTGATAGCTATTCCCCATTACATGCACACATCACTGCTACATCAATATTATTTCCAGCAAACATTTTCAAAGTATTAAACAACAAATAAGACTGTATGCTTGATCTTTTATTTTCCCTTCCTTTTTCTTACATGAGCAGCAGCACGTGCTCTCTTGACAGCACATTTAACATCGTCCTGCACAAACAAGCAGCATAACTGTGTGAGGTACTGGAGGGGTCTTTGTGGCTAAAATCAGGTAACTCGTGTTATGGCACACAAAACATGCAGCTTCCCTGAACCAGCATCCAGCAGGAAAACACTGCGACGCATCACTAAGAGGCTGGACAATGTCTCAGGATGCACTTTACAACAAGAATTCACGTTTACTCCCTTTCCACTGCTAAATGAGCCAAAACACAAGAAAAAAAAATCCCCAAAACTATGATTTTCCCTTCAGTCATTCCGAACAGATGTGAACTATTATGGGAAAAAAGCCAACCTCACATAGATCAAGAGTTGTACAAGAGACCAGCCGTACTAAGAATCCAGTCTGACCTTCCAGAGACATTGCACAGCCATTACTTTTCTCCTGAACATCTCTGGTTAGAAAACCATTAACTTGTGAAATCAGCTGTTGTGCTTCTCTTCTGGTGTATTTAATGCAAGTCTGAATTCATTGAGCTGATGTATTTAATGGTCAGAAATGCTGACAAGATACTGAAGGGACACACATGCACAACAGAAGCTGAAGCTCTTTCTTCTCACTGTGAAGCTGAATGGGTACAGTGTCAGCCTCTGCTCTCAGGTGAAGGCCATGGCATCTGCAAGTGAAACAATTATGTCTTCATCCAGAAAGCAGAGACTAGTGCAATACTGGAGACATATGAAACTTAATGTTAAAAATGTATTTAATTCTATACTAGCTCTCTCAATGTCCTTATGTCTCGCTTTCCATAGGAAAACTATCCTTTGACTTATTCTCGAGACATCCAGACAGCAACACAAAATACTTTTCCACCTCAAACTGAGCCTCTCCTTTTTCCATCAATCTAACACTTGGATCGCTGTTATTTCCAGGACATGTGGAGGGACACAAGTGGGAGCGAGGGGGTCACCCGCAGAAAGGAACATAACAGGCATACCCTTCTCCATGGCCAACCTGCTTACAGCAGATGGTGGCACTGATTGCTTTGTTCCCCTGACACTGCTCCTTGCAGCACAATTAATAGATTGCCAGGATTCACAAAGAGGGAAGAAAAGCTCTACTGACAGTCCTGGGTGTCATTTGGGAGGTGTTAATGTGCTCCCCGTTTGCAAAATGAAGTTGGGCACCACCACTCATCAATGGCCTAACCAAAAAGTGTCATCCTTGTCTGCTCCCCACCCGAAGCTGCAACAGCCCTGTGCCAGATAAATCAGCAGGATGCAGACATATTGGGTCCTTTGCTTGAATCTAAGCTGCCTAATGTCTCTTAAAGGGGCAGGATTAAGGGAGGGGGAGCTCGAACATTTCCATGGTTATTATAGTCACTTCTACTATTTTTTCCCTGTTTCTTTATTACTTATATGTTATAGACTACATTTTATTTGTTATTAATTTTTATACTATTAGTCTCTGACACATTGGGTCATGGCTCTGCAGACTGTCTTAATTCCAACATGCTCTGCTTTGTGTCGGAAGCAGCAACCCAGATTATCCAAACCATGAGAATACTGAAGCCCTGTCTCATTTCTCACCTCTGATACAAGACTGGAATGACTTTATTTCCAACCAGATTCACCTTCTGGCACTCAGTTATCATGTCTCTGGGATCCCAACCCAGGCAGGGAGCCGTTAATTAAAACATCAACTCTCCATCTTTCTCCTCCTTTTTCTTTTTCAAGTCTGATAACCCTTTCTATTAATCTCCCATGTTCTACAACTTTCTCCTATCAATTCTCTATAAAAAATTCATTGAGGCTCACCCCATAAATTGTCAATGGTGCATTAAAACGTATAATAAATAAATACATCCCTCTTAGACAACGGGGAGGGGACAGGCTCATTTTACAGTTTAGCCAAGTAAAATTCATTGTTCCCCTGAGATCCATTTCCTTTGCCATAAGCAGCACAGGCAGCTCTGCTCATGTTGCTTCAGAATGAGCATAAACAAACAAGAGTAAGTAGTTGCAGCATCCCTGAGCCTCTGCTCCTCAGGCGGCAAACCGATACCTGGAACAAGAGAAGGCGGCTGCTGAACTGCACATGGAACCTTTCATCTGCCACTCGGCTCTGCTGCAGACAGTGACACCAAAGAGACAGCAACTCTCTTTTGACTCCTGCTTGAGCTGCCTTTGGTATCTGCTTTTCCTTTCTCACATCTGCAGCTGGACAGATGTGTCAAACTCCAGGGTGGAAGTTGGTGCCTGTGTGACTACAGGGCTTATCTCCCACAGGGGATGACCCCCGGCTTGGGTAGCTTCCCAAAGGAAGGTTTGGTCAAAGGAATTAATTTCTGCTTCTCTCAGGGGAAAAAGACAAGGAGGAAGAAAGGTTTTAACTTCATTCAGCCATTACAGAAGAATACCCTAATACACTGAACTTTAAAGCAAACTACATCAAACCAACATGGTCCCTCATCTTGCAAAGCAGCTTTTTCCTTTCCATTACTCATATCTCTTATCCTGAACTGCAAGAAAGGGTTCAGGATTCATCCTTGCAGCAAATTAAAGGCAGAGAACTGGGAGACTGGTTTAGAATATGAACATTTACAAAGGGCATTCTAAAAAAGGTAATAACTGGGGATAAGTATAACAGGACTGGAACGAATAAATAAATAGATCCTGAAAGGCACAAACCTTGGACTAGGCTAGGAGCAGGGACTGCACGATCCACCTGTGACTTTTTGCTTCCAAAAACACCTCTCTTAGAAGGGTCAAATCCCTAACCATAAGGCTGAACTGATGAATCAAACTGAAACATTTTCCTCCTTCTAATAAAACTCAGCACCATTCCACTGGCCTCACAAGTCCCCAGTCCTTTCATTTAACCCCACTTAACTTTCGCCTCAATTCTAGAGGCTTTGCGGGGCACGAACATCTTTACAGTTGCTCTCTCTAAGGTACCAGTCACTCTGTGGCTCAGTTTTGAGTTTGTTTTTCAATTTGAGCCCCTTGTTTACTCCTACAGTGCAACACACCATTCTCTCCAGTAGTTTGGTTTTTTGCTACTCCTAATTTTCCCAATCTCAGCGGAAAAGCAGAGATACCATTTTTCCTCTCTTAGCATCAACAGCTCTGTGAGCAAAGCTGTGGCTGTTTCCAGAAGCGGCAGTGATAGAAAAGCTCAGTTTCTGATTACAACTTGCCTGTAAAGGGAAGCTAAGATGTCTTTTTTCCCCCTCAAGAGAATGAATCCCTGTGTAGTAATAACAGACCCTAAACACAGGAGTTTTATGCTGAACTTTTCGTTCAAAGTCTGGCTTGTGCATCCAGATAGAAAATCAGGCTGATGAGAGAATCCTCGAGCGTTAACCCACGAAGACTTCACAACACCGTGCTCTCTCCCTACTTTTCCCCTTCAGTAACTTGGTCAATTTCTAACAATTCCAAAGTGTGTGTGTGTGGGGGGGGGAATCTGAAAAGTAAATTTAAACCTACAAGTTTCATAATTGGCACCTGAATAGAGAAAAATCAATGATAGCAGAAAGCGGCCACTAAACTGGTCTGAGGCAAGTGCTGCCCAATTGGTTTCTTGCAGAGGGAAGACAGTCACTAGAGATTAAAATTCAAATGACTAAAAACCCCAGACACCAAAACCATTCCAAACGTGTTTCATTTGTCTTGCTGTCCTCATTCCTTTACACACATCCTGCTCCTGTTTTAACTTCCAAATCAGCACCAGACTTCCCATCCGACTGTGTATCTGTTCTCATTTGCAGACTCAGGCAGAAACTAGTTTCACCCAGGTTGCTGTAAAAATAAAGAAGGCGGCCACACAACGGCAGTTTTGCTGTGCTCCTTCTGCAGCAGTAAAGTAGCACAACTTCGTAGGACGTGAGAACGGGACGATGATGGTAGCCCAGAAAGAGAAAATGGAATTCATAAACCAGGGTTTTATTTCATGTTGGGAAACTTCAGTAACAACTTTGATCAGTGGCTTATCAGAGCTGCTGACAAGGTGCCATAGGAAAAGAAGAAAAGCAGCATCATATGAGTTCAGGAGCTTGAGGCAGACCATGGCCACTACTCAGCCCCAAGAGGTGCCAATGGCAGCTTCAAGTGCAGCTTGGGACACAAGTGAGCTCTTCTCCGAACAAAGCACGTTGCTATTGTGGCTCTGTCTGCACTTCCCATGGACCTTAATTCATCCAGTGAGCAGAATACACTCCAGCTGAATCATTTGCTTGGCCTAGTGAGGTTTTCTGCTTATCAAGCGAAAGGTGAGGGCTGGGATCATTATTCAGCTCTTGAGAGAGTCTGGGCTACACAAAACTGGGCAGCTAATAGTCATCTTCAGTTTATAACCTCAATCACATCCTAACTGCAAACACAGCTACCATGACATTGCAAATGCCACTCCTGAGCAAATATTCCCAGAAATACAAGAAAGCAATGATTTTTAATTTAACCACAATCTTGATACCTGCTCCCAAACCCAGCAAACCCCTAGCACGGTAGACTGAGCCCTAAGTACATACTTTGTCAGCTTCCCTACCCTTTAAAAACGGTCTGTGGTATTGATCCCAAACCTTTTCGCCAGGATATAGACCCAAAGGGTGTCTTGGTCCTCTCAAGGAGACTTGAAAGTCCCACCCTACACGTAACAGTACTGCAGGAGGAGTGCTCTCGACTGTTTGCTAAACTGGTACTGGGTTTGCACAGGAGAAAGTGTAACAGAGAGCACAGAACAGTCCACCCCAGTATGGTTTCCCAGTCACAGCAGGTGAGCAAAGCCATGCCCCGCTGCCCGGATTTGGGCACCCAAACACCGTGTATGAGGAGCCCACCTCTGCTAGTAGCACCTCTGCCAGGGCTATGGGGTGGACTGTAGGGAGCCCCTCACTGACAAGCCTTCACCATAGGAAATCCCAGGAACATGTTGTTTCATAGCTACAGAATGGCAACAGATAAGATCAGAGAGCTGAAAAGTCAGGAAATCCTAGTGGATGTGGGCTGTCAAGTCCATTTAATTTTCAGATAACTAAGGACATCTTGAAATAATGAAAGGCACTATTTAACCACTCTCTGAATCTGGCCACTGCTTTTTGATGCTGCCATCTCAGCAGGCAACTACGTGATAAAGCAAAATTCATCCAATCCTCTCCAACAGCTGGTGCTCAGACACAGCCCACGGTCCCTTTGAAACTCCACATGAAACATATTTGAAAGAAACTTCTCCCCAGGACCCCCTGAACCAGGCTCAGAAAACAACACCAAATAGACAGAAGCCCAGTCAGAGGATTGGAGACTGCTGGAAGCTTCTGTTACAGCAACTACAACATGCAGCTGCTCAGTCTAAACCAGCCCCTCTGATGAATCAAATTAAATCAATTAAATTAAAATGAGAAAGAAAAATGTCACCTGTGATTTTTCATTAGTATCAAGGGCATGCATCTTTATGCTTTTTAAATGGTAATAAGCCTAAGCCTCCTAGCTAAGATTATTTAAACACATTTTCATGTTTAACTCTGAGTTAAATGTGAGGAAAATGGCAGCATCTAATTGCAAGCTCTGGAAAACACAGAATGCTGAAACAGCATTTTGTTCTCATGTATGAAATTAAAGTGACTTTAACTAACACATACATAACTTCATTGCTAATTAAACTCGTGTAATCAAGGCAACACTGAACTACACTTTTCCCCTACTTGTTCTCAGGTTGCTTCTGCCATTCCAGACTTGAAGAATGGGTGTAGACTCAAAAGCTACTTGTTTTTTGCCAAATATACAGGCTGGCCTAATGAAAGCAATGTTTGCCCCCCACACACCACGCTTCATCAGCAGGAAGCCTGTAATCTCAGAAGAGAATTCAAGGACAAAATGACCACTTGGACTGGCATGATCTTTCAAGTACACTGGAGGTCTGTAGAACATTCTGCTTGGGTATTCCAGACTAGTTCTCCTTTGAAGGTTGAAGAATTTCCAGGGCTCTGGGACTCTGTCCTGGGGAGCTCTGCAGCTAGGAATAGCCTGGGTGGAAGGCTCAAGAACTGCCTTGCTTCACAGGAACATGCTCCATGTCCCTCTGGACAAGGCTCCCTCCAACATCTGCTCCCTCAATTTTTCCTCCAGTTTTTTCAGGATTAAGCTCCACTTGTAAAGCATCGGTGATCTTTTACACTATACAAGCTCAGTCTGTGCTCATTTTCCCATTGCTGTTCTCCAGGAACCCAATATCACCTCAACGTTCAAGGCTTTTGAATTTCAAAACAAACAATGAACCAACAAGAAAACCGACAAACCTCCCTCCACCATTTTAGCTGTAAATTGGAAAATCACGTGTTTCTGCAAAGGAGAGGAGAGAAGGAGCAGATTTTCCTACCAGCATCTTAAAAATACACCAATTTTTGCTGAGAAATAGCTTGACAGCCCTGTTCAGCCCACAGTCACGTCTGGAGGTACTGATCAACCTTGCTGCAATGAACTGCTACGTGTGAAGAAGCACCTGCCCTTCTATGTCAGAACAGGGCTACAAAACCTCACTGACGCTCATCCTCAACCAGCAGCAGCAGTGATGTGAGCACAGATGGGGTCAGGCTTGAGAAAATGTAATTTTTACTACAACATATACAATGCAAACGCTGTATGGAAAGACTATAGGAACAGCTGCTCCTCTTCAGAGATCTGAGAGCCTGAAACACACAAGTCACGCCTGTCCTCAGTTCCAAGAACATGGACACAGACAGTAAAGGACATTCCAAAAGCCATGCAGCAGCTCTGTGGCAGAGCTAAGGCTCTGACCCACATACTTCAGGCACATCTGCTTGTGCAGTATCTTAAGCTCAAGTCAAAATTTCCTCTTCAGGAAAAAGAGCAGCCGTCGCTCTGCTGTGGAAGTTGAATGTGTTTCCAGAACTCCATATTGCTGCAGTCATGACCTCATCAAAGGATTTGGTATGTTCTGAGTTTCCAGTTTGTTTCTAAACATTTCTTTGACTAAAGCTAAAGCTCATCCGCACTGACTTTTGCTGACAGAATTGCCAGCTTTGTCTGTCTGCTTCCTTTTAACAAGCAGCAAGACACTGCTGCAAGACACAAGCTCTTGGGTGGCACCTACACGCACCTTGTTTCCCAAAGAAGGAGGTCTGCAAATTCCTTGAGGCACTTGACATTGTTCTGTCTTCCTAGGAATTAAACACCAGGGGCCATATTCTGCCCTGGTGAAACACCACCGAAGTCTGTGAATTTGCTTTAGCGGTCTCTGCATAAAATGCAATACAGATTGTTTTTTTTATGACACTCTATGACACCTGTTTTCAATACAGGTTTTATGACCTTCAATCTAAGTCACTTCTGTGCCTCCAAGAGTCACCTGGAAGTACTGCTGTTCAACGGGATGTCACAGAGACAGGGAAACATTCTCAGAAACATGAAAAAAGTGAAAAACTCCCCAGTCTCTGAAACTTGGGTGTGATCACAAGTGTTGGACTCTACAACCACTGTGCTGCAGTCCCTGGAGCTTGACAGCTTTTGATGCCTGCACATTATTAATGGCTATTCCTCTTCATATGAAGGTTAAACAATTCCCCATGATGAAAAAAGCCAGGATTCCTGGGGATGAAACTTACTGAAAGCCATTTCTGCTAGTTATACATATAGTAGATAGTAGAACTATATATATATATATATATATATATATATAGTTCTGCTATACTAAGGTAGAAAGCACAAGTTGTTAAACTAAGTTCATGGAGCAGCTTTGATTGTCACCTACAAACACATCCCTAACTGGTCAGCCAGGTATGAGGGAAGCAGAGCAGCCACACTTTGAGTACAAATTCACCTTCGGTTATTCAGAAAAGGACAGAAGGAAGGAGAAATAAAACACATGAATGCACATCTTTTCACTAAGTGATACTGAGAAGGGGTACAATGAAGAGAAGGGTCTCCCTGTATAGTCACTACTTAAGATGTAGCAGAAAAGAAGAAAAAGCTCTTCAGGAGTCAGGAGCAGACCTAAATCAGACACTTGAAGATTCAGCTGTGTCTCTGTGGTAAAAGGATGCTTTCTGTTAGCAGGAAATAGGGAAAAGAGACAAGAGAAACATAACAGATCATAGAATAATAGAATGGTTTGGGTTGGAAGGGACCTTAAAGTTCATCTACTTCCAAACCCCTGCTATAGGTGGGGATACCTCTCACCAGAACAGGTTGCACAGAGCCCCATCCAATCTGGCCTTGAACACTTCCAGGGATGGAGCAGCCACAGCCTCCCTGGGTAACTTGTTCCAGTGCCTCAGCATTCTCCCAGCAATGGATTTATTCCTAAGATCTAATCTAAATCAACTCCCTTTCAGTTTCAGATCTGGGATGACTGTGAAGGTACTGCCAGTTCTGTTCACAAATCTGTATAGGTGCTCGAGGGAAAAGGCAACGAGGGCCTTAGGGCACTGCATGGGCAGTACCACACCTGAGCACTGTGTGCAGCAGCCAACAGCAAGGGGAATGAAGCTGTTCCTTCCCTCGGTTCTGCTGCATTTATTTATTTATTAGAAGCAATGCAGCGTCACTTCTGTACATGGTCCAGTTGCTTAATATTGAGACAATGTTTGCTTTGTTTCTCCTGTTCCTACTTTAATTAATAAGTTGCAGCGAGAAAAATGCAAGAAATGTTCTATACAGTTAAAAAAACCTACCCTCCATGCCACGGTTTCATGGTTTTCTTTTCTGGGAGGCTAAAACACTACAATTAAAATTTCCACCACACAGTCGTATGAGAACAAAGAGTCAACAGTAATGAAAGGAGTAGGGACTTTTCTAAAGACTTAATCCAGTGCTTTCAGTTTCATCCTCTTTTTCTATTTGCTTTGTTTTTTAAAAATTTATGGCAATTTCTGGAGTAAAAATCGATTTTTAGGATTATTTTTAAAAAAGTTCCCCTTCTGACCATGGATTTATTGTCCTCAAAATGATACACAGGAAACCCCTGTGCCATAATGAACACTAACTGAAAAGCCTTCTAATGTTGTACCAGCGTGTATGGCACAGGAACTCGCATTGAATTACTGGGTAGCAATACATCAGAGATGTCCCTGATGATAAGGAAGACGTAGACACTCGTTCTTAAAGCTCTTTAGCGGCACCGATGGCCCTGTACGTGTACCTGTGAAGGTACCTTTCCTACAGCTCGGTAAAATGACATGAATTGCATCCAGTGACTAATTTGCAGGAATCTTGCTTTTTAAGAGCACTGAATTGGAGGTCTGGTAATGGTGAGGAATCCCACAGAAAGGGATTTTGAAAAATGCCTCCAAAGCCAGAGTTGCTTCAGACCGAACAGCAGGTTCATCCTCTGATCCCAGTCTGTTTCTGTGGAACAGCGCCAAACAAACGTCTATTCCTATTGTGCCAGGAAGCGCGAGTGGATGGGCTCCTGCACGGCATTAAGGGAAGTGGTCAGGTTAAGAGTTAGGCATCGGTCACACAGCTCCTCCATTCAAGCACAATCAAATGTTGTCAATCAAGTGTTGTCAAATGCTTTTTGCACTGCAATATTAAATGCTAGTACCCTGGGGATGGGAGATGAATAGGCACAACACGGAAATGATGATGCGTGCAGCAATACCCTTTAACCTCTTAACAAGTATGACCAAACTTACTTATCCTGACCTCTCTAATCATCAAGGCAAGAAGACATCAACAGCTCCAGTGTCACACCGACAGGGCCTTCAATGGTTAGTGGGCATATTTCCCCTTGTTCATGCGTCACTGTGAACTGAGGTCATTGAAGAGCAGCAGACAGATCGTTGATAAGCCGGACCACACCAGGGATCAACATTATCAGCCTGTCTGAGGTACTAGTGTGTTCCGACCTCTATGCTCCCATCTCTACTGCCATCACTCCCATCTTTCAGACATCTCCTCTCCACTACATCCTCTACCACAGGGCAGCACCAGTAGCCTCACTTCACACACAGGAAAACTGAGGCAAAGAGACAACCACTTGCTAACTCTGGTTGTGCTGGAAGATGCTGACAGGGAAGGGCATTCAAAAAATTGTTGGTGACCTTGACACTGCTGGTTTTGCTCGTGTCTGCAGTCAAATGAGTTAGAAATGCTGCCACGTTTACTCACACAGTGCTACTCCAGTACACGTCGCTCCAAAGTGCTTTATACACCTGCAAAGAGCAACTGCTCCGCTGCACAGTCTTCAGACAACTGGTGTATGTATAACCTTGCTGTTATTGGCAACCTAATTCCCCAGCTCTGTACTTCATGGATTTCAACTGTACCCGGGTGAAGATGGCAGGAGCTTTCAGCTTCGCAAGTCATTTAATTAAAATAAAATGAACAACTAGTAGTTCGGCAAACTACATGTAGGTTCCAACCACCACTGCTGCCGAATTCTGAGTTCTCGGTCCAATTCAATTTCCTTGAAAGCTCCTGGCAACCCATTAATTAAAATGCATCATTTACAGCTTCCAGGGGCTTGAAGCCATGGGATGCACTTGATGGAATTTATGCAATTACAAACAGTCAGTCCTGGCAACAGGCTCCATTCTTGCTCTTGCTCTCCTCTGCTCCCACACTTGGCCATTTCCTTCCCCATGGCTCGTCCACATGGTGCCACTGGGCCTGGCCCTGCCACAGTGTGACCGGCTGCCATGGAAATGAACAGGAGGCAACAAAGCAAACTCTATTCTCTGGAGATGGAGGAGTTGCAAGGCAATAGTGCAGGAAGGCCAAGACAAAGAGAAAACAATTTGCCTGCTGCCTCTAAACACAACCAACACGGCTCCCCTTTGTGCAAGGAGACATTTGTAAACATTTTTCCCCTGATTCCCCTTCCAGCCAATGTAACCAGGCCAGGTGGATGGAACATCCTGCCTGCACTCCAGTACACCAAGTCCATCTGTTAGTGCTTTGTGGTGAAACACCAGTGATGAGGTGATCCCCAAGCAAAGCCACAGGATATGTACTGTAACTTAACAAGCAAACCGCATGCCAGCATCGGTGGTGGCATCAGCTGCACACAGATCTTTACTTTCAGAAGGAGGTTTCGCTTTTTTTGGTCCATTATTAAGTAGTCACACTCATCAACGATCCCCTCAACTTGGTAAGAAAAAAGCATCTTAAAATTTACATTACAAGGTGTGACTGACAGGCATAACAAAGTCTACTGTGTCTTTGAACTGATTTCCAAAAGGTGTTTTATGAGAATAAAGGGAACAAAGTTCTATGGAAACGTGAACTTTTTACTGTTTAACGACTCCCACACGAAAACTGCTGAAAGATCAAGTACCACAAGCCCCCAACATCCACACAGATAATCCTCATAACAATTACTATCTTTTTTCTCTCCTCTATGTGTTTCTCTCTCACATCTTTTTTTCCACAAGGCCAGTGACTTACCTCTGTAAAACCTATGGAAATCACCGTTAATGAGACATAAAGAGGAGGAAACTCTGTGAAAATAAGCTGCAAAATTTTGTCCAGCAATACAAAGGGATTTTGGCCTTATTCTCCTGTGGTTCATTCACAATAGGGAAAAATGAAAAACTAGAGACAGCATGATGGAGGAGCAGCTCTGCAGATTCCAGCTTGTAATTCCAAATACCCAATAACCTGCCTGCACCATGCCCTCACCTGGTGTGAGGAATGGCTTATCTGCTCGGAAATCACTACTCCAGTTCAGATTAGCTTTAAAAGCCTCTTTCACCATGATGTATCCCAACAGTGCAGTGGCGTTAGTTAGGTCCAGATGTAACTGCAATAGGAACTATAGAACAGGTGGGTTTTACTATGAGAAGCCCAGAAGCTCGGGAATTTGTATCACCATTTGTCTCTGTGATTTTCGCAAGAATAGCTATGAATGGTTTTATAGGAGATGAGTAACCGCAAAAGTGTCTCTGAGATGACTATTTTACTATGTTTTCTCTCTTTTCCAGCACTGCCAATTCTGTGCTGGGTCCTTGTAGCCGATCAAACACCAGCACTTTCTATCCAGGGCAGCCAGAATGAAATGTCAGACATTTATTTACGAAAATGTCAGAAACAGGTTTTTTAGACTGTTCAAAAAAGGAATTGTCAAATCCTAGCTGCTAAGAGTATGGAGCTGAACCTCGCAGTGCTTCATTAACAGTAACTTTCCGGGTCCCCAGCATTAACATACAGTAAAACCGTTAATCCACATGTACAATTTTATTCCAACAGGATTTCACATTATCTTTTAAGTCTGTTACATCACATACACCAGCAGGAGAGCAAACAATCCATAGCCCCCAGCTTGTGACTATCCTCCAGAAATGAAAAAGTAGCATCAAATCCAAAAAGAGATTCAAGGGTGAGAATTCTGCCTCCAGGAAGAGCAGCAGCTGTCCAGACTCAGCAGGTCAGAAACCCTGGAACAAGCAGAGGAATCATTTTCCTGTTTCTGCAAAGTCTTCTCTAAATAGCAGTACAGGTAAGTTCTTAGGAAGACTATAGCTAAAAGGTAAAGCTTCATAACTACCAACCACCTTCCAGTCTGTCACCACCAGAATTGGGACTAGTGAGCAATATCAGAACTAAACTAACCCTTTGCACATGGTTTCCAGTCACCTAAGTGTTACCAAGACAACTCCAGCCACCAGAATACAAATTACCTTTGGGATACTGTGGTAAACCCTGAGCCCTTCCCAACTCTGCATGCAAATTTAAGTAACAACAATTTAACTGACAACCGTGTAAACAGAAGAATCTATTAAACTATCACGGAAGGCAACGGCACCATGGTCAGGAAAAATGCTGCTGGAGGCAACAACAAAACAGAGCAAAAGGAGGAGGAGACACACATAAAAAAGTTCAACCTTGTAATTCATGAGTGCCAGGCAGGGCTTCTCACTCCCTAGGAAACATCCTCTTCCTTTGGCTTCTTCTCGTCCTGGATATCAGCTATAAATAAATCCTGATGTTGAAGCAGATCTTTTCGTGTCACAAAGCCAGGCAGCACTGGGTGCCAAGAGATGCCCGGTTACAAAAACCCCCAGAGCTCTGCTTGTCGACTGTTTTCTTTCCAACAACTACAACTACAAAAGAAACCCCCCCCCAAAAAACCCCAAACCAAAAAAAACCAACCCAGAAATCTACCGCTTTTTGCCGCTGGCACTGACGTGTGAGGCAATCTTAAAACGCAGTGTTAGAGGGATGCTCTGGGTGCGCAAAGTGTTTCAGAAAACACCTGATAAACCGAGCACGGCTGGCACTGGCCTAAAAACAACATGAGTCGATAAATTCAGCAAGTGTAACTACAAGGACTCAGGCAACATAACGCAGAGTTTTTAAGACTCACAACAAGCCCAGGGACCAAAATCTGAGAATGAGGGAGGGCTGGGAAACTCTGAAATCTGCGCTGCCCATTAAAACCCCGTTCAACACTTTACAACCAGAACAGTCAGAGTCAGATTTTTAGGAGGAGACTGGTGGTGCCCTTGGATTTAGACTTGGGTCCTGATGGGATACACCCATGAGCGCTAAAAGAAAGTCATTGCTAGGCTACTCTCCATCATCTTTGGTAAATTGTGGGGAACAGGAGAGGTGCCTGGGGACTGGAAGCTTCTCATGACCAGTAACAGTTCTGGTTAAAACCCTTCCTTTCCTCTCCTATCCCATCCTCCTGCAGACTGCAATAAAACAAACAAGCAAGCACCCAACATCCTCTCTGCTCAAAGCCCTGCATGTTACCTCAAACATCCTAAACTGGGTCACTAGGGAGCAAATAGCGGGGCAACAGGAATGAGAAAAACAGAAGTGTGAGGCAAACCACTCAGCTGCCATCAACAGCCAGTTGTTATACTAGGTATATGAATAAATACAATTTGGTTTTAGGCCTGATATTCCTCCAGCAAGGCTCTTGAAATGCTCCTGACTGCAGGTCTGGACGCTCTGGCCTCTTTGCAGATCCTCCACACAAACGAAAGGCAGCTCAAGCCCTGCTGTCCACCGGTCACGCAGCTGCTTGGGTGTCACTCAAGTGTTCAGTGTCTATTGAAGTGTCCTCCTAGGTGACACTTTATCAAGTGCTTTGGTACAAGAGGATTTACTGATTAAAGTATCAAGTGCAAGCAGCTCAGCTGCAGAGAGCCCAGACAAGGTGAGCCTGACTGCTCTGCTCCACCTTTCATTTTGTGAGGTGAAGCCCTTCCTACCAGATTAACATAGTGCAGTTTTTAAGTGAAAATTCTCATGCTCCTGCCAGGTTAATTTACTGCAGGGTAGTTTGTCTGAGCAGGCAGGAACCTCTAACAGAGTATAACAATTTGCCTGGTGGGACTCTCCATGCACTGACAGTCACTAGAGACATTGATCATTCCATATAATATGATGTAGGATATGACCTTCAATTATTAGGCCTTTCCTTGCTCAGCTGGGAGCTACTGATTAAATACCAGGAGAGTTTACTTCAAAACAGTCAGGAGAAGCCTCTTCATATCTGTGCCTTAAAGGATAAGGAATACGATATCCAAATGATATTGTGGAAACGTACTTCATAGATCCTACCAGGATATTGCTGGCTGGCTCAAACATGCCCAAGTGTCAGAGGATTCCAAGGGCTCACAGCACACAGTCATTGGAAAATCTCTGACGTTTTGGGTCAAAGAGATGTTAAAGAGACTGAAAAACTGGTTTTCAACTAAAATCCAACGCACTGTATGTCCAGCTTGACAGTAAAAGCAGCAGGCTATTTCCCTAAGTTCTGTAGACTCTGAAGACAGGAAGAGCAGTGAGGTCAGCACACAGTAAAGATGAATCTGATAGAAACCATGGTATTTAGTGACAACTAAAGAGAAGTAAAAATGAGATACAATTGATAAATGAGCTACATGAGTCCTGTGTTACTTGTGCAGCTGGGGAAGAGGAGTTCCACAGAGTATGTGAGTCATCAATTCTAATGACAATGTGCTGAACACGCTGTGTCACACAGGCCTTCCTCTGCAGACCCCTGTGGTCACCAGGGCTAGGAGGGTTGGCCATATTTCAGGCCAAATTTGCTGAGCAATCATTTACTCCTTAATAGCAAACTGTAATTGAACATAAGAAAACCTAGAGATACAGAACTCCAACTTCCCAGGAGATCACTCCCAACTACTGATCACCATCAGAAGCTGCGCATTGAGAGGACAAACCTTACCAGAGCCATGTGCAGGGCTTTCAAGGCACTGAATATCCACATCAGTGGGATATTTAGCATCTGTCTAGTTTTCACCTTTTTTTTATCTTTAAATCAACCTGGCAGTTGACTGAGGTTATAAACCTCAGAAATTCCCTCAGTCTTTCAATCTCATAAAGAATTTGAAAGGAGGCAAGTTCTCTATGCTACTTCTCGCTCTCATTTCATATCTTCTAGCTCAAGCAATACAGCCTGGCCACATCTCACACTGGCATTGATTATCTCTCTCACACCTGGTTTCATGACACACCACACTTCACAGCAGAACCTTGCCGTGCTCTGCTGCACAAGATCCTGCTCCATGCAACAGCTACAATGAAGAGCTGTTACAGAGACATCATCTCTGTGGTTCCTCTCATCCTTCCGCTAAGTGCTTATTTTCCCAAAAGCAGGAGAGGGGAACAAAACAAAAATCCCTCAAGAGAGTCCAAAGATGTCAAGAACTGCAAATTACTCCTGTTTAGAAATAATTTTGTTCTAATGACTGTCCTACAGTACTCACTGCTGGGAAGTTCAATCCCAACACCGTTACTCAGTGGGAGACTTCTAAAGTTTCAGTCTATATGCACATTTCTCCATTAGTTGCCTCTGGGACAGGAAAAGGAACTGGTAACTCAATAACTACAACTCGGCTTTGGTCACATTCACTTCTCATGCATTTCTTCAGCCAAGCAAAACAATATGAAGTCAACAGGTGCCCAGTTCCAGGTCAGATAATCACCTAACAGGTATCCCCAGACATGCACAGAACAATTGAGCATGATATTAATGAGGACTGATGTCCAAAACCAACCACCCCTGCAAAAACCTCAACTGACATCAAGTAGAGAACAAATGAAGCTACAAAATTTTGAAGGTTGAAGTTTCTCCCAAAAGCCATGTGTTTTAAGTTCTGTTCCTCAAATGTAGAGCTGCTGGCCACCTGGCATTTCCCTTCTGATGGCCAGTCAGTCACATGTTCAGCAGAAGCAGGTAACACACACTGAACCATCCTCCTTCCTCTGTCTTCATTGGGAGAGAGGTGGAAGACAGGAGTGGGTTGGCAGAATCATTATGAGACAAGGACAGGGGGCTGTGCACAACAGCACATCAACTGGCAAACATCCTTTCTTATGAAAGAATAAACGACTCAGGGATGTGAAGCTGCCCATAGACAGCAGAGCAGCCTCCCCTTAGAATATTTTAGTAATATTCCTTGCCTTGTGAAAAAAGGAGTTTTGTTTCTTACAGAGCTTGCTGCATCGTCTTCCTTTTCTGTTGTTCTCTCAGTCTGTGTCAGTTCATTATAAGATCTGAACATTTCACTTTGCTCCTGGGTCAGTTAGGTCCTGTCACACAATTCAATTGACAGGTGAATTTTAAATGGGTCAGAACTAAGTGAAGCTGTTAAAAAAGAGAATAAGCTGATTGTCCCTGGGAATAGAGGGAACTTGCGGAGTACCCAGGTCTCCAGATAACCTTTGTTATGTAATGAAGCTGCTTTTTTTGCCTTCTCCGTCCGCAGAAGGAACTATGTCAAGGGCTGTTAACAGTGAAAGAGCTGTTCGCCCAGGAGGAACCACATGAAGTACCCAAACTCAAAGGAATGGCTGCTAACAGAGACCTGTCCGGACTTGCTGACAGTGTCCCGCAGACTACATTTGACTCTCTCCTACAGCCAGTCGCACTACATGCAATGCCACGAAGTTGCTCTGGGGACAGATTAATTTGCAAGTAGTTGTTTAGAAGTCTTAAGGCTCTCACTGGTTTTATGTGAAAACAAGTCCTTCGCTAACTCATTTTGAACAAAGACTCAAGATTTAGACCAGACCCTCATTATCCTCTCCACAAGCCATCCAAGGCCAAGTGGAGACCAGCTTGTCATAAGATCCAACACAACTGGTGATGGTTACTAGCTGCTTAGACATCAGCATTCTAAGTTATAGTCTCTCAAGAAATCCAAGGCAGAAGACAAAAACCTCACGTCTCCCCCCAAGTCATGCTGTGTTTCTAAAGGGTTAATATGAGTTTATCTAACTCAAAGAAACAACAAAACTGGTCTTTTGAAATGTGAAAAGCTACAGATACCTGCTGCTGCCCTTGCAGACACCAGTCTGTATTTCTCTGGACCAGCTTTTCTGCTCTGAGACCAAAATGGTTAACAAGTCTTTAAATAGCAGAGCAATAGAAAATGCAATTATTTCTGCTTCAGGCCTGTCCTTAGAGATTCAATATTTTCTGAAACCTAATAAAAACATTCAGAACAAGCACACACAACAAAATCAGAACTTGCAATATTTTTCCTTAGTCTGCAATAACAGACTACTTGAATTTGATTTATGGAAACATAAAATCATGGATCGTATACAGCCTGCAGTGAATTTTCATCCCCTTATCAATCACCACCTTGAAAAGGATGTGTTGTTTTCTGCTTTACTTGAAACTCTTCTTAAAACTGGAGTTTTGTCAATTATTATTGTTTCACTTCAGTTTCCAGTGTGATTTTACTGTACAACTTGCCACACTGCAGAAAGAAGCTGCCAGGGTGAAGCTTTAGACTATAGCTTAGCTCTTTCATTAGGAGTTGACATGTTTGTCATCTCTTGTTTATAAATCAATACAATATTTTATAACAATGAAAGCAAAAAACCCAATAAAGTGAAAAACCACCCTCTAACCTTACAAGGACACAGCAAAGTGCTGAACTGACAGCACCTGAGGTTCATCACATTCAGCCAAACACCCATTTCTGTGGCTACACTGCTCCACGGTCTCCTTTCTCTGGACTCCAGTTGTTGCCAGGAGAAAATCCCAACACAGGGTGAAACAAGTGTGAGCACACACATCAGAGGCTCAGGGGAGACGTTACTGCTGCCTACAAGTACCTGAAAAGAGGCTGTAGAGAGGAGAGAGTTGGTCTCTTCTCAAAAGTAACAAGAGATAGGACTGGAGGAAATGGCCTCAAGTTGCAGGGGAAGTTCAGGCTGGACATGAGGAGAAACTTCTTTATTGAAAGGGGTCATCAGGCCTTGGAACAGGCTGCCTGGGGATGGGGTTGAATCACCATTCCTGGATGTGTTTACAAGACACGTAGTCTGGAGCTTAGGGACAAGGTTTAGGGGTGGTCTTGGTACAGTCAGGTTAACAGTTGGAGTCAGTGGTCTGAAAGGCCCTTTCTAACCAAAATTATTCTATGATTCTACTATGCTGCCAGCTCCAAAAGAAGTTGGAAGAGGTGGAAAAAAAAGGCAATCAAACCAGTCTCCACATTCCCACATGCCTTTCCTTGCCAGGATTCAAGTGTAGTCTGTCAGTTATGAAACATGCAGAGACAAACCTGCTCAGCAGCAGCGACATTCTAGATGTCTTTAAGCTGACCACTCTGCCAACTAGCCACAGCCACACTCAGCAGCTCTCAAATCCCAGCTGAGTGCTCTGTGGTGTCAGACAGAAGCAGGGTAAGATGCCATTACCACACTGTAGCACTTTGCAATCTCTATTATGACAAGATAAGTGTAGAGCATCATAAAACCACATTCAAACAGTGACAGCGCTCTTACCTGCCCCCAGGGCACCTATAAATCACATCTCCTCTTCCAGAATGTGTGCATCTGTAATTTCACTGATTCAGAAGGTCAAAACTTTACCTGCAGTTGCTTTAATGCTATTCATACATTATTAAAACCTTTTAGGAATTACCCACTTGCTTCAGGCCTGGACACAGCAAGGATATGTTAGCTACGGAGTTACTAAATATTCCATGTCAAGGACAATTCAAAGTCAGGCACAGAAAATGAAGATGCTAAATAAGGTCCTGCATTAAAATTTGTAATTTAGCTTTGGAATAACATTTTTTTCCAATTTATGAGCGTTACATACTGGAATCTCTCATTTTAATACACCCAGCCCTTTATGCAACGGTAGTAAGATGCTCTAGAAACCTTCCCACGTGAGTTGTGTGGAGCAAGCAAAAAACCAACCAACCAAACAAAAAATCAATCTACCTGCACAAGAAATTCAGCTGCTTCTAACTTATGAGAGGCTGAAGCACCAAACAATTCATGGAAATGGAATAATTTATCAGTTGCAGCCGACTGTGATAAGATCAATCCCAAATAGTCAGTCCCTCTTTCCTTTTCCAGCTGTGTGTATTGGAGAGCCAACACCTACCTCATCCTCTTGACAGGATGAAAAAAATCTGATTGTTGTCCAGGGGAAGGGATGAGAAAAACACTTGAACACTGGTCAGCAGCACTTCCTAAAGCAAAAGTTTTTTTAGGCTTTCTTTGAAGATTAATAACTAGTTCATTGCTGATTCATTTGAAAGACTTCATTTAAAACACAGCAGAATGCCACACAGCAGACAGACGTTGAACTGAACAAAAACCCCCCAATCTAACCAACCAAGCAGAAAGTGCCAACTTTCCGTGTGATGCCTTAGTCCAACACCATCACACAGGTACAAAATGCCGCAAACTTCAGTATTAGTGGTCACTGTTCTGTCTCACAAAACTGACACCGGCAGCAGTCTGCGCCTTAAAAGGGGAACTACCCATTAGGAGAAGACATCATACTTCCTAAAGAGATTTCACTTGCTTACTGGAAATCAATCTCGTACTATGAGTGTACTTGAACACAAACATGTACCCATACACACACACAATTGTTACGACCTTAACTCTATCCATCCTCAGTTATTCAGAGAGTATCCAACTCCTCAAATTCTACAAACACCCATCTAGCAGAAATATTCCTTTCCAAGCATCCTCAAACTCAGAAATATTACTTAGCTGGTTTTACCTTTTCGCTTTCCAGATGTGGTTTAATTACAAGCCAGTAACACCTAGATAGTCACTGTTTATAGCACTAGGTATCTGCTGCTGCTTATCAATTCAAAGACTGAACAGACAAGAAGTGGAACTTTATGACTAAAGGACGGACACACAGTGTACAGAGAAGCCTCCTTGCTACGCCAGGATTCTCATACCTTGGAAAACCCTCCCAGACACTTCTACAACATCATTCTCTGAAGAACGAAAACCTATGCTCCCCTTTGTTGATTTCAAAACTCAAAGCACACAGGAATGTTCAGTCCTTGTGACACCTCACTAGAAGCTTTGCTCTGGAGTCTTGCAGCCATAGGAGCAGCCCAGACCTGGATAGAAGATTCCAGATGTGGTCTCACCAGTGCAGAGTAGAGGGGGAGGAGAACGTCTCTTGATCTGTTAACCACCCCACTCTGGTGCACCCCAGGATGCCATTGGCCTTCTTGGCCACAAGGGCCTACTGCTGCCTCATGGTCATCTTGCTGGCCACCAGGACCCCCAGGTTCCTTTCTCCTAAACTGCTCTTCAACAGGTCAGTCCTCAACCTGTACTGGTACCCGGAGTTGTTCTTGCCCAGATGCCAGACTCTACATTGCCCTTGTTGTAGTTCATTAAATTTCTCCCCGCCCAGCTCCCCAGCCTGTCCAGGTCCTGCTGAATGGCAGCACAGTCTGCTGGAGTGTCAGCCACTCCTTCCAGCTTTATGTCACCAGCAAACTTGCTGACAGTGCACCCTAATCCCTCATTCAAGTCATTAATGAATAGATTGAATAGTTGTGGTCCCACCACTGACCCTTGGGGGACTCCACTAGATACAGGCCTCCAACCAGACTCTGTCCCGTTGACCACTACTCTCTGGCTTCTATCCTGCACCCAGTTCACAATCCACCTCACTACCCGATCATCCAGTCCACACTGCCTCAATTTGGCTGCAAGGATGCCGTGTGAGACTATGTCAAATGCATTTCTGAAGTCGATAGACCACATCCACTGCTCTGCCATCATCTATGCACCTGGTTATGCCCTCATCAAAGGCTATCAGGTGGCTCAGGCATGATTTCCCTTTGATGAAGCCATGCTGACTGTCCCTCTTGACCTTGCTCTGCCTAAAGACAGTGTCAAGAATAAATTGTTCCATCATCTTTCCTGGGATGGAGGTCAGGCTGATTGGTCTGTAGTTACCTGGGTCCTCCTTCTTACCCTTTTTGAAGATTGGAGTGACATTTGATATCCTCCAGTCCCCAGGCACCTCTCTTGATCCCCATGACTTAGCAAAGATGATGGAGAGTGGCTTAGCAATGACTTCCGCCATCTCCCTTAGCACTGGCAGGTGCATCGCATGAGAGCCCATGAGCCTAGCAATGACAGAGGCAAAGAAGGTGTTCAGCATCTCTGCTTTCTTTGTATCCTCTGTCTCCATGGCACCCACTTCACTCAGCAGGGGGCGTACATTGCCTCTATTTTTTGTTTTACCTACAATGAATTTGAAGAAGCCCTTTCTGTTGCCGTTGACCTCTCTTGCAAGCTTAAATTGCATGGAAGCCTTGCCTTTCCTAGTTGCGTCCCCACATCCTCTGACTAGAGACTTATAATCAACCCAAGTGGCCATACCCTCCTTCTGGCTGCCTTCCCCTACCCTAATCTCATGGGAACAGTAGCTACCACTTAATAATTTGACCTTTCAGCTGGGCTGCGCTTGAATTATTCTGCTAGACCCACCCTTTCAACCTGTCTCCTCCCTTCAGTTCATCTTAATTAATTATCTGTTTCCATAACATGCTCCTCTGGTGACCGGTCTGTGACTTGCTTGTACAAATAAACATTTTTATTATTTAGTTCAAATGCTGTCATATTCACCTGCCATCTTCATAGTATTTTGGACTAAAAGTCTCACTTGCAATATGACCAATCTTACTTGTGATTTTATATGTCCTTCTTCAAAGCATGGAAATTCCAAATACACTTTATTTTTTAAAGTCCAAGAACGTCCTGGATTGCTGATGCCTTGCTGTGTTGTCCCTCCAGCAGATATCAGGGTGGTTGAAATCCCCCATGAGGACCAGGGCCTGTGACCTGGAAGCTGCTACTATTTGCCTGTGAAGGGCCTC
>JAOXOE010000698.1:15103730-15120862 GCA_028565055.1 Phoeniculus purpureus
GGGGGGTTGGACTCGATGATCTCTTGGGTCCCTTCCAACCCCTAACATCCTATGATCCTATGATCCTATGATCCTACTACTGCACTCTTTTTCAGCCTCTTTGAGGTTTTATGAACCAGACAAACCTTCCTTCTTCCTTTCTTTTTAAAATGGAACATTCAGGTCTCAATTCCCTCTGAATGTATCAGAGCAGCAAGCTTATGGTATCAAGGGTAGCAAACTAAATCTGATTAACTGAGATGCAGAGGATTTCTCTTTAATATTATTTAAAACTATTAGATAGTAACAGAAAACTTCTGTTTCATTAAAAACACTTGAGAGAAAAGGCTTGTTGCTACATATTCAGCAACATTGCCCCATCAGTAACGCACAAAAGCTCTTAACCCACAATCCACGGATCACACGAAGAAACCTTCCCACAAGGGAAAGATGAAGCTGCAACATCCCTGCTAGTTCAGGTGACATGGGGTGGGGGAAAGCCACAAATAGCCAGACAGTGAAAATAAGCCACATAAAATAGTCAAAACATCAGTGTTGGGGTTTTTTCCCCCCCCCAAATCATAAGCAGAACTAAACTAATTTCTATTCTCTAATGTGCTTTCGATCACAAAACATGTTCCAACTTTATCTGTTTTCAGCAGAATAGCTAAAAGGCTCTGTAAGGAGTGGAGGTGCTCATATAATTTAGATACAATTTAGCAACTAAATTATCTTTGTGGTAAAGGTCTGTTACTAAATCACAGGAAAATTAATAATAATGAAACAGTTATTAGCATCCCTTGGACATCCTCAGCATGTTTTTGATAATGAAGTGGTCCTTAGCCCTGCATCAGCTAAATCAAGTCAAAGCATATTAACTTGCTTCAGGATACACAGGACTCA
This sequence comes from Phoeniculus purpureus, assembly GCA_028565055.1. Taxonomy (NCBI): domain Eukaryota; kingdom Metazoa; phylum Chordata; class Aves; order Bucerotiformes; family Phoeniculidae; genus Phoeniculus; species Phoeniculus purpureus. Next base: position 15,104,613 of record JAOXOE010000698.1, read on the forward strand.
GTGCTTGAAAACTGCTTAGAGACCAAAGATGAACTGAAATCTTTGCCTCCCATTAAAGGCAGAAATATTTTAACTGACATTTATATCACAGTTGATGAAAATTCAGACTAATTTTGTCGAGAAAAAACCCAATCTATATGGAAAACAGGAAAACCAGAAAGCAAATTGATAGCAATAGAGGGTAGGAACTCTTGAAAGCAACATTGCAGACAAGATGATGCAAGACGAAATTGGAGACTGAAAATATGCTGGAAGTGATAGAAATAATATAGGAAGTGCTCAAAATTTGTTTCCATTCCATAGCAGAAGATAACAAAACACTTCCATTGTAACAAGTAACACAAGGCTGTTAAGCAGCCATCATTAAATTTAGAGTTTTAAAGCCAAATAAGCTGCACTCAGGAGTTTAAAAGAGCTGGCTGAGGGGAGGCAATATAAAATGCAGTTTATTTTCATTAAATCTTAAAATCCTCATGCCATTCCAGGAGACTCAAAGGAAATTTATGCCAGAATTGAAATACATGAATTAGTCCTTATCACTCTGTCAAACTAAGCTAGTATCAGTTCTAGCTAATCTAAGGAAGTGAATTACATTTGTCTTTAAGACAATCAACAACATTACCTGAAGATAAAAACAAGATCCAGTTGTTTTCCTCTCTGAGCCTCACAGAAATAAGAGGGTTTGTAGCTTATCAAAGCAGATGTGAAGAGCAGTTTTAGTACTGACTGAGAACCCCTTTGTGATAAACAAGAATGGGGTAGTAGAAGGTTCATTTAGCCCTAGCAGGGAAGTCTACCCTGCTCCAGTTACTCTATGTTGAAGACTGGAAGTATAACATCATTTCTAAATGCTAATAAATCTCAGATGAGTGTTGCAGAGTCCACTGCTGGTTCTCCAGCAATAAACTATTACATGAAATTCAGATTTTTTAAGGAAAAAAAAGGAAGAAAAAACAGGAGTTACCTGCTCATGAAGCAAAGAGGAAATCCCAGGCAATCATACAGGTGACAGCTCTGTTCTCATCTGTGTCCAAACTAATTTAAAAACATAATAAATGTTCAAGAAAGATTTATTCTTCCACATGTGCTTCCTCTATTGGCTGTTCACACCCTGACTCAGGGCAAGAACAGGCTCCCGCACACAGAAAGACACACACTCTAATGAGAAACAGATGCTAAAGCACCACTAGTGCTGCCAGGTTACTGGTATTAGCCTTCAGAACCAATCATTACAGCAGCAAAATCAAAATTAATAGTTATTTAGCTCCTGCATATTGATATTATGAAAATGAGTCCTGAAGTTATTAGAAAATGCTTCATACACCATTAAATATTGAGATGTCATGAAGTCACTATCAAAGTAGTCAGCAAATGATCACTAGGAAATAAGGTAACCAACTGTTGAAAGCATTTGTTCAGCCCAGGCCTAAATTCCACAAAGCAGTGACTGGTTAGCCTCATCAAGCACAAGTCACTGTCTATCACATCAAGATGTCCAGGAAACATGAGTTGGAAAATAAATAGATGAAAATGCATCTTCATGGGCATTGCACGCAACAGCTGTACCTGCAGCCCTTTCCATCAAACATTATCAAGCAGAGCAGCAGTGATAGACCCTGAGATGTGTAGAAAAGCAGAAGTTCTGCTAGCTGGGAAGAAGACAGAAAGCCCCAGCAGACCATAAACCATAAAAAACCAACTGAAGTAATCAGGCTTAGTATACACTGAACCCTGAGTGAAATGACACCTCAGATGTCACAAGGTGAGTGACACAGCAAGAGTGACACGATGAGGTAGCTGAGAATTTGCTTTGGGAAAACAAAGAGAAGATGCTGCTAATGTAAAGAAAATACTTAATATCTGTTAATATCTGACAGCAATTCAAGAGATGATGCAATTAGCTTAGTTATGCTTTCTCAATTACGATTATCCTTAAAACCCACAAATTTCCAAAAGAACTGGTCCAGTTCTGCTTTGACAACCATCACCAGAGTATTTGCCACTGGTGTTGGGGGAAAAGGCTCACACTTTTGGTGATGATTACATGAATCCTGTGTCCTTAAAGATGACAGTGAGCACATGTCGCTGGGTTGGACACCTCTGTACCACCTCTCAACTGCTCCCTCTCCTTCAGCATCAAATGACTTGACTTTGTCCAGAATACTTGCCTATGCACCAGGTATGCTGCAAAGTCTACTGAGACACTAATCCGAACAGAATTTACAGGCAGAACCAGACCAGGCAGCTCCAGAACAAAGCCCAGACAGCCTTTGTAAACTGCTAAGCATGTAATATTGAAGAATTTCTGGAGAAAGATGAAATAACATTACTAATAGAGAATCAACAGAGCCCAGATACACAGAATAAAGTCTAAGGCATGTTTGAAGCTTTGCTAGCTTTGGGTAATATTTTACTTCATCTTTCAATGTGTTTGGAACATTACAGCAGTTTCTCTGTTACATATATAAAAACTTGTGAACACAAGTGGGTATCTTACAGTATAGAGTTATTTTTACTTGAGCTTGTTTGAAATGGCCTATATAACTTATGGCTAATGTACTCAACTACTTAACTTTCCCAAGGGCACGGTGATAAAATCTAGCTGTTTCACCACGTGAAGCACACACACACATCGCGGTCTGGACTTGCCATCACGCACAACTTTTCCAAACAAATAATTTAAACTAAAGTGTCCTACATAGGGTCTATAGCACAGGCTGCATGGTTTATTCTCCCATTGTGCAGCTGGTAACACAGTTTTAAGCTGTACCAGACTGCAAAGTCAGAGGAAGTGTGGCTCTCTTGACTAAACAGTTTTAAATTTAGCATTCAAATTTAACAAGTGTTTTCTGTGTTTTTACAACATACTTATGAACAATAATGGAAGAAACATCAGATTTTCTTGCCTCCGCTCCTCTCCTTGCAATAGGATGGAAGAGATGCGACAATGTACACAATTAGGGTCACAAATATTTGCATAATCTAAAAGGGCAGAGTTCAGGGCAGAATAGTCACTCATGTTCCATTATTCATACATGCTCCGATAAGATTTCCACAAACGCCTAGTGGTTAATGAATCCTGAAAGCTTTTAGTTCAAACAATTATTCCTCATGAAAATGTGTACCAAAGCATGTTATTTGTTACTCTATTTGCTTCTCCCATTTAAACTTCAGTTGCTTAGCAGGAAGCAGAAACAAAACCTCCACTGTTGGGTGACAGCCACAGTGGAACAAATTATGAAGGTGAAGGAGCTGCTGAGCACACCCGAAATAAAAACAAGTCCTTCAAAGTAACATCACTGTGAACGCATAAAGTAAGGGTCAGCTAATGAATTATTTACAAGCCAAAGGGAGATATGACTGATTAATATTATTTGCTATTTTCAGTTTAAAACAGCTGCAATTAACTCTGCCTTTGCTACTACTTGAGTGGTTAATTTGCGAAGTTCTGACACTAGGGAACAATTTAGGTCCAAATGATAACCATGGAAATTGCATTAAGACAGTCACTCTCAGCGGTATCTCTAGCCCTCACTTCCATACAAAAGGGATGTTTTCTGCGAACACTGCAGCTCAGGGCTGGCAGCAGCCATGTAACCTCACAGCTCTCCATGCTGCACAGAAAGACGTTCAGGAGCACTGAAGGCAGATGATCCTCCCAGCTGCTCAAAGGGACAGCAAGTCACAGCTTGATAAGAAACCTGATTTATGCAAAGACCTTGGACTGAAAGAAGAGTGGAGAGGAGCAAAGTCAGTCCGATTGGCTTTGAAGTCCAACCTGCTTGAGAAAGCAGTTTCTGCCACGCTGGATAAGAGTCTGTGCTCCCCCAGGAGATAGGCCAATCGTCACGCATCACAAGGGAGAAAAATCCGGTTGTCGTGCCCACAGTTCTCTCTTCACCACGTGTGAAAGGTGCATCAGGAGATGTTACACTCTGTTTCCATCTGGATTACTTGAACTGATAAGCATTTTCAAGTGCCTGAGCTTCACCTCCCAGGGAGGCTGCATGTGGGAGCTGCCCCACTATATCTGCATGCTCTCTCACACACGCACATCCTCTCTCTACGGAGGAAACATTTGTTGTAAACATATGGAGAGGCCCTGCTAGAGGCCAGCATTTAATGCTCTAGTTAATAATATTTTTGAAGAAAAAGGGAAAAATCTAAATTCAGTAGGACGTGAACACAAATGAGGCTCTCAGGTGTAACAGGATTTACAGAAGTTTGAGCAAGCAAGCTTAAAGACATCCTAAGGCTCTAATAAACAAAGACTGTGGCCCCAGTACAAAACACAACTGGCTGCCCATGGCGTGGACGCGCACACACACGCACACAGAGAGGAAAGGGGGATTCAGCCTGCTTGCGGTCATTTTGAGGCACGCTGACAGCCATTTACATTGGGGTTTCTTAACAACATTCTCAAATACAACAGAACAGTTGTTCTTAAATGTCAGACGTTTAGCTGACTAGTCTTTCATGGTCCTCCTCTTCTGTACAGTGAGTAGCAGCCGTCTGGCTGATGCTCTGGGTTGTTTTCCTCCTGGCTGGATTTCTTGATTTAGCTGCCAGCATTTTTGTTCTTTGATGACTGGGTTTTTAAGCTGGTACCCACTGCTAATGATAATGGCTAGTGAGGTCTGTTACAGCACAGTGTAATGCTGACAGCCTACATCCCAGAATAGGGGAAAAGCCAGGAGGGTTGGATCACAGTGAGGCAGAATGTGTGGGTATGGATTTTGCTCCAGGATCAGCTGTGCCTTCCTTGACTAATTAATCTGTGAGATTTGAACAGTCGGTAGAAAGGAAAAAATGGGTCAAGTTGGCAGCATGGGACTGAAATAAATAAAAATGAGGCATTAGCTCAGACTGTGTCTGTGCTTTGTCCAGGCCTGGAAACAACACAATATAAAATACAATCTTGGAAAATGAGATGAACTGAACAAATTAGATGAGGGTGTATTCTTCAAGGTAACTTGTTCTACGTGCAGGAATTCAGCAGCAGTGCTTTTACAAAAGGCCAGACCATGACACCATTAGGATGCAGAGATGGACGATGCTTCTCCCAGGCAAGAGTAACAGCTAAAAGACAGATCTAATTGATAGAGCTAGTTTTGCTTTAAATCAAAATTTATATTGTGTGCGTTTCTTTACCAAACTCTGGGAAGCTGAAACAGGAATCCCAAACAAGGAATTCCTGCATTCCGCCCTGTGTGGTAGTGGTTTGCTTGTTCAGTTTGTGATGGGTGGAAAAGACTGACCATCATGGTGAATCTTATAACCCCTTATTTCAAAATGAGCTGGTGTCTGTCTGGGGTAAAGTTAACTGCTCTCCACTGTGACAAGTGTCAGTGCTTAGGAAGAAAACCTTTGGTTTCAGTCATGAAAAGTAATTTTTCCTGCACTTCTTAAAGCTCAGTTTTCAATGGATTTTATGCAGAAGATGCAGTAGATGAAGGAAGTCTTTTGAGACCAGAACACGTCTCCTCTCTGTGGATTCTGTGATGTCTTACAAAGTTCAACCTTTCTGCCAATCCTTGAAAAACAAGTCAAAAGATAGAGGCGGAAGACCTACTTCCTTACAGCTTTGAGACCTTCATCTCATATTTAAATGCAATTTAAACCAGTTCACAAATAAAAAGTCAGATGCGTATTTGCCAAGAGTGAATTTATGCAAGTCCTCTTTTTACAGGAAAATGAGGCCAGGCAGCTGAACACACCTTGTGACAAAGTGGACCTAATTTTAACCAGGCCAGTAGTAGACAGACCACTTGCCCCAGGAAGGGAAGCTGCAGTGTATACTAAGCCAGTCACAAGATGCTGGTCATGTTCACATCTAGGCACTAAGTTCTTCTACCTCTTCAAACATATCACTGATTTAATCAAAGAAGGCTTACAGAGAGAAAATAACTCGTTCTCGCCTTTCTTCACAGGGTGCCTCTTTCCCACTTGCCTCTGCCCACTCCCTTCCTACCCTCAAAGCACGAGCAGACTTAACTCAGTCTGTTACAGCTCTCATTTGGGAGAAAACTTGCCATGTATAAGGTACCAAACAGCAAGAGCTGGGGACTCGAGAACATTTTGAAAGGATGACTGAGCAGGACGACATTGCAACACAAATGCTGGCTCCCAGTCATGCACATGGACAACGGAGCCACCTGCCAACATTTCAAGCAAACAAGTCTAACAAAGTTCTTTGTGAATTTACTGACTAAGTTCCCTCCTCCTCCACCAAGAGAACATGATGCTCCAGCCCTGCCCTCTTTGGGCAGCTTTCTCCCATCCCCTGCACAGGATCTTGTAATTGTTCTCTGCTACAGAAGTAAGTTGCAGCTACAGAAGATAAATGGCAGGCCGAGGCAGCTAAGAACCACTGAATTTGTCCAAAAGCATTACATGGTATATATTTCATTCTGTACCTTAACCAGGCAGCCACAATAAAAGCCCCAGACTTCTCTCCTTGTCCAGAAGCAATTCAGGCCCTGGGGAATGATCATGAATAGTGGCTAATGTGGGTGATGCCATCACTAATGTAACAAGGTCAAAATATATAATTAGCATTTTTCTCTCAGGGTTTCTTTCTCTTTCACTCAGCTTGCTTTCCTGGGCCGGGGGCTGTTCTCGCTTGCTGCAGGGTAAATGAAAAGCAATCTCCAGTGAAAACAGAGATAGCTCAGCAAAAGCAGAATTCAGCTCTCTGGCTGTATCGGTACTCAGAGTTCACTAGTGCCAGCTCTAATGCTACAGGAACACTCAAAACAGCCATCCACAAGGTTGGTCTTCCATTCATATCAGATGTTATCAGGTCAAAATTTGCAGCAAGAAAAAACCCAAACACAACACCTACCATTGAACCCTGGTCTGTATTACAGCAAAAGCTAAGAGCAGAGCATGTGAACTAGGTGAAGGGGAACTCAGAACCATTCGCATGCCAGGAATACAGTGAAAAACTTCCACCAGGATCTTTGCACTTTGGGTGGAATCTTAAAGATTGTTAAAGGGTAAAGAGTTGCCATGACAATGAAAGGGAAAGAGAGACCTATGAGCCTTTCCCAGCTGAGGTGGATGGCACTTGTTGCTGGGGGTACAGGACAACGACTCCATTCAGCTCCCTGGTTTCTACATACCCCCTTTCTATGTACCACAATGGTAGCAGCTTGTCATTTACCTATTTTATGGGCATCACCAAAGGCCAGATTCCAAATGCTGAAGGTGCGACTAACACTTTACAGCCTGGCCTGGATGTATTCTTTATATGGAGAGGTCTGCTATTCTTTTCAATAGGCTCATGTCCTCCTCTCTCAGCATCTGTCACCTTGCTGGCCTTCCATCTCACTCACAGATCTGCTGTGGCCCTTTCAGCAGGGTCACAGACTGCTGGGTGTGTTCTGCTGTCACTTCTTTGGCAGTTGGGAGGAGGAAGAGGTCACTGCCCTTGGCACAAGATCTTGTAATGCATTAACACAAATCTTCCACGTGGCCACCCAAAGCAAAGCACACATCTTCAATTCTGTCTCACAGGAACCACAATGAATTGTGATGTCTCCCCCATCTCTCTCCCTGGCAATTTTATTCTCTTTTCCTCTATCTGCAGCTTTGTCACAGCAGATTTTAAATCTGTCAAATAGTTTCCCTTTTGTATCCAGGAATCTCTGTATCAATACTACATTTTACCCTATTATTTCTACTTTCACTTACACTTTCTAAGGTAGAAATTGTCAGCTTGCTGTAAACAATCCTGAGCCAGGATTTTGGGAAGCCTGGATGGCACCTAAAGCAGCTCCAAGAACTGCAAACCAGCCACGAGTCTGTTTTGAGGAGGGATGTTCACATCTGTCATCGTAATACCTGGGGTTTGTTGTCATCTCATGATGACAACAGGTACACATTTCTAACCCCCAGCTACTGGGAAAGGCAAGTCCTGTGCTCTGAGAGGTGAGGAGAGAAAGCAGAAATCACTTGTTTTATTTTCCTTATAGCACACAAGGCAACAGAACAGGATACTACTCTCAAGAGTCAAGCAATCCCTCCCCCTTTCTTTCCAACCTCCCTAGAAGGAGACTGCAAAGCCACAGAAGCAGGAACCAAGAGATAAACTTAGAGGATAGCGTAAGGGAGACATAACATGCCAGGAAATCTCCAAAGCACATGCTGATCGGGCATTACTGGCCAAATAATGTTGAGACTCCACAGTAGGCACAGGCAACAACTTTCCATGAAACCACACAAAAACTGGTGGTTTCTCTGAGGAAGGGAGAATTCATGATATTCTGTCTAAAGTCAAGGGATCAATAAAAGTAAACCTCAGTCTGGAAGGCTGGCTGCAGATTAAATTCAACGTTCAAAAGATTACCATTCCTTTTCAAGCTGTTTCTCCGTCCTGCTCTTTCACAAAGCACCTTGATCTCTACAACACACACCTCTTACACTTCTGCCTGTGTGCAAATCACAGTGATCCAATTTCATGCCACAGTCTCATCTTATTGCTCCATCCCAGCTTTCCAGACCTCTACAATCCTGCTCAGTGGGGACATGCAAAAATCTCAACCCCTTCTCTTCACTTTCCAGAGCATTGCCTTTGATAATGTTAAACCTGGGTTATGCAATCTGTGCTCGCTGCATCTGTTCTTCACAATGTTTCCTTGACAGAGTTGCTCACCTCCCCTTGCATAAACTGTACTCTAGTCTCCCAAAGTTCACCCCAGTGCTTTCCGTATCACACACCTCCAGCAGCTTACACGCACAGCAGACATGTGATCTGTGACTCACAATTCAAGCCAACACTTAAGCTGCTTTCTCAAACCCAAATCCAAGTCATTTGACCAAGTATGTTACAGAGTACCAATACAATAAACCTTATAAATCAAGGTCTGTGACCAGGAGTCATTGCTGATAGAAATATCTCCCTATTACTTCAGAACAGCAGAATTTCTATACATCACAGTGCTACAAAAATGTTTATGTAGTGCAAGTCAATCCTACTGCCTCAGGTCCTACTGTGGAAATCCTTCTCTTAGCACGATTAATTATTACATTTTCATGTGTTACTACAAGTATAGTGAGGAACAAATTAAAAGTAATAGCAGTTAAGATTTAGGAATTAACCTGTTACTGACCGTAGAACTAAAGAGGAAGCCAATTGCTGCTGACAGCCAGATCTGACATTTAAGCACGGATCACACACAGCTAGAGTGTCTCTTTCAATATAAGATGCGAAATCTTTATACGATAAGAAATCCTCATCTGGCAGGTGTGTTCAGCAGCTCTTAGGCCAGACACATCTGTGATGTGGGTTTCAGTGCAGTCCAGTCCCACAGTACAGCAACAACAGGAGATGCACAGAAACAGAAGCTGAAGCAATAGGAACTGCTGAATAATTGGAATACAGGTAACTGTGGGGATACCAGCAGAGCTAAAATACTGTATTCTGGAATCATCATTTCATCAGTAAACGCGGGGAGCCTAATTTTGTTCTCAACTACAATGACAGAAAAAGTTATGGTGGAATCAGAGTAATCACACTGCAGTGTGTAAATGGCAGAATTGGGTTTGAACTACCTGTGGATGGATGGGCAACAACATCTGCTCTGCTGCTTCGTCTTATTTTGCTTCAAAATTTGTACTAGTCCCTACACGTACAATGAGAGGTACAGCAAACAACTAGTAGTAGATGATACCCTGCGGCAGGGGCTGCAGAAAACCTTACAAACAGCTGTCTCGGTGCTTCTCAAAATCAGAGATACTTGAGAACACCAAAGCCTTGTTTACACACAGCCTTCAAGAACCAGTCAAAACTATATGAAGGTCATGTTCAATGTGTTCTCTACTCAATGTTTTACATAATATCATCCATTATTTAAAAAGCAAAGACACTTACTAAATTGCTAAAGGGTCCATTTACAACTTTGACCCACTCACAAGATTTTGGATTCTGAGCTCATTCCATTACCAGACCAGAAGCATGAGCTGCTTGTCATTCACAATGTCTGCTGCCACCAAGTTTCCTTTTACAGTGGAGTTTTTTAAGCAAATGTCACCAAAATTTCTATCTATTTTTTCCTCCCTAAATCATCTGTCATCTTTACTTAATTCTAGCAAAGTACAATTCCTTTTAAGGAGCCAGAAACTGTAGAGCTATGTCTTGAGGTTCAGATCACATATAAGTTATTTAATGTGCAGATAGAGTTAGATTAAAATAGTACTAGAGGTTGCAAAAACTAGCTCCTATTGTCAGTTCTGACAATATCTAATTTTTAAATGCTTGACTATGCCTTCGGTGTTCTTTTAATAGAAATTCTTGAAGAATATTCTCAGGTTTTGGAAAGAAAAGGAAAAATTTCAGACAAAAATTACAGTTCCAGCTAAACATGCAGTGACAGAGATTTGCACAAAGGTTCATTCTCAGCCAAGTTTTGATAGGGCTATTAAAATCATCCCCAACACAAGAGCAAAGCCATGGCAGATTTCAAGCCCTTCATGACATGAAGACCAAACACCCAATGTAAAACAATTTGCCTCTCTGACAAATAGCTCATCTTTTGCTTTATCAACAAAACCTGTCTGAAGCAGATGTAGTGTCTATTTGGCTCTGGATAAACTAGGACAACAGAAAGCAGAGTTTTACAAAGGAAGGGTTTGAACAGTGTTAATCACAACCAGTGCTTCAGCTACATGCATTTTACTCCAGTGCAGCTCCTGTGGCAGTGATACAGAGCCAACATGCCAAAACCTGCAAAAGGGAAGGAGAATATGTGTCTTTGATAAGCAGTCTGTAAGGAAAAAAAAGAAGCAGAAAGGTAAACAGTTCCTTTACCTTTTGTGAATTATGGCTGCAAAATGCTGTGAATGAGAACAGTATCCAGCTACCTTCATTACACACATTCTCATAATTCCCTTCCTGCAGGCACACAGGAGAGCTGAATGCACACTGCATATAAAACAAACTCACCCAGGCAGCTGTGTGTTTCATGAGCTCCAGCAGGATAACTAGATAGACAGTACCTGTGTGTACAGCATAGACTCCTAGGAAAGGTCACCATCCCTGGGCAGACAGACATCAATATAGCCAACTTGTGCTCCTTTATTGTCAGAGTGCGAACTGACTCCTAAACCCTACCTCTTCTCTTAACCCATTCAATCAATATGTTCTTTGCAGTACTGGATGATTATTTAATTTACACAAGCTACAGTCCAAACACTGTTATCGGATATCTCGCACAAACTTATGTAGCAAAGGGCAGTCTGGCATTCCATACCATCCCATTTTCTCCAGTGTCATTTCTCTGAAAAAGTCACAAGAATGCAGAACCACAGTCACTGTGATGATCCACTTATAACACAGCCCCAGAGTAACTGCAGCAGCCCATAGGAGGATGCTGTGAACAACGGTGTGGGGTTAGCACAGTGAGTGGGAACCCAGGAGGACAGGAACTTCTGAAGGTTATTTTTTCCACCTGCAAAACTCTAACATTTAATTTACCCACCAGTTGGACCATCCTCCAGGGTATTTCACACATAGAGAATATCCATTACCTCAAGTCCTAAATGACAGTTCCCATATTAGGGGAAATGAACCCCCACAACCACATCTAAGCCAATCGAATCTGAAAAACGTTAGAACCATGCCTTTCCACCCTCCCCTTTCTGATTTAGTCAGTGTCAAAAGAGTAACAAGTAATCAGGAAAACTCCTGTTAGGCTTATCTCTCGGTCCAGTGGGATCTCTAAATGCTTTATCAGCATTCACAATGAAAAATAAGATAATGCCCACACTTGTTTAGCCCAGATTACAATGTACTCTGATACACATGCACTGAGTGACTGGGAATCTTCCTACACCTTTGCTGAGCTGCATTGTCTGTAAACACCCAAAGGAGTAACAGCATCTCAGAGTTTCCAGAGACCTTCAGCCACCCTTTTTATATAACCTGCATCTTAACTACTGCTGTATGACTCCTCACCAGTGCTTCAAGGTAAGTGTGTTATTGGTCTCTAACTTGAGAAACACAAATTGTCAGGGCCATGGAGGCTTCATGTAGATATGGTGCTCAAGGAGGTGGTTTAGCAGTGGACTTGGTACAGTCAGGTTAAAGGTTGGACTTGATTATCTTAAATGTCTTTTCCAACCTAAACAATTTTGTGATAATATTTGTATTCTGGAAAAACTCTTGTCCCTCTGTATCATTTGTGGGTGTCACTGATTTCTCTTGGAGAGATTTTGTAAGCTGTTGTAGACAAAGGAGCACCACTTTGGTAATAGCTGATTCTATACCAAAGGCTGTCCAGACTCAGCTGAGTCATTCTGACTCCACAGAACCTTGGTCTGATGTTCCCAGGTGGCTACAGATTAAAATCTGTTATGCAGACTGGTATTCACATCCTCTCTGACCTGTGTGAATGAAATGTTGAGACCTCTTGATTCTCAGTGAGTGGATTTACTATTATAGCTTACACCAACATGTCTGAATAAGCAAGGCTTCCATATGGCTGCACATAGACCTGGAAAAAAATCAGAATTCAGAGGGCTGGGGTCCTCCAACATCACCTAGCATTAAGGTGCTTCACATCTTTCTTCCTGTACTACAGGAAGGTAGAATAATCACAATGCTAAAGGAACAGCAGCTCTCCCCATCACATACCATCCACATGGTGGAGCATCCTCTGTGTGGATATTGTCACCAGGAGAGCACTTTGCTCTCTTTATCCTTTTCACACTCACCGGCTCAAACAGAGAGAACACACAGCACTCACCACATGAGCTAAAACACACTTTACCAGTTTATGCGTCCCTAGATCTGAACTGTAAAATTAGCTGCCAGCAGTCAATGACTTATTAAATAGAATGTAAAAATAATAGGAGAAAAAACACCGCAGCAACTAATATTCTAAAATTGGCAAGACTGAATTGCATGAGAAACAGTCACAAGGAAAGGTAAAAAAGAAAGAGTAGCATGAACGTTAAATACTCTGGAAACTTGCCTTATTCATCTAATCAAATTATTTTCCACTAGGCACAAAAAAAACCACTGAAAGATCTGGGGAAACCACAAACTCCAGGAAATTCTGCAGAGACCAAGTCTCCTGTTAAAGCCAGGGGAAAAACATAAGAGAGTTCATTCATCTTATATCTTTGCCTAGAAAACATAAAGTCCCTGAGTTAATCTGAACCACAGCAGACTGAAAGGGTTCACAGAGGAGGAATTACTCTTCTGGACTGACTTCAACAAAGCAAGCGGGGAAATTTTTCTCTGGCAGCCTGTTCATATTACTCTGAGGGCAAAAGGAAATATGTTATGCACCAGTATGTCCAGCACTGGCTACTGCTGGAGGCAGGATGTCAACCACAGAGGGCCAACAGCCTGATCCCATATGACAGTGCTGTATTTCAGTCTATTTAACCACATAATTAAAACCTGCTGCTGCTGCACATACTAATTAGATGGGTAACGTGGGTTTCAGCAGTCAGCACGCCTTGACTGACAGTATGGCAGCTCCAGGTGACAAGAGAAGCAAGGCAAACCCTCAGAAGTTTGGAGATGTCAGTGCTGGCTCATCAGAGGACACCCTGGTAAGGCTAGATGGGAAGTTAATGCACATCCCTGCTGGAGTGCATAAGGATCCTTAAAATCACCAAAGGCTGAACTGGTCCAAGCACATGAGATGCTGCCTGTAACTACCTTACAAAGAATTGGTGACAAAGCCAGATCTCAGGGATGCTCAGCAGTGAGTGTGATGTAACTCGGTAAACAAAGCCTCATATACCTGCCTCCAGCAACAGTGCAGTGTCCAGCTCTGATCATTTCTACAGATGGTGCCATTTGCAGCTTGGCAATACACAATAAAGCATATTAATGAACACACAGAAAATCTGCACTGAAGAAAGAACATGACTGAAGCTGATCTTATTTACCCACCTCCTCCAGTGATGGTCTCCAACAGCCCAGGTGCATGTCTGCCACCAAACACCGAAACAATTCAACCTCCAGGTGCACCTTAATCAGTACTTGGCCCCCACCCACCCACTGCACAACCTCAGCTCCAAATGCTAGTCTCCTGCAGACCTTCAGATGGTCTCCAGACTTCTAACAGCCACTAATGTTTATAATTAACTCTCCCAATTGACAGGAAAGACAAAAAAAGAGACTTCCACATCAGAAACACTAGCCATCAGCCACATGAGAGCAGCATTCTTTGGGTTGCAGAACACCACAAGTATCAAAGGCTCAGGGAAATGTCATCATTCTTGCATGTGTAGAAGCTCACAATGTGGTACCCGGTCTGAATAAAGAGTTACATGGACCACACACATTCATTTACACATCATCCCATGCCGCTAAACTATTTGCTTTCTGCTTACATTAACTAGCATTAACTAGTTGAATTTTACTCAGGCCTCAACCGATCACAGTGACACACTGGTCACCACAAATGCGATGGGCTCAGGCCAGAGCTGGTCTGGCTGTTCAGGAGGGAAATCAGTCCCAGTTCACAGTACAACCTTCAGTCATTAGATGTTGAACAGTTGTTGGGCTCTTGTTAATTCCTGCCTCTCAGCTGCCTGCAGGAAATGCATGGCTGTAATCATCAAAGTGCCATTTAACTGAAAAGACAGCATTAGATTTCATCAGCCATTTCACTGTCACACTGCATTGTCCACAAAAGATAACGAACCCAAAGTCGCTGCCACTTCAACCCTTTAGTTTGGTAGTGAACATATTACTTCATGGCACACACTGACAGGGACTGCACTGGAGCAGGGGCAGAGCCTGCAGACACAGACACAACCCTCACCTGTGTCTCCAGTCCTGTTTTTCGTCTTGTAGATTTGTACTGAGGTTTGGGTTTGAGTTTCCCCAGTTTTCACAGCAGAAACTTAACAACCCTTGTGGAAACAAAGACAAAGCATCTTTCTTTAAGGGTTTCTCTGAACAAAGAAATAAATAAATTGTAGGAACTGCTGGGTATCAGTTGCAAGGGAAGTGACTTTAAATTGTAACTGATCCTAACTGATCCGAGAATATCTTATTTTTTGGGTTGGTTTTTTTTTGGTTCATGGACAGTACATTATTGTGTTGTTTCTACCCTACATTCATTTTCACATCCCAAAGAGATGCTATGGCTGGACTATAAGCACTGCAGTGGAGTGTTAACTGAATTCTTCCAGCACACCTCTTCACTTTCTGCTCTCCACTGACGAAAGTGTTTCGAGCAGCATTGTGTTTCTCAGCAAAGGCTGCGAGACCATGCTGAGCCACAGTGAGTTTAGGTACAAACAGTTCCAAAGCAGAAATAAAACCAAACAAACAAGACTGACAACAAAATCTCAGATGCCTATTTAAAGCTGGAAACCATTGATTTTTAAAAGGTGGTGCTGACTAGAGAGAAAATGGAGTCAAAACACTTTTAATTTATGAAAGGTTAGCAAAACATACTGAGTGGCTAGACCAAACCGAGCTGTGTGCAATCACAAGGCAATAACAGACACCAGCACAACCAGGTAGGGCAGCTCAGCTGGGCAGTATTATTCACAGACTGCAATCAGCCCCCCTTTTTGCACCACAAAATAATATTAAAATTATTTAATCCTACACTATGTCATCTTGAGCTCCCTGCCTAGAAAGCAACTTACACGTAAGATAGACAGCAGCTATTAGTCCGTGATTATGTAAGTAATAATATGGAGGAAAAAGGAACAAGCCACATTAGCAGGGTGGCTAACTGCCCCATTTCAAACTAACCCACTGTCAGTTTGCTGGTTACCTGAACAGTACAGGGATTACAGATCTGACCCATGCTGCTAACACCTCTGCCCTAGGCAGGGACACCTCTCACCAGAGCAGGTTGCCCAGAACCACATCTAACCTAACGTTCAACACTTCCAGGGATAGAGCAGTTACAAACTCCCTGGGCAACGTGTTTCAGTGCCTCAAGGCCCTCACATGGAGGAACTTCTTAATAGAATCATAGAATCATTAGGGATTGGAAGGGACCTTGAAAGACCATCCAGTCAATACCCCTGTCACAGCAGGACCACCCAGACCAAGTCACACAGGAACAAATCCATATTGTTTTCTAGAAGTTCTAAACACCTGGAACACAGGCTTTAAGATGAAAGTACTGAGGGACTCGACTTGTCACTGGCCTCCACTTGGACATGGACCCATTGACAGTCGCTCTTTGGGTGTGGCCATCAAGCCAGTTCCTTACCCATCTAGTGGTCCACCCATCAAACCCATGTTCCACCAGCTTGGAGAC
>JAOXOE010000698.1:15120962-15156172 GCA_028565055.1 Phoeniculus purpureus
GTTGAGGCGGAACCTCCTCTGCTGCAACTTACACCCATTGCTCCTTGTCCTATCACAGGGAGCAAGTGAAAAGAGCCATATTCCTAAATGCAGCTAAGAACACTGATGACATTACAGATGTAAGAGAAACTTCTGAACTTGTCTGAGGCTCTCTGACCAGTTCTTACCCTTGGGTAATCCTTCTCTTCTGGTTTCATCCAAGTGCAGTCTTGCTTTTTAACTCTCAAAGTAAATATATTTATTCCCTGTAGTTATCTCCTTAAAACTTCTATCACTAGACTTTCTCAACAAAAAGACCGTAGATCACACACCCCTAGAAAGGTCTAGCAGCTTGTTCTCATGAGGGTGAAATGTATTTATTAATATTTACACTATAGCGATAACACACAACAGGTCATTCAGAAATGAGACGTTACACACACTTTACATTCAGGTACCCCCTAGATCTTCCCCTTCCCAGTAGAAGGTTTACCCTCCTCTCTTGGGGAAGACACGTCCTTGAGTGTCAATATTTTTCTACGGGCAAGGTAATGTAGGTGAAATAGAGGGAAAAGTTCAGCATCTAATAAGGTGAAGAAAAGGCCCTGTGTTTGCAAGAGCAATTTGATTCAGTGGGAAAATGCAGCAGCTTGGGTACATTGTAAAACACCGTTCTGAGCAGCTCCTCAGAGTGCCGTAGGCAGCATTTTGCAGCTGCTCCTCAACATCTCACAAGATAATACACTACATACATTTGATTGCACTTGATTATGCCCCACTTTGGTGGCAGCACAAATGAAAGAACAGAGTGAATGGCATTTAGGCAAGAATGACCAGTGGGAATAGTTTAATTCAGAAATAGCAGAAAGGACTAAGCCAAACTCAACTAGAAACTCACAGTGGTTATTGCTTCTTGTTCAGTCTTTACTTAAGTTACGTGAATTTTTCATGACATAGAAACATAGAAAATATCTCTCATTAGCAGGAAAGGATTAGAAGAAAAAGTACTGCACATATTATCATTCACATATAACCAGTGTTACTGAGTGAATGAATTTTGGCTATCCTCTCTGCTGGAATTTAATGACAAGAAAAAAGTTAGATTCCACAGCATTTTAGAGGTCTGTGTTTTCTTTCTGAATAGACTGTATCAGACAATTTAAATTGCAAATTTTAGTACTGGCCTCATTTTAACCTCTTTGGGTTAAAATGTTCATCCCTAACAAATGCTAAGCTTAAGTAGCAAACCAGACAAATGATCTGCAGTCTGTGGTCTATTACCAGTTTCACCTACAGCCAACAGCAAGTGAAACAGTGCATAAACATTTTACCCAAGCTGATGGTCTGCCTCACTGCATGTTTTTAACTACACCCTAAACTCTCAAAAAATATACTGTTGTAGTGAAGTTATTTCGTGTAAGTCTGCACAGACAATTGCAGACAGCCAAGAACTCAGTCTGCCTTTGCTCTGAGCTGCCGAGGCCGCTCCGGAAGCCATGTAGCCATATTAGTCCTCGCACGAGCTTGGGCACAAAGCCACACTAATGCGGCTGTACGGCTTCCGGCATGAGTCTGGCACCAATCTACCCAGTTTGGCTCATGGGCTGAGTGAGTTCATATCTTCTTGCACCCAGAGTGTCTCCACATTCTCTCACATGAATTACACAATTTTCAGCTCTTTAGATGTAACAAATGAGTCCTGAGAGGCAAAATTTAGTGCAGCACAGTAGAGCTGAACAATGACACAATTCCACTAGAACAGAATGAGCAGCAGTTTTTGTTAGAGGGATGTTAAAACGTCAGTGTGTTCCCAAAATAAGAAAAATTATACAGGGAAAAGTATACTCTAACAGAGTATCCTTTAAATGCTAGGCTTTAACAGCATGGATAAGAATGACCCACTCAGGAATCTGAGCAGAAGGATAAGGGATTACCAGAACTGACGGCATTATGGACAGGAATCCCCTTAAAGAAAGACAGGTCTATATTTAGCTTTTCATATTTAATTCAGCTACAGAACCCCAACAGTATCAAATATTGATTACTACCTGCAGATGAGCCTTCAAATAAAAACAGAGTTTTATTAGCATAAATTTGCTTGCATCAGGCACAACATACTCAGAGGAACAACCTTTAGCTTTAACAACTACAGATCAAAGCAGGTATTTAACTTGTTTAAACAAAACAAAGTGTTTTTTCTAAATGGAATATTCACTGGGGTAAGAAACCTGCTGTGACAGCTAAACAGTTCAATTCTGCTCAGACAGTTCTTTCTCACTAGTAGTTTCACTGTTCCAGCCAATCTTGCTTTAAGGAAACTCTATCTATTACAGGGTAACAGCTTAATCATACAAAAAAGAAAGGAGTTGAAATAAAGGATGCAATTTTATATGACAAACATAAGTAGGCATATAAGACAAAGAGACCTTGGTAAGTTCAGCTGGTGTAAACCTATGCAACTCTGTTTTTAGCCTGCTTTTCTGAAGTTTTTGGCTTATGCAGTCAAACGCGTGTGAGAAAGCTCTTACTAAGAACATTTAAAATAATTTTCCTCTTAATTGCACAGAGGGGATGGAAGGTTCTGAAAGAGAGACTTAATTTCCTGTAAGGTCTGTAAAACTAAATCGGTGAAAACAGGAAAGAAACAATCTTTGGGCTTCTAGTACCATCTTCAAAAAGAACAGGGAGCTGCAAGCCTCAGCTCTTCTTCGGGCTGCCTTGGCAGCTCACACATTTCCCAGATAGTCTTTGAAGACCACTGGGATCTGGTGCATGTGGTGGTTAAGCCTGCCCAGCACACTGGGAGCCAGACCTCATCCTCTCCTGCAGGGTCACTACCACCTCTGCTAGTTATGGAGCTATCTGCCTCCTGGAATGAACCCATGACAGAACAAAGCATTATAAATGCCTCAGTGGTGGTGAATTTCTTGGTGTTTGCAGCTTCTTGATGACCTCAGTCACAACAAGATATAAAGTTTTAACAGATCAGTTTCAGTAACCACCTGAAAACCAGGTTTCTGATCCACTGGAAGCGAATCTGTACAAAACTGGTAACTTGAGATGATGCAGCAGGGAATGGTGACAAGGACAAATATGCTCCAAAGGAAAGTAACTGCGAGTGAGTTGTGGCACAGAACCTGCCAGCCAGGCTGGCCTGAGCTCAAGCCAGCAGTCATGCCTGGCAAAGACAGGATTTTGTCAGAGGGTTTATATTATCTTTCACAGATATGAGAAGATATTATTGGGAAAGTTGAGTATTCTTCCTCTCCCAGTTTTTTTTCTTCTTGCAGAGCACAAAGTCATTGTCACCAGATTTGATTTCAAACATTTAAGAAGTTTAGAAACTGAAGTGATGCACATGCACGTCTGAATATTGACTTGTTCTGAAAGCACTACTTGCATGTAAAGGACACCTCTTTGTGTGTAACTTTATGATGAACTATAGTGAAAGACATTCGAGATCGTGTTATTTTCTGGGTAGGCAGTACTATGAGGAAATGCCTGGGATGAGGCGCCCCTCAGACACACAGGTCCTCTCTACGCTAGTGAACGAGCAACCCGGCACAGCTCGCGGTTCCTCACTGTCCCAGACAGAGCCACCTCCTGGCTGCAGGCTGCGACACAGGCTGAGCCTTCACAACTGGCCGGGAAATGCATCGGATGGGAGGAAAGATGGTTTAACAAACTTGAGCAACCATGGCCAGCTGATGAGCAGATGGATGCCTGAAGACCTGCCCCCATGTCTTTTTAAACATATTGTAGGACTCAGGGAAGGATGCACTGAGATTCACCTCTGTCACTGTCACGTATGTGTGTGCCTGTTTGAAAAGCCAACATATGTGTTGAAACCTTTGGCATATAAGAGAGAAAATATATTATGTGCGTTGCAGTTGTCAAGTCAGGATCAAGGCCTCTGTCCAAAAAAGAATCTCCTGCAGTCAATCTGTCATGCTTGTTGAGGACATCAGGAAGAGCTCAGGCAAAGCCTGTGCAGCTCTGGATTCAAGTTTGGCTCTGTTCTTTCCAAGCTTCCTTAATATTCCAATTTCCAGGTTTAAAAATAGTATGTGATGTACACAGATACAATAAGTACTGTACATCTGGTAACTACAGGGTCTAAAATTTATTTTGTCACCCTCCACTAGTGAGTATTCCTAGGGCAGACACAAATCGTCACACAATTTCTTGTATTTCTATTCCTGTTGCTAATAGAAGAGACATCCATTGTCAAGCAGGTACCTTTTCCCATTGCTGAGAAGAACAAACTCAATGCATGAGACACAGTAGATAATAGTAGGTATAAGCAGGGATAAACCTCAGGCAGAGGATGGGTGCAATAAACATAAAGTTATCTTAGAGTTGTTGTATGATGCTGTGAAGCTTGTTTATGTAACCAGACAACTGAAATAATATCAGCACCCATCCTTAATGAAGACCCACATCACAACAGAAAACCAAAGCTCACGCAGGGTTCAAAATAGCAGACTAGTCCTTAGTGGTTGCTTTTTCAAGATTTTAATGTCTGTGGGAATCAAAAAATAAGGCCACAAGAGATAGGAGACATCAGGTACAGGGGCTCTAGGACACAGCACTTTGAGGTGCTGGGGCACAGCTGCATACAACAGGGAATGGTACACTGAAATCTCCTGTTGTTCGACTAATTTCTTCTGCTTCCAAGGAACTTTAAAAATAAGTCCCATTCAGAGATACCTGACTCTATCATAGCTTTCTCATTCCTAGTGGATATAATCTTTAACTCTTTATCAGTTCAGTAGATGGATAGTGGTATTTTTTAGCAATTTCTGTTTAAGACTGGGTTTGTGTTAGTGACAAGTATAAGGTTTTCTCATCTATTATCAGTCTTCTGAGCCACACACTTGCCACATTTCACTTGTGCTGCAACCCTTCAAGACAAACTCTGGACTTGTGGACAAGGTATTTAGCACTGACTGACTCTTTTAACCCTTCTCTCTCACCTTTCCTTTGTTTTGCAAGTAATATTTACAAATTAGCTCAAAGAGTAGTGTGCATTAATTTCAGTTAGAGGTCTTTCAATGGTGCCGTACCCCTGGTTTATGTAAACAATAAAAGAGAGTAATTAAAAAGATAATATAAATGCTATTGCTCCTGCAGGACAGGCTGAGAGCATTCCAAATCCACAAAGCTATTTAGTTTAAACATGTATGCCTATTGGTAAAAATATTTTTTGCTGATTCTGTGAAACATATGTGAAACATAGAATGGCTTAGGTTGGAAGGGGGCCTTAGAGATCATCTAGTTCTAACCCCCATGCCACGGGCAGGGACACCTCTGACCATGCCCAGAGCCCCATCCAACCTGGCCTTGAACACCTCCAGGGATGGAGCAGCCACAGCCTCCCCAAGGCAACCTGTTCCATAGCTTTGCCACTCTCATAGTGATTGGAAATTATGCCTGTTAACCAAAAAAACCCAGAACGAAAGACCAAGAAAAGACTATACAAGAACGTAATTACATCCCAAGCATTCTCTGGTTGCAAAAACCTGACATGTAAGTATGTAACAGCAAGCGATGGTCAGTTTGTTATACTGGCAGAAGAACTCGCAGTGTCTTCAAGGGGGTTAATCCCTTTGAAGATTAATGAAGTCTCTTCTCTTTCTTCCTCAGAGAGTGGAGCCCATCAATTCTAACAATGTGGCTCAGAGATTCACTCCAGACACGCTTGTAGAGCTATCGCAGGCACTTAGAGTTGCTCTTCCCTACTGTGCTGTTGCTCCTCCTGACATCTCTAAAAACTACCAGAGGATCTAAAGAACTAAATGGTTTAGGGAAGGGCAGCCCTTTTTTTGTCCACCTTATTACATCATTTCCTCATGTGAGCTTCTTGTTTCCCTTGGAAAACTCTCCTTCCACCTCTCAAAAACATGTTTTGTCTTGATGTTCTTTAGCTGCATAGGGCAGAACCTAGTATGTGTCTATGGTCATATGGCCAGTTTCAGGTACAAAGCACCATGACTCGGCTTCAGTCTCTGAAAAGCCATGAGAAGGAAGATGTAAATGTAGATGGTTTAAAAATAAAATTAGTGCTGGGCTGTGTTAATTTTCAGCAAGTGTAAGCAATGTGAAGTATAGAAATTAATTGTTTTCTTAAAGAGGAAGATGGTTTTGCTATATGTGTGAGGTTCCAGAAGCTGAGTCTTTAGAAAAAACATATAATATTGCCAGATTCTTTTCTCAGGTAAGAAAAAGTTGGCTTTGTTACTCTCCTTCTCTCCTTATATCTGCTGTCAGCATTAGGCACATGAGAGAGCTTTTGGTCATCCAGCTGGCATTTGCTTGTGACTGTAGACAGTTGGAAGACAGTCAGAGGAGGAAAAACCTATAATATATTATGCCTATTCACCACAAAGGCAGGCATCATGCACCATCCATCAGTACCAGGACCTACATCATTAATTCTGCTACTGATGAAGTGGCACCATTAAAGGTTCTGCCTTTAATGTACTAACAAATCACTTTCACTTCCAGCTGAAGCCAAGCATTTATTATTGGTTCATTGGAGACACCGTTTCCCCCCAATATTCATCACAGTGCAGCACATCTCTCAAAATACTGCACAAGACTATCCATTAACTGTGCTTTTCATCCAATTGGTACAGTGTCATTTCCATTGCTTAGATACAGAGTAAGCTTTTGGATGCAGTGGATACAGCTTGAAGGGGAAAGTTCTTCCACTACAAGAAGAAAACATCAATTAATTTTTAAGCAAATACTACTACCTACAAGAGGTGTTGCAGAAATGATCCTTTCGATTAAAAAACACATTCACAACTCCACTACAGATATGAAGGCGCAGCAGCCAGCAAATGCTTCTGGCACTTTGACATTAATTTGCTTAAAAGTAAAACAGCAGTGATGAGAGGTCTCATTCAGGACATTTCAGAAGTTACTGAAAAAATCGTTGTCCTCACTTACCTTGAGACAACCAGTGGGAGAATCAACATTTTCAGCATTCTCATCAGCAACTCCCCGGGAAACTGGAAATAGCTAATTTCCTAGAAATACATGGAGAAATGCTTATTGCTTGGAGATAAAGACTGTCTGTACGAGTCCTGCTAGAGCTGCGGATCAGTTAGCAGGGGTAAAACCTGCAGCTTTGCTATTTAAGTTGGCAAAGACAGTAGGCTTTAAAAGATCATTTAAAAATTAATTACATTACACATTGTGCTGCAACAACAAACACACTACACTGTCCCTTTACAAAAGAAGACAAAACTGAAATATACCATCTCCTGAGGACTGCTGTTAATAGAGTGCCATGAAAATTCTCTTCATTCTGCACTTTGAGCATTTTCCTAGATATGTGAAGCTACTGCTTGGACAACAAAGTTGTTCAGACAGCAGTCAGCAGTGCTGTATTTTTACCACAGATTTGTATTCTCTGCTCAAACGCTGCATTCAGCAATGCATATTGCCCTGTCTGATCTGCAAAGGTACCTGCAAAGAGCTTGGCTAAAGTATGCTGGAGGAGAAGTTCCCAAGTGACTTTAATAACATTGTGTGCTAAGGATGGGACACGTCAGATTTATTAAAACATGCCTCCACTGGTGTAATACAACATCTGTACCTTTGTACATCTGGTGATGAAAAATATTCTCAGTATTTTATTTAGACATACATGTTCCAAAGTAACATAAAACCCCATGAATACCTTGTGCTACCAGTAAGAAGCTATATTTCATCCTCCTTAAACACCCACTATCTCTACCCATACTTGCAACATAATAATGTGTTTATGCTAAACTTATAAGCTGTCTACCACTTTGCAAATGCATTATGTAAAAAGACCCAAAGAACAGCAAAGATTAACAAATATATGAAATTAAACAAATGTAGCAGACACATATACATGGCTTTTGTCTTCAGAAGTCCACCCTGAACTTCCACAAGTTGCTGTGTCTTTTGTTACGTAAGTATTTTCTCTGTAGTGATACCTGCCATGCCACACTTACCTGCTGGGACAGTTTCCTTGTCCGCAGGAAGAATCCGAGAAGACAGCCGATGGTCACTGACAACACCGAGAGAATGAGCAAACCATTTCTTTTACAAACATCTTTGATCCGAGCAAGGATTGCATCAAGAGCCACTGCCATGCTGCCCTCCGTGCTCTTTGGAGAAGAATCAGCATCCCATGGAGAGAGAATTCACTCGTTCCTCTTGGTTGGGTGGACAGATCTAGCTCTGCATAGATCAGATCAAAGCACTTCCAGTTCTGCTTAGCTGACCTGCAAGGTCACCCCTCTGCCAATAGCCACCAAGCAAGCAGCTGGCATTATTGTTCCAAATTAATACCAACAATCCTATTATCAACTACATCATTAAGAGCCTGGAAGAAGATTAGGGGGTTCTGGAAAATTAGAACAGAATGCAGTAGTATTTCTAAAACAAGACTGGTTCAAAACAAAGTGACACTCCTGGGAGAAAGATGGTGTTTGGAGGCATTCCTCAGTTTCCCCATTTCGGGGTCTGGTCATCCACACCTTGAAAGGGAACAATGCAATTCATTCATTCAAATGGATAAGAGTAATGTTACTGCAGTCTTTCTAACAGGTCAGAGCAGGTAACATTTTGAGCTGGACTATCACAGCAGGGCAAGCTAGGTGAAACTGAACTTCATTAATTGAAGCAGGCTTGGAGTTGTTTTTTTTCATGGTGCAAAAAGGCTGAATGAGCAGAGCAAGAGACATACCTGGAACAGAGAACAGCTGGACACTGCAACACGCAAGGACACCTTCTGGAACGTGGCCTTTATTGTCTTGGAAGTGAAATGATTTCACTTTTCGTCCAACCACTCTGTTGATTAGGGCAGGGCCAATTTACTTTCAGAGGATTACTAGCCTAAGCCGTGGGGATTGCTTTCCTTTGCGTTGCCTGCATACAGTTCCAACGCTGATTTTTATGCTGGCGAGTCTCTGATAAAAATACACCAGAACCATTCAGCGCGTTATGCTTTCTGAATGAAAATATTAGACGTGATCGTTTCTGGGTTAGTATAAGATTATTCAGCGGTTTTTTGGACACTATCCCATACAGAACAACAGGCTTATGTGTTTACAGCAACGTACTTCACACTGCAGCGCAGCAGTTGCTGTTACGTGTTCGTGTGTGATCACGAATTTCACGTTCTCTCGGCAGGGAGGAACTGAGATAGGTGCAGAGTTAACGTCAAAGCGCTGTCAAACCACGAGGATCACAGAACACTTTATTAGAATTACGAAAAGCTCCATGAAATCACGCCGGCTGCTGCTGGTCAAGCCGCGACCCTCGGGTTTGCGGCTGAGGCCTCCCCGCGCGGAGCGGCTGGCGCGGGGCGAGTACGGGGAGGCTCGGGAGAGCCTCCGGGCGTGCCGGGCCCAGCCCCGCGCGGGTTCCGGAGAGCCAGCCCCCGTTCCGCCGCCGCGATGCCAAGAGGCCACCCCTACCGCGTCGCCAGCTCCTCCCGAACGGCGGCGGTGGGAGCAGCGCAGGGGCTCGTTCGCGCTGCCTGGGCTGGCGGCAGCAGGCTGGGGCCGGCAGCGTGACCACGGGGAGGGGGAACAACATGGCGGCGCGGCAGCTGCTGGTGTTGTGGCGGGGCTACAGCAGCGCGGGGGGCGCCGAGTACCTGCACCGCAGCGTGGTGCCCACCATGCACTACCAGAGGAGCCTGCCCAGGTACGGCGGGACTCTGCCCACGCTCCACGGGCCGCCCGCCGGGCACCGGCACCGACCGAGCCTCCCCCGCCGCCTGCTGAGGCGCCGCCGGGCGAGGCCTGACGCAGGCCCCGGCGTGAGGCAGCCTGCGGGCATCGGGCGGCGCCGCCGGGCGTGGGGGTCGCGGATACGGGGAGCGGGCGGTTGTGGCCGTGACCGTGACCGTGTGGTGTCCACGGTGAGGAGAGGAGAGAGACCGTGTGGTGTCCCTCAGCCCTCCGGTTCTGTTACAGCCGTCCTGGGGGGCCGCGGCTCGCCTCTCGGTGTCTGTCTGTCCCAAATCAGCGGAGAGGAGCGATTGTACTTTTTAAAAGCTTAAGACTGTAAGGCTGCTGCTGAAACATCCCTTCAGGTTGCAGAGTAACCTGTGTGAGTGTAACAGGAATAAAATGCTGATCCTGCTGTGGCAGGGGGATTGGACTAGATGATCTTTTGAGGTCCCCTAATGATTCTATGATTATTTTGTAGTAACAGGACCTCAAGTTCCTCCAGGGGAAGTTTAGGTTAGACCTGAGGAAAGCTTCTTCATTGAAACATTCATTAGGCTTGGAACAGGCTGCCCAGAGACGGAGTTGAATCGCCATCCCTGAAGGTTGGGAGATTAGGAACATGGTTTAGAGGTGGGCTTGGGACAGCTGGGTTAATGGTTGGACTGGATCTTAAATGATTGTATGATTCAGTGTTTTTCATGTTTAGGTGGTGAGGAAGATGGCAAAGATACTGTTAAGGAAATTTGCTGCAAAGTGGAGGTGTTCAGCACCCTGATGCAGGAGTGGCTACTGAACTAAACCTTCATTCTGTGTAGTTGCTGCCTCCTTGCAATGGTTCATGTTACTCTATTTCTCTAAGATACTCTTCACTGCAGCACCTTTGTAACAAGACAGTCAAGTTGGTTTTCTACCTTGTTTTCCAAGAACGTTACGCTGTGATGACCCATGTCCATGTACTTTTTTATTTTCCCATAAGAAATGTGACCCATTTGATAATATGAGGTATGGGGAAGGACAGGGAACAGGGGAGTCAAAAGACAGGCTACTGTGTAAGAAACTCAGGTTTTATTAGTACCATTGCTACTAAAGCAAATGTCTCTCTGTTCCCCTTCAGACTGCCGGTTCCCAAGCTAGAAGATACAATCAGGAGATACCTAAATGCACAGAAACCGCTTTTAAATGATGACCAATTCAGGTATGGATAGACAAGATACCCGTATGGCAGTATCAAGTGCTGCTTCAAAGCTTTGACTCCTACATTTTAAATATGAAATACATGGGTTGTGACAGCGTTTTGGTTCTTGCATTGATTGCTGTAGGAAGACTGAAGAACTTGCTCACCGCTTTGAAAAAGGAATTGGAAGGGACCTGCACGAGCAACTGGTTGCTCAAGACAATCAGAACAAGCATACTAGTTACATCACAGGTACGTTGGCCTACTGGATATGTGAGTTTGTAAATCATCATGCTTGGTAACAGACAGCTTACAGTGCTACAGAGAAAATAGGCTGAAGGTCAAGCTCTGCACTCCATAAACTTGGAATAATGTTCTGCAGATACTCCCTGTGACTGGAGCAGATTCTGAGTCAGTGGTGGAAAGAATGTCCACCGTCTTGACGTTTATATACCAGAACTCAGGGTAGATGGGTATTGAAGAAACTGTATTTTTTTCATGAGTTAGTGCATTTATATAAACCTGACGTCACAGAGTTTATATTTTTTTCTTTTTTTCATGGTATTTATGTTTGTGTTGATAGCGGGGCTTAACTGGTAACTCCCTTCAGGAAAACAAAACAACAATTTTCAAACAACTGCAGGTTACTTTCCATGAAAACTGTACACTGGGGAGAGGTGGGTGTGTTAGAGAACATGAGTAAGATTTGAGAGGCAGAAGTGGTCAGCAGTCTTAACTTAAAACCTCCAGAAACTAAAAAGCCATAGAAAGAGGAAGATGAAAGGAAGGAAAAACAAACCTTAAGATGGAGATTAAGTATTTAATTTTTAAATTATTCTTCCTTATTATTGCTTCCATGGACTTCCAAATACAAGTGTATTTATTTTGCACTTCTATCCTTGCTGTCTTTTGAGACTCCCTGTAACAGTGTTAACTTTTACAAGTTCTGTAGAGAATACCAGACTATTTCACAAAAACTGTTTTTGAGTTAGTTGTCTTCTTTTCCCTTTGAACAAATTCTGGGGTTTTAGCTGGCGGCTTTGTGATGTTTGGAACATTAACCAGCATGCTGCTTTAAATCCATTAACTGTAGGGTGTTTGTGTTCCTTTTTCTTTAGTTATTATCCTATTTTGGCCTCATAAAAAAACCTGTTCCACCTGAAACTGGTTTCTGAAAGTATGCACAGTTGCCTCCACGATGGACTTTCAAGTCTGAGGTTTAAAGGCTACGTGATGATGACAAGTGTGGTTTTAAAACTAGGTGAATGCTAGTTACTCAACCTATGAGGACTTGGAATTACAATTACAATTTATTTACAATTCAACATTAGTTACCCACTGCCCTTTTACAGCCCAGCTAGATCCATCTAGACTAGAATGTAGAAGTCTAATCTAGACTAATCCAGTTTTGAAATAATAATTTTTAATACATCAGCTGCCTTGAGATTAAGTTGGTGTGCTCTTGCTTCCATGATCTGTAACCAGTCAGTGTTCAATACCAGAGTTTGCAGTGTTTGAAGCTGTTGAGGGTGATGAAATAGAACTGACTGAAAAAACTCTTCTCTACCTATGCTCCTATGATTTTTGTTTGCCCAAGGGCAGGTGTGAGGGTGTGACTATGATTTATAGCTATGATTAAGTCCCTTGCTTTTTGCAAGCACAAACCCACATTCATGCTTCTTGATATGACTGTCCATAAGACCTGTGGGTATCAAACGTGATTCTGCATTTTGAAGTCTGTTCTGAGCCCAGAAGATTAACTGTGAGGTCCCCTCTAAACCTCATTGTTTTGCCCACTTGAGAGGCTGGTGGTAATTCATCAGTGTCAAGAGTTTTGCCTGCTGATCATTTAAGTGGATAGAAAGGAGGAGTTGGGAATGCAAGACAGGAAACGTAGATGTTGTAATGCTGTCAGGAATGAAGGCAGTAGTGGATCAGAAATGAAGATTGTTCCAAAGAGAAGCATGCCCTCAGTAACAGTTGCAGAAATTAATAGATTAAGTAAAGGCATGTTCCACTCAAAATACCAGGTGTGCACCAAAATGTAGTGCTGGGGAGCTCTACTGTAGGTTGCAGGAGTTAATAGTTTATAGCTGATCTGTATAGAAAACACAGAAGTTGGCCGTCGTTGCTAATGACTTTGACACTCTTAATGTGGATTGTTCCACATACAGTATTTTTACAATTAGTCAACAATACCTTTCTTCATAATTGGAGGTTGGGGGAATCCTTTGTGGGGGGATTGTTGCATACATTTGTCTTGCTTGTATGCTGAATGTTAGGTGTTTATTCATGGTCTCTGTTGGAGACAGTGATCCACTGGCCTCACTCGGTAAGCTGCTGCTATATTCTGACCTATTTCTCAACTCTCCATTTGCAGGTCCCTGGTTTGACATGTACCTAAAAGCACGTGAACCTGTTGTTTTGAATTTTAATCCATTTATGTCTTTTAATCCTGATCCAAAAGCTGAATATAACGATCAGCTCATACGAGCTACAAACATGACTGTTTCTGCTCTGCGTTTTATGAAGACCTTCAGAGATGGTTATCTTGAACCAGAAGTTTTTCACCTCAATCCAGAAAAAAGTGACACTGATCTTTTTAAAAACATCATCCGATTTGTGCCTTCTTCACTTTCTTGGTTCGGTGCCTATATGGTCAATGCATACCCCCTAGATATGTCTCAGTACTTCAGGCTTTTCAATTCCACACGGCTGCCTAAGCTCAACAGAGATGAACTCTATACAGATGAGACGGCAAAACATTTACTAGTACTGAGGAATGGTAATTTTTATGTATTTGATGTTATTGATAGAGATGGAAATACGCTGAAGCCTTCAGAAATACAGGCTCACTTGAAATACATCCTTAGTGACAACAGTCCAGCCCCAGCCTTCCCTCTTGGCTACCTCTCCAGTGAAAACAGAGATACATGGGCATTGCTGAGACAGAATCTACTGGATAGTGGCAATGAAGAAGCTCTTCAAAAAGTAGACTCTGCTGTGTTTTGTTTAAGTTTAGATGATTTTCCCGTTAAAGACTTGGTACACTTGTCCCATATTATGTTGCATGGAGATGGTGCTAACCGCTGGTATGACAAATCCTTTAATCTTATTATAACTAAGGATGGCACTGCAGCAATTAATTTTGAACATTCCTGGGGAGATGGTGTGGCTGTGCTCAGGTTCCAGAATGAGGTATTCAAAGACAGCACCAAAGCACCGGCCATCAGCCCCCAGTCCCAGCCTGCTGCAGTTGACTCTTCTAGAGCAGTGCAGAAACTTGACTTTAAGTTGAATGATGCCTTAAAAGCTGGAATTACCAAAGCCAAACAGAAATTTGATGCCGCTGTAGAAACACTGTCTCTTAATATGATTCAGTTCAATGAAGGGGGCAAGGAACTTTTAAAGCAGAAGAAGGTAAGCCCAGATGCTGTGGCTCAGCTCGCCTTCCAAATGGCTTTCCTTCGACAATACAATCAAACTGTTGCTACATACGAGTCTTGTAGCACTGCAGCTTTCAAACACGGTCGTACAGAAACTATACGTCCTGCCTCTGTCCACACAAAGAAATGTTCAGAAGCTTTTGTCAGAGAACTGTCCAGGCATAGCACTGAAGAGCTTCAGAATTTGATAGTGGAGTGCTCAAAATACCACGGCCGTTTGACAAAGGAAGCTGCTATGGGTAAGTAGGAATAAAACCTTTGCGGTTTTGCTCCACAAAGTCTATTAAGGTTGCTGTAAATATTTCCTCCACAATCAAAGACTTTAATTGTGATGTGGGTCTAAACGTTATGCAAATTTGATAAAAACAGTAGCAGAAGACTGCAGTTTAGGATGCATTCTTGAAGACTCTTCTCTGGATGGAGGGAGGGGAAAGCCTCTGTGCTTCCCATTTTACTGTTGGTATGTTGAGAATTTTTTATACTTTAGGTTTTCTCCTTATAGCAGCTGAGATCTTGCAAGGACTTGATAAATATTAGTGTGTGTTGTACTCCTCCTCGAGACAACCAAGAACTTTGGCTCTGTGTCTGAGGAGTTACTGTCTTACCCCTGCAGTGAATAAAGGCCTTAGCAACTTCCAAATCAACCCCATTCTTTGGCTGTGTATTTTTTTAATTGCTTCCTTCAAAATTGTCTTTTCCAACACTGTAACTTGGATTGTTTTAGTAAAATCAACTGTTGTACAGAACCCCAGAGAATCTAAAATTTGCCTTCTTGTGTTGATGCAAGATTCTCTTCTTCAGATTAATTTTAGGAAAGCCTTTCTCAGTTTTAAACAACTTGGATATCTCCACAGTAAATAGTTAATCAAAGAATGTGATGCATTATTAAAGCTGTAAACATGTGTTCACTATCCCGATTCCTGAGTGAGGCTCACAGTAAAACAGCATAACCTCATTCCCCAGGATATCTGCATTAAAAATGTCTGGATTCTCAAAATAATTCTTGCTAATATGAAAATAAACCCCAGTTCTATGGGCTTCCTTTTCTGCAGATGGGAGAACAATGTGAGGTCAAAATAAGTGACTTGAATTGCACAGAAACTAGTCATCTCTCTAATACTTGGATTCCTTTCTTTGACAGGTCAGGGATTTGACCGACATCTCTTTGGCCTGCGCTATTTAGCCTTATCCAAAGGTATTGCACTGCCCGATTTCTATCAAGACCAAGCCTATGCTCGGCTTAACCACAACATCCTTTCGACAAGCACATTGATGAGCCCAGCTGTGCAGTTGGGAGGATTTGGCCCAGTGGTATCTGATGGCTTTGGGGTAGGATATCAGGTACATGATGACTGGATAGGTTGTAATGTTTCCTCTTACCCAACTAGGAATGGTAAAGAATTTCTTCAGTGTATACATAAGTCACTAGAAGATATCTTTAGTGTTTTAAAGGGCAAGAAAATTGCTAGTTAAAAACGTTAGAACACTTTACAGTTGCAATACAAAATGCAGACTGTCTAACTGATGTACTCAGTGTTCAGCATGGCTGAGGCTGCCCAGCTTCATTAGCTTCTTCTATATTAATTGAACTTGAATATGGTTCGATTCACTGTGAAATTTGTATCTGTTTTAAAGAAATCAAGTACAATGTCAAAACTAAATAACATCCATCTGTTCCAACAGATCCATGTGTTCTCGAAAGACATTATTTAAATAAAAAGCTTTGTTACTTGGTTCATGAAGTGGGAACTGTGAGCATTCAGGTCAACCATAGTACTGTCATACCAATCCTAAATGCTGGGTTTTTTTAAAAAAAGCGGTAATTTTTAATATGAAAGAACAGTTCCATTTGCACCTGTGTGCTGAGCTCGCTTACTAACTTGTCGCACTTGCTTTTGTCTTGAAACTTGAATCAGTATTAGAACAGATTGTGCCTCAAATACTTGAAGCCTTTCGATTCTTAAGAGCTTCTTAAGTGGGAAGCTTTAAGTAACCTGCAATCACCACCTGTGTTGTTGACTGGAGAAGACTGTTCTAATAAAGCTATCTATTAATAAACACAAGTTCTTTTCTTGCTGTATCACAGTTATACAGCGTGGGTACTACCTCTGTCAATAGCTTCTGTCTCTTTTAAAGGTTGAAAGAATTGTGGATGCCCTTTTCCTGGAAGTCTAAAGTCCAGGCTGGATGGGGCTCTGGGCAACATGATCTAGCAGAGAGGTGTCCCTGCCCATGGCAGGGGAGGTGGAACTAGATGATCTCTGATGTCTCTTCCAACCTAAGCCATTGTAGGATTCTGTGCATACTACTGGAAGTGCTCTGCAGTGTTGCCTTTCCTCTTCCATAATGTGAAGCCCGTCCAGTAATCTGCTTTTGTTTTGCTATGTAAACCTGTGCCTTAATGCCCACTTATCTTTTGGGTTCTCTTTCCAAATTTCTTACTGTGGAAGAGAAATCTCAGCCAAACACTTTCTTGTTTCCTTTATGTCCTATCAACTAGAACTTTTGATGCTGTTTATTATAGCAACTGCCAGTCTTGGTGCCCAGAGATGCATCTCCAATGCACTGGGGCTTGTTGCAGAAATTCTAAAGACTAAGGCTTATCAGAACTCTTGGAAAGATTGAGGAGAGCTTGAGCACATGGTAAAAAATAGCAGTGTTGTGAATGAGACATGAAACTGGTGCAGACAAGTTTCTTGTGGGCTGTTCACAACTGGAATTCTGCCAGCTACAAAGTGGGTGATGGCAAAAAGGGAAGAGACCAAACTCTGGAAACTGAAGGTGCTGAGTGTTTCTGGGATTACACCACAGACACCTTTTTTGAATGAGATACTGTTTTGAATTTTGTGCAAAACCAGGTATGTATAACTTGAACTTTTAAATCCTCTTGATTTACACCCTTTGTCTTCTGAGGTGAGTCTTTTGCCAGAGCTGAGTAGCACAGCAGTGTTTGCTTCTACAGCTCTGTTCTTCAGCACAGCTTAGTGCCCTTGAGAGCCAAACATTAGCAGAGCATAAAAGTCTGCATGTGTTGGTTGGATGTGGCAGATCAGGTTCAGTGGCTCAGAAACTTACTTGCCTTTACTCTCCCTTTGGATAGCTCAGCTTCTAGGTTCTCCCAGTGTCTTTTTTCTTTATTGTAGTTGCAAGTCTAGCAGCAATGTGTAACTTGATGGTGAAAGTTACTGTTACCAGTGAACCCAATGCAGTGTCTTGAACAGGCAGAAAGCTACCTTTCCCCTTGAACTTTTAACACAGTCCCTTTACTGATAGAGCCATTGCCTGATGATAGGAGTGGTGAGTAAAAAGACTTTATGTGCTCATGATAGAGAACCAAGTGTCAGTACTTGGTGATAGACTAGTGAAAACTTAGAACCTTTGTCTAAGCAGTTAAGCCGAAGTTCACCACAGCCATGCATATTCCCACCAAAACCAACAAAGAAAACAGCATGGTTCGGTCAAGTGTGTACACTGTTTCCAGTTTGTACTGAGACTATTTCAAAGTGCTCTGTGGAAAATATTTTATTAGGGCATGCTGGGGACAGTAAATACAACTTAGGTTTCCTTTTCTGAAGTACAGCGATGTCAAAAGTAACTCCAAAGAAACTGCATCTCTGGTGCTTACAGCTCCTTCATCAATGAGCGTATCAGAATTTATTAGGGGTAGGAGTGTTAGCATTTTACAAATTTATGGGTAACTTCATAGATTCCAACAGATTCCTTTGTTTTTTCATCATAGTCATTCCAATCCTGTAGGAAGCAAGATTTCGCAGTATTAGTCACAGAGGATACGATGCAGTCATATCTGAAAACCAAACTGGAATTCAAACTGAAACTCAGCCTTACTTGAAATTTGGATCTTAGACTTCCGTGGAAAACACTGTGCAGTCACTAAAGCTAAGCTCTGGTATCTGCAAGAAGCAAGACCACTGGCCTAAAACTGAATTAGTTTCAGTTTTTACTTTAACAAGGAAATTTTTCTTTCATATGTAGTCCACATTGTGTAGTGGACAAGACAGCAACCATGGCAAATGAAAGGATTATCTATCATTTATAATGCCAGTCAGGTGTGTAAGCAGACAAGCAGATCCCTGCCAAGTAGGATACCAGGGAACAAATTTGACCTTGAGATTCTTGCTCGCAGCCAGGGAAGATTTTTAATGCTGGAGTTGTTACCCTGAGTGCTGAAGGGCAGTGTCTTTATATTACTTCTTACTGTTTGTGCACAGGAAAACATGCAGGCATCTTGTTAGAAAAATCAGTTCACCACTCTGAATAACCTGAGCCACTTTGTGTTTCAAGTGTTTGCTTTGTGATCGCCTTTAAAGTTGTATTTCTACATTAGTCAGCTGCTAAGCTGCCAAAACTGCCTTTCTAAAATGACACTTAGTAATGTTGGTTGCTCAGAGTTGGTTTAGTTTCTCTCTGCAGCTATCACTGTCCCATGCCTGTATGAAACAGCAGAACTAGTCTCTTGTGTGGCAGGGTGTGTATTTTGGATGAGTGACTTAAGCAAGAAAACCAGACCATTTGATTTACTAATGAAACAAAGAAAACGTACCTTTTCTAACAAGTTAATGTCATTGAAAGGCGTGCCAGATTCCGTACCTTCAGCGGCAAACCCTGCCTGCAAACACATTTACAGTAACTTCTTACGGATAAGTTTTACCAAGAAAACAATAAATATGATAATTTAAATGTTTAAAGGAAGTAACAGCACAAGTATTTATTGCATTTCTTTTCATTTAGGGAGACTGGTCAAGCTCTTGCCTGGTCTTAAGGGTCTTTATAAGTTGTCACCTGGTTGGTTTGGGAAGATTCAGTCTAAGCAACCACAGTAAAATGAGGGAACACTGCTCCTCTATCTTTCCTGCCAAAAAGGTATTCCCAAGTATTATAGATAGTGCTGAACCTGAGTTTTCTATGTTTATGTACTTGTGTTTATGTTCCAACTTTGTGGTCATAACCCATTACGTATAAAACTGCAAAGAAAACAATAGAAAGAAAAGGTGGAAGAGAGTTAATAATTTTGGCTTAAATACTGTCAGAATCCAAGAAACTCTAGAGAAAGAGCAGCTTCTCATGCAGAAGTCATTTCAATAGGGAGAACTCCTCACTGTTGTTACTGTCACTGTTTTTAAACAGTTGAAGGAAGGGACGGCAGTAGGAAGGAAATGTTGTATCCATGGTGTACAGCACAAGAACAAAGTGTAGGAACAGCTCTCTCATTTGGAGGTTACCAGCCTGCAAATTAAGTTTTAGTAATTTTAAAAGTAAATTTAACACTGTCAGCCATCTCTACAGCATATAAGGCTTTTAACATTGTCCCTTCTCTATTAACAAGTGGCTAAAGTAAAGGTAGCTTCTTCCTGTTTTTTGAGCAAGGGATCAACACTTGCAGCTGCAATCAAGGAATCCAGTGTGGCAGTCAGACATCAGAGAGTGTGTGAAACAAGAGTATTTGGAGACTTGCAGGGAAGGTTAACCATTTGGGAGCTTAAGAAAATACAAAGTGTGGTAGATGTGACAAAAGCAGAGCTATCTCCAGGGCACAGGATGATGATGGCTTTTACAGAATTGTCAGAAGCCCATCTCAAGGGAACTGCTAGGGATGGTAAGGAAGATCAGCACCATGGGACAAAGCCACAGAGCTGCAAGTATAGAACAAACATTAGGAAAAGAAAAGAAGCCCAGCTTTTGCCACCTGGAGATACTTCTCAGCCCTCCAAGGAACAAGAAGCCGTGTGACTGGAATTACAAGCTTCTGTCCCACTCTGCACGAATTACATTCTAAGAGCTTTGGCGTCAGACTCGGTTAATTCCCGCAGGAGGGAGCTGGGACAGGCAGTACTTCGTCTGCCCTCTGCTGACTGCTTGAACGACGGGCAGCTAAAGCATAAACACGCCGAAGAAGCAAAAATGCCTTCTGTGACATTGTAACCACCTCAACTTGTTATTGTACTTATGCTGCAGAGCAAGAAGCTTAAGACAGTTTAAGAGAAACGTGATGAAGAAATGTCTATATTTTAGCTGAAGCATTTTCTTGAGGGGCAAGGACAGGGAAGGAGCTATCCTCAGGTAAACCCCCAAATTACATCACATTTGCAGCTGATACATTTACTTAAGCACATTAATCAAGAAAGAAGCGTAATGTGGGGAAAAACTGTCCTTGCCCATTATTTGAAGGTACAAGTACCCAGTTTGAATTTGATGCTGCTACTAGGTAGGAAGAGAGGGTTTATATCAGAGAATCAAAGGGTACTGCAACTTAAATAAGACTTGCAAGAATTAAGCCTTCTAAATTGGCTTCAGATATGGTTGTGTTACATCTATCAAAAATACAAAGAAAATGCAGCAAAGCTATGGCAAATCTTTTTAGAAGCTACTCAAAAGCCAGATGTGAAGTTGTGGAGAAGACAGGCTGGCTTGGGCCATATTCAGAGTTGTTTGGAACTGCAGAAGCTTATGTATTTCCTCATTTAGCTATCAGAAAACTCACTGCAAGATCTGCTCACAGACTCAAGTCTACTCTCCACAATCTGCACAGACCACACTTTGAAAAACTTTATTACAGCTGCAAAGTCTTTGTTCTGCAGGTAAAAAATAAATTGACAGCTATTACACAGAACTCTAAACCCTTCTATGTTTCGTATCCATGGATTTTTCTCGAAGTGTAAGTTCCTAGATCTGGCTGCAAAGCTTTCAAACAGGAATGAACAAATAACCATTCTGTTCCTCAAAAAATAGTGCTTCACTCAAACAAATAAATACCAAATTAAAAGATCTCCTGCAGCACGCTGCAATGGTTGTTTTATTTATACCAAATTCTTTGTAGGATCAGCTTTTTTTGGTCTGTTTCTTAGCACAGTGTCACAGTCTGAGGGAAGGATAAGATGGGTTTATATTTGTCAGTCTATTTACAGCTAATCCGACTGGAATAATGGGTTAAATATAGGAGGGAGTTAGCTTGTATACAGCATGACCGTGCACAAGCAAATGAATCCCTGAAGACTGGCTTGGCCCCAAAGAAATACTTTAACTCTGAACCATAAGATGTGCTTTGCAACAGTCTTTAACTGCCGTCATCTTCGGTCTTTAGTCTGATCAAGATTAAAATGGAAAAATGCCAGTATTTGTTGCCTGTGCCTTTGCTGATGATGTGAAATTTCAAAGCAAATTCGATTTTTTTTTTTAGTGGCCATATACTGAAGACTGTTCATAACATGAACTTCATTTACTCTCTGAGTAGACCAAGAAGCAAAGTGGTGCTGTCCTGAATGTGGCTGTTTAATGATGCAGCTCCCACTTAGGAAAGACTCCCTTCTGCAATAACCTGAGCAGTAGAGACCTTTGAGATGAGCAGCACTGACTCACCTGTAAAGCAAGGTGAATACAATTCCACAGCATGTTCAATTTTAGATTTTACTGGCATAAAGAATTTCAGAGTTGTTAGTGCTAGCTGCTTATGGATGGGTTTCTTTATATACAGAGATCATTAAGGGTTGGAAGGGACTTCCAAGGGTCATGGAATCCAACCCCTCTGCTCAAGCAGGGTCATAGAACTTAAGATGGGTCTTAAAGGTCTCCAGAGAAGGAGACTCCAAGACCTCCCTGGGCAGCTCATTCCAATGCTCAGTAACCCTTACAGTAAAGAAACTTTTTCTCATATTAAGATGGAACTTCTTGTGCTCCAGCTGACACCCATCGTCTCTTGTCCTATCACAAGACATAAGTCAGAAGAGATTGTAACTTTCTTATTGACACTGAGCCTTCATGGAGTCAAATGTAAAAGAACTCTGGAGCGGATGAAAAACTGAGGAGGTCTAGGACATTCCAGGAAGAGCAGAACTATCTCAAATAGTGTGGATTTTGTCACTGTTGGGACTGTAAGAACACAAATAAGAACTCACCTGTGGCTGAAAGTCAACCGGTTCCAGACCTCGGCATTCAAACTCCACTATTGTTTTGAATTTCTCACTGTCTTCTGCCTGCAATTGAGTCACAACATTATCAATTTTCATCTAACAGAGGAAGACAGTGACAAACATTAATCAAGGAATGAATTGCTTTAAAGGCAGTACTGTCAGTTCTCATGACCCAAGTGATGGCAAAATCCTAGGCCTCATCTAATAGGTGGTAATTATCTAGAATTTCTTAATCTGCCTCAAGGAAGCCCTCTAAAAGAAGCTAATACGGGCCTTACATAATTGCCTCTCCTCACTGAAGTGATACCATTTTGTGTTTTGCTTCTGCAATCACAGGTTAGTCTACACTTGAGACTATGCAGGAGCCTGCAAGAGGCAATTTTGTGTCACAGAAGAACAGTGGCTTTTTCTGTTCTAGAAAGAGGAACATGATGATAAAACACAAATGTGAACATATTTATTACACTTATTTATCTTCCACTTGTTCTACATAAGTGAAAACAAACTTACATTGTAAGGTTTGATTGTTTGACTCAAAATCTCTAAAAAACAAAAGAAAAATCAGAACTGTCAAAGCGAGTAGCATTATGTCTCTGGTACTGTTCAGCACTGCCTGAGCACCAGCTAATTTCAAAGACATTTCCTTGTACAGAGTAAAAGAAAACAACCCTGCAGCTGGCCCTCAAACAGCGGAATGCAATTTCCACGCTTTTCAGCAGAAAAGTTTACCATTCTGTTACCCTACTAATGCAAAAAAACACACCCAAAAGGCGTGCTTTTGTATAATAACATTATGGGCATTGGGGGTGTTCATGCAGAAAGCTGAATGCACCAAGGAGGCCTTGCTGTCTGCTTCACAAGCATGATGACAAGTATGAACCTACTGTGAATTTAAACACCAGTGTACAAGGAACAAAATCCCTGGTGACTGCTCTTTACAAACAGTCACAAGTGAAAATAGGGACTAAAAACTAAGCTTAGGAGAAAAAGCCTAAAATGGGTGCTGCCTTTTAAATTTCTAAGCACATACCGATGGAGTTCTCCCTGGAGCACAGCTTGCATTTCTGCACCATAGTGGCACTTCCTCTGCCTCCTTTCAGGGGAACGCTGTCCTGAAAACCATGACAAGAGACAACATTTCTAACTGCGCTCTAGCTGAGCCACTGGAAACCTCTGCAAATGTAAAGTAGTTTGTACAGCAGTGGTCTTCAACTTTTTAAAAGTATTGCAATGAGACAGCCTTTTTTAAACAAACAAGATCTATATTTCAGAAAGCATTCATATAAAAAATTAACAAATACATTACAGAACATCAGGGATTGGAAGGGACCTCGAAAGATCATCCAGTCCAATCCCCCTGCCAGAGCAGGGTCACCTAGGAATATAAAGTGATGTCTTGCCCAGGTAGGCACGTGTCATTTAGTCCCTCTAAATACACTTCTACCATTCAGTACCATGCAATGAAATGGGATGATTATTCCTAGAAACAGAACCTTCTCTTATCCCTGACAAATGTTATCCTGTTATTTCAGTTTCCAAATGCTTATTTAACATATTTAACTCGCTTTGAATTACCTAAACTTTTCCAAAAAGGTTCCCTCAGCATCAGAGATACACTACAGTCACAACCTTATTCTTATACCACTTCAAAACTTGTTTTCAAATGATGCACAACAGCAGCTTTTCAAGGCAGATGTAAATACTTCGCCTTTCCAAAGGCCAATTTCAATTAAGTCTTCAGTTACTTTTTTACTATGGAATATGACAGCATTTCCTGAATGCATATACCTATCAAAATATCATCTTATCTAAATAGTGCAAGTTGTCACATCTCCAAAGCCAATATCCTCCACCTGTAAGAGGCAGGTTTGCTTTCTCATTCTTGTTCTGATGCAGGTCACAGCAAAGAAACGTACCATCAGCCGCAGATACTGCCATTTATCCGAAACTTCCCCACAGTTCCCACATTTGAGCTGCAAAGTAAACATGAATCAGATCATTTAAAGCTGTCAGTAATCAGGGATTAAAGAGCTGAAGGAGCTGGTGTGAGCCCTCTGGATTCACAATCCCACTGTTTCACAGGTGAGAGAAGCCAGCAGCAGCTATCAGTTGTTGTCTATCCTGACAGGGCCATGGGCTGGCTGGATGTGGTGGGATGCCCTTCAGAGTTTTGTGTGGAGAGGTCCAGTTTAAACAAAAGTAAACACTTTTTCAGTGGCTGTAACACAGACTGTGCAGAGAAGTTACAGGGTGTCTCTCTCTGAAGTGAAGACACAATACCCGTTCAGATGTGACCCTGTGTGATCTGCTCTAGGTGATCCTCTTCTAGCAGGGGGCTGGACCAGATCATCACAAGTCACTTCCAACCCCCACCATTCTGTGCTCTCTCCGTTCACCTGGGTCACCTGCCGATGGGGACTGGATTCCCAACCACCTGCCCCACATCTGAAGACCTTCCATTACTGTGTGTAAAACCCCGCAGCGCTGCTGAGCAGAGAGGCGCCATTCAGCCTCACAGGCCAGGTGCCCGTTCCCGAGGCCGGCCCGGCGCACCTTGAGGAACCAGCGGAAGTCCTCCCCCTCGGCCCGCAGCCGGGTGATGTTCTCCAACGTGGCGCGGAGCTGCAGCCCGATCCTCTGCAAGGCAAGAGGCACCGACACGGCCCATCAGCTTGGCTCGGCTCGGCTCGGCCCGCTCCGGCCCGCCCGCAGCTCCTACCTACCCCCATGGCGGCGGAGGCCCAGCGCTATCGGCGCTACCTTGACGGCCCGCGGACCCCTCACGCCTGTCCCGCCCCCAGCGGCTCTCCAGCCGCCCCAGTGTTGTAGTGCAGGGTCGTAGATTGTTCTCCACTCCCAACCAGACAGCGCTAGTGCCCTCAACCAAGAGGGCTGAAGGAGGCGTGAAGCCGGGGCTGCCCTCAGCTAAGATGGCGCCCGCAGGCGTGGCCTAGCCCCTCCCCGCGTGCGGCCACGGGCTGGGGGTTGCGGGGCGGGGCAAGGGTAAAAGCGGAACAGGATTGCTGTGGGGAGGATGTGGAACGGGGTGGGTGGTGGCGAGAGGGAAAGTTGGAGGTGCTGGCACAGGTAATGAGGTGGTTTCCACCTTTAAAAGTCATTTAACTGCAATCCTGTTTTAATCGTGGCTACTCTTTTAGGTAAACAGAAAGGTCATCCAAAAAGCAATGGCATGGTTTGGCAGAGCTTTCCC
The DNA here is from genome assembly GCA_028565055.1 of Phoeniculus purpureus. Taxonomy (NCBI): domain Eukaryota; kingdom Metazoa; phylum Chordata; class Aves; order Bucerotiformes; family Phoeniculidae; genus Phoeniculus; species Phoeniculus purpureus. The sequence goes on from JAOXOE010000698.1 coordinate 15,146,420, forward strand.
GGGGAGTATCGTCGCAGCCTGGGTCTCCTGCAGTGCACTGCAAAAACAACCTTTAACGCTGATGCATGTTTAGTCATTTCTTAAGTCTGATCTGCATTCAACCCTTTCTAGTCTAGAACTTAACTATATACATTGCTTTTAATTACAGTCTTTCTAAAACTGGATGGGAATATCTGTGAAGATCCCAGATGGTCCTGGCTCACTTGTTGTCTACTGCTTTTGAAGGCAAAGGGGTAATCACTGCAGCAGAGAGTTAATCATGGCAGTAGGTTGTTGTGAAGTTACCATGTGCCTTTGCTATAACTGGTTATCATGTGCAGTCAGGGCTCCTGTTGCGTTGAGTATCTGAGCTGGCTAACAGAATATCCTACTCAGGACACTAACATTTTATCCTGACAGCGGGCAAAATTTCAGTCAGACTTAATTCCATTTTCTACTGCTGCACAGACAGAGAACTGAAATTTGGCTTTGAGTGTGCGATACAAGTGAAGTAACACGCAAAAATGTACCATCATAGAAAGTCAGTTTCTCACCAGCACTTATAAATTAAAAAAAAACAGGTCTCACCAATTTATTGACAGTCACTGACAGTTTGTAAAAAAAAATGTCTAACATACTTAAAAGCTTCAGAGCAGGAACAGTGAGGATTTGAAAAAGCATTCCCCACCCCCTGCCCAGTACAGACGCTGCAATACAAATTTGAGTTTGTTTGATTTAAATTGGCTTAATCTTGAAATGTAGTCCAATAAGACTGAAGACTAGACACTTAAGGTCCTGGACCAAGTAGTAGAACACCCTCAAGCCTTCTGGATCCCTGCAGTGCACAACAGAAGGAAGGGAAAGAACGTTAGATTCATGTTCTATGAATGCAGTTTATAGTTATAACCTAGTAAGAAAACCCCAATGCCTAATGGAGACTTTTCAGAGGTCATCTTAGGCATTAATAGGACTTGTTTCGACCTACATTGATTGATAAAACATCCTGTAATACATTTGTATTAACAACACAACAATAACAACACTACAATGGCCAGTCTTTTAAGCTTAGGTGAAATACAGAAGTCTTCCTTCTCCAGAGATGCTGCTGGGGACACACCAGTGATAGGCACATTCACAATATGAACTACAATAATGGGGTTCCTGCAGTAAACTTTGCTGCTCGGTGAATATGAAAACATAACATGCAATGACACAGCCTACAAGCTTTCAGTACCTCACAAAACACTTGTATACCCAGGGTCTGATCTGTACGTTGAAACAACATCAAATACAAGTACCTAGTAATGAACAAGTTCTCATATAGACAGACTGTTACGTAAAAGCAAAAGCAATGTTAAAATGCAGAGTACGTACTTGGATTGATTTACGTCAATGAGTGAACCAATTTTTGATGTGGTAAAGGAGATGTGCTCGTCACCAATTACTATTTCAAGCTCCTGAAAAATGAAAGTGAACTTAAACTACTGCTTCATGGTATTAGTTACAGAAATACTTAAGAGATTATGGCTTTTACATTTTTATTACAGAATCACAGAACAATCAGGGTTGGAAGAGAGCTCTGGAGTTGATCTGGTTGAATACCCTGGCCGAAGCAGGTTGTACAGGGTCACATCCAGGTGGGTTCTGAATCTCTCCAGGGTTTGGAGATTTCACAGCCTCTCTGGACAGTCTGTTCCAGTGCTCTGTCATCCTCAGAAAAAAGAGGTTTTTCTTCACATTTGATACCTTACTACAAAGGTACTGTTTGCAGCACATCTGTGAATCATTAACTCTCACAAATGAGCAAGTGCCTACATGGCAATTTACGTTTTAAAATGGTACCTGATAACTAGAAACAACTCTGACTTGAAGAAAAAGTTCAGCTGTGATAAGTTAACACGAAAATTAGAACAGCAGTCGGGAGAGACACTGCACACCGACCTGTCGACCAACTCTGTCAGGGGGAGGCCACAGTGCATCGTCTTCTTTTGTGATTTCACTGTCGTCGATGATTCTCTTCAGCTCCTCCATCACGCTCTTATGAACGTAAGCCTGCGGACAACACCCCTACGTGACACAAGCCCTCCGGGAACTCCCCGACCCGCTGCCCCACTGCCCTGCTTCCACGGGACGGGCGGGCCGCCGCGTCAGGACCTGGCGGCTGGCTCCCTCCTCACCTCTTTCCGGATCATCACGTCGTTCTTGTAGTTGCTGTTGTTGGCGTAGCGGAGCTTCCCTGCCGGGCACAGGACGCGCGTTAGGCCCCGCCGGGGCAGCGTCGCACCACCCCGCCTTAGCCCGGGAGCAGAGATAGCAGCCCCCCACCCACCCCGGCCCAGCCCCGGTGCTCACCGTCAGGGCGGAACTCGAACTCGAGAAACTCGTGCCCGAACTTGCCCTTGTGCCCCACGTAGTAACGGAGGTAGAAATCGCTCGCCATGGTCCCGCCACTGTCCCGGCGTGCACCGCGCCGGTCGCGGAGGGAAGCGCGTCACACGCGCGCCCCGCTCCCAGTGACTGGCAGCGCTCAGCCGCTGCGAGCCCGTTGCGGGCGCCCTCTGACGGGCATGTGAGGGGTGGGCTGGGCTCGCGCCTCCTGAGGCAGCGGCAGGGCTGTGCTGGGCACTGCTGAGGACACAGCTGAGCGCTGTGGGGCACCCCGGGTCCAGAAAGACATTCAGGGGCTGGAGCGAGTCCAGATAAGGGCAGCAAAACAGGTGAAGGGTCTGGAGAACAAACCTTGTGAGGAGCTGCTGAAGGATCTGGGGCTAGTCAGTCTGAAGAAAAGGAGGCTGAGGGGACGCCTAATTGTTGTCTGCAACTGCCTGAAAGGAGGCTGTAAGAGAGGGGGAAGTTGGTCCTTTCTCACAAGTCACTAGTGATAGAACAAGAGCAAACAGCCTCAAGTTGTGCCACGGGAAGGTTAAGTTGGACATCAGGAAAAATTTATTTATTGAAGGGCCCATCAGCTGCTGGAACAGGCTGCCCAGGGAGGGGGTTGAATCTCCATCACTGGATGTGTTCAAAAGTCATGGAATGCTACAGATTTAAAGGGACCTCAAAAGATCATCTAGGCCCAACCCCCACTGCTGGAGCAGGGTAAGCCTACAGCACACAGTGTGCCCAGACTGTCTCCCACCCAAGTACAAACCAGGCCCAACCCTGCTTAGCTAATCCAACTTTTCACTCTTGTCTCTGCCCACTCCTCTGAGCATCCCATGTCATAGAGATCTGGAGCAGAGACAGGGTTTAGTAATGGCCTTGGAACAATTGGGTTAATGGTTGAACTTCATAGACTCATTAGGGATTGGAAGGGACCTTGGAAGATCATCTAGTCCAGTCCCTCCAACTTGAAGATCTTGGCAGTCTTTTCTATCCTAAACAATTCCATGATTCTGTGAAGTGGTACAAAATGCTAATGGTGAGTGGCATTGCCTCCTGCATCCAATGCTTTCCCCAGGATAAATGTCTGAGCAGTTCCCCACAGGGTACTGAGCCCAGGCAGCTGAGACAAAGCTGTTTTCTCATAGTAATATTTGTGATGCTGGAAAGAAAAAAGTCAGATTGGAGCTTAATGACCACTTCTTCCTCAGACAACTGCTCTATGTTGATGTGTCCTTCAGGACCACTCAATTCAATCAGTGAAGCCAATTCACCATGTGTTTTGCTTTCAAACTAGTAACTTCTTTGTAGGTGGAAAATTAAAAACACTCATTACAAATAAAGGCTTTCTTGTAATGAGCTAGAACATAGGAGTGTTAACTGGAACATACGAAGTTCCACATAAGTATGAGAAGGAACTTCTTCCCAGTGAGGGTGACAGAGCACTGGAATGGGCTGCCCAGAGGGGTTGTGGAGTCTCCTTTTCTGGAGATGTTTAAAACCCACCTGGACATGTTCCTGTGCAATTTGATCTGGGGATCACAGTTGCATTCTACCTTATGAATTTCCATAACATTTCTACAAGTTTGCTCTTCAGTAGAAGAGCCCTACTGACACAGGACTAGATAACCAGATGCTTTCTTAACATTTACAGATAGTGCGAAGAAGTAAAACATGAGCCTAAAAATGTATCATTTATGTTGGTACCAGATTGAAGGATTGGTGGCAGAACTATTTCCTTGCTTATTGTATGAACTTGGTTGTCCAGTGCAAAGGTAATACCAAGCATAACCTTAAGTAATGTCCAGGCTGACTTCCAAGTTCAGAGAAGTTTTTGTAGTGAGAGAATGAACCTACTGTCATTGCCTAAATGGTTCAATATGCCTTTTCAGGAGTATTAGTGCTTAATGCACCATTTTTTAAAATTACTGTGGTGAAGTAAAGAGCAAACTGGAATCTGAATTATCTGGAAAATCACAGAATCACAGAACATTAGGCATTGGAAGGGACCTCAAAAGATCATCCAGGCCAATGCCCCTGCCACAGGAGGATCCTCTAGATCAAGTCACACAGAAACATGTCCAGGCAGGTGTTAACATCTCCAGAGGACACTCCACAACCTCCCACAACAATTGGCAGCCCATTCCATTGCTCTATCACTCTCATTGTGAAGAAGTTTCTTCTCATATTGATGTGGAACCTCTGTTACAGCTCACATGAGTTGCCTCTTGTCCTATCATTGGATGACACTGAGCAGAGCCTAGCCCCATTCTCCTGACACCCACCCTTTCCATATTTATCAACTTTAATGGAGTCACCCCTCAGTCTCCTTTTTTCCAAGATAAAGAGACCCGGCTCCATCAGCCTATTCTCATCAGGTAGATGGTCCTCTGCCTTCATCATCTTTGTGGCTCTGCGCTGGACTCTGTCCAGCAGATCTGTGTCCTTCTGGAACTGGGACACAATATTCCAGTTTGCTTTAAATTCATCAAGGAGGTGTCAACAGTCTTTGGATTCTGTATAGCAATTCTAACTTATTTTGTGATAAATGCACATTATGGGTGAGATAAAAACACTGGTATTTTGTTTGCAGTGCGTGTTTTATTTATCTTGCCTACTTAAAATAAATGCCATGTTAGATGGCATTGCAATAGGTAGTGTGTTGCTGCTTCAGTGGTGTTTGGTTTACCTTGACATGTTTATAATCAGAAGGCATGCTGTGCTTGAGTGCATTGACTTAGAGTTGTGTTTGTGAAAGGCAGAAATGTGTGCATTGTAGTTCTTTTCATTTTGCTTAAAAGTGTGTGCAAACAGGCATTGTTCTGCCTCTGGAAGTGCACACTCCTAGCATGATTATTGTAGGTGGCAGATGGACTGCAGTATAACAATGTGCTTGTCAAGTCTGCATACAGATACTCGGTTGTATGGTTTTTGTTGTTGTTTAAAGAAGAACAAGATTTACATGATATTTACTTCTGACCTGTGGGGCGCATGTGCCTGTGGGACTTGGGAAATGAGAGAAATCAGATAAACATGCTCTGAATATTTGTCTTTGCTTGTTGTGTTTTTTTCTCATGGCAGTAAATTCTGTCAGGAAGCTTGAGTCAACCTACTCTAATTTAACTTTGTTTTAAGGTTGCAATATTTATGAATTATTTGCATTTTCTGGAAACCTGCTTGTGCTATTGAAATAATTGTGTTTCTGCTATTGCTTTCTCTCACTGGAAACATGGAACACTTTGGGTGACAAAGTGTTTTTTTCACAGATTCAAAATGTAATTGGGTTCTTTTCTGATACTTCCCATGTCTGTCACTTGTGAAACTGTCCCAAACATGCAGAATTTTATGCAGTTGCATTTCCTTCTATCTACAGAGGCTTTAATTCTTATCGATTCTAAAAGGTAACTACTTTCACTGGCTAAATTAAGGCAACATAATCTTTGGGAAGCAATAGATTCCTAGACTGTTTCTTTCTTTAGAATGTATTTGATAGCATTTGGTGTGTTCCGTGGTGCAGATCTTGGCTTTGCACTCAGATGCCCAGTAAACCTGTGTCACTTCTTTAGCTGCTGGGAAGAGAGCAATGTTGTAGTTTTGAAGATTGTTGATCTCTGTGCCGCTGCTGGGTGTGAACCGTAATTAGTACCAAATGTAGCTGAGTCAGCTCTCCATTGTGGCCATCAGAGAGAAATGTGGGCTCCTCTGTTAACACTAAACTCTGCATTCTAATAGCCTTTTTTTCTAAAGAAAATCCTGGTTTATATATTCAAACTGTTATATGACAAGTTTTATCTGCTTGTTTAAAAATATAGCTCTGTAGGAACTAGCATCTGCTGTTTGGTGCCAAGTGCAATGACTTCATTACTCTTTGAGGTGAGGTTTTCGTTGCTGTGCTGTGCTGCTGTTGCCAACTATTGACCAAAGGACATTCCTTGTGAATGCACATCCTTACTTACAAGACAGTATTCCCCAGTGATGGCTGAGTAAACAAAAATGCAGTGTATTGACATCTGTATTAGAAGGAAAGAATCCTAAGCCCAGCATGGCCTCAGATGTGTAAATGAGAGTCTGAAAAGGAGACAGATTAATGCAAATTAATACAAAACAGGACGAGGAGGGACTGTTCAAGTTGCCCTGTTCATCCCCCTGTCCTCAAACAACATTAGTTCTCTCTCATATGAATCCATTTGTGAATTTTAATGAAGCTTTTTTATTTCGATTCTCTCCTTTTTCTATAGATTGTTTTTGTGGCAAATACAAGTTTATCATGTAATGTACTTTCTCCTTTGAAATGTCAGCCCCCGTGTGAATCTGTTTGGTTCTAACCTGTTTAGTTTGGCAGTGCTGGAGATTGGTGTGTTCTCTGGTGTATCAGGACCGCTAGTCTTGAAGAGTGACAGGGGTGCAGTACAGTGAATCCAGATCATTATAGTTAATTCTGACAAATAATGTAAGAAAATAAATATTACTTATTTAAGTAATTGAGTTTTTTTCATAGTAAAACCTTGGCTTCAACCTACACAAACTATTATTTGCTCTTCCTTAAAAATAAATGTGTAATAATCCTCACCGAAAATTTTACAGCGATTATGAGGGCTGACATGGAGGAGCTTGTCTCCAGTGGTTTCTTCAGAGATGCGGAAAGTATTGGGCACATCTTAGCTGAAATTGTCCTTTGTGACTTGTACTTAGTTCCCCCCAAATGCTGGTGTTACGTAAGGAGGAGGTGTCTACCTCACTGCATGCTTCAACCTGTTCATTTAGAAATTAACCAATTCCATTCCGTTGATGTATCTCTGTGATTTTAAGTAAATCTGCCAAGCTGTTTGAAATGTTAGGGAGCAAAGGTGTTTGTTTAACCCTTAGCCCATGATCTTCCTGTAGGGGTGAGTTTTGTCTTCAAATGGGCTGTAGATGAGTAGAAATAATCAAAGACATGTTGAACATTTCACTTCTTCAGCTGGAATATCCAAGTTCTGGCCCATGTATCTTGAAAGATCAGTTTAGTTGTGTCAAGCTGCTCGAGATGATTCTTCAGATCTGGGCCACTAAACAGCATTGTCTTTCTTCTGTGTGATCTTGCTTTAACTCTGTTTCCACATGCTTCTTGATTTGCTCTGGATTTCATTTGTTCTCATGCTTGTCATCTCCTCATGTTCTCCCAGCATTTCTGATTCAATAGTAGTTCTTTGCTTTTCCCTTACTGTGTAAGAAAGGAAACTAGTCTACTAGGCTAGTAGCTCAGGATATCTAAATGTAAGACTTCATTAGCAAAAATACAGAGACTTCTGGCAGGCCCCATCTTCTCACAGGAAACTGCCAGCCCTTTCTTGTCCCTTGCACGCACCAGATCTTCCGTCTCTTACAGCCATTTGAAAACTTTGACAAGAAAGGTACATACAGATAATTGTACCTTGAACAAGTCTTTGATCTGGTGGATTCAAAAGTACCATCCATTACTTGTAAAACCTTTGTATACTTTTCAGGCATCCCTATCAAGAAGCAGGCAAACTCAACTTTCAAGAGAGCTTTGCAGATAGACATTAGGTGCAGGTGATGTGCTGAATTCATTCCGGGTTTCCATAGCAACCTTTATCTTATTTATCCAGATGAAGACTGCTATACCAGTAAGTGTTTCCTCTCACAGTGCCCTGTGACTTTTGTTCAGGGGTCTCATCGCTGTTAGAAGCTATGGTTAAGCATCTCTTGTGCATCACTGCTCACTAATGCTCTTTGTTATCTAAGTTCACCAGTATTTATTCCTTCCATCTTCTCTATGGGTTTTTTTTGCAAAAGACCATCCCTTCCATACTGCTCAGGAACAGGTAATTTCAGATCCTGGGTTTCAAGCACTATTTTATAGCCAGGAGATACCGGTCTCAGTCCTGATGTTCCCCAGTCCACTCTGCCTGATCTCAAAGAGTTCTTGGCCTTCTTTTCTAAGACTCTGTCTCATACATACCTGCTCTTCTGCCTCTAGGAGTCATCACATTGGTGGTTTGGTGTCACTACAATTTTTAAGTGATAGAAAACAGGATGATGAAATCTGAAGCAAGATAAAAAGGATGACTGATAAACTAATCCCCTTCCAGAAGGGAGGGAGTTACATCTCTGCATGTAGATCTCACAGTGATTTGACTCTCTCTCAGAGAGATTATTCTTGATTTCCAGGCAGTCATTTTGACTGAGACTATTACTTTATCCCTGTAAAGCATGGGATGGTGCATAAGCAGGACGTTACTGATGATGGTTTAGCAGGTGGTGGATGGCAGCATAATGAACTAATGTATATATTTTTATCTATTTCCACATGTACAAGTGCTTGTGCATATGTTTTTTTTTACATCAAGTGAAATATCTTGCCCACAGATGGCTCTGGTATTAAGAGAGCTAGAAATAATAACACATTTCTGTTTTAAATGAATAAAGCTATTTTGCAGTTATCTCACTCAGCAACATCCATCTGTTGAACATTACTTGGGCACTGCCCCCACAAGAGAAAAAATTACAGGTAAAGTGATGTTTAGTCTATCATTACATTAATTATGTAATTGTCATTATATTATAATGATTTCAAGCTGTTTATAAAACAGTTTGTGTAGAGAATGCAGTAAATAATCAAGTCCTTATCCCATAGTAATACCAGGAAAGGATCATTTCAGGTAACACATTTTGTGCTTCTGATCTTTTAAGACTAGCATACAAAATGGTGTCACTATTGGGTCTACCTTGGTGTTGACATAAGAGATATAATATTCCGTAAACACACCTCACTTTTAATGATCTTAATTGTACAGGCCATTAACTGATATTTGTGTGTTGTAGGATCTAGATGAGATACAGAGCTGGTTTGGATTGCCAGTCCCCTATCCCATCCTTCATTGCATCATGTTTCTGCACCAGCTTTGGGCTGTGTGTTCTTTGACCCAGCTCAAGGGAGATGTTACTGATCTCTGCTGGTATCTACAGAAGCTCCTGTGTTGAGATTAGGAAGGGTGTGCACATTTTCTGCTCTGTGGTGACACTAGACTGATTTAGGAAGGAAAAAAGAGCTGAAGTGCTGCCCAATCTCTTTGCATCCTGCAGTAGAATAAGAAAGGTCAGGTAATAACTTATGTTCAGAAACCAGACTTCAGTAGAATGGATTTGGTTTGTTTAATAGTGAAGAAAAGGTCATGTCTTTTGTTCTTTTATTCTTATGGAAATTGATTTGGTAAAGCTGAAGTTGGTTTGTCACTGTTTGTGCTCTGCAGATTTGTTATTTCAGTACCAAAGCCAACCTGATGGGGTTCAACAAGACCAAGTGTAAGGTCCAGCATCTGGGTCAAGGCAATCCTAAGCACAAATACAGGCTGGGCAGTGACTGGCTGGAGAGTAGCCCTGAGGAGAGGG
>JAOXOE010000698.1:15156272-15192991 GCA_028565055.1 Phoeniculus purpureus
AAGACAGCCCCCAGAAGTATAGACAGAGGCAAAGAAGGTGTTCAGTATCTCTGCTTTCTCTGTATCCTCTGTCTTCATGGCACCCACCTCATTCAGCAGGGGGCCTACACTGCCTCTAAGTTTAGCTTTACCTGCCATGTATTTGAAGAAGCCGTTTTTGTTGCCCTTGACCTCTCTTGCAAGGTGTAATTCCAAGGAGGCCTTGGCTTTTCTAGTTGCATCCCTACATTCTCTCACCGCAGCCTTATAATCACCCCAAGTGGCCTTCTCATCCTTCCATGACCTATATAGGCTTTCTTCTTCCTCTTCAGTTTGCCCAGTAGCAAACTGTTTAACCACGCAGGTCTTCTGGCTCCCTTCCTTGACTTCTTTCCTGTGGGAATGCTCTTGTATTGTGCTTTGAAAAAGAAGTCTTTGAATGTTAACCAGCTACTCTGAGCTCCTTTACCTGCCAGTACCCTGGCCCACAGGATTTCCCCTAGCAATTGCTTGAAAAGGCCAAAGTTGGCCCTCCTGAAGACCAGGGTTGTGATTCTGCTAGGTATTCTGTTCCTAAGACCCTGAACTCCACCATCTCATGGTCACTGCACCCAAGGCTGCCCTCAACCTTCACTGCTTCAACCAGACCTGTCTTGTTGGTGAGTACAAGATCCAGAAGCGCTCCTCTCCTAGTGGGCTCGTCCACCATTTGCATCAGGAAATTGTCACCAATGCACTGGAGGAACCTCCTGAACTGTGGATGGCTGGCTGAGTAGGTCTTCCAGTAAATATCAGGGTAGTTAAAATCCACCATGAGAACCAGGGCCTGTAGCTGTGAGGCTGCTGTCAGCTGCCTATAGAAGACCTCATCAACTTCCTCATTCTGATCCGGTGATCTGTAATAGACACTCACAGCAGTGTCTCCCATGCCAGCCTGCCCCTTGATCAGCACCCACAAACTCTCAACTCTCTCTGGACAGAACTCAATACATTCCAGTTGCTCTCTCATGTAGAGAACAACTCCTCCACCCCGCCTTGCTGACCCCTCTTGTTTCCCTTCTCTTGCTTCTGCTTCCTCTATTTTTCAGCCTTTGTAACCCACTTCCCCATCCTCTCTACTGATCTTCACTGAAATTAGTCATGCAACTACTTTACCAGAAGAGAGAAAGGAAAGCCCTAGGTATGGTATGACCTAATGACACAGGATTTTCATTTTTAGCAGTTCAGAAGCTGAGTTGACCATAAGCAAAATAAAAAGTCTTGTAATAAAAATTACAAGAACTGTAACTTGTCTGAACCTCAGCAACTTGGTATCAGAGTATATCACAGCTCTGGTATGAGAGCAGTATCACAGAATATCTTTGGTTGGAAGAGACCATTAAGGTGATCAAGTCCACCTTTGATCCACTGCTAAAACATGTTCACCCCTAAAACATGTTCCTCAGTACTACATCTATATGCCCTCTAGGGATGGTGACTCCACCACTGTTCCAATGTTTGATAACCCTTTCAGACCCTTCAAAAGCTTCATTGTTCTTCTCTGGATAGGTTCTAGCATTTCCTTGTCCTTGTAGTGAGGGGCCCAGAAGTGAACACAATATTTGAGGCACAGCCTGACTTCTGCTAAGAATAGGCGGACGATCACCTCCCTGCTCCTGCGGGTCACACTATTTCTAAAACACACCAAGATGCCTTTGGCCTTCTTGGCCACCTGGGCACACTGTTGGCTCATACTCAGTCAGCTGTTGACCAATACCCACAGATCCTTTTCTGACATGCAGCTTTACAACCACATATTCTGATGTCTGTAGATTACCATGAGTTTGATGGGGTTGTTACAATGCAAATGCAAGACCCAGCACTTGGCCTTGTCAAACCCCATATAGCTAACCTTGGCCCATCAATCCAGCCTGTCTAGATCCCTCTGTAGAACCTCCCTACCCTCCAGCAGATCGACACCCCTGCCCAGTGTGGTGCCATCTGCAAACTTACTGAACTTCAAATCCAGGTTCTCAAAGCGTTAAGACATTTTCAAAGGTGAGGAGCTATTTTCAAAAAAAATTTCAGAGGGACATGGAAAACACAAACCTACTAATGCAGATTTTTATATGCACATTTCTATTAGCCTGATGTTTTGGTGCAGGAGATCTTAGTAGAAAAGCTGGGAAAAGTACTAATAGAGTGAAATACAAACTGTATTTTAGTAAGGCTTTTGGACATACTTGACAGCCCTAATTTTTCAAGTAAAAAGTCATATCAAATAACGTGATAGTCCTAGCTCTCACGGAGGGGGAAAAAAACCATCTCTGGTAATTAAAATGGAAGAGCGAAAATGCACCTGTATTCCAGAAGACACTGAGCAGGAAGCCATGACAGGATTTGAGTGTTTATGGGCAAACAAGAGCACTTCTTTTGTTTGAGGATATTAATTACACATGAGTGGTAGGGAAAGCAAACATAAATTAAACACTTGAGAGAGCACAACAGAAACTAATGTGTGTATTTATATGTGTGTATATATACACATATATACATTAAATCACGCAGCAGCATAAAGCCAGGTACAAGCCTTGCCCTGAAGTACTTCTATGTTCAAGACCAGACATTCTACACAGATTACTTCTGCTTTAGTTATTAGTAACCACTGACAGAGGAATGTGGCTGGATATGCTCAATGAATCTCTTACAATGAGGTTTTCCAGAGCCTGTCTATCAAGACAACACCTTATGTTTAAAGATGCAAACCGTGAACACTGTATATTAAATTAATCATTTTAATTGACCTAGAAATGCTAAGTAATAATTTGGTAGTAAGACAGAGGTATTTGTTGTTCAATGGGTTATACCCTTCTAGAACATTCTCTGCATCTCAGCTAAACTTCTTGGGAAAAAAGGTAACACAAATGATATGGTCACTAAAATACTAATCAGTTCCACTACTATCTTCACTCTGAGCTCTCAACCTGGTACAAGGTCTTGCAGCAGAGTCTCCATACATTTAGAGTAGGGTTCTTATTCTTACATAATACACTACAAAAAAGCTGGGGAGGGACTTTTTAGGATATCAGGTAGCGACAGTACTAGGGGGAATGGAGCAAAGCTGGAGATGGGTAGATTTAGACTGGATGTGAGGAGGAAGTTCTTCACTGTGAGAGTGGTGAGAGCCTGGAATGGGTTGCCCAGGGAGGTGGTTGAGGCCTCGCCCCTGGGGGTGTTTAAGGCCAGGCTGGATGAGGCTCTGGGCAGCCTGATCTAGGGTGGAGTGTCCCTGCCCATGGTGGGGGGATTGGACTAAGCTGGTGTTTCGAGGTCCCTTCCAATCCCTGATGATTCTCTGATCCTATGACTCCAATCCGGTTTTCCTGGGAGTTTGTGTAGGTTCTGCTGATGGAAACGCAGCCCTGGGCCTTGGGATGGGAGTTTGGGATATGCTGATGTAAAAGAGGATAAGATGTGGAGAGAGTGAAAGGTTTGAAAAAAACCAATCTATCTCGGTAATTTGTAGCATAGTGCAAGGGCAAACCCTTGTTGTGTTAAAAGAGCAGCGGATTTGGCAGGGAGTAAACCCTCTCGCTTTACAGCTTCAGAGGAGGTGGGGACAGCTAGGTCCAACTCCTGAGCGACACTGAATTTCACATTATGAGTCTGATAACTAAGTCAGATTCACTCAATAGTGTGTCCTGCTCTCATCTAGCCACAATCTATGGACTTGTGCAATGTCCAGCGAGAAATGGTGAGGCTGGTTTACATGAACAGGAGTAACAGATTAACCTGTTCTTTATGGATTGTCGGTGATGAACAGTGTATGCAAAATATGTGTACACAAATGTTGAAACTATCAAAGCACTAGGTGAAAAAATAACTCTATAGAGATTTATAAAGTTCTCGAGGAGGTTTGTATCTTACCCAAATGCTTCCCTATGGGAGGGGGATGAAAGGTCCCAGTCCGCCGACTGATCCCCAGGAATCAGAGGTCTACAAATCTTCTCTGACTTGCTCAAGATGGTATCTTCTCCCCAAAAGTCCCCTTTTTGCTGGGCTATCTTTATATTATTTTTTGTCTTCAAGGTGGAGCTTGAGTGGCTCTAGTCATACATATTTTTTGTTTGTCATTGGTATAAAACTCTCTCGCTTTGCTTTTAAAGATACAGACTTAAAAAATGTAGAACGCACGATCAGCAAGGGGGGGTTTGCCCCTCAGAGGTGGGTGGGGTTTGGGACAGAGGTGTGTTTTGGTACTATAATGACATTATAATGAGCAAGGTTCACATAAGGATAGCAACAAGGATTGCAAGAGTACAGCTTCTCACCTTCAAAGTACCACTAAGTTCCCATCCATGTACATCTTATCACAGGGTTTGGCCACAGCTGCCCATCTCATCACGGGATTTGGCCGCGATGCCTTCACACCGCTCCACCTCCCATGTGGTTTTTCAAGGTGGCAGGTTAAGTTGCCTGGGGAACCATCAGAGGAAGGGATTCCTTGCATACTAGCTGTACTCCACCCTGGAGGCTTGGAACTTTCCTTAATGTGTGAATAATGCTCCATTTCTAATATAAGTTTAATTTTCAAGTTACCTCCAGTAATTATCCCACAACCCTCCTTTGCGTTTCGAATATCTAGTTTCTAGTACTGGCCCTGTCCAGATGAATAATCCAGGGTGGGCTGAGACACTTGTGTACCTCTGTTTCCCCACTAAAGGAGGCACAGTGCCCCCTTTTCTACAGTAGTAGCCCTAGTACATGACAGATTAGTGTTAGACAACGAAACAACAGCTAAAACTTCTCTTGGGGGAAGGGTGAATTCTGTTCTCTTCCTCTCCCTTGTGGGCTGCTCTGACATCAGTAGTGGGTCAAGTAAAGACCCTACTCTTCTGAGGGTCACAAGGGATGGCCCCCCCCCCCAACATCAGTGCCCTTATATTCTTCTCCCTGAAAAGGCCGTCCAAATTCTGTTACAGGGACATGGGGCACTGTAATACAGAAAGGGTAGCAGGGAAATGCATCCTGGATCTTGGAATCACTAGGAAAAGTCAGCCAGCTTTTTTTTTGCTGTTTTATTTTTGTTTTAGTAAAACACACTTCCCACACTAACTTTTCAGACTTACACGTGGCACAGCAAGGGATCAGTTCCAGTTGATATGAGTCTGGAAGAAGAGAGGGACGAAACGACTTAATTGCTTTAGACTACAGCTGGAGCTGAGAGGAGAGAACCAGTGTCCCTTTTTTTGGAATCTAGCAAAAAGGTCGTGTTCTTGCTGAGGACAGACGTGCTGCAGGTATTGTGGAGGTACTATGCGGACGGTGTTGTGTGGGGCATTCACAAAACAGGTGGCTTTACTTCTAAAATAGTAACTCTGCTGGCAGTGACAAGAAGCTGCATTGCTTTCTTGGAGTTATTGCTGCACTTAGAGCATACTGTGTCACAGACAGCACATTCCTCCTTTTTTTTTTCTTACCAGGAGGGGAGAAGTAAGAAGTGTGAGGCTTCTAGGCTAAACGTGACCAGAACTGGAGTGTGTTGTGTGGTGGAGGGTTGTTTTGATGTTTAGAGCTCTAATGTGGCTTAGAAGACATAAAACCAGTTTGGGTAAAGGGGGCATTATATGAAATTTGGGGGGTTTGCCTCTCAGATATTTGTAGTGTCAATCTGTTGATCCCTGGTCCCCGAAGATCAGTTGATGGGTTGAAAACCAGGGGCAGTTAAAGGGGAGGGAGACAAAATGCAGGAAAAGTCTGCTGATCTCTCTGTTCCTGGCTAATTTGAACCAGACCCCCAGAGAATGGAAGGAAATTCCCACCTGGATTTTGTATTGAATGCAGCTAAAATTAAAGATCTAGTAACAGATAGTGCAGCTCCTGCACTGCAATGCTGAGACGCTGTCTCTGCTTCTCTCCTGTCCATTCCAGCATGCTGGCTTTTGGCATCTCTCGTGCGACTTGCAAACGTTGTTGACAAAAAGCCATGGGAGGTTGTTTCTTCCTCAAGTCTTTTTATGCAGGCTATAGCTGTTTCCTCTTTCCTACTCACTTTTTCCCATACAGTGACTTTGGAAAATTCCTCTCTGAGTTTGTTGGGAAGTGCAGGAAGCTCTCGGTGGTAGAGGGTTGCCTATTACTCTGTCTGATTCTGCTGCTCACATCTGGAAGGGATCGGGCTTGGAAAGGGGAGACTCGCTCTGAGCTCAGCGTGTGTGACTGACATGACATGAGCCGAGGGAGCCAGTGAGGGCAAGAGAAATGTTCTTCTCCATTCATCTCCTTTCTGACAGCAAAGGTGAGTTTTTCAGTACTTTATTTTTTTTAAGAAGCTGTGCTTTTAGAAAGGATGGTAGTAACAAACTCAGTTAACCTATTGATAGTGAAAGAGAGGCTATTTTGCATCTGTGTGTGTGTCCTGTGAGAATGTGTGCGGAGAATTACAGATGCAGAGATGAGAGATTTAGAGCATGATTCTGTTATTTACAGAGGTAACTGTAGTCACAGAGGAGCACGCCGTAACTCCTGAAACCTCAGACTATTTCTTGAGCCCCTTATAGCACTCTGCCTGTGGTGCTCTGTGGCAGCAAAGTGCAGGAATCCGTGGTGGTTCTCTCAGGTCTCAGAAAGATGCAACCACAGAAACCCCTGAGCTGCTTTCAGTGTAACTTTGGTCTTTGGGCGGAAGGGGTGATCTGAGGTCCCCTCACAGCAAAGGAAGAGAACTCACTCTTTCTGGTGGGTTTTGAGCTGCTCAAAAGCTACCACTACCTTACTCTTTTAGTAAGGTGTCTTAATAAGGCGTTGGATCAGGCTCATGGGAATGAGTTGGAGTGAGGTACTTCAGACTTTCTTTGAACTGAAAGAAAATCGGCGTGGTGCCTGGTTTTGCTGCCTACACTCCAGATGCCAGCAGATGTTTCTGTATCCAAAGTGTGTCTCTCTGGCACCGGTGCAGCTTCAATTTGTGACAGAAGCATTGATGACAGTGGGATGAAATTGCCTCATTGTGCAACACATACAGTTTTCATGTGAATTTTTAAACATCTTTTCACCTTTGTATGTGGAAAAGTCAGTGGAGCCCAATACCAGCCATGAAGTAGTTAACTGTGTGCTGTGGGAACTTACAGCAGGGCTGGCTGTGACCTGCTTAAGAGTTTATCTTCTCTTTAGTTTCTTTTGTAAGTATCTAGAAGAGTTAGCTGATACTTAAGACAAGTTCTTTGTTAAAGGTTAGGTTTATTTTCTGAGATTATTTTCTCTAAGATTTCTGGAATATTTTCTGAGATTAGGTCACCAAATATTAAGGATTTTGCTAATCCACCGTTGGCACACTCATTGGGCCAATCATGATCTCACTATTAGTATCTAGCTGCCATAAAAGAAACACCGTCTGATCTCAAGATAAATGAGATTGATTTAATTCTATTAAACTTTTACAGATAGAGAAGTTGTGGAATAGTGGGGAAGAGGCATCAAATGTTAAATGATTAAAATCACCCAGAATATTGGTAGCAAAGTCCAGGATCAAAGCAGAACCATTCATGTCTTAGGATGCTCTGTCCTGTCTAGTCCCACTTTCTTCCATTTCACCAAGTATAAGTCAGTATTTAAAGAAATTCTTTAAGATTTTCGTGACTGGGACTGAGAGTGGGATCTCTCCAGTGATTCCCAAGCACCCAAAGTCTGAGAGCCACAGAGAGAGTTTCAGCCTGTGCAAGGCAGCAAAGCCCTGTGGTTGTGAAAGGAGATGTGCTAGTTCTGACTGCTGCTACTGCCTCTATGAGGGTCTTGTTTTCCAGTGCAGTGAAGGAACCTGGGCTGGCAGAGGCAAAGAGAGTAGTACTGGAACAGGCTGCTCGGTGGGGGATTGTGGAGTCTCCTTCTCTGGAGATGTTTAAAACCCACCTGGATGTGTTCCTGTGTGACTTGATCTCGATGATCCTGCTCTGAGAGGAGGATTGGACTGGGTGATCTTTCAAGGTCCCTTCCAGTCCCTAATGTTCTGTGATTTATTTCATATTAAGATCATGACTCTATTGTGCCTTTTCCCCAGAAGTGATAATCCTAAATAAGACTGTCTCACCCCTGCTGAACTGTTCTGTGAATAATTGCTGAAAGGATAAAAGACCAGCCCCTGTCAGCCCTCACTGCAAATCGTTAAGTCTGAAATCTGAGATGGGCAACAAGTGAGACCATGGGGGCTGGCTTAGGGCCAGCTGGCTGGTCCAGTAGATGTTCAACTTCTGTTTGAATAATTTAACCTGCTGCCAGGAGATAAAAGCTGTCCAAAATCAATAGGAAGCCCATTTTGTTTTCAGTAGGCACCAGGTTTTGTTGCACATGCAGCAGCCTCTTGGAGAGGCACCTTGAGAAGTGGGAGCCACTGTTTTCCAGCATGCTGTGTTTACATTAACCAGAAGAGTTTCTTGCCTGTGCAAAACTGTGAGGAACAATTGGACCAGCAGTTCCCTAGAAATAACATTACATAACCTCCTATATAAATCTGTGGGATCAGCTGGCATTTCTCAGTACTAAAAAAAGCAATAAATAACTTGAGGAGCTAGGGATGGTGTGGGGGTGCTGCCGGGCCACCGGCTGTAGCTGAGGACCTGCTGCCTTTGTGTCCTGGCTGGTCTCTGACCCTGACCTCTTGCTATGCTCTTGGCTTGCAGGGCCAATGGTGGCCAAGGCCCAGGCACTGCTGGTGCTGACGCTGCTAGCACTGGGCTGCGCCTCCCGCCTGCCACCCACCCGCAATGAGTTCCCAAAGGGCGCAACTTCCACCTGTCCCCGTGATTGCGGCTGCACTCAGGAGGGTGTCGTAGACTGTGGTGGCATTGACCTTAAGGAGTTCCCGCTGCTCCTGCCTGAGCTGACCAACCACCTGTCCCTTCAGGTAAGGGACTGCCTGGCTCACACTGACATGCCTGACCATGGGTGATAATTGTCTCCCCACAGATCCATGGGGAGAAAAGATGGGACATTTTTCTCCTTATTCTCTCCCCCAGCTCTCTTCCCTTTTGAGAAGAATTTTTCTCAAAACTAATAATTACGGTTCCGGTGAAGACTTTTCAATTTGAGGTGTCTTTTAACAGATGGGTTGGATGTCTTCATTAGTGAGGACATCTGTGGCAGCACTGTGTGTCAGTTAAAGTGTTGTAAATGCAACGTACCAGTTCAGATACAGGCCAGACCAGTGTCCCCCAGTGTACTGCATCCATCAGCATGAGTGGCATTGCCTGTGACATCCAGACAAATGATGCTGGGCTGCCTGCAGCCAGGAGATGAACATCACACCTGTACAACATGGTTCCACTGCAGAGACATCATGCCTTGTCAGGATAAGAGTGATCAGTCTTCAGGTAGAAGAACCTGTCTGTCCTGGACTGCCAGCAGGTCTCTGTGCTGTGGTATTAGCTAGTTGATCTTGGTGAACAGCACCTGGGCAGGCATCCTGCCTGAGCTCTCACACCTGAAGACATGGACAGGGACGCAGCATGGCAGCCATTCCTGCTCTGAGTGGTGACTTTTCAGTGCCTCTTTGACCCTTAGCAAGCTGCTTTTGGTGAATTGGTCCTATTTGACAATTCAATTGGTGAGATGAAGATTTTGTTGAGAGCTTTCCCTGCAAATGCAGCAGAGCTAGAAAAACAGTGATGTAAACTGGCACCTTCTGCAGCAGACCTGGCTCAGGCATCTACGAGCCATGGCTCCTGCCTCAACTACCAAAAGCAAAGAAGCTTTTTGGAGCAACTGCAGTCACTTTCTGTGTACTGGCCTGGCTTCCAGCACAACAGGTCCTTGACTGGCCCCTTAGATGCGAAAACACTGGAATCACTTGTTAATGGTCAAAATGTGAGCCAGCATGTCAATGAGCATTTGGGGGCAGTCACCCCTGACAGCAGAACCAGAGAAGACGAGCCCGGGGTAACTCTCCCTGCCCATGATGAGGTGTTTTTAAAAAAATTCAACATGTAAATAAGAGAAATAATGAACTTGGAATCCATGGTGAGACTGAATATTGTGTCCAATTCTGGCCCCTTCAGTTCCAGAAGGACACAGAACTGCTGGTGAGAGTCCAGTGCAGAGCCACAAAGATGATGGTGTGGAACATCTCCTGATGGGGAACTTCTCCACAGTGAGGATTATAGAGCACTGGAATGGGCTGCCCAATGAGGTTGTGGAGTCTCCTTCTCTGGAGACATTTAAAACCCGCCTGGACATGTTCTTGTGCGACTTGATCTAGGTGATCCTGCTGTGGCAGGGGGATTGGACTAGATGATCTTTTGAGGTCTCTTCCAATGCCTAATGTTCTGTGATTTTGTAATTTCTGGAGATGAGAACATGCTACAAACTTGGTTCAGGCCTTCAAATGCTGCTAGGTTTGGATGTCTTGGTTTTGAGATCTGAATTTGGCTCATTACAGAGAGAAGTCTTGACAATTATTTGGCATGGTGGGTTCATTTCCAAGTTTTATTGCAGTTCAGTCTGGGTTTACTGGGATCCTTCTTGGATTACTTTGCTGATGATTAATACTGTCCATTTTCTTAGAATAATCAGATAGAGGAAATCTTTCCAGAAGAACTTGCTCGTCTTTACAGACTGGAAACTCTCAATTTGCAAAACAACAGGCTAACTTCAAAAGGTAAGTCAGCAGAGCTGTGAAGTGCACAGAGCCCATGCTTCCACAGCACCAGCTTGTGCACTGAGGCCTCCGACAGCTGATAAGGGCAGCCACAGAGTGATGGATTGACTTGGTTGGAGTGGATAGCTCTAAGCCTCCCTCCTTTGGCCATCACACAGATCATGGAGGCATTTTATCATCCGAAACATAATACTCAGTGTGTAAGAATGCAGCCTCGCTGAACCAGTGGAGGAGAGCTGGCAGCAGCACCGTGTACTGTGGCGTGAGATCTTCTCGTCCAGGAAACTCCCTCTGGTCCCACAGGCACATCAATGCAGAGCACTTGAGAAACAGAAATGTCTACATGCTGAATGATTTCCTTCTGACTGACCTTGTTTCTTAATCCACTTGCTTAGTTCAGTCTAGTCAGTGCAGTTTAGTCCAGCTCAGTCCTAGATGAATTTGGTAGAAATACAAGTAATATATCTTGCAAACAAAAGATCTACCTTCTGCCCTTCTAAAGTGGTTTTGGTTTGTGTAGGCAGTTCTTGCTTGCTAAGTTACACGCTTAATGGAGACACTTTGAAGGGAATTAGTAAGGAAAGCAAAAGAAACAGAGGAATTAGAGTCAGTAGTAAGAGAGAAGGATATGCAATACCGAAGATGTACTTGTTGTTAACTTGTGCATCACCCAGTTGCTTTGAATGCTGTTGCTGTCCTTGTTCCAATGGCAGGGATCAGACTGAGAACGTGGGCATGTTAACAGTGGGACCCCAGCCACATAACTCTTACATAGCACTGGGACGGTTGTGCTTCACAGAGGCAGACTTTGATGTCAAATCCTTTGGGGCTTGATTTCTTTGACAAGCTTCAGTGCAACTTGAGTTTCCATTATGTTTTCAGGTGGGAAACAGATTCACCTTTGACTTATCAAAGTGCCAGGTGAAAATGTGATTTTTGACTTTTCCGTTGTGGCAGCAACTGTGGTTGTGGGATCAGCTGGATGTGCAGTGGTTCATCTGAAAACTAATAGTTACTGGGGAAGGATAGGCTCTGAGTTGGATCAGCTCTCAGCTCATCACTGTGTGGCTGTCTAGTTTGTGGGGCAGCAGAAGAGGATTATGAGAGGTGGTTATGGGTGTTATTTTGGTAACACCATGGTCATAGATCAGATTGATCTGATAATTTTAAAACCTCAGGTTATGTCCTGACGTGAAAAATCATTGACAGATTCACGAGCAAATAACAAAAGACACTTCTCATCATGGTTGCTGCTGGCACTGATAATCAGCTAAACAGCAAATCAACACTGGTCTGTATCTGACCCTTGCTGTGGCCTTGCATGCTTAGGATTTTTAATGCTCTTCTGTTGCTCTTGACTGTCTGTGGTTTGGGGTTTTTTTAATAACAAAACCCAAAGAACAAAGACAAAAATAGATCTGAGTCAGCTTGTTTCAGTGGCAATGAAAAATATTTACTTCTCACATTAATTATATTACCTGAAAGATAAAGCTACTCTGTGATGTTTTCCCTCAGAGTCAATAATGTGCCCACGTCATTGATTAGTTAATTGTGTTTTTAAGGTTTGCCAGAGGAAGCGTTTGAGCACCTGGAGAATCTGAATTACCTGTACCTGGCAAACAATAAGGTAAGAGGCTCACAAGGCTTTCGGAGTTCTTTTCTAACTGGGCAAATTAAACAAGTCTTTTGAAATACGTATCATACATTAAGTAAAATTGTGATAGAGTGGTATTCTAATGCAGGTTCATCCAAGGTCAAGACAATCACAGTGCTAAAAGTTAGGAGGTTGTCATGGGTTCAAATTAAATAGAAACAGAAAGGCAGCCAGGCTTCAAGGTGGGGTCTCAGATAGAATTTACCAGGCAATGGAGCAACTGAGAGAAAACAAAAGGGGTTTATTAAATCTGTAACTATATACAGAAAGAAGATAAAGTCCAAGCAAATTGAAACACACAAAGCAGAAACCTCCATCATAATGCCATTACGTACATTTCTGAGAAAACGAGCAAAGAATTATGTAAGCAGACCTCGTCTTCCTGCCGGGGTCCCTGGGGCCAAGGACACACATTTCATGGCACAAGGGGAAGAGCCACCTCTCACCATCTCAGCTCTCCCATTTTTCCCAGTCAATCTGCCAAAGATTTAAGAGTTACAAGTCCTTTCAGCTCAATTCTCTTGTTTACTCAAAACATTCCCAGTTTTCTGGCAAAGTGACAGTATCTCCTCCTGCTGTTCAAACAGTCAATGTGGCATGGCTGGCCATGTGGTAAGCACACGATGGCAGTGACTGTATGGCTGCATCCAGCAGGGACCTTCCTCTTCCTCCTCCTCCTCCTCCTCCTCTGGGCTTTGGGCTCTCCCCTTTTTAAAGTTATCTCACCATCTGGCGTCTCTGGGCTTGCTTGCTTGATGCAGGGAGGAATCAGCATTGGTGGTTTCCTCGTGATGTGGGAAGGGCTTCTGTCGGCACAGCACTGTGCTTCATGCCTTGGCTCAGCACAGCTCAGTTTGACCCAGCGCAGCTTGGTTTAGCACGGCAGTGGTGAGGTGCAGCATGCTGCTACTATATGCCATCACCGCGATCGGTGCAGCGTGCAGGTTTCTTTCTGACTTCTTTAGGGTTTAGAAATGTAGCACGTTATTTTTGGAAAGGAAGAGGAAAGGAAAGGTGATACCCAGAATCTATTTTGCTAACCTAGCACAGGGGTGCACGTGATGATATATTTTAAACACTTACTTGTGCAACTGGTGAAAGGTTTCATTTGTGTATGAAAGCAGGTACAGAGAGCCCCTGCATTCATACACTACCACTGCCTTTGGTAGGCTTTAGGTCCGTGTCATGCAGGTTCGGTAGCTGCCTGTATGCAAATAGACTCTGGGGTAATGATGTGAAAAAACTGCAGATCTCATCAGATGAGGCTAATGGAACAATTCTTGAAGAAACACATCCTGGTTATCTGTGTTTGAGCCAGCAAGGTTTGTAAAAAGCTATCCCGTTTTCTCTGACTTCCATTCCTAGCAGGTTTGGTGGTGGGGGATTACCCCACATACAGTGAAACTGCACAATTTATAAATCATTATTCAGCTAAAGTGGTAGGAGCTGAATTTCTTTCTTAATGGTGAAGATCCCAGGTGTTTTCCTATTCATGACCCAAGTTGGATGTCATGACAGAAGCAGATCTTTCCTGCCAAGGCTAGGAAATAAAATAACTTCTCACATACTCTTGCACCTGGGTGGTTCCTCTTATGGCTTGCTTTATCCCCACTGATGGTCCACAAATATATGCTACAGTAGAAACTGGAATGAAACAGGAAGATGGGAGTTAAAACATCAGGCAGAGCTTCTTTTATCTACAAACCCCTGCCTTTCCATCCTTCCTTCTCTCTCTGTATATATACTTATATGCATGTCTGTACATGCATTTTATTATCTCCTTAAAATCTTAGACCTGTTGAGGTTTTGTTTATCTATATGTGGCTATATTCAGTCAGGTTTCAGTCAGGCCAAGCCCTATCCACAGTCACTGCACAGATTTCTGTATGGAGTGATTGAGAATAGAACCCATTCCTTAGTACAGTAACATAGTGTTCTTTTCTCCTTTTCAAGCCCCATTTCCATATAACAATCTTGGCAGTTAGTAACTACAAAAAAAGGAACAAACCAGACTGTGACTAATATTCCAGAACTTTGCACTCCAAATTTTCCCCGTGTGACAAAGTAAAGTGCTTGGTTTTTCTGGCTTTACTGCAGAGAGAAAAGAATCCCAAAAGAAAATGCAAGCATCAGCGAATGTCAGAACTAGTTACACTGAGTTGTGGACCCACGAAAATAACACATTTCTTTCTAAATCACAAGCCAGGACAAACCAAACTGGCTTCAAACTGCATCCGCTCTGCAGCAGGAAACGCTGCAGATCAACTAACTGGTGTCTGGAGGAGAGCAGGGATTTGCTGGTAGTTTGCTCGTTGTTTTATGGATTATCTTAATGCTGCTTTATCTTCAGCTGTGATCCCATCAGATGTAGCTAAGTTATCTTTCATTGAACAGGCACAGTTGATTGGAGAAAAGAAATGTCAGGCTAAAAGCCTTCTGTGGCTTAGGAGTAACAAGTACTTCAGGTAAAGAGCAGATGGGACTTCTTTTTAGTTCTTCACCCTGCCTTTATAATTTCTGTCTATCGCATTGTATCCACAGTAAGCCTTGTTAGCAATTGAAACCTCTTCCACCAAACTACACCAGGTCCTGAGCAGTCATCACTATTTACTGTAAGCTGGTAATTTTGGTGCCAGAAGGTTTTACATTTCCCCAGTATCCCCAAAATAACATGAATTCACCTGGGTCCAGTACTTCTTTTTATATCAAGGATTGTTGAAAGCAAGAAAACTCGTTTCTAAACTGCTAATAACTTCTGTTAGTTAGTTAGTTAGTTAACTCATTAGTTAACAGCGCAGAAAGTCTATCTGTCACAGTAACACTGCAAGACAATTGCAGCTGAAGAAATGCAGGTCGCTGCGTCTCAGGCAACGTACTAGACAAAGCTCCTTAATTTTTGCTAAACCTAACAACAAGCCAGCGTTAATCCTTCAAGCAGTCAGTGAAGGTCAGTTAGTCTCATGACTAAGTGCTGAAATGCCAAAGCAAATTTCTGAGCAAGGGAAAACTGTTTTTGGATGAAACTTCTCTTTGTTGTGGCTCTCATGTCTCTCCTTACACGTGTCTGAGCAATGCCTTTTGGTTTGTGTAAGTTATGACCTAACAGACCACTTTTCAGGAGAAAAGCTTTCATGTGCCACGATGTATGAAAGTGATTAAGCCTGTTTCCTGTGTCTGAATTCTCAGAGTTATGTCACAGTAGAGTCTTACTTCTTTCTGAGGCACTGTCAGACCTTCCTAGCCAGATGTGAGTGCCTTTATCTACATTCCTGAAATTATATCTCCTAGACCAGGAGGTGTGAGATTACCAGCAAAGCGAAGAGCAGTCCTGTGGCAATGGTAGCGGTAGGTAGAATGTTTGTTTTCACACTACCTGAGATTGAGGGAGTGGAACATGTCCCTGATGGGGAAAGGCTGAGGGAACTGGGCCTTTTCAGCTTGGAATAAAGGAGACTGAGGGGTGACCTCATTAATGTTTATAAATATGTGAAGGGTGGGTGTCAGGAGGATGGAGCCAGGTTCTGCTCAGTGACATCTAATGATAGGACAAGGGGCAACGGGTTCCAGCTGAAACAGAGGAGGTTCCACAGCAATATGAGAAGAAACTTCTTCCCAGTGAAGGTGACCAGAGCACTGGAAGGGGCTGCCCAGGGAGGTTGTGGAGTCTTTCTCTAGAGATGTTTAAAACCCATCTGGATGTGTTCCTGTGTGACTGGATCTAGGGGATCCTGCTGTGACAGGGGAATTAGACTAGATGATCTTTCGAGGTCCCTTCCAATCCCTAACGTTCTGTGATTATGTGAATGCTGATAGGAGCGTGATCTGTGGGATATTTTATGTGTTTGTGACCACTAAACTTTTAAGACAGTTTAAGGATGGAGGTTTCTTGCACATGTGAAAATGAAAAATAGTAAATAATGTACATCTGTGCTACAAGTACAGTAAACTGCAAGGTTCATGGATATAGTCCATCAATGCACACTTGCCAAACTATTAGAGAGAGAGACTGAGGCGCCCTTTAGGTAAATATATAGATTAAAGCTTGGGTTAGGTGGTTCTCCAGCATGTGGCTGTTCTCTCACACATTGTACATCTCCGGTATTTCAAGTTTTACACTGTTATTAGTAACCAGTTGAAGTTTTATGGTAATAAAGACATTGAAAAATACATTTTCTCATCAGGTGAGTCTTGCTGTGACTTGCTGGATGTAAGGATAAGTTCTATTTCACTACTGAAAGGAAGACTCTATAAAGATTCAAAGCATTTCAAGCTAGAAGATAGATCTTTGCTGCTGCTCAGTTTCCCTTCCTGATCTCAAAGCTTTAGATGACAACAAATTCAATATCTCCCTAGACAATATCTTATGTCTACAACCCTTCAAATATTGCCAGAGTGGTCTCATTAGTAGTACAGTTAACATCTATATCCAAGATGACTGCCCCTTGCCTACTGCAGTTCAATAGCCTTCTGCTTATGGACTCAAGGTTCATATCTGCTACAGTATTGTGTTAATAATTTCTTCCCAAGGGCTTAATCTTGATGCTTAAATCTTCTGAGTTTATGCTTTCCAGAAGAATGTCCTCCAGCCTGCACTGTAACCCGTGTTCTTGATTTCTAGGTAAATGACTTTGTTGTTACTAGGCGCCCAGTGAACCTACCTGTTGCATTATCTGGATGCCTTATAAGACTGTGATGTTTTCCATCATTAGTTTTCACTGCACTGGTTTTTTTTTGTCCAGATGCAGAGGTTTTTCAACAATTAGGAGCAGTAGACCAAGAGCAAACACATCAAATCCTATACCTCTCATTAACTATAAAGTTTTGGAGACAGGACATGTCTGTGTTTTGTTTCTGATACATCACTTGTTTAATGAGCAAAGTATCACTGTACAGGAGGTCTTTGCTTTGAAGTCCCATTTGATGTTCCATCATTTGACTCAGAAGCATCGTTGTCCTTTGGGTACCTGAATTCCCCCATTGAAAAGATCATTGTGAATGCTTGTGGTACTGGAACAGACATGCGACTTGACATTTTACCCTCCACCCCAAAATGCTTTAAAAAGAGCTTAAGCAGTCGGCCACTGCGAGGTGGGTTGGATTTTTTTTGGCACTGCAGTCTCAGGAATTAGAAACAACAATAAGCAAAGTGTTTGCTCTCTGAATAACAATTTCTTGATTTCTTCAATCATAAAGAGACAGGACTCTTCCAACTAAAACAAACATTCACATGTCTTGGAGAAAAAGGTCTGTCTCCTTCCTGGAGAGATTAGTGCGTGAGGACAATTTGTTTTCGTTCATGTGACCTGCATTCAGTTTAATTTATTTTTGCCTGTTTAGACAAAATAAATTAGTGAATTTTGTTGCTGGTATAATGCTTGTTTGAAGCATTCATGGCATCTAATTGGAATCCCCCCTGTATATTTTTTTTACAGCTAACAGTGGCTCCAAAATTCCTACCAAATACCTTGATCAGTGCAGATTTTGCAGCCAACTATCTCACTAA
Source organism: Phoeniculus purpureus (assembly GCA_028565055.1). NCBI lineage: Eukaryota > Metazoa > Chordata > Aves > Bucerotiformes > Phoeniculidae > Phoeniculus > Phoeniculus purpureus. The sequence continues at coordinate 15,174,036 of JAOXOE010000698.1, forward strand.
GATATATGGGCTCACATTTGGACAAAAACCAAACTTGAGGTAAGGGACTGGGAAATAAAACAACAATAGTGTTCAGCCACTGCTTGGATGCAGTTGGTTGATGATAAGAAACTATCTGGATAAACCATGTTATTGCCTGCTTATGTGTTTTGAAAAGAAGCTGACTGTTATTCTCAGCATGACAGATCAAATAGTCTCTCAGACAAACACATTCCAGGGCTTTTTAGCAGCGGCTAGACACTTTGTGCAGATAAAAATTACGTTGTCTCCATTTTATTTGTGTATCAGTTACGAGTTGATAGGAACAGCTTTGGGTTCTCAAAATGGAGATTAACTGTTTAGAAATCTCTAGGTTTAGTATAGCTCATTCATCACAAAACACAGAATCAGGTGGAGAGTGCAGTACTTGGTGCGGTCCAGTTCTGGACCCCTCAGTTCAAGAAGGACGCAGAGCTGCTGGGAAGAGTCCAGCGCAGAGGCATGAAGACGATGAAGGAAGTAGAACACCTCCCTGATGAGGAAAAGCTGAGGGAGCTGGGTGTCTTTAGCTTGGACAAGAAGAGACTGAGGGGTGAGGGGTGGGTGTCAGGAGGATGGAGCCAGGCTCTGCTCAGTGTCATCTAGTGCTAGGAGAAGGAACAATGGGTGTAAGCTGGAACATAGGAGGTTCCATTATGAATGTGAGGAGGAACTTCTTCCCAGTGAGGGTAGCAGAGCACTGGAAGGGGCTGCCCAGGGAGGTTGTGGAGTCTCCTTCTGTGGAGACGTTTAAAACCCACATGGATCTGTTCCTGTGTGACTTGGTCTAGGTGATCCTGCACTGGCCAGGGGGATTGGACTAGATGATCTTTTGAGGTTCCTTCCAATCCCTGATGTTCTGTGATTCTGTGATTCAGTTGAGTGTAACTCAAATATATTAAAGCCAAGCACCTTCAGAAGTACACTGCTCATCCCCTCAGGCCTGGTTTCAGAGGTCTTCAGGTTGTGATTTTCTCAGCTGGATCCAGCGCAGCGCATCGACCCCTCTCAAAATCAGATTGTTCTGGGACAATTGGGTTTTTTCCCAAGGCACTCTGAGTAACCTGTGCAGACAATGCAGCACCTGAACACTGAAACCTGGACTCTGTTGGTAACAATTTACACATCCAAGTTTAGAAGCAGTTAATAGCTGACCCTGTTGAGCATCTAGTGCCCAGTCTTGTGATGAACCAAAGAACTCTCCATTCCCACTGAATTCATTGAGAATCATAGAGTCAGAATCTTTCGGGATGGAAAAGACCCTTTGGATCACTGAGGGCTGAAGCTGCTCTGTTCTTACTAGACCCTTAAGTCTTGTAGGCTTTTGGTAATTGCAGAGGCTGAGTCACTCACTGATTTCTGGCAATATCTCGTCATGAAAGAAGCTACATTTATACACATTTATACACATATTCTTCCTTAATCTGACTTGCAGAAGCTGCTGCATTTTAGTTTCATATTAAAATCCCTGCACAATTCTGAATTGACATTCACCCTCTCCTATACCAATGCTCATTTTTAATTACAGTAGTAACTCGCTGATTTCCAAGGCTGCTGATACCAAACCCTAACACAGTTGTTTCTGTTGATTTATTTGAACCCAGAAGAGTTCATGGTCTCGGACTGATTATTTGGAAAGCAGAGCTTTCAGAAAGGCAAATATTTGTGAGTTAAAAGTACAGCTGACTGTGCAGGGTGAACAATATTTTCAGTGTGGCTCTGAACTCCCTGGAGTGTGGGATCACACAATTGTGTTTCCATACTGAACCTTTCCTTCCTTCCAGAAAGGTGTTGCCAAGTTCTCTGCAACTGGTGGAGTCCAAGAGCAAGTTAGAAAAGCACACTTTGATGCTGTGCTCTTTTGTGCTCTTACCCTTCTCTCCACTTTTAGCTGCCTGCTGCAACTTGGGGTAAACACAGAAAGGGAAAATGTCATCAAAGTCAGTAAAATCCTGTTGTTAAGGATTTTACTTGTAATTTCTTTTGTTAAGAAGTCAAACGAATTAATGTAGAGGTTAGGCCAATGAAAAGTAGGAATAACTTCGTAGGGGCCCGTTGCTTTATATAGAATTAAAACCTGTGTAAGAAAGAATGAATCGATTTATAAAAATCTGATGGGAGAAACTCTTCTGTGGATATTAAGTTTTAATTAAGAAGGGCAAAGGGAAAATCAGAAACCCTCTTTATTAAGAAATGGAATTCTCCAGATTGAGTAAATCTGTCTTTCTGTCAGTGTTCTGTGCCTCTCTGGGTTCTAGAAGAAGGAGAGAAACTGTTTCCTGGGATATTTTCAGCTTTTACGGGAGCAGAAAGAATGGAGGGGTGAGAGAGACCTCTTTCATAAGAGAACTGCAGGTTGATTTTGCAAGCCCAAGGAACTCATATTTGATTCCAAATAGAGGTTAAAATAGGGAGCTATGAGACTTTTGCTCAGTTTCTTGTTAAGAAGATAAGGCCACTTGAGAAATTGGTATTTACATGGACGTTTGAATTTCTAATGCACCTGAACTGACCATTTAGCTTTGCATTCCTATCTCTTGCTCTAAATGAAACTAAAGACATTTGAAACTCAAGTGTAATTATCTCAAGGAAAGATGAAAAAGTTGCAATACTATTTAAAACAACTCTGCCTTGGTAAAAAAAAACAAGCCCCAGATCTCACACTCTGTTTAATTTCATCTTTCTTCTCTTTCCAACAGATCTGTGTATCTTCATAACAACAAACTTTCAGATGCTGGGTTGCCTGATAGCATGTTCAATGGCTCTAATAATGTAGAGATACTCATCATGTCCAGCAATTTTTTGAAGTATGTTCCGAAGAATCTCCCTCCAGCCCTGTATAAATTACACTTAAAGGTAATGGCAAAAGTCTGTGTGTTCTTTTACAGTTGTGCCTTTCTGAGATTCAGCCCACCCACCCAAGCCATTTCAGTGCACTTGCCCACCGAGAGTCTCATCTGCTCTCTGTCTTCCACAGTAGCTGTCTCTCGTGTCCTTACTTTTTTGCTCACAAGTGACTGTGATTTTGCCAAACCCCAAAACACTCACAAAGAATGTGTTTTCAAAGGAAAGTCTTGCAAGTGTTGCCTGTGTGGCAGCACTGTTGGTGTCTTCCCTGCACATAGTAATATCCATACATAGTGGTACATGAAGTAATTCCCTCTTCGTGCCTGTCAGTGGTTGGCCTCCCACTGAAGTTTGTCACTGACGATGCTGTTTGTTCTGACAGCTGCTTACGCACTGTGTCCTGGCCCTGGTCTCTAACTCATTTCACACAGACTACTGTTTCATAGCATCATCGATTGTTGTTTGCTACTGAACTGGCAGTTCACATAACATGAGGAAGTTTGGATCAGTGATTCTTTGCTGCTACAACTTCTCCAACAACAGTGCAACAGCAGAAATTGTGGTACTAACTAGTGTCCAGCATTTTTAATTCCTTGTCATCTGATTTTGATAAAAACACTTAATCATGTCTGTGCTAGATATCTTCTCCTTAATAATGGGACAGCTGCAGTGGTGGGAGTCTCGATTCCACTTGTTCCTAGTGCTGACAGTTCCTTGGACGTCTGTAGACTGGAGTCTGTTATCAGCCCCTGGATTTAGGCTATTCTATTTTGCCCCCAAGCTTTCTTTTCCCATGAAGGTTTCACTGCTAATTCCCCTTAAAGTCTTTTAGAAAAACAGGCTTCTCCAGCCTGAAGAAAAGTAAAGGAAATCAGTCTGATCCTTTATACTGGTGTAATTTCTCTGTAAGGGTTCTAGCCTCCTGCTTTTTGTTGCCATTTATAGGTAGTTACTATCTCTCAAAGGGGTCTCAGACTTTGTGAAATACACAGAGGACTCATAGCCTTCTCTGCTGTCGGTAGTTATGTTAGGGGTAGAGGAGATGAAGAAAGAAATTAGCATTTTGGTTTGAACTGTTCTGCCTGTCAGCAGTAACATTTACCTTGGTATTTTAACTGGAGGAAAAAAAACAGGTCAGTGAGACAAGAAAGACAGCCCACAGTGGACCAGAAGTGTCCAAGCCACGTACTTTAGATGTGACAGATTCTTTCTTATTTTTCTTTTGCTGTTCATTGAGACTCTCAGCCAAATCTGTCTGTGGTGGTATCTGCTTTATATTAGTTTGCACATGAATCTAGCCCAGCCTGTCCCATGTTATGGGCTATGCATGGGTTGTGGGAAGTTTAACAAATTCACCATCAGTGTCTCATATATCCTTTCATAATCCCTAGTGGTTTATATATCCCTATGGTTCCTGTATGGAATTTTTAATTAGACTTTAGTTCTGTATTTTGTTTGTGTTTGCTTACTGGCTACTCCAAAGCCGCAAAGACAGTACGAGTAACTATTGCAGAATCTACATTGCGAGAACTGTACCTTTTGCAAAGTCAGTAGTGCTGGAAGGATGGCTGGTTCCCAGTTTCCAACATAATTCTTTTTATGGTGAAACCTGTCTTACAAAATCCAGAATTTTTGAGTGAAGTCCAGGGGTAGTTGTTGCCTAGGTTACTTTATACATTTTTACATGAGTGGAAGGACTACAAATACAAAGTAAAACTCTGGGGCCAGGGGGAAAATTCTAACTCCTTAGCTTAAAGATTCCCTGGGGAATCAATAAAACTAGGTTTTAATATTTCTTAAGCAGGATTGTAATGCCCCCTGAAATATCTCATGTCTAGCCTTTCTGAAGTTTAATTTCCTGGTTTAGCTGAGCAGAATCTGACTGTTCTATGTTGTTTCATGCCAAATAATGTGCTTTGTGCTTCTGGTGATTCTAGAACAACAAGCTAGAGAAGATTCCCAAAGGAGCCTTCAGTGAACTTACGGGTCTGCGGGAGCTGTATTTACAGAACAACTACTTGACTAATGAAGGAATGGACAACGAAACTTTCTGGTGAGACAGAGATCTGTAGTTTGTACCTCTGTGTCTGTCTACCTCCTCTGGTGCAGTAGTACATCTACTGAACAAAGCAGATCTTAAAAAATACATTTATTAAAGGATTCGTGATGTTTTGTGCTTCTCCGCTAAGTCTGTATGAAAAGTCTTAGATTCAGATGCTGCCATTCAAAAGCAAAGGTCAGGGTGACTGGTTAGAATTCACACTGCAGAACATCTTAATATGAAGCACAACACTGAACATCAGACTGCATCACTAACTAATTGCCACAGACCCACTCACAATAGCCACTGAGTTCCTTCCTGGAAAAGGACAGTTTTGAAAGCTGGTCTATGTTCTTTCAAACCAGACGAACATGAGGCTACTTATGACTTTCCAATTGAAGTTAAGGCCAGGTCTTCATATGTGCTAAACCTCTTCTGTGTTTCTGTGAAGGTGACTTGAAAGCAACCACGGTTACATGGTTGTGAATCCATGGCACAGCTGCACCCCAGTGCACATGGCTGCTGGTGTAGGTACGGTTGTAGTGGTGCTGTTCAATAGCCAGATGGCTGCAGAAGCTTAGCTGCGAACTGGAGTAACAGAAATAGCCTTTGTCTGTCCTTAATTTAGCCTGGGACTTAACCCTTCAAACGGTGAATGTTTGTGTCTCTGCTTGCACTGAACGCTGCCCTTACTCCCCCTGGAACTGCAGACCAGTAGTCAGCTCATCACTCAACTCTGTAAACTTTTATTGTCTTCAGACTTGAAAATGTATCAACCTGTGCTTTCCTTTCCTGCTTTCCCTTTCCACTCCCCACACCCAGAAAGCTCCCTTAGCAATTTTCCATAGCTGGATTGCGTCCACTGCCAGGTTGTGTTGGGCATACCATTTCTGTTAAGATCTTTGTGAATGGAGTACAGTGGCTATAAATAAGGCACCTGTCACTGCAGACACGGTGGATATTTCTCCTTATTCCCCAGGTACTGTCTGTACAGCGCAGGGTAGTGCTGCTGTTGAGTGGTACCCCAGCCAGGGAAGTGGCACAAACCACAGCAGTGAAGTGCTTTACCCAAAGAGTCTATTTGCTCATTCAGAGCAGTGTAGCAACCAGTAAGTAGTCTGTAAGGCGTTAGTCCTTGCATTTTCTGAAAACTTTCTTGTCATCTGCAGTGGGTTATGTAGTGACTGGCAGGTTAAGTCTCGCTTGAACTGAGAAGCTGATTTGAAGTACAAGGCAATTCAGGGCTCCTCAGTCCTGGCATGTAATACCATTGATCCACATCCAGTTGGTGTAAGTGGCTGGTCTGAGGATTTATTTTAGCTTCAACTGAGTCTGTGGATTCCAGATTCAGTAGCTTACACAAAGCAGCTCTAGCCCTGACTCACTTCCATAATGCTGGAGGGTCAGGAGAAGTTCGCTACCTTAGTCTAGGACACTGAATTTGTATTTCTGCTTTACATGAGAGTAACAGTAACAGACCTGTTTTTCAGTTTCAAATATCCACTTTCAGAGAGACTCAGAAGTTACTCCTGCTCAGGTCCATTTCTGTGAAATCAAGAGCTAAATTCTGTGATCTAATGGTGCTCCCATGCACCTTTCTTGTGGTATTTGCTCACTGAAATTGCTCATAGGCTGCTGCCTCTGGTGTCCAACAAGAGAACAGTAGACGGCTGAACTGATGGGTCTCAATGCAGTCACGGTTTGGATCAGCAGGTTCTCTTGCTAGTGTGGCTGGGGAGCAATAGCAGTGCTTAGACCTAATCCCTGATGGCAGTATGGGCTGTCCTGCTCTCCACATCAGTCATATCAAGAGAGAAAAATAGACAAAGGGAACTCTGTTGGGTAAAAAGGCTCTAAAGAAAGATTGTAAAATCCTAGGGGAAGCTGATTATTGTTTTGCCTTGCAGAATCTAAATGTAGAGTGTTTTCTTTTCCTGCTTTCTCAAGGAAATTGTCTAGTCTTGAATACCTGGATTTGTCCAGCAACAACCTCTCACAGATCCCAAGTGGTTTACCTCGAAACATTGTCCTCCTCCACCTGGAGAAGAATGCAATTAAGGTGATTGGCAGAGATGTCTTGACCCAAATTAAGAACCTGGAGTACCTTCTGCTCCACAATAACAAACTAAAAGCCCGAGGTATTCACCCGTTAGCCTTCCACGGCTTAAAGAAGCTGCACACTGTCCACCTGTACAACAACATGTTGGAAAGGATTCCCAGCGGGCTGCCCCGGCGAGTGAAAACACTTATGATCCTTCATAACCAGATCTCTGAGATTAACAGAAATGACTTCGCTACCACTTACTTCCTTGAAGAGCTGAACCTGAGCTACAACAAGCTCAAAAGTCCCCAGATCCATCGGGAGGCTTTCCGTAAACTAAGGCAACTAAAGTCCTTGGATCTTTCTGGAAACAATCTCCACACGGTGCCCTATGGCTTTCCAAAAAACTTGCAGATTCTGAAGCTAAAGGAGAATGATATAAGCATCATCCCCAAAGGGACTCTATCTGGGATGACAAGGCTGCGGGAACTCTATTTGAGCAACAATAAACTGAAAATAAATTCAATTTATTCAGGAGCGTGGAAAGAACTCAGCAGTCTTCAGGTAGAATCATCGCCTTTTCTAATTGTTTTAGTAATGCTGGTGTCCTCGACTATCTGCCTAAGCCAGTATGTGTAGCACCGCTACTAGATGTGCTTGGTCCTCCTGCTTTGGGCTAGCATTGTGAGTGCTACTCCCTCTGTTTGCAAAGTAGAAATGATGTGCTGCTCTGCCAGACATGGTACCTCCCACTTCTCTCCAAGGTGGTGGTTCACCACATACTGCTAATTACGGGGAATGTAATGACATCTTTGTTTCTGAACTGTAACGGTGTCCCTTATTTTCAGATAAACATTAGCAAATGTCATTAAAACTGACATTATGCCTTTCAAATTGCTTGTCTCCCAAAAGATACAAATCAGCTCTGAAGAGAGACAGCAGCAGGAAAGAATGCATAAACAAAAACATTCTTAATTCTCAAAGCCTCCACATCAGCTTATAGTCAGACAGGCCAAGCTGTAGGATTTAGCAGCTCAGCTGGCTAAAGCACCTGGAGAGCAGCTAGGAGGTCTGGATTCAATCAGCAGTCTTCTCATTTGCTTAATTGTTGTAGAAAGTTAAACACAAACCATCAGGCAGGCAAAAGCAATCACTTTTGTGTTGTGCAAAATGACCTTTCAGAAGGCTGGCTGAAAGATTTGTCTGCATTTCCTTTTAGGCAAGAGCCTGCAGTAGAAGGCTCACCTACATCATATGGCAACCATCTAGGGTGCGTGTGGTTGGCTTGATGAACAGAGGTCGTACATCTCAGAGCAGATCAGCGATAAGGGGCACAGAGCATGTAGCACCCTGACTCCCAGTGTGTTTTCTGATCGGCCACGTTTATCTGCGTGTACATTTACCTTTCCATTCTTTCTGTAGCTTTTTTGGGGTTTTTTCCTAGTTAATGTGAGCCAGCACTGGTTTGCATCAGTTGCAGATTTGATCCAAGGCTTTAATAGTGTATTTTGCATTTGTTTGGTGTCTCACTGATATATCTATGTATGTATGTGTGGTGTGGAAAACATCTGCGATGAGAAGTAGTCCAGAAGGAGCATGCTGTTGAGGATTATGGATGCTGGAATTGTTTCACTGCAGTGGCCTAATAACATGGGCTGGCATTTTTTCAAACAAAAATGGGTCATGAGACCGGTTAGGCAGGTTTAATTGTTATTTGTGATGAGAAGCTTTCCTTCTCACGAGGCCTGACATGTAGCTACTTCCCCTTACCTTTGTTCTAGTTCACAGAACCACAGAATTACAGAATCACACTGGTTGGAAAAGACCCTTGGGATCATCGAGTCCAACCATCTACCCTACCTTACAAGTTCACCCCTAAATGATATCCCTCAACACCTCATCCAATAGATCTTTAAACACATTCAGGGATGATGACTCAACCACCTCCCCGGGAAGCCTATTCCAGTGCCTGACCAAATGCACAGATAGTATATCTGACTGTTTTACATCATGAAGAACTTAACTGTGCAATTGATTTATGAGTTGGTGCAGCAGAGTGGATTTGAGAGATAACAACCCTTAAGATCTTGATTGTGCGTGCACTTAGCATACGCCTCAGTCCACGCTGTTTCCATGGAGATCGCTGAAGACTCTCTGCAATTGCCAAGCAGACGTTTACATAATTGCTTGCCAGACTGGGATTATGTGGAGAATAAAACCACCGAAGTCATGATAATCAGTTGCAGAAGTGTAGCTTTGAATAATGTGTAACCAGTGTGGCAGCTTAGTGCCCTGAAACTGCTGCAGTACTTAATAACAAAACGCTTATCTTGATCCATTTTCATACATAAAGTTAATCTGAGGGTGATGAAGGCCTTTAGTCCTGCTGTATTCATAAATTTCCAGATGTTATGCGTAAACTTTAACTCATCACTAACCTTAGTTAGTGAAGCGTTAGCAGTAGAAGCTTCCAAAGAATTCTTTTCAATGTCTGAAATCCAGTGTGCTTTCAATTCCTTTAAAACAGGTACAAGCTTAAAGCTTGGGGTCAGAGAAGAAGAAATGTTGGTACTCACAGACAAAAGAGCATGATGTCTCATGTGAAATCATTATCATAAATAGTAGTGTGAGATACCAGAATTGTAATGAAAGCATTTACCTTTATGCAAATTAGAGGGAGACTAAATTAGTTAATACTGTAATAAATATTCCTTCAATTGTTCCACCAACAATCTCATACTGGACCTTCCTATGGGGCAGACAGTTTGTCATTTCCACTGCACTCCGGGCGTTTGTCACTTTTGTGATTTCACCAGGTCCATCTTTTTTGGTACTTTCGTGTTTTCACAAAGTACTGTCTGATAAAGCCCATTTCCAGATGGTTCTAAAACAACAAATCCTGGGTAAACTTGGCATAAACGTCTCACTTCTGCACTACTACTATGCTAAGTTTTGGAGAAGTGCGTGTGTGTGTGTATATATACATGTATATATGTATTCTTATAGACTTGTAAGTGCATCTGTATGGTGCTGAGGGACATATTGGGCATGGTAGGGTTAGGCTAATGGACTGAATGATTTTAAAGGTCTCTTTCAACTTAGCTAATTCTATGATTCTCTCTGTATATACACATTTGTAGATGTATTTGGCTGTACATGTAAGAGACAGTGGCTAAGTTTCTAAAGGAGAGGTGTGTGTATGGAGTCAGCCTTTGAAACTTACCGGTTGTCAAATCTCTTCTTAGAGTGCTGCTAGTATTTAAATTCAGTTAATTATCTAATCCCTTGTCTCTTTCTTGCAGTCACTGGACATGGCTGGCAACCAGCTGACCTCTATCCCATCAGACCTGCCAGAATCTCTAGAATATCTTTATCTTCAGAACAACAAGATCACAACAGTTTCAGAGGATGCTTTTGAATCCACACCCAAAATAAAGGGGATTTACCTCAGGTAATATCATGTTTCCTATTCAATGTACAAGATTATTTTACTTCTTCATCCATTTCATAACGGCTTATCTTTTAGAAAGTATGTTAAATCCTAGATTTCTACATAAGCAAGTTTATTTTATAGCGAGGTGTAATGAAACTGTGTTCTTCTGCTCAGAAAAGACTAATACTGAGCTCTGTCTGTGTGGAGTTTGTCCTTTCTGTGTGTATTAGAATGGATTTGGCATGGTAGAAGTTCTGGGAAATTAATGTTTAATGTTGTATAAACATTATGTTGTATTCCAATATTCAGCTGTGAGCTAAACGTTCACAGTCCACTTGTAGGACTGCAGCTTCACTGATGTCTGTTGGTCCTGGGTTTTCATAAAATCCCCCTCCTGTGAGGTATGTATGTCCGATCTGGGAATTGTGTGCATTCCCTTGACAGTTTTGTCAGATGTAGATAGCAGGTTACAGCTGTGACACTCATGTAACTAAGTTTAGAAGCTTTTCTGGGTCTTTTTTCCCCTACTCTGTCAATTGGATGAAGACTTTGTTTTTATAGGTGACAGATATTAAACTTTTTAACTATAGTGTAAGCTTACAGTAATGCAGCTGATTTCAGCAGAGATTTATATCACCAGAAGTGAAGCAAGAATCTGGTCCAGTAATATATTTGATTTTAATCTGATGGAACATTATGGAAAATACTGCTTAGAAGTGATTTATGAACCCCTACAGAACCCTTGATGAAGCTGATCCATTGGTCGTGTTCAGAAAGCCTGAGTTGCCTGCTGCACTAGACTAAATATGGCCTTATTTTGTCTGTAAGCACCTAAGCTGTTCCATAGACCTGAGCAGTTCTGAAGCAAACCTTTCTGGATTATTTATACCAAGCAAATAAAATGACAAAATCTGTTGTAAATTAGAGCAGTCTGTCTATTCAGCTGCTCACATTTATGAGATTTTAGTGACTGTTTGGATGCAAACCAGAAACCACATACCATGTTCTATACTTCTATATAAAGAGAAAAAAGGAATTTGCAAAACTGTTGCTCGTGTATTTAGGGGACAACCCCATGCAAGCTCAGTTGTATTTCTTAACGGGAGGCTGGTCATCAGTGCGATGCTGTGTGAAACAATGGCATACACCTGGAATATTAGACAGAACCAAGTTGTAGGCATGTTCAAGACTAACTGACCAACTAGTGTGTGTGAGAAATCCTTATATTGCAGATTATTTTATTTATACTCTTGGAAATGCAAATAATGGATAAGAAATATTGCAGGTTGCTTAGTTTCTAAAGGGATATTTTGAGTTTAGGAGGAGCAGAATTAAGCTATCAAGGGTTGACACACAATCTCATGAAAAGTTAAGTTACACTTTGAAGTGTGGCCTATGGAGCAGACGCTTTTCTTCTCTGGGAAGGAGGAAGCAGAATACCAGGAGAAGGAATTTGTGGGGGAGGATTTCCAACATACAATTTTTTTCCTTGCAGACATAGTTATAGCAGGGAAAGGGGCCGGGGCAGAGAGAAGTAAGAGTTTTTGGAAGCTTGGTCAGTGGACTTGAAATCAGTGGGAGGAACTTAATATCTCCCAGTATTTTCCTGCCAGATCTTTTACGATGACAGAGAATTCTGTCAGCAAGCATTGTTCAGCCTCTGTATTTACCTGGTTGCTAATCAGCACCTGCTTTCCTTTTGTCTTTTGTGCTGTTGTGCATCAGTGTGGAGTAGCTTGGGCCAGTGTAAGTTAGAGCAAATCTGTAGAATAGCCTCCTCCTAGTTTCATTTCTGTGTGGGATATAAAAATGAGTTTGTTTTAACAGGTGGGCCTTTTTGTTTGTTTCAAGGTTTAATAAGATTGCAGTTGGAGCACTGAAGGAAAGCACATTCCAAAACCTACAGCACTTACAAGTACTGGATATTGAAGGGAACCTTGAATTGAGCAACAGTTCAAAGAATAAGGGTGACTCAGAAGAGGAAATGGAAGATGAGGAAGAGGAAGAAGAACTGAGATAAAATGTGAACTCACACAATCACATCATGTGGGAGGTAACAACTGTTGTATAGTTAAAGCAAGGGCACAGATCTCAGAATCTTGTGTAAATAACTCAGATTTACAAGCATGATTAAAGCATAACAGGTGGGTGTCTGAGCCCTAGACTCACTCAAAACACTTCCACTAAAACATGACTAGAATTGCAGAATCAAAAAGGGTTGAGAAGACATGATTCTGTGAAATGAAACAGTCACTATATCTGTGTTTTACAAAAGACAGTGGCCTGTTCATAGTAGCTTCTGCTTATAGCCACAGTGTATGTAGCAGGTGGACATGAAGGTCATTATTTACTGACAATAAAAAGTGAAAAGGTACTTAATTTTATTTTTAAGGAACTAATTCTAAAGGAAAATGAAGAGCAAACTGTGAAGGTTACTGATGCAGAAGACCACATGATCTGAAAATGGATTACAAATGGGAAGATAATGCTAGATTTGGAATATTTCTTATGGGAAGAGTCTCTGTTTCAGGTCACTTTTGGAAGTGGTATGCAGGGCTACACTGATGCCTGGTTCTGGATGGCCATTTCTCACAACAGCCTGTGCTTTTGCTGCTGAAATCTCTTGATGAGGGTTCATTGCCCACTTCACTCTGATTCACTGACAGGCCTCCAGCCGGTTTCAGGTTGTGATTGTTGCTGACTTTGGTTCCAGACTGATAATTGACATTAAGATCTCAGTATTCCATAAACAATCTGGTCTACTTCTCTGTCTCTTTAGCTGAATGCCTTTTCAACTGGCTTAAAAAGGTGCACTCTTCACTGGGTTCAAAACTGCCTGGATGGCCGAGCCCAGAGAGTTGTGATGAATGGGGTTAAATCCAGCTGGCGATCAGTCACGAGTGGTGTTCCTCAGGGCTCAGTTTTGGGACCAGTCTTGTTTAACATCTTTATTAATGACCCAGATGACAGGATTGAATGCACCCTCAGAAAATTTGCAGATGACACAAAATTAAGGGAAAATGTCAGTCTGCTGGAGGGTAGGGAGGTGCTGCAGAGGGATTTGGACAGGCTGGAGCAATGGGCTGAGGCCAATGAGATGAGGTTTAACAAAGCCAAGTGCTGAGTCATACACTTAGGTCACAACAACCCCCAGCAGCTACAGGCTTGGGGAAGAGGGGCTGGAGAGCTGCCTGGCGGAAAAGGACCTGGGGGTGTTGGTTGACAGCTGGCTGAACACAAGCCAGCAGGGTGCCCAGGTGGCCAAGAAGGCCAACAGCAACCTGGCCTTGATCAAGAACAGGGTAACCAGCAGGAGTAGGGAGGTGATAGTGCCCCTGTGGTCTGCACTCTTGAGACTGCACTTGAGTACTGGGTCCAATTTTGGGTGCCACAGTATCAGAAGGACATTGAGGGGCTGGAGTGGGTCCAGAGAAGAGTAACGAGGCTGGGGAGAGGTCAGGAAAACAGGTCTTGTGAAGAGTGGCTGAGGGAATGGGGTTATTTAGTTTAAAGAAGAGGAGGCTCAGAGGGGTACCTTCTTGCGCTCTACAACTACCTAAAAGGAGGTGGTAGCAAAGCTGGTGCTGTTCTCTTCTGCCAAATTACTAATGATAATATATGGGGAAATGGCCTCAAGTTGTGTCAGGGGAGGTTTAGACTGGACATTCGGAAGAAGCTCTTTACTGAGAGAGTGGTTGGGCACTGGAACAGGCTGCCCAGGGAGGTGGTGGAGTCACCATCCCTTGAGGTGTTTAAAAAATGAGTAGCTAGAGCACTTGAGGCCATGGTCTAGGGGTTAAGGAGCTGTTGGGCTGAGGGCTGGACTTGATGGTCCTGGAGGTCCTTTCCAGCCATGATGATTCTATGATTCTAAGATAGAGGATAATGTTTGAAGAATGTGCATTTTCCTATAAGAATATGGATCTGCTTAATGCACCTATTAAGCATTTTATGTTTAAGAAACTACTCTCTACTTTTGGAGATATAAACTGTAAGATTTGGGAAAAAAAAGTGTCATTTTGCCCCAAATCACCATTTTGTGATGGAGAATAACAGAAGGGCCAGCTAGGAGTAGTGCCAACATGTGAAAAGCTGACGGGGCTTGAAAAGGGCAGAAGCTACTTGCAAAGTCAGACAGTAGTTCCTCCCGGCAGGACTATGTGAAAACTTTGTGAGAGAAGAGATAATTTATATCTGCAGAGTTGAAGTACATATAAATGCCAATTCAACACACCTCTGTATGCTAAGTACATCTCTGGTTTGGGACACATGCAGCATAACAGCAGGTACTAAGTTTAGCATATTCCGTGTTCTGTATTCAATTAGGAAATTGATATTGTTTTTTCTGATGTTTTGCAGGAAAACATATGGAAAATTACATCTATGTCTGTGTGTATATATCTCTATAGACATACAGAGAACATTTAGCAAAACGTGCAATAACTACGCAGGAACTGTCATGGCACTGGGCCAGGCTCATGGAAGACAGTGTGTTACAGTGCCTTATTCAGGGAGAGACCCTGAATGCCTTTCCAAAGCTTCCAAATCATCTTATACAAGACCCAGGATCATAAGGGATTGCTCTGGAACTCACAAAAGCTGGCTTTTGTTTCTTCTGTTTATCTTCCTTCACTGTTACCTTCTGTAATAACAATATGGGACTGTTTTGGACAAGTGCTTTCAAATGCTGTCTTTGTCACTGCATTTTAAGCGAACCATGTATGCACTTCTTTCCCTCCACCCCAAAGAAGCTGTTGTTGATCAGGCGAGACGGATATTTGCAGTAGTTT
The DNA here is from genome assembly GCA_028565055.1 of Phoeniculus purpureus. NCBI lineage: Eukaryota > Metazoa > Chordata > Aves > Bucerotiformes > Phoeniculidae > Phoeniculus > Phoeniculus purpureus. The sequence goes on from JAOXOE010000698.1 coordinate 15,189,206, forward strand.
CACGTGTGGAGCAGTATGTGAGGTGTTTTCAGTCGTCGTGCAGCGGTAATAATTCTAGTTGCGACAATTTCTCTGTTATAACAATGTGTATATTTGGATGAGAAAAACAAAGTAAGGCTGGATCCCATTATGTTTTATCTCTATTGCTAAAGCCTTCAGTATATGCCTGTTTTAGAAAGATTTTAAGGCAAAACTATTGCTCTTGTGAATACATAGATATATAAAAAAATCTGTATGTCTGCCTTCCAGAGCTTTGATAAAATTTCTTTCTTGCTGTTGTCTGCATGTGGCAGCTGCGTGAGTGTTGTTGAAGGTATGTCCAGAAGATCTGATAACACTAAGCAGTTTAATATAGGTGGTAGATTTGTTCACGTGTTGTATATCATTGACATTAAGAGTCAGAAGTGAGACTAATGAAGCAAAAGAGGTGACTGTGGGGTGTCTTAGGAGACAAATGCTAAGGATCAAGAGAACTTAAGCATCATTAAGTTCAAGTCTGGAGGCAGTGCCTGCTGTCACACTCTCTTAAAGCCTCGATTGTTTTGTGCTGTTGAGAATTCTCAGCTCCTCTCAGAATTACGGAAAATAAGGAAACCAAGCAAAAGACCTACAGAGGTATCTGGATGCTTATTTAATTATCATGTCCTTCATCTGCGGTAGCTAATTTGCTTGACAAAATAGTCTCTTTTGAGGATTTCTGGTGGAACACATGTTGTTTTGCTGCATTCCAGATTTATTTGGAAACACGTTTGGCTTAATTTTTTACCAGCTTATTTTCCTGCTGGATAAAATCTAGTTTCACACTCTCCCTTTTTGGTTCCCATAGTACATGAAGAAAGATTGCTTCCTGAAAAACATAAAAGCTTGTCCCTAAAAACTGAAAAACCCCAGTACTTTTGGATTTCAGTAGTGTAGCTGAGCAATACAATAGCTTTCCAACTCAGTTTTGGTTTCTTACAGAGTATAGTTCAAACCAATTAGCTAGCTCCAGCAAACCCCAGTGGGAGTTCTGCCAGTCTTTAATGTAACAGACTAATTTATTATGCTCCTGAGTATGCTGAGAATATGGAGCTTTCTACAGTTTTTTGGAGAACAGTTTGATTATGTGTAAACTTCAATCCCTTACACTGGGATTCTGTTGAGAACTCTGTTGTCCCAGACTCCCTTTGACAGTCTCTTGTCATGAATACAGGGGTTGAAGTACCTATTAGCACCTTGTAGAAGCAGGCCTTCAATTTCAGGATGATACTGTTAAACTTCTTAATTAAGCATCAGCCTTTGCCAAAGGACACCTTCTTAGAGTCTAAGAAGCCTATCCTGTAGAACAAGTAGAGTTGGGAAACCTGAGTTTATTTCTAAATACTTGCATGTCCTCTACCCCTCTCAAGAAGAATGTCTTCTGATTGTTGTGTAAGACATTGATGATGGAGAACCACAGACTTGATTCCTTGCTTATCTGATACCATCACCACCTATGACAACTGGACATAAAACTGTCATACCAAGATGACAGTGGGTTTCTTTCTTTGAAAGGAATAAGAGGCTCTGTGAGAGATAAGAGGAACAGTAAGAAGTCCACAGGACTTCATGGTTTTTTTGGCTGTGGGAGGTACCTGTAATCAGAAGGTCCAGACCTTGATTGGATCAGACTCAGGATCAGGGTTTATTATTTTCTTCAGTGCAAATGACAGTTGGGAATTTTTCCTCTCCTTAGCCCACAAAATTAGGCCAGAAAGAGCCAGAATAACCTTTGTTTTCATGTAACTTTATTTCTGTGAATAGCTTGGACTTGGAAAAGAGAAGAATAGGAAATTTCTAAGGCTGGGATAGATATACAGTTAGTGTAAATTTGAAACATTCAGTTGGTAACTTTGTTCCTAAGGATGTATTTGCATGTCCTTGGTATTCAGGTACGGTCTGTAGGCAAACTGAGAGCTGAGCTGCACAGAATCACAGAACATCAGGGATTGGAAGGGACCTCGAAAGTTCATCTAGTCCAATCCTCCCGCCACAGCAGGATCACCTAGATCAAGTCACACAGGAACATATCCAGGCAGGTTTTAAATGTCTCCAGAGAAGGAGACTCCACAACACCCCTGGGCAACCTGTTCCAGTGCTCTATCACCCTCACTGGGAAGAAGTTCCTTCTCACATTCATATGAAACTTCCCATGTTTCAGCTTACACCCGTTGCCCCTTGTCCTATCACTAGATGACATTGAGAAGAACCTGACTCCATCTTCCTGACACTCACCCCTAACACATACACAAAACATTAATGAGGTCACCCCTCAGGCTCCTCCAAGTTCAAGAGACCCAGTTCCCTCAGCTTTTCCTCATAAAGGAGGTGTTCTACTTCCTTCACCATTCTTCGTGGCTCTGCACTGGACTTTTTCCAGCAGCTCTGTGTCCTTCTTGAACTGAGGGGCCCAGAACTGGACACAATACTCCAGATGTGGTCTGACCAGGGCAGAGTAGAGGGGGAGAAGAACCTAACTTCCAACAGCAGTGTTTTCCTTTCTCTACGTTTTCAGACTTGAACCTTCCCCAGTCAGACAAGGCAGGAGAAGAGAGAACTCCAGTGGGGCGAGTTTTTCTGTTCCTTAGTGAACAAGCAGCAAACAAACCCCAGGAGACGGTGCCTGATTAACGAGTCTGTGGGGACTGACAGTGCAAGGCTGAAAGCAAACTGGATGTGACCATTGGCACTTGTTCCGCACAGGAATAGAAGGTTCATTGCTGTGCACATCCTGCACGAGGGGCAGCGCTTCAGCTTCCTGAATCCTCCGAATAAAGCGCCCTTTCTGCGCACGAGTGCCCAGAGAAAGGCAGCCCTGTGCCTCGTGGTTTGGGCTCTTGTGTGTGTGGCTCTTTGAATGCGCCCCGTCAGTCATCACACAGCTGGAAACTTGCTTCAAAAGGCTTTGAGTGTGTCACAGGGAAAATATCCTCGAGCCAGCGGCTTGGAGCTGCCCTCGGAAGTTTATTTATGTAGCTGTCGTGTTGTGCAATGGTCTGAAGGGCATCCAGGCTTTCTCTTGAATCACAGAATGGCCAAGGGTTGGAAGGGAACTTAAAGATCATCCAGTCCTAACAGCCCTGCACAGGCAGGGCCACCTTCACTACAGCAGGTTCCTCAGGGCCCCAGCCAACCTGGCCTTCAACACTGACAGCAATGGGGCAGCCACAACTGCCTTGTGAAACCTGTTCCAGCATCTCAGCACCCTCACAGCAAAGAATTTGTTCCTCGTGGCCAACCTCAATCTCCTTTCTTCAAGTCTGCGACCCTTTCCCCTTGGTCTCTCGCTACAACCCATGTCAAAAGCCCTCCCCCAGCTTCCTTGTAGCCCCCTTCCTTCAGAGACAGGAAAGCTGCTAGAAGGTCACCAGGGAGCCTCCTCTTCTCCAGGCTGAACAACCCCAACTTGCTCAGCCTAGGGGATGTGCTCCAGCCCTCTGAGCATTTGAGTTGGAGCTCTGTGTCCTTCTGATGTGGAGACTCCAGAATCTAAACTCCTCTTCATTAAGTCACCAATAGCTTCAGGTTTTTTACTTCTAAGTTTATTTCTTTAAGTGATGGTTACAACAAGCCAATGGCTAGTGAAGCACTGAATTAATAAATCTGTGTTAACGCTGGGAAATCCATCTGTAGTGAACAGCAGGTCAGGCAGTCCCCATCCACGCACGCACACCGTGCTGGGAACAAGCGTGACAAGGGGCACTGGGTGTGAGCTGGAACAGAGGAGGTTCCACATCAATATGAGAAGGAACTTCTTCCCAGTGAGGG
>JAOXOE010000698.1:15199307-15210908 GCA_028565055.1 Phoeniculus purpureus
ACTCCCTCAGTCTGTCCTCATAGGAGAGGTGCTCCAGCCCACTGATCATCCTCGTGGCCCTCCTCTGCACACGCTCCCGCATGTCCACATCCTTCTTAGAATAAGGGCTCCAGAACTGGACGGAGTACTCCAGGTGGGGTCTTACCAGAGCCGAGTAGAGGGGGACAATCACCTCCCTCGACCTGCTGGTCACACTCCTCTGATGCAACCCAGAATCCGGTTTGCCTTCTGAGCCACAAGTATACACTGCTGGCTCATGTTGAGCTTCTCACCCACAAGCATCCCTCTCCTCAGGGCTACTCTGTAGCATGTAATTAACTAGCATGTAATCTCTGGATCGAATCCCAACTTTTCAAAAGGTCTCCTCACTTACGCTTTCCATTTTGGTGGAGAAAGAAGACGACACTAATAGTAGAAGTGCACAGACAGCCAGTTGTTAAATGGCAGGTTTATTAAAAATGTTCTCTATCACAAACTTTGGAAACATACTCAGCAGATTTGATTGTAACTGAAAGATTCAGTAAATAGTGGAAAGGGAGTAACTGTCAACGTAGATCAACCACTGACTTATGAGAAACAATGGGCCAGTTTCCACAATAAACTCCTCACAAAGCCCCAGTATTACGTAGCATCATTTGGTTCCAGTTTGTGTTCAGTCTGCCCTTACAATGGATTTATTTACAGTAGAACAGCCTACAGATGACAGGAGAGGACATATTAGCACCAGTGCTTATGGAGTAGGGCTCACATTGCCACTGCATTACATGGTACTGACTCCACCACCAAGTTAGGGTAAAAAAAAGAAAAGGGTAATAAATCTGGCACTTGGAAGGCAAACTGTGCTCTGCAGTGACCCAGGAATTTGTTGTGTTAGGGATCACACCCAAATATCTGTCTCTGAAGGCCGCCCGTCAAAATTACCTTAGCATGTTTTCCTGCCACATCTCATACTTTGCCTCAGCTTGAAGTGATATTTAGAGGTACATGTAACCCCTTGAGATCAGAAAGTCCATGTGATTTTCTTACTGCTGTTCTAAAGGTTAGCACAAACTCTATATTTTTAGCAAGTATCTTTAGCAGTTTTGGTGAAATGTTTTCACATAGCAAAAGTCTACATGGATACAGTCTTCTTAATCACAGAGATCCACACACACACACACACACACACACACACACAAAGGCTGTGGTTGGAAAATAAAAAAGGGTCAAATAAAAAACATAAAAAAAAATAAGCCAAAGAGTGTCAGATACTACATTGGAGCCAAATGAGTGCAGAATAGCCAGTAGCAGTCCATTGGTTAGTTTTTCAGTATTAAAACCTTCCACCTAAAGAAGCCTATGTCTCTGTCAAGCTGTGTGCCTTTCCTGACTTTCACAGCTGGTCTTCTAGTTCCAGTACCAGCAGGGTGGCAATAAGTCCATATTCTCCTGTTGAAGGCAAAGTGTCCCTCCTCCAGCTGTGAGGTAGAGATCGGGTACCAGGTCAGTGGGGTATGAGACACCACTGAGCGCAGCAGTTACACATTAGTTTCTAGTTCATTTATTTCAATAGTGCAGTGGTCTTTACTGTTGGATTCCTTTGTGTGGTTCTCCACTGGACTTTCTTCTTGCTCCACTTGTACGGGTATGTGGTGCTGAAACCCTTTCACTGTTTCTGGTCCACGAGATTCATTCATGGTCTTCACACAGCCATTTCTCTGGTAAGCAACAATCTGATGGACGTTAACGGGCTTAGTTTCACAGATCAATGGCACCTATGTGAAAAGCATTAAGATCTGGAATATTGCCACTATTTGCTGTACACAACAGGAAAGGAAGGTTTATTTAGAAGCTTTTGGTCTGCTTTACAATTCACCAGGATTACCTAGAGCCTCCATACATTTGCAGGACCTATTTCACTTATACGCTGAAGCATCTTTGCACCATCTGGATGAAGTGAAGGTGTCTCTAAATATGTAAAATGCAGATTTCAGCTCTAACCTGTACTCACTGAAGTAACTGTTTGCATTAGTAAAGCCTTATAAAATTAGGGTAAATAAATAAAGAACACCATTTCAGTGCAACGTTCAAAGCTGCAAACTCTCAATGGCCAGTGTGCTGAGCTTTGTGCAGTGTTTGCTCTCAAGAGCTGGCACACAGACCAGTAAGTGCTTGTGAATGATGCCCCATCCAGTTGGTGTCCAGCGATCAGTGGTGTCCCTAGGGGATAAGTACTGGGCCCAGTTCTATTTAACGTCTTTATCAATGACCTGGATGAGGGGATTGAGTCAACCCTTAGTAAATGTGCAGACAATTCAAGATGGAGCGCCTACACATGCTTATCTTGCAATAAAGCCATATTCATTGCTGAGAGAGTAGATTGGCACCATCAACGTAAAGATTAGTGGTTGTAGTCCAGCAGTGATGTTCCTGTGTGACTTGGTCTAGGTGATCCTGCTCTGGCAGAGGGATTGGACTAGATGATCTTTCGAGGTCCCTTCCAATCCCTAATGATTCTATGATTCCATGACACCAAGTTGGGAGAGAGTGTCAATCTGCTGGAGGGGAGGAAGATGCTGCAGAGAGATCTGGACAGGCTGGGTCAATGGGCAGAGACCAGCAGGGTGAGGTTTAACAGGGCCAAGTGCAGGGTCCTATACTTTGGCCATAATAACCCCCTTCAGGGCTACAGACTGGGGGATGAGTGGCTGGAGAGCAGCCTGTCAGAGAGAGACCTGGAAGTACTTGTTGACAGCTGGCTGAACAAGAGCCAGCAGTGTGCCCAGGTGGCACAAGAGGCCAATGGCATCCTGGCTCGTATGAGGAATAGTGTGGTCAGCAGGACTAGGGAGGTAATGTTCCCCCTGTACTGGACACTGATGAGGCCTCCCCCGGGGGCAGTGCTGGGCCCCTCACTTCAAGAAAGATATTGAGGTGCTGGAGTGGGTCCAGAGGAGCAAAGAGGCTGGGGAAGGGACTGGAGAGAAAATCTGATGAGGAACTGGGGTTGTTTAGCCTGGAGAAGATGAGACTCAGGGGAGACAGCCTCCCTCTCTACAACTACCTGAAGGGAGATTGTAGTAAGGTGGGGATTGAGCTCTTCTCCCAGGCAATCGGCGCCAGAATGAGAGAGCAGGGCCTGAAGTTGCCAAGGGAGGGTTAGGTTGGATGTTAGGAAGCCCTTCCTCATGGAAAGGGTGATTAGACCCTGGAATGTACTGCTCAGGGAGGTAGTGGAGTCCCCATCCCTGGAAGTCTTTAAGAGAAGAGTAGATGTGGCCCTTAGTGCTATTGTCTAGGTTGTGATGACATCAGGTCATAGGCTGAGCTGGATGATCCTAGAGGTCTTTTCCAGCCTCAATAATTCTGTGATTCTGTGACTCTCTAAGTCACTTACTGTTGCCTTCTGCTTTCTTCTAACCCAATAACCTATCACCTTTCTTTTTACTCAGTTTGCACTCTTTCAGATGGATTAGAAAGGATTTTCTTGACTGTTTCATTAGCTGAAGAGAGTGATTCGTAACTGAAGTTTAGTTTAAATCAAAGAAGTTCTGATGGGGAAAATACAATGTAAATACTGGCAGAGAAAAGAGGTGGGCTTGCAGCTGAGAAAATCTGGCCTTTGGGTATACATTACTAAGTCCACAAATTATGCAGCCAAAATGTATGGCAGACTAATGGTATATTTTAATACTATATTAGAGCATGATGCAAAGAAAAATCTCATCGTCTATGACTAAATAATCCCTTAGGAGAGATTTCATACTTTAGAAACATCTCTTCTTGAGTTTTGATTGAGTTCTAGATACAGCACTGAAATGTCAGGAGCCATGTGTTAGGCAGGAACTCAGACAACAATTCTGGCTTTGAAAAGGATGACAGAACTTACTCTTAGGCTGTGGGTTTAGTTGTTCTGTTGCTCACTATATATGTAACCAAATCCTCAATAGATGACAGTCATTACTGTCATTGGTAATTACTGCAGGTGCTGTGTACCTCAGATGATCAGGCCTGTCTTTCTGTATAAAACTTGAAAGAGCAGGAAGCGTGAGAATGGCATTTACCAGAAAGACTGTCCGTAAAATGGAGAAATCATAATAGAAATAAAACTGTGCTATTAATACTGTTGTTATTTATAGAATAACAACTGATTCACAGAAATGAAACCTGTCTTGTGGAAATCAGTCTCGGTGAAGGAACTTTTCTGCATAAACTATTCTGTCTTGTGGAAGAAAAGTAGTGAGAGGTTTTCATGAGCTAAAATGGTTGAAGATTAGCATCTCCAAGTGTGATGGTCATGTGGAATTGTCAAGGATCTGAATGAAGAGCACGAGAAGGTTCCTGGTATAAGCAAAGAGGAAGGGAAAAAAGTACAGGAGTGGAAGGAGGGAGGAATGGACAAAATGGGTATGTCTGCTGTATGGAATAAGATACAGAGAATGAAAGAATAATGCAGCAGGAATGAAGATGCCTGAGAATGAAGTCTGCTATGGGGCCATGTGCTTGTGCTATTATCACAGAGATGGCTTCAGATTGTGCTAAGACTAAGACTTGAGACACTCAGGGTAGTTGCTTGTTGTGAGCCTATTGATTATTGCATATACACACTCAGAGATACTTTTCCTTTCCTCTACACACAAATGCTTAAGGACATTCACCACTCTGCCCTGTTGCTGGTCACATTTTTAGCAGAAGGATGACTTGTCATTTTTAGCCAGTCAGGACTTGTAAATTCATGAGATGCTGGAACTGGGAGTCCCACACTCAGTATCCAAGACAGTGTGCCAGCTTGCAAGCTTTGAATTTGAGTGCCTTTATGCTTGATCTCAGGGAGATAGATCCCTACACCCCACTAGGCTAAGCAGGACATTACCCAATTCTGTTTTCTTTTTATAAACTAGATTAAACAAATGTGGGAGGCTGAGAGCTGGCAGAGTCATAACACAGCTCATGCTGGCATACCCTGGCTCATGGCATTTTTACCTCATCTCCATCCTTGATAAACTCCTTCCGGCAGATGTGGGCCATGATCCCAGCAGCCAGTGCATCTCCCAGGACATTGATCATTGTTCTAAACCTATCTCTGGAAAATGAAATAGTAATGGTAAGTTGTTGTCTCTTTGGGTTCATTCCTGTGACTTCATCACTGCAGTAAGGCAAATAAGGTCAGTTTTGCTGGTTTTATGAGCTAACAAGTTTACAAATGGAAGTAGTGACAATGGCACAGGGCAGCCACTAGTTACCAAGCTGCTCAGTAGGGTTTTCCAGCCTTCTCTAGGCTCAGTCCACTGTGCTGTCACCTGCTTGAATCTGTACCTCAGTTAACTAGAGAGGCTGTGCTTCTCTACACATGCAAGACGACTCAGTGTGAAAAAGGTTTAACACAGCAGATCAAGCCTGCATTTATGTCTGAGTTTTCATGTAAAGGTCCAGTATTATGGCCTGATTTGGATATTGGTGCTGCATATGTCTTAATTCAATAAAAGTAGAAGGCAGCCAGTGCAAGCATTACCTATACTAGTTATCAAGGTCCCAGTAAGTGGTAGTTAAGGATACTATTGTGTTGGTAGAATGTGCAGAATACAATCACAACTACTCACAAGATTGCTAAGTAACTGCACTCACAAAGCAGCAGGTACTGACTATATTTAATTTGTGTTCCTTTCTGAAAAAGTGGTTGCTAAGACTACCAATGGCTCTTAAAGATTCTTCATTTCCACTTTCAACCTTTTCCAACTTAAATTGCTACACTTGACAGTACTTTGTATTTATGCGGTTTCACTAGTTTTCATTTATGGGTTCATTTCTTCCCTGTTTACACCTCCTACCTGCTATCTAATAAATAAATAAATCTGTTGAAATACACACCATAAATACACAGAAATGAGTGGTTGAAATGAGCTTGGAATCTATTAAGATTGACAAGATTTCAAATAGATGATAAAGCTTTTAAGTCAGAAATATATCACATATTTTTCAGAGAAAACACACACATCGCGAAAACGTGTCATATTTGGAACTTCACTTATAAATGTTATAAAATGGAGGCTCAGACTTTTCCAGATGTTTGGCTTATTAAAGTCAGTGACAGTCCAATATCAATACAGCCCAGATTTCTGATCCTGTATCTTAATATAGAAAAGAACTGAAACCATGGGCTGATTATATTTTTTCAGATAGTTCAGGTATGTACTCTGCGTCTGCCAATGGTTATGTACATGCCTGCCTAATTAGCATGAATGTTCCTGTAGGAAAGGTTATTTGCATGTGCTGTTAACCAAATTGTACATGCAAATGCAAGTAACTCTTCAGCAATAATATTCCACAGCCTACACTTGGATGTGGCTGTTGATTCCGGACTCACTCCTACACTGGTTTTCTGAATCCATATTTCTAATTCCCAATGTTCTCATTTTGGGTTCTGCCTTGAGGAGAAGTCCCACAAGAGCATGTTAAGCAGGTAGAACTACTCTTACAGCATATATTGATAGATGTTCCTGTTACATGCACACTGTTATTCCTTGGTTGATCATCTGATTTTGACTCTTGGAAAAATATTCTGAGTTGCTAATTTGGGATTGTGCAAAGAGTCAGCTGTGGCAGAGAAGGAGTTGTATGAACAGAGCTCAAGAGTTTGCACTCCCTTTTCAGCTCCAATTAGCATCTCCTCTGTAGGCAGGATTTTTCTGAGGAAATAGTGCACCACACTGAAACTCGTCTGGCACATTGTTTGACCAGTTCTATTCCGTGTTTCTGTGAGTATGGAATAGTCTGCACCATGAGTACAGCCACATACTACAGATGTTTCTCCACTAAGAGGCCAGCATGCTGTTACTGGCACTTCTTTCAGTGCAAATATGTGAGTCAGGTGTTGCAGTGTTGTTTTAGCTTTAGATTACATTAATGATGCAAAACTTTAATCTTGTGTTTAGTAATTTAGCTGAGAATCGTTGTTATTTTCTTCTGTATGTCTCTGAAAACTAGCTAAAGGCATGGATTCACAAATGTGTTATGGTTACCTAAATGAGCTGTGATACCTGCAGGGCATTGCAATGGATATTTCAGTCTTGTGACATTATCTAACCAGCTTCCCTTAAGCAGTCGTCATACTCCAGCACTTCCAAAACTAATACTGAAGGTATTAATCATGTCAACCACGTTGACAGTTTGCTTCTGCGGGCTCTTGGAACCACCAAGGGCAGAAGTATAGAAACACACTTTTTATATGAAAGGTCATCTGCAAAAGACAGAAAATTGGACCTGTTCCATGCTCGCTTTTTAATACCATCTGGAACTGTAGCCTGAACATTTTTTTGCTCCGTTGTTTTGCAAAGTTTTGTAAGACAAAAAGAAGCAAAATTCCCATATATGCTGGAAGACTTACTGGAAAAACACTGAAAAGTTGATGTTGTAAGAGCTGGGTGAATACTGAGCAATATGGAAGGAAAAGGCTTTAATGCAGCTTAAAAGACTTTGATTATGTTGTGCTTCTTTAACAACTGAGTGTCAGTGAGTCGCACTAGAAGGGATGCCTTATTAAAATCTGAACTGCAGTTGCCATAGCAGATAGTGCTTATCCTTCACAAAAAAATGTTCCTGATATTGAAAAGAAGAGTCTTAAAATGTGAATACTACACTTATGACTCCTATTAATAATACAAATAATATTCCATTACACTACAAGCTGGGTCTCTTTAGCTTGGAAAAAAGCAGACTGAGGGGTGACCTCATTAATGTTTATAAATATGTGAAGGGTGGGTGTCAGGAGGATGGAGTCAGACTCTTCTCAGTGTCATCTAATGATAGGACAAGGGTCAATGAGTGTCAGCTGGAACATAGGGGGTTCCACATCAATATGACAAGGAACTTCTTTCCAGTGAGGGTGACAGAGCACTGGAATGGGCTGCCCAGGGGGGTTTATGGAGTCTCCTTCTCTGGAGACATTTAAAAACCGCCTGGACATGTTCCTGTGCAACTTGGTCTAGGTGGTCCTGCTGTGGCAGGGGGATTGGACTAGATGATCTTTCGAAGTCCCTGATGTTCTGTGATTCTGTGAAAATTAAATAATTTCTTCTCACTATTCTTTGTACAAAAGTTCAGTGGCTTAAAACCAAATAAATAGGATATATAACAGAATGGACTTGGGACATATTTGTACACATAACTTTGATGTAATGAGGCTCCACTGTACTAATGGAGATATATTATAGAAATTAAACAAAAAGTAATTTGGACTATTCCCTTGTTAATTGAAATGCTAATGAGCTAGATATGAGTATTTTATTCATCTTCCTAGACTATTCAAAATTGATTGATTGGTGGACATTTACATAAAAGTTCAGATATGGTTCAAATAAACCACCTCTTATGAGTTTTTAAACTGGTTCTACTCATAGGCCACATGAATTTCTTGTATCCTGAGTATGTTAAGTTTTAGCCTCTGCTGTTAAATGCTCAGTGGTTAGGGATGCAGCAAAGTAACAGCTGCATTTGCAGAATATGGAGCCAGTTCCATTGCTTGAGTATCCTCCTAGATAAAAATAAACCTTAAGTTTTTCTGTGATCTGATTTAAGGTGGTTACTTTGGCCTATTTTTTCCGCTTCTCTCTCTGTCCATGAGCACTTGATCACCATCCTCTTCATTACGGTCTAATGTTTATCATTAACTGCTTTGGTGACGTCTTTCAGTCTCCTCATGTTTTAGACTAAGCAAACTTTGCTTCATGGAGGTCATACTGTCCAAGTCTTACCTACAGACTCTATCTTTGTCTGTCTTTTTTGAATATAATAGTATTTATTCTGAGACCACATGAGCACTATTTCAAGCAAAATAACTCCTACCCATGCCTTTTATGCATATCTGTGTTACTGTGTCCCTGGATACCTTTGCCTTTCCGGTGATGTTGCTGCAATTGTTCAGTGTTACTTACAGTGCCCAGTCGACGGCAATAATCAATGTGATGTCATCTGTTGGGAGCCCAACTGAGGTCAGAACAATGACCATTGTCACCAGGCCAGCTTGTGGGATACCTGCAGCACCTATGCTGGCAGCTGTTGCTGTGATACTTGAAGAAAGAAAGGAATAAGCTTTTATCAGTGGTGGGTTGCTCTGCAAGAATCCACACTATGATGCTACAAGAGATTTCTAAACCATAATCATTCTCACACAGAACTGCCAGTGCTTCATGGACAGAAGCTAAGTCAGACAGCAAAACAGGCCAAACTCTCCAGTGTGAAATTCTCATCTTCTAATTTTGCAGCTTTAGCAGTGGTGGGGCAGTTCTGTTACCTCGTAACACAACAAGTGCAGAGACAGTGAGGCAGCTAGGCTGGCTCTCTGAGCTATGTCAGCGTCTCATGGATCATGGTACCGTATAGCGTTATGTGCCAGCACTCATCATCACTGCTTCACCCTTGGCAGCCGAGCTCCCCGTAAACATCTCTGAATCATCACCGGCAGTTCCTGTGCCAGCCAAACCCACGGCTGGCTGCAGCAGGGTCCTCTAATGTCAATCCACCACAAAGAGGCTGAACCAGGGGTGAAGAGGCTGGGCCAAGGGTGAAGCCCTTACCTTAGCACATGGCTTTGCATACTTGGATCTAAATAGGAAGAAAGCACGAATGTCACTGTCCCTTTTTAGTTTCTGGAAAGTATTTTTAACTTGACCTTCACACCATTTTTCTCAGCCAAGCAAACAGAAACACATGGGAGACCAGGTCAAGTGTGGACCTGACATGCTCAGCTGTTTTTTTCTCTTTCATAGTGTTATTTTTAGGGCAGGAATTTCATACCTTTTTCCAGGAACAAAAGTGACTGGGTATAGACATTTCAGCCCATCTGGCCATTTCTGATAGGCTAGGCCATCCAGCAAAAGACAAAATGTTGATGATTGTATTTGTGCCGACATAAAGCATATACAGTGATAATCCACTGCACCCATCAATCCAGAGCCTCTGAGCTTTTGGCAAGCAGTTGATTCTCATCAACCTCCTGTGATGGAAAACTAGTGTAACAATATTCACCCATATGGGAACTGAGACACCATGATATCCAGTATTCTGCTCACAGCCGTAAAGTGGACCATAGGAGCAGCACCATAGCTGTGACTAGAGCCCTTTCCAGCAATACGAAATACATTCCCTGGTGTGATGGGGAATGAGAAAGACTTAAAGCTACATTTTGAAAAAGTTTGCTTGTAGAGCATCCTAATAGCATTGCAATGGCAGAATACAGACAGAAAGGAAGGGACAGAGGTTAAGTAGTCGCATACGAGATTAACATAGTGAACATCTTCTGTTAGTGTTACAAACTGGCTGATTAGGACTGCTGCTGCCTCCTCAGGCCACAAAGTCTCATGACTTAACTGGGAGCAAAACCAGGAATGTTTAACTAAGATTGTGCAGGCAAACTCAACTGCTAATTAGTTTTGACCTTAATGTAGATGTTTGTATAATATGCTCAACTGAAAGGAATAGGATCTTAACTGTCTTTTTCTGTCACATCTGGATTTGTATAACTACACTAAGACTGCCAACCTGGATTTTACAAACTATAAGCAAAGTGGACTGATTATTTTTCTAACGTTTTTTCCTCTGGCAAAAATATCCTGGCACACTGGATGTTTGAATTTTAGATCTCCAGGTTGTAAAATATCAAGATCTGGAGCAGGTTTGGCCCACAATATACAGTTAGAATTTGGCTTCAGATACTCTAAGTAGTGAATCCACTACAATTTCCTATTTGCTCCCTTTTTTCATAAGTGAGACTTTTTATTTCTTTTACTTTCTTGGATTTTTTCAATCTTTATTTGTATTTTCCTTCTACTGTCTTTGCTTCTGTCTGATCCTTATGTGCTAGCACTTAATATGGAGAGTGTAAATAAAAAGATGAAATAGCGTTCTGTGAAGACAAAGCTAGGAGTTCCCTTCTCTCCATCTAATAGTATCCTCCTTCTCAATTTTCAATGACCATTCCCTGCTTCGAGTTGCATGCAGTGTCTGCCCATGCTCTGTTTTCATAGAATCTTAGAATCACAGAATCATTAGGGATTGGAAGGGACCTCATAAGATCATCTAGTCCAATCCCCCCACCACAGCAGGATCACCTAGACCAAGTTGCACAGGAACATGGCCAAGTGGGTCTTAAACGTCTCCGAAGAAGGAGACTCTGCAACTCCTCTGGGCAGCCCATTCCAATGCTCTGTCACCCTCACTGTGAAGAAGTTCCTTCTGAAATTTATATGGAATCTCCTATGTTCCAGCTTACACCCATTGCCCTGTGTCCTAACACTAGATGACACTGAGAAGAGTTTAGCTCCATTCTCCTGACACCCACCCTTCAAATATTTATAAACATTAATGAGGTCACTCCTCAATCTCCTCTTCTCCAAGCTAAAGTGACCCAGCTCCCTCAGCCTTTCCTCATAAGGGAGGTGTTCCACTTCCTTCATCATCTTTGTTGCTCTACGCTGGACACCCTCCATGTCCTTCTTGAACTGAGGGGCCCAGAACTGGACAAAATACTCCAGATGTGATCTCTCTAGTACAGAGTAGAGGGGGAGAAGAACCTCTCTCCATCTGCTAACCACCCCACTTCTGATCCACCCCAGGATGCTGTTGGCC
>JAOXOE010000698.1:15217444-15270899 GCA_028565055.1 Phoeniculus purpureus
GCACAAGCCAACCTGATGGGGTTCAACAAGACCAAGTGTAAGGTCCTGCATCTGGGTCGAGGCAATCCTAAGCACAATTACAGGCTGGGCAGTGACTGGCTGGAGAGTTGCCCTGAGGAGAGGGACTTGGGGGTGCTTGTGGACGAGAAGCTCAACATGAGCCAGCAGTGCGCACTTGCGGCTCAGAGGGAAAACCGGATCCTGGGCTGCATCAGGAGAAGTGTGGCCTGCAGGTTGATTCTCCCCCTCTCCTCGGCTCTGGTGAGACCTCACCTGGAGTACTGCTTCCAGTTCTGGAGCCCTTCTTCCAAGAAGGATGTGGACATGCTGGAGTGTGTCCAGAGGAGGGCCACGAGGATAGTCAGTGGGCTGGAGCAGCTCTCCTATGAGGACAGACTGAGAGAGTTGGGGCTGTTCATTGTGGAGAAGAGGAGTCTCTGAGGTGACCTTCTTGTGCCCTTCCAGTATCTGGAGGGGGCCCTTCCAATCCCTAATGATTCTATGAATCTAAGAGTTCCAAGAAATGAGGAACGGAGCATTCTGTTGTACTCACCTTCCCCCAAACAAAGCCAGGCCCTATGCATGAGCTTTGAACGCCTTTGAACAGTACCAGGCGTGCCCACCATCGACTGGGCAATGGAGGCCAATATTGGGGATGCAAGGTGATTTCACATGTGCTGCTGATTAGACCTTTGGATGCAAAATGCTGGTGAACATTGCTTACTTGAACCAAGCAAGCTTGTAACAACACTGCTACCATGGAAACGTGCCATGATGCAGAAAATCGCTAACAGAAAATATCTGCAAAAAAGAATTGTAAAGACAAGACGCTTTACCTCCCATGCCAAGAGAGACTTCTCCCCATCCTATGGACCATTTGAATGCCCCCATGGTGATCCTTGCCTTTTATTCTTTCTGTTTCTCTGTCTCTCTCTTCTTTCTCACTCTTTCCCTTCCCTCCTCCTCCTTACCCTTCTATGTGTAATTTGTCTGAGTATAATAAAAAGGTACCTTAAGCATTTGACAGTGTTTGTGTCTTAATTCTGGGACCAAGAATATCGTAACTCTCACAATTGGAACTTTTCTGGATCATGGTGCATGTAGATGGTTAGAAGCCATATAGGGAAGTGCATGCTAGAGAACTGAAAGCTAGTGGGATGTCTTCTTGTCTATGCCTACATGCTATGAGAATGTTAAAAAAACCCAACCAAAACCAAAGCAGGATTCCTCTCACAGATTCAGTGATAGGATAGAAGCTGGAACAATTAAAATTTTGACTACAAATAAGAAAGCACTTATTTTTCATGTGAGCAATCCAGCCCAGGAATAGGCCAGTCAGACAAGCCCAGAATGCAGAGCAGCTGTTGCAATTACATGGGTAGGTATATTCAAAGCTGGACTAGGTGCTGAAGACCTTTATCTAATTGGGCCAGATTTGAAAAGTGCATTAGGATCAGTGACCTGCAGATACTCCTTCCAACTCAAATTATTCTGTGATTCTATGATTCTCCTTGCTGCTTTCTGTATCATACACCACTTAGAGATACTTCTCCCAAAAATGTATCTTGTATTGTAGGACGTCTCTGCGTAGCAATTACATTGACTGTGTATCATGGTGCTACATTACAATTATGTCAATTAGTTGTTCAGTTCTTAGCCTGAAAAAAATGTAGAATAAAATATCTTGTAGAAGGTATTGTGTAGCCTCAGAGTGAAGTAAAAATTTATTCTTTTGTTTTCTTACAGACAAGAATGAATGAGCACATAAAACATATTTTGTGCTTAAGCTAAAGCAGTCTAATCTGATTATATAGTATAAAAGTTTTAGCCTGTGGGTTTTGTTACAACCTAGTTGAAGCTAAAAGTGACTGCCTTCTAATTCACTTAAAAAGACAAGATGCTTAAAGCATGTGTGGAGTGGTTGCTTTTCAACCATACTGAAAGAGTTATCCTCCAATATTGTGTTCACTGGGTAAGAAAGAACCCAAATTAGGAACCTTATAAAAAAGCAGATGTTCCTCTCACAGGGCTACTCAAGTCAGCAAAATCTAAGAATAATGTACATAAATGAATACGTAATTGGGATTTGTTGTATTTTACATGCATGGATAAATGCGACTAATATTATGAATTAAACTGTAGTGACTCCTTCTAGCTACATATAAAAATAGGAATGTTTCAAAATGCAATTTATTTCCCCTCTTTCAGATATTAACCTTATTATGTATAATGACGTAAGTATACACACTAAACAAGTCTTTCCCAAAAGGTCTTTCTTTCAAACATAACAAACACGGCTGACTTGGAGACTAATAAAGAAATCAGATATAATTAGCTTCTTGTATAGAAAGCATCTCCAAAAAATGGGATAGGAAGCTTTCATAGAGCAGTATCTATAAAAGTAAAATAGATTAAAGCATTATTTCTGAAACAGTATATCTCTATACTATTTTTAATATCAGCTAGACATCATGCAAGTCTGATCCTAACCTACTTTTTGCTAAATAAATGCATCTCAGGATACTACTAATCCATATACGTAAAGTGAACTTCAACATTATGATGGTACATTCTCTCAGCAAAGTGCTTGTGTTTGTAATGATTCCAAATTATTCCCTATAAAGGGATTTTTTTGATGAAAACTATTCACAAATCTATTTAGCCAGAGAAAATGTTGGACTCAGAGCTGTTTCATCTGGTGTTGTTTTGTATGTCATCATTTGGCAAAATTCTGTCCTGGAACAGTTCAGGTTGGAAGACAGAAAGACTGTTACATCTTTTATCTGACATAAATAAAATTAGCATAAAATACTGAAAAATATCCTCAGGGTATCACCTACTGGATTTACACATACTCTGGATTTTCATGTCACCCACAGAAAACATTTTTTCATGAACTACCTAAAACTGAAACCCTTGCAAGGCTTGACTTGGAAGTTCTAGCTGAGGGCATTAAATGTTATTGAGTAGTCCTCATGGGAATATGTTCAATTCACTGAACAGAGACCTCATAAGCATTGCTCTCAAGTTTTACCAGGTAAGTCAGGAAATATTCTGTTAGAGGTTGTGATGCCTTCATTCGTATGTCTAAGTATAGGTGTCTACAAGTGTATCAGCCTTCAATTTCCCAGTTTACTTAAGTTACTTCCTTACTTTAGCTGGTAGAGACTTGTGAGAGATCCAGCTCTTGTGAGAACCAGCCATGCAGAGAACATGGTTACCACAGCCTCATTAGGCTCCACATTCTAAGCTGACCAACCAAGCAACCACTGTGTTAGATTTTAAATTCACCTCTATGCACAGCATGTGCAATTTAGCAGCTAGTACACAGGACGCTAAAGTAATTGAAGCTGCCCTGGCTTATTGTATCCATCCTGCAGATGCTGCTAAAAAGGGAAAAAGTCAATAAAACAGAACAATAAAAACCATTTATATAAATATATCAGTAACAAAAGGAGAGTGAAGGAGAATCTCCATCCTTTACTGGAATCAGAGGGAAACAGAGATGAAGGATGAATGATAGACTGAGGTACAGAATGCCTTCTTTACATCAGTCTTCTGCTGTAAGACTAGTTATTCCAGCTCCTTGAGTTGGAAGTCAAGGATGGGGAGCAGAATGAGCCCTCCATAATCTCTGAAGAAATAGTTAGCAACCTGCTGCACCACCATAGACACACTCAAATCTAAGGATGGGATCCATGCAAGTGTACTGAAAAAAAGTGACCACCATGCCACTTTCCATCATCTACCAGCAATCCTAGCTAAATGGGGAGGTCTCAGTGAATTGTGGAGTAGCAAATATGATTCCCATCTACAAGAAGGCCAAAAAGAGAATACAGAGAACTACAGGCCTGTCAGTCTGACATCAGTTCCAGGGAAAGATATGGAAGAAATAATTTTGACTGCCATCTCATAGCACACACACGATAACCAAGCAATCACGTCCAGTCAGCATGGGTCTATGAAAGTCAGGTCCTGCTTGACAAGCTAGATCTCCTTTTATGGCAAAGTGACCCGCTCAGTGAATGAGTGAAGGGCTGTTGCCATTGTCTACCTGGAATTCAGGAAAGCCACACAGTTTCCCAGAACTTTCTCATGACAATAGGTACTGTTCAAGGCTTGGATGAATGTAGTGTTCACTGGATAAAAAACTGACTAGATGGCCAGGCCCAATAAGTGGTGGTAAGGGGCGTTAATGTAGTTGCTGTCTGGTCCCAGGTGGTGCTCCCCAGGGCTCAGTACTGGAGCCTCTACTCTTTAATATCTTTACGAATGATATTTATGACGGGATTAAGTGCACTCTCAGTAAGTTTGCAGGTGACACCAAATTGGGCAGAAATGTTGATCTGCTGAAGGTAGAGAACCCCTATGGAAGGATTTGGACAGGGTGAACTGATGGAACAGGGCCATTATTATTAGGTTCAACAAGGTGTCAGGCACTGTAAATAATGCTTAGTTTGCCATTTCAGTAACTGAATTTGTAGCAACATGCTGACACATAAATTTTAAGTGGTTTAATTTCAGATTAATTCCACTTCTACTACAGAATAATTATAGCCTTCTTAAGTTCAATGTATTTGCTTAGTTTATTTTCAGGATCCTACATTTTTGGTGTTCGTTCATGCTTTCTGGTACGCTATAAATGCAGAATTCTGTCTCATATATTTTATTTCAAAGTGACACACGGTGAATGTTCTTAAGTTTGTACTACTACTAAGTGTGCACAAGTATATATTAAATATCACATTGGTCTCCTTCATTTTTGGTCCTATTCTTTATTCGTCATAGATACTGTGAAATAGTCCTATTACTGCATTAGGCAATGAAGCGATAAATTAAATACACTCCTTTGGGCCATGTGCCTTTTGTATAGTTAATTGGTGTGTCTGACCTTGAACTTACACCTTCTAGAGACACTTCTGTTTTAAGAACACATGTAATTTTATATTGCAGAATGATGTCTAAACTCCTGAAAAGCAAACCCAGAACGGTCAGTTGTGACAAGGAACTGAAATGGCATCAGTGACTCTAACCCTACTCTATAGCTACAGAGAAACCTTAAATACAAAATATTATTCTGAAGTTAATGCATTTTTATGTGTCCACTGTGGCAGTTGGCAGTTGCTGGTGTATATTTAACCACCCCCCCCAACAGATGGGGTCAGCAGCTATTCACTTTTGGATTTTGCATTGTTTTAAAACTTGTGGATAATTCTAGAATACAATGGGATGTGTTCCTATTAGGTGATGACGAAGGTTTTTTAGAGATTTGCAACAGGGGGATTTTTAGACTAAGTACAGCTGTGTAAAAAAGTGACAAGCTTTTGGGCATGTGAGCCCTTTTTTAGGTTCAAAATAGAAACAGCAACCTTCAAGCTAAATACTGGGTAAGAGAAATTGCTCTGGGTTTAACTTCATTATGTTAATCATTTAGACAAATGAAGAAAAGTCATCTAACGTTGATGTAGCTGAGAGGGATGTGGGTGAGGTTCCCAGCTTCTACAAGAAAGACAAAGGCAGTTAATTATTACTTTTGGTGTAGTGAAGAGGAGGATGAAGGCTGGACAAAATCAGTATGCTATCAACCTGCCATCTTTCTTTGCTGATTATTCAATTTTTAGTATTGAATAGAACTATAATTTAGCTCACAGTCTTACAGTGTAGAATACTTCGTATATTGCGTTTGAATTACAACTTGGAGGGCAGAGGGTATGGCCTCCTAGCTGTGATTGCTTGACTGTTTCATTGCTTGATATCAACATCAGAGATTACCCGAAGCATTTGGCTCATGAAATTACTTGTGAAATAAAGAAATGCACGTGTGGGATGTGAATTTTGTTCTGCTTCTGCTATGGGCAACTTGAAACAGTAGGCAATGGAAAAGGCTGTGAGAGAATGCCTCCTGAGAAAGCAGTGTAAACTAGAAACTGTAGGAGAAGGGTAGTATTTCTGAGATGATAATTAGATAATTAGATCCTAGGTGATCATTCCAGTGACTCAGACTACTTGTGGTTTAGCCTAGAGGGGTTTTGTTAGTGGAGGATCCGGCTGTTACAGTGTCCCTGAAAAGAAGCTCTGCTAAAGTTTCCTCAGCTGTGGGTCAAACTCACCTTTGCTCTAGCTGAACAAAAAAAGTCCCTCTGCAAATAAACCTATTTGGGAGAGGAAAACTCATTCTGCAGTTTCCTGCTTTGGGCATTGTGTTTGAGAGCTTCCTTTTGTCCGGGGAGAGGGATGCGGCCATTCAATTGACTAAATCAATGTGACCAAAAAGACTGTACTACATGGTTCAAACAACGTGTTTGAGCTTTGCTTCAGGTTTAACTTCAAGGATCACACAAACAGCTTAAGCTTCACTTAGAGTGTTAACTGCAGGACTTAAGCAGACAACAGTGAATATGAACTACTGTTAATTAATGCATCACTATTTTGGTTTTTCACAGGTACAAGGAGAGGAAGAACTGTTGCAACCTAAAAGCAAGGATACCCTGTAAACTACCTAAAAAGCCCACTAAATCCTATACTTGTTAGTCAGCTGCAAACATACAGCATGCTAAGTATTACACTCACCCCTTCAGACAAGGGCTCTCAATCCCAGACAAATTAGCTTGGCCAGTGTCCTGACCCAGACTGGAGGTATTCAATACAGGCAAGCTGTTGAACAGGTGACTCCCCACTTCCTACCCAAAATCTTAGGGTTTTGATCCCCTGCTTTACATGACTGTGTTGAAGACTATGACTGATCAGCTTGTACCTCCCAGGGTGTTTGTCTTTGGCAGTGTAATGAAGTTTCCCCTTACTTTTCAATGAGTGAAGTCCACTTCTCTGTGCTCTTCATTTTACCTTTTTTCTCTGAGCTTGGGATTGCTCAGGTACAGAAGCTTGTCATCTGGAGCTGATACTGAAACCTTTCCTGTTTCACTTTAACTAACCTTCTCAGGAAATTGAATAGAAATTTGAACTGAGACTCAGGGCATATTAAGATTGTTTACTTCAGGTTTTGATTCTTTGAATGATGCAGCATTGCCCTATTTGGTCTGTGGCTGATGTAAAATTCAGGACTGAGCTATCTACATAGCTCTCTGTGAGTTATCTCTGCACAGAAAGGGCAACAAGGCAATGCAAGGCTGGATCGTTTTTACAAACCCTCCACTTGCATGTGCTAGACCTTATCAAAACTTGTTTACACACTACAAGCCCGGTCATTCATACACTCAATAAGGAAGACAAACACACTGAGGCAGATTTTCCCCTTTGGCTCATGGTGAGAAGAGAGACTCCAGAGATCAGCAGAGGAACATCATACCTGCAAAATTGTGACTGAGAGCACATATAAGCAGAGGATGGGTCCTGAAAGAGATCATGACTCTGAGGAAGACCTGTATGGGAGCAGTTCATCACTGGCAGGACTGCAGCCTGTGGAAGACCATCCGCTGTGGCTGGAGAAGATCGTTGAAGACTTTTCGCCTGTGCAGGGGATGCTTCATTTCCATAGGAAGGACTGTTAGCGATTTTCACCTTGAGGGAAAAGAAACAGCAGAGACTGGGAAATTGCAGTTAAGAGCTGCTTGCATCTCTGTCTGTATTCAGTGATGGATTTTTATGGTTTTCCCTGAGCTGAGTCTGTCTTTTGCCCGTGACCATAAGTGGTGATGAGCCCTCAGTGTCTTTTGGCTCAATTCTCTGGAGAAAGTTTGTCGCCAAGGCTTACCAGCCTTTGCCAACAAGTGACACTACTCCAGGAAGCCATATTTCTTGAGTTTATCTCGAGAATTTCAGGATATGAGTTACGTGAGTGTAACAACTTGTGGCTGAGGTTTTTTTAGTGTAAACTTTGAGTGGAATCCAGAGTTTAGACTGGCATTTGCAGTAAGCACAACTGAAGTTTTATAACCCTTCAAATATACCTTCATCCCACTGTAATTGTACTAGTCCCTCCTCTTCCCTTACATAAAATATAAACTACTTTAGTAGTTTTTCCTCAATTTAAAAATTTGATGGATAGGTTCATTTGTCTTGTTGCACTGGTTTCACCTTTATCTTCCGAACAGACGAGTTAATGTGGTAAAGTTTTTTGTGTTGTCCTTTCCTGATTTCAGGGCTCAATGGAGGCTTGAAAGTACACTTTTGTGACCTTAAGCAAGAAGCCAGAAGCCCTCAGCAGCTGTTCAGGATACCTCATACTGTTGTGATGGCTATCCTGGTTGTTGGGTCATTTACAGATCAGTAGTTTATGTTTCTTCTCTGTACCTTTTCTCTTTCTTGCTATCAAACATCTTAGGCTGAATTTTTAATTAACTGAGAATAGTTATTCCTTCCCAATTTCATATAGTTCAGTCATGGTCCTACATATGAAAGTAAATTTTGATTCTCCAGGTTTAAGATTGTGGGGAATAAGTGGAATGGTGCTGTTACTCGAAGTTGCTGACACCTAAATGTTTAGACAGTTTCTTATTTTTTGCTGAAGATTTTTGCCACTGACAGTGGAGGACTTTACAAAAAATGTAGAAATATTTGTCATGGGAAACAAGTAAAATATGAGAAGCAAGATCAATACTGTCACGTCATTGTATCTGCACATTTAAGCTTTCTAACATCTAATAAGCAAATACACCACAATCCTAAAATATCATATACCAAGCTAGTTACCATTCCTGAAGTTCTATCAGGGTAAACTGTTTTTGACTCATGCTAATTGCATGTATTCCTTGGGTAGGATGCACACTTGATAAACTCGGTACTACTTGGGTTTTTACACTTGGTACTTGACTTTTGTTTATTAAGTAACAAAAGCAGAAGACTATCAGCCAGCATTGCAACAACTTGCATCCTCACTCTGAGGTAATTTGGTGTTAAATATTGTCATTACAAGTGGTAGCTGTGATTCAATATCAGTTATGCTGAAACTGTAAAAAAATAGAAAATCATTAGGTGAAAGTACATTCTGCATTTGGCTAGGATGAAATTTATCAGCTTTTGCCAGCCTGTAATAATGTGGTGTTTAGAAAACTTCTTTGCAGTGTGGTGGAGCCAGCCTCTGTTCTTCAACCAGCCAATTCTATTTTTATTGCAAGAACTTATTACAACCTATTTTCAAGCTAATATTATCATCCCAGGTCCATTGGGGTGGAAATAATCTCATATATTAAGGCACTTAAAAGGAGAATTAAAAATCCATATGCCAGCATCCAGCTAGATACTTGCTTGAATTTCCTAGGCATAGGTAGTGTGTAGTCTGAAATGTCTTAAGATACACTAGAAAGCCACGGAAGACTGGCAATGTAACAGCGATCCAGTGGTAGTCCTGTCAATTTCTGAAATACAAGTTAAACTTTCACAGACATTCTGGATAGTTCAAATGAAGCTGTAAACCACAAATAACAATCACATATAAATTTATACTTTAGATTAAGCTACATAATATTCTCTGCTCCATCTGAACCTTAAAGTTGCTCTAGCAGACAAGCTTAAACACTTACTTATGTAAATACCTTACATTTAAATACCTACATGCAAATACCTTCAATTAGAGGTGATTTTTAACCCGTGTGTCTTGATAGACAAGCAGTCATTCCTGGTGCATTCTGAACCTTCCAGGGCTCATCTCCACAGAGAAAAGGTATGTGAACTGTAGCTCTGTAGTTAACAATATTGATGTGATTCTGTTCTAAATATCTGTGTTTTTCTTCTAGTCTTTCTTTGAAAACAGAAGTAAAGAAAATATTGAGAATTTTTTCACGTACGTGTACACATGTACCGTTATATTTGCCATAAAACTACAAATAAACTATTTTGAGTTGTGTAGTCTATAAATTGTGCTTATTTTTCTTAGATTTCCTTTGGTTACTGCAGTAAAATTAGTTACTACCCTGCCACTATCAAACAGTAGTTGCTGTGAATCTTGCAGATTGTTCAGACCTAAATTGTCTAAAATATATTGATTACCTACAGGATTGTTACGAGAAAAGATGTTAAATTGGTGATTGGTTATGGGTTTTGTTAAATCATTGTGAAAACTAACAGCAAAAGCAAAGTACTGTATTGAATACATTTTCAATAACTACCTGGCTTTCCCATTGTTTTAGGAACAATACTTATGGATATGGAAGCTGATGTGGAATTTCACTTTACAAAAAGATACTGCAATCCAGAACCAAATTTCTTAAAAGTTATCTTTTCATTGTTTTCATTTGAAGTACTGAAGTAATGCAAAATTAACATGCTAGTGGTGAGAATAAAATACTTCTGTAGCAGATAATACATTTTAAAGTCTCAAAAAGTTAATCCATTTTAAAAGGTATCATGTTCAATCTGAAGAGTAGTTTGTCAAGAAATTGAAAATTCTCCATTCAGGCCCATTTCCTTTATTTTCCTGTAACTTCATCTTATTTCCTTTTTTTCTTTTCCCTCACCATGTATACAGTAGAAAATGTAGGCTCTTGCTAGTCAGACACATAAATAAAAGTCGAGAGAGGCCAAAGTTAACTTCCATAAGGCTAACTTGATTTATTCCATACAGACATTTTCCCATATGCTTTATTCTGTGCTTGCTCTTTTCTCGTACTTGCTTTCCATATGGCAGTTCCTTCTTCCAAAACCTGTTCCCGTCTGTCAGTAGTGCACAAGGTTTTTGAAGAATGAATGAAAACATGCGTCTAGAGTTCAGATATTTGTAAGTATGAGGTTGTGAAGAATGGAGCTGATGATGAAACTACTTATAATGAACATAAAAGTTATACTTTTAATAATAAATACTTCTAATTTTTAATTAGATTATTAATAATTAGAATATTATTAATAAATAAATATACCTTTTTTAATTAATAGTTATATTTTTAATAAACAGCCTGAATAAACATAAAAGAGATACTTTAACTAGTTCCCATTTAAGCATTACATCAGTGTCAATGGTTTTATTCTGAGACGAAATTAACCAATTAGTCTAGTTAATGTGCTTCTAGACCCAAACCAAAACTGAGAAGGGGGCTTGAAAATCACTTATAAATTGTAGACAAAATCAAAACTAACTCAGTTTGGGGAAAATCAACAAGACATATTTAATTCACTCAATATAAAACCCCACATATAATGAATTCACTCCACGTTAAAAAAACCCCCACACAAAGACCTACAGGAATTAATCACGTGTTAATACAGAACTGAGACACACTCAATCTGCAGTCCCTCAAAAGGAAGAGACTCCCAGCAGTTCTCGCTTCCTGTGGAAATGCAGAGTCCATTCAGTCCATGCATGCGTCCCTCCGTGTCAGTGGGCATTTTAAAGTCCAGCTCTCTGTTTCATGTGCTTCCATGCCAGTCCTCCATTTCCATCATGACGACACTTATAGCCATGAATGAAGTAAAAACTACCTGTATTTCAGCAAACCATGGAATTCAGACAAAACTGTTCTTCCTTGCGGATACTCGAGGTACCACTCTCTCTCTCTTCATTCACCACGTTCCCAGGGCAAGATGCTGCCACACTCAGCACAGTGCCAGGTATGTCCTCTGCAAACACATACAAAAATTGACGTGAAGGAGGAGGAGGAGCCAGAAACTTGAAAGTGCAAGCTCTGTACCCCTTCTGTTTGCAGAGCCACAAACACTCTACGTGCAGTTTTGCAAGTCAAATACCACATAAAATTCAAATTATGACAATTAGATTACAGTCTTTAAAACATTCAAGCAAGCAGAAGCCTGGTTTGATTTAGAACAGAACTAAATCTGTTCTATGACTTACTTTTCACTTCAGTTTCTTCTCAATAAATGTGCTTTCTGAAGTTAATGGTGCATCTGTGCTGATAGTGTCTGCTTCTAAAAGTGGTGGCATTTGATGTTTACAATTACTACCAAGGACTGATATGCAGGGAGGTTCTTATTTATATTTGCTCCTGTGAAGACCAAGGTCACAGATGAATCTTGTATCCTACATTAGGGTTGCAGTTAAGTGAGAGGCTGCATATGCAGGGAGACAAAGCAGGTGTTGTGTTTCTAAACTGACCAAAAACTATTCCATCCCTTGTACATCGTATTCAGTATAAAGCTCAGACATCACAAGGATCAAGACCTCTTCTTCAATGTACAGCATCGGAGGAGGAATCTGTTTGTTCACCTTTCAACCCCAACCTGTGCATTCCTGATTCCACTTCCAGAATCCACATTCTGCATTAATTCCTGTCTGGGAATACCCCAGTGCTTGCTCACAGCATCCGTGGTGACATTGATGCAATTGCTGTCAGAGTTCCGCGCTTCAGTACTGGGTTTATATGTATTCATATACCTTCATTTTTATCACTGGCTTCATTGAAATGATTTCAGTTTTCTTTTCCAAGCCACAGGTTGCTCTCTTTTATTCTCTTCCTCTTTGAAGAGGATCTAACAGAGAGCACCTGCCATTTGTCTAGTGGCTGGAATCCATGACAAAAGATAAGATGAAAATGCACATTGAAAAGAAATTCTGTTTGTGATCCTGTTTCTGGTTCAGCAGCACAAATACAGAAAAAAATATCCACAAATAATACTTATATCAATTGCTAAGTCTAGTTAAATGATGGCTTCCTTTTATCCTATTGTTAGATGGCTATCATCCTCTCAGAACAGAATCTGTTTTACTTATGCCTTAACTTTCTGAAATTCCTGTTAGAATTCCTGCTGCAGTGTCCTTGCATTGGGTTGTCTAATCTAGCATCAGCTTATTATTCTGACTCAACAACTGCAAACTCTCAAAATTATTTCTGTTCCTGGTTTTGATTTCCTAAGGTCCTCAGAACATGATAAAACTGAGAACAATACTTTGGTAAAGAAAAAATAACAAGTTTTATTAACAAAGAACAAGAAACTCTTAGATTAAGGTTAAGGAAAAAAACCTGTAAACCACTGGCAAAAGTCTATTAGACCCATCCCTCCCCACTGTAGATGCAATAGCATCACACAAAAAACTAACACAGATGTCTCTGCAGCTTCTAGTGGGTGGCTGAGAAAACAACCCATGGGATAGAAGAAAAAACAGAGACAGGCTTTTCCCACCTGTTCCCCCTCCATCACTTTGCAAATGGCAACAGGGGAAAGGAAAAAGGGAAAACGAAGAAAAACAAAAGAAAATGAGTATTGGGATAAAATGATGCTGAGAAGGAATCAATAATGATGGGAAAATGAATAAAAACATGATAAAGGAGAGTTAGAAGCTGTCAGGGAAGCAGATACAGGTGGATTATCTTTTACCAGGTCCGTGTGTCGGAAGGAAAATGACAGATCCACAGCTCAAACTTCCACAACGTGGCTCAAGCAGGAAAGAGAAAGTTCTGCCCTCCCATGTACCATTTACAGTGTCATGACAAAGAGATATCTGCTGGTTCACACATTGGCCATGTGATGGAATCTGGTTAGTTCCGAAGCTGTTATGTCAGGTCAAGAGGTCAGGAATTAACCCACAACATCTACCTATATGTATATTATACTAATAATCTCTAATTTTACATAATCACACACATACAATGTTCTT
The DNA here is from genome assembly GCA_028565055.1 of Phoeniculus purpureus. Taxonomy (NCBI): domain Eukaryota; kingdom Metazoa; phylum Chordata; class Aves; order Bucerotiformes; family Phoeniculidae; genus Phoeniculus; species Phoeniculus purpureus. Next base: position 15,230,946 of record JAOXOE010000698.1, read on the forward strand.
GACCTTGTGATCATATTATTCATCTCATTTTTCTTCTGCCTCTAGTTTCTTTTATTTATAATGATTTTTTGCTTTGTTTTAATCTGTCATTTCTTTTTTTCCACACTTTATTTAGAGATTGTGCATACCAATATTGTTTCACCAGAATTTCACTATGCCCTATAACATCAACTTTTCTTCTTTGTGAAAAATAAATAGATAAATTGCTGAATATTGCTTTGTAGGCGTGTATTCACCTGAAATAATGCTGTGAAATGAATGATAATTCTTCAAAATCGATCGATCCTCTTTTTTTGCATAAAAATAAATTGTCTTCTGTGCTTCAAATACAATTCTAAAATTGTGGTTCTTTATATTAAGATTTCCGTTCAACACAATGGTTCAGCAGTTGAACATGAAGAATTAATGGCACTCAATAAGGCTTTTCTTATGAACTGCTGAAATACAAATGACTTACAAGAAACTATTGGCCTTTGTAGTAGGAATTCTGCTTTCCCTCATGGTCTAGTGGTGTTCTCAGGTGTCTTGTATTTTTTCTACTCAAGTGCTAATTTCGTCTCTCACGACTCTTTTACTGATTTCCTGTCTCTTTATGTTTTTCAAGTACCTCTTTCCTTTAACTGATAATTCACAGAATTCACACATTTCTCAGGATGCAGTCACAGTTAAATCGTTTCATTTCTAATTGAATAGGAACACAGAGTTTAGATGGCAGGCTTTCAGAGATAAAAAGAACATGCTTTAAAAAATCTATATATTTTTCAGTCATTTAAGACACCACTTTCTCTATTGCATTACCTGGGCCTGAGAACATAATTGATTAAATACCCCAGCTCCTTTTTCTGCTTTTATTCCGATAAATACTATAGTTTGAAAACAGTCCCCCCATTCTGCAACAAAAACTGTCAGCTGGCAGTCATCCCAACAAGTTATTTCCACATTGGCAACAACTCTGACGGTAGAGACTTCAATCTAATTACCAGTCACTCTGTGGCTGAAGCAACTTAGAGCTCTGAAAGAGCTAGCAAACAGAATCAGAAAGCTCCCCTCCCCAAGAAGTCTCTAAAAAAGAGCTGGCTCAAAACTAGTTACGGTGCAAACATACTAGTTTGGAACAGGAAAAATTATCAGGTTTGTTTTTGAGGCTTCAAATAACTTTCATTATATGAACACGATGTGTTGTTTACATACTATTGTATTTGGTGGAAACAAAAAGTCACTTTGAGATGACAATTTATCCCATGTATTTAAGAATGGAATGTATTTCCTGTCTTTCTTATTTAGTACAAGGTACCATAGTCAAATGGCTTCTATTATATCTTTATCTATTAACGACTACATTTTAGATGAGATTAATTCTGCATTAATTCCATAACATGAATAAAATTCTGGATAAGTCTGAGGCATCATATGAAAGTAGTTTTTGCCATTAATAGAAATGATTCTAAACTAAGGACAGCAGGCACAAATGTGTCCTTCATCTACAGATCCACTTTCTCTGTCTGGTTTGAATTATCAATGGTTTTTCTTTGAAGTTCTATTTTTTTGTTTTTATTTATTTATCCACACAGAAAAACTATCACAGTACTACATTTCATTCCCAGACAGATGGTGGTAGACATATTTTAGTGAGAACTATTTTCAGAATAACTTATGACGTAGCATAAATAGAATGCAGAAAGAAGCAATATGTTATGTTTGACACCCACAATCTTAAAATTTAAACAGACAAACCAAAAATCAAACAACTCAAATCAAAAGACTAATTTTAATGAGTTGTAATAACAAACCAAACACACACACACAAAGGGAAAAGAACAAACAAACTTCTGTCTTCTGGGTTGTGAGCTTGCTGTGAACTGCTAGTGTTTCAGAGTCGCGGTCAAAAATACTAAAATACTACTTTTTAAAGACAGTCACATGATGTAACATAGACATTATCTCTAAAATCACATGAAAGCTGCATTTGTCACTACAGGAGAAGTTAAACACGCAAAGCCAGTTCAAAAAACCTTGACGGTTAATACTATGAGTTTGGCCACAGTAATTACTTTCTTTTAGCACTTAATAAATTAAATTAATGAAACAGCTGCACATAGTATAGCTATTCCTTACAGAAGAGATAGACTTCGTGAACAGTATCTTTAGAATAAATTATGAAGTCTTTCTTGTACCAGCTGTATTTGTTCCTCTGACTACAACAAATTCTGATTCAGAGCTTTAGCAAGACTCATGATGCGTTTTGAGAAGAATCATTACCTGACTGACTTACTAATAGATTGGGGTTTTTTTCAGGTATACAATATTCTATTTCATATTTGATCTGGCACTTTGCTCATATTCAATAATTTCAGTGTAGTTTTCCTGCTGTAAAAAGTATAATACTACTCAATTTCTGATCACCTTATTCAGACCTTAAAAGAAATTATATTATGCATTATTCTTGAAGTAAAGTGGTGGAATAATTGCCTACTGGTGGTATAACAGAGTGCCATCAATAGTTTAATTTTAAATAAGATTATACTTCAAATGAAATCCATAAATTGATGTATACAATCATTCTAAAATTACTTTAAATTAAAATGGATCATGCTAACTTTCATGTAACAGCACACTTCCAAATAAGCAGATTTGTTTTCATTGCCTACTTGTCTGCACGTGGAAGTTTAAGAATGTGATGAACTCTGAGCACACAGAAACCTCTCTCTCACTCCTTGCAGCACCTTATGCAAAGGTATGCCAGAAGCAGATACAAGAATTAGTAAATCTCTTAGTAAATCTCTGTTGATACACAGTCTTTTGGGAAGAGCAATGCTGCAGACTCTACTGAAGAAAACATTGACATGAAAATGTGATCTAGGTGTAACAACTTACTGCCCAGTGACTCCCCATCTCTTTCTGTGTGTCTCTTTCTTAGTTATTGAGACAGTAAAATAGTGTGTCATCTCTCATTCATGATGAAATTTCAAAAGATATTCATATTTAAGCCAATAATCTCAAGGTACTGATCAGTGATGTTTCTACCCTAAATGACTATTGTAGGGATTGATAGATTTTAATCTTGGTGGGGTATGTGAGGTGTGTATTGTCTTCAGTCCTTAGCACGCCTTCATACAGTGCTGCTTAGTTTTGTCATTCACACAATTTCAAACCAGAAGGATTCTCTTGTCCCTTATGAGGGATATCTGAATCCAGACAATGAAAGAGATGGATGATCTGTGCTATATAAATGTTATGCCTTTATCTTTATTGATGTTTATTTTTAAGCTTTACTGAAATGCTGTATAGTTTCAGCGAAGAAAGTTAACTTAAACTTCATCTGGCATAGATATGTTTTCTTCGTTGCTTGGCTATGCTTCTCCTGTGTCTTGAATAATTTATAAACTTATGGTGATTGAAAGCCAAGTGAAATGGCAAAAACTTGCCTTGCATGAATGTCTGAGAGGAAAATAAAATGATCTCTAATCATTCTATAGAATTGTCTTTGTTTTTTACAGTCTTATTCTGTCCATGCCGTGAATGAATATTAACCGGATCAGGTATTTCTAAAGATACTCTTACGATGCCCTCCTAATTTTTGCTTCGTTATTTCTTTAAGGTTATATCAGATTTACTCAGTGAAACACTCTCCCACTATATGGTGGGTTAGTCTTGACTAGGAGTTAAAATCATACCCAGCTGTTCAGTTACTCCCTGTTCCTCAGTGTTACAGGGTTTGGACAAGTTGATCTTTCAAAGTCCCTTCCAATTCCTAATGATTCTATGATTTTATGATTACAGAGATCATAGGAAAAAAGCCCTGGGACTGAAAGGAATAGAGATACTGCTTACTCTAATGCATGTAGATTAACAGGACTCACAGTGAGGAGGGCTGCAGGAATGTTTTCCATGATAACAAGCCAGGGGCTGGTCTGTTCTAGACACAGATGTCACTGAAATAGACCTACTGCAAGCAAAGCTGAGACCATCAGTGAAGCTGGTGGTGCCTCATATGTATTAAAGAACAAGACACTGTACAGAAATTGAAAAGAGTGAGGAAAAAAAAATAGTTAACTCTTCTCAGAATCACAGAATCACAGAATGTCATGGGTTGGAAGGCCCCTTGGAAGATTATCTAAGTCCAAGTCCTCCTTGCTTTTATCTTAACTCATGAGCTTCTAAATCATATTTTCCCCACCAGCCTGTTGTGGAGTGAGAGAGTGACTGCATGGTTGAACTGTCTGTGTGAAGTAGTTTAGCACTTTTTTAAATGATCTTTTTCAATACCAGTTGAGGACTGATCTACTGGAAGGCAGCTCTGAAGAAAGGTCCTGGGAGTTCTGGTGGATAACAACCTAACTATGAGCCAGCAATAAGCCCTTGTGGTTAAGAAGGTTGGAAGTTTCCTTGGGTGCATTAGGAAGAGTGTGGCCCATAGGTTTAAGGAGGTTGTCCTCCCTCTCTACTCTGATTTGGTGAGACTGCATTTGGGATATGGTATCCTGGTCTGGGCTCTCCAGTTCAAGAAGGACAAGGAGCAGACGCAGTAAGATGTTTACATGAATGGAGCATTTTTCTCATGAGCAAAGGCTGAGAGAGATGGATCCATTTAGCCTAAAGAGGAGGATACTGGTGGGAAAGCTCACAAATGCTTATAAATATCTAAAGGGCAAGTGTCAGATGGGATCTGACTCTTCTCAGTAGTGCCTTTCTGTGTTTAAAACACAAGAGAATTATAGGTTTTATTATTCTATCAGATGCTCACATTATTTCATAACGGAGTATTTCATGCTTTAAACCTGTTCCAATTTTTTCTAATAACCCAGTCTTGTGTTTCATTTATACAGTTTGACAACAATCCTTTAAGAGTTTCACTTTGTTGGAACAGATATTTTTACTACCACAAGTAGATCATTGTTTATATTAATTTTAAAATACTGTTTTCTCCTAATGAAATGAATGAGGAAATTTGAAACTTGTACTCTCCAAAAAGGAGGGTCTGGCTGAAGGAGTGAAGGTTGAGAGCTGCCTCTTTTGCAGTGACCATGAGATGGCAAAGTTCAGGATCTTGTGTGGTAGGAACAGAATACCCAGCAGGATCACAACCCTGGACTTCAGGAGGGCCAACTTTGGCCTTTTCAAACAATTGCTAGGGGAAATCACTTGGGACAGGTTGCTGGCAGGTAAAGGGGCCCAAGGTAGCTGGTTAACATTCAAAGATAACTTCCTTGAAGCCCAAGACAAGAGCATTCCAACAGGAAGGAAGTTAAGGAAGGGAGCTAGAAGACCTGTGTAGTTAAACAGAGAGCTACAGGGCAAACTCAAAAGGAAGGAGAAAGTCTATAGGTCATGGAAAGAGGGAATGGCCACTTGGAGTGACTATAAGGCTCCCACAGGGAAGTCATGCTTGATCAACCTGATAGCCTTTTATGAGTTCATAACCAGGAGGATAGATGATGGCAGAGTGGTGGATGTGATCTCTCTTGACTTCAGTAAAACATTTGGCAGAGTCTCCCACAGCATCCTCGCAGCCAAACTGAGGCAGTGTGGACTGGATGATTGGGTAGTGAGGTGAATCTTGAACTGGCTGCAGAATAGAACCCAGAGAGTAGTGGTCAATGGGACAGAGTCTAGTTGGAGGCATGTATCTCTTCGAGTCCCCAACAGTCGGTGCTGGTACCAGTCCTATTCAATCTATTCATTGATGACTTGGATGAGGCATTAGAGTGCACTGCCAGCAAGTTTGATGATGACACAAAGCTGGGTGGTGTCACCAACACTCCAGCAAGCTGTGCTGCCATTCCATGAGACCTGGACAGGCTGGAGAGCTGGGCAGGGAGAAATTTAATGAAATTTAACAATGGTAAGTGTGGAGTCTTGCACCTGGGCAAGAACAACCCCAGATAACAATGTAGGTTGGGGACTGACCTGTTGGACAGCAGTGTACGAGAAAGGGACCTGAGGATCGTGGTGGACAGCAGGATGACCGCGAGTCAGTGGTTTTGTGGCTAAAAAGGCCAAGGGCATCTTGGGGTGGATCAGAAGTGGGGTGGTAAGCAGATCAAGAGAGGTTTTTCTCCCCCTCTGCTCTGCTCTAGTGAGACCACATCTGGAGTATTGTATCCAGTTCTGGGCTCCTCAGTTCAAGAAGGACACAAAACTGCTGGAGGAAATCCATCATAGAACAATGAGGATGAGGAGGAAGTGGAATTTCCTTATGAGGCAAGGCTGAGGGAGCTGTGTGTCTTTAGCTTGGAGAAGAGGAGAGTAAGGGGTGACCTCATTAATGTCTATAAATATGTGAAGGGTGGGTTTCAGGAGGATGCAGCCAGGCTTTTTTCAATATCATCTAGTGGTAAGACAAGAGGCAATGGGTGTAAGCTGGAACATAGGAGATTCCACATCAATATGAGAAGGAACTTCTTCACAGTGAGGGTGATGGAGCATTGGAACAGATTGCCCAGGGAGGTTGTGGAGTTGTCTTCTCTGGAGACATTTAAAACCTGCCTGAATATGTTCTTGTGTGACTTGGTCTAGGTGATCTTGCTCTGGCAGGGGAATTGGATTAGATGAACATTCTAGGTCCCTTCCAATCCCTAATGTTCCATGATTCTGTGAAATTTATCAAAACCTTGCTGTGCAGAAGGAAAACAAAATAAACATTTTTGAGAAGTGGGTTTATTCCTTACTATAGAGTTCCTAAGAAATTGAAGTTAATTATGATCTCATTTAGCACTTCAGATAGAAGCCCTGGATTCTGGGCAGTAGACTGTTCCATGTAGTTGGCTCTCTATTTAAGACTGAAAAGAAAATAAAAACCTGCAAAATTCAGCATCTTCTGAGTAATTTTCTACATGGTAGAGAGCAAATAAATAATTCTACTAACCTACATACTCATCCGTTTTGCATTTTACTTCCATGATATTTTTAATAAAATGTTTTACTCTGTTAGTCCAAAACTGTTTTATTAGCTGAATTAATAATACCTTAATTAATAATACCTTTAAAATGTTATAATTTGTTTTAAATTATTTTTTTTCTATATTGGTAAATTTTTCAGCTCTATTAGAGGTGAAAACCATTAACAAAGTTAGAACTACATTTTAGATGAAAGTAGACTGGGGAGAAAAATACTTGCCCTTCACTACTAAGACAGAAAAACTTTGTTCAGGATAGTATTACTTCTCCACCTTGGGTTTGGTTTTAGCATCCTCTTTCTTTCCCTATGAAAAATCTCTATAGAGTTAAAGGGGCATCAGTGTTATACCACAGGTGGTGTGGCTTGAGCCTGGTGGGGTTTCAGTAGTGCGGGTGGGAGCTGCTGATTTGGCCCCTGTAAGTAGGTTTGCAAAAGCTCTCCTCAGCTCTGGTCAGACCTATCTCTGTCTCAGGCTGAAATAGTCAGCATCTGTATGAATAAACCTATTTAAAAACGGAAAACTTGTTAAGCAGCTTCCTATTTTCTATCTGTTTTTGTTTGGAAGCTCCTTGTTTAGAAGGTGAGATATAACCAGCTGGCTCCTCAGGTTGGTGATGAGGAAAGACACACTGAGGTAACCCCTTTTTGTTTGTTTTGTGGTGAGATGAGAGAGAGTGAGCCTTTGGAGACCACTGAGATAAAACTCTGCAAAACTGAGAAGGAAAGCAGGGAATGGATCCTGAAATACACTGTGACTCTGAGAGAGATCGACACTGAAATGGTTTGCTGCTAGGAGAACTCAGCCTGTGGGACAATCCTGTGGTAGTCAGAGTTCACAGAGGAGTGTCTCCCATGAAAGAGATTCCATGCTGCCTAAAGAAACGACTGTGAGGAGTTTTCTCCCCCAAGGAAAGGAGGTAGTAGAGCTGGGCTGGGGAAGTTGCACTTCATAACCACTTGTACCTCTTTCTGTAGTGGGTGTTGCGCTTTTGTTGTTCAGATTAGATTTGACTTTGATTTCCTCGAGTTGAGTGTCTTTTGTCTATGACCATAAATGGTTTATTCTGAGGAGGGTTTCAGCTGTGTGTAGGGACTATTATGGCTTCTGGGAGAAGTTTTGGGAAGAAAGGAAAATAAACCTCTTTCCCAGCTGTGGTAGATCCCACTTCTGGCTCAGCCAATCTGTGTTTCTATGAATGAAGCTAGAAAATGAGTTTTTGTGGACTTTAGCTATTTTTTAAAAATCTGTTTCTCTTATGGGCTTTTGTTTTCTGCGAGATCCTGTTTTTTGTTTGGGGAATGGTACAGGTTGATGACAGCTATGGCACAGCCCCAGCTCTGTGGAAATGGCAGCAGAGACTTCTTAGACAGTCTTCACCTCAGAATGTAGTGAAGGTGGCAATGAACTGAGGTGGTCTGGAACCCATGGAGCCTGAAAGAACCAGCATGGAAAAGAGCCACCTGATGGACTGTCTCTGGGAGGTATTGGGGTGGGGGGATCACCACATTGCTGCTTGAAAGGACTGACGTGAGTTTTGCATGAAATAAAAGAGGTTAAAAGAGGTTTCATGAAATAAAAGAGGTTCAGAATATACATAAAGGCTTGTAATCGCGCTATTTAATTTGTGGGGATAATTACTTTGTTTATAGTGGAAAATAGTGTCTTGTTAACATTAAATTTGTTTCCCCCTGTTACCACAAGTGGTGAACTAACTATCCTTGTTTTGTTTCTGGCTTCCAAGTACTTTTCTAATTAGGAATTGTCTGTTGAGGCTGTTCAGCATGGCCAACTGCTGCATAAGGTCTTCACGGACATAAACAAGGTCAAACTTCATCTTGTTGTGCCCAGAGTGAACTCCTGACCTGGCCATGGAGACAGAGTGTGTGGAACTGTGGTCAAAGAACAAGGGGCATCAGGAACAGAATGCTCTTGAACCATTATGAGTCATAAGTGTTTAATTATGTAGCTTGTTGTGTTTAATTGTGTAGTTTGTTCAGTGACATTGGTGGCCAATCAGCAAAGAGGAGCCAAATTACTGCTGTTGTAAAGCATCTATCAAAATCGTATGTAAGGAGGTCTTGTACGAGTAATAAATGAACGCTTGCTTGCATCAAGCTATGTTTCTGTCTCACATGCGGCAGCCAACTGTTGACAGTGCATGAGCCCTCTCTGTCTGGAGAAGAGACAAAAAAGACTCTCACTGATTAGAGAGACACTGTCCCAGCACTATCCAGTCTTAGCCAACTAGTGATGGTGGGTTGTTCTGCTTGTAATTTGAACCAACTCATCATCATGCAGCCTGTTACTCACCCTCCTTGATCCTCCCTCCCAAGGAAAAGGAGAAAGTACAAGAGGATCAAGACAACGGACAGGTAGAATTAGTCATGAAATATTCATCTGGGTAAAAGACAGTCTTGACTTGGGGAAACAAAATTAATTTATTTTAAACAACAAAACACTATCAATCTAATTAGAGTAGAATAAACAGAAAGAGAATAACTGATCTTAAATAGACCTTACTCCCATCCATACCTTCTTCCCAAGCTCAGCTCTGCTACCACTTTCCTCCCAGCAGCACAAGGAGGAAGGGAATGGGAATCATAGACAGTCTCAGTCCATTCCATGTTGTTCCTTCTCAGGAGAAAACTCAGTCTTCATCTGTGGCAATTGGTGTTCCTATCACAGTAGATGCTTCTCCATGAACTCCAAAAAGCATGTGGATGTCTCACAGGCTGTGGTTCTCGCAGCAACAATCCACCTAAGTGCAACTGTCCCCTCAGAGTCATGGTCTTTCTCAGGATCTACCCTCTGCTGCAGCATAGACTCCTTCACAGGCTGCAGCATCTTTGCTCCACCAGAGAGCTTTGAAGGCTTCAAGGGCTCAGCCTGCCATCTCATCATGGACTGAAAAGGAGTGGCTGCTCCAGTGCTTCTTCCCTGCTCCTTCCTCACTAGTCTGGGAGTCTACACGGTTGTCTTTCTCTGTCTTCCTTCTCTCCTCCAAAATAATAGAGAATTCCCAAAACAAAAGGCGTAAAATGATAGGAAGTTGCTCAACCAGTTTCCACTATTAAATATGTTTACTTTGAGAAACATCGATTGGCTCAGCCTTGGACCAAAGAGGGGCCAAGGGAGTTTTCTTCTTACTGGGAACATGGCAGCAGCTTCCTCCCCCACTACCCTGCCAGACACAAATCTAGCACTTCTCCACAATTTGATAAGCCTACTCCAAATTAAATACACTGATGTTCAACAGCCTTAACCTTAAGATCTTTTTTCTTTATTCCTTTTTTTAATTCTGTACTTTCAGGATTAATTCATAATGCTCCTTTGTTCATCTCTTGTGATATTTTAACATTTCATTGGAAGAGAAAAATGTATATTTGAAAAATGTATATTTCACTTGTTAGAAAAGTTACTGTAATTCCAGCAAAGTGATTTAAAAAGTCCTAAGTAAAAGTGCTTCGAGTAATTTATTAATTAGTAACTGGAAGATAAATATAAAAACAGTCCTTATACTGATCAGACTTCAATAAAACAGACAGGGACAAGCAGTAAGTAATGTATATAATCTAATATATAAATCTTCCATCCAGTTTCTACATTTTCTATCTACAACAACATGATCCCAAGCAAAGACTTCTAATCTCAATGAAGATTCATCACAGTAATACAAAGCAGTATAACATTTAATAAAAAAAAATTCAAGTAACAAAAACTCCTAAGAATAACACATCTGTTAGGTTTTGTATTCAAATATCAGCTCCAAATTTCTAACTGAACGTCAAGAAGCAGTCTCATAAATGCTATTTATTTGAAATTAAATAATTATTTTCATATATCTTTGCTTCAGTTTTTGAGATTTTCTTTAGTTCATAACTAATTATTTCAAACTGCTCTGCAACAAGTTTCTAAATGTCACCATTGATTTTACATGTCAGCACAGAATATTTGCTCAATGACCTACCACACAGAGCTAAACCTCTTTTTTTTTTCAGTCAAAGATTCATAAATGTTTGTCTATGTGAATAGTATGAAGTCAGTGAATATAATAAATCGTAGTCTCCTTAAATTATTGCCAAAATTGAACACAGAGTCTGTCACGTTTAACTGAGGATAGGATTACATTAAATGCAGACTTTTGGGAAGATTATTTCACCATCAACATTGTATTTACTTAATGAAAATCAGTATTTTAGAAGAGTTTTAAAAAAAATTTTGCAGATGTGTATCCAAGAAAATCTAAAATGTTTGTATTTTCTTAATGTATTCAACTTATGCCATAATTTTGATAAATTCAATCTGAATTATTCAAAAATTAATAAAAGGGAACCCACTAAACAGCTCTGTGAAGTACCACTGGCAATTTTCAATAAGTGAATTCAGACATTTCAGTACTGTTAGCTCAGTTGTTGCAGAAAGGTCACCCCAGATGGTGCGGATGACGCACACGGCAAACAGGAAGGCAGGCAGGAAGCAGATTTGAAGACAGAAGAAATAACACTTCATTGGTTAAGTTAGCGTAATGTAAAAAAGGTATCTTAAATGAATTATACTGGACTATTTCATAGAAAAATCATCTCCTGGTAGACTGCTTCCTTGTTTGGGCTATAGGAGAGATATTATTTTGGATATGGCTTTGTTGAAAGGTTAGAAAAAAAGGGAATGTAGTAACATTGCAAGGAACTGGTGATGACTGGAGATATTGGCTGTGTGGTGTATCACAGGGCAATGGCCAGTGTGAAAATATAACAGCTGTATTTTGCTTCGAATGGAGGAAGATCTGGAACGTAAATATACACAAATATTACTCATTGCATGTTTCCTAAACTCTAATGTGAGTTATACATGTGCCCTAAAGCCTTACAACCATCTGGGTACTGTGCTGTCTTGACGGGCTATGGACAGAAACAGCAGTCCTGCCAAGAAAATTAACTGAAAGCGATCTGTGTTTGTCAAAATCTCATAGCTGGTTTTTCAAGTGCAGTTCATTTCAACATTCTGTTGTTTCACAATATTATCTGACTCCCTGTAAAACAACTAATTAAAAAAAAATAGTTAGCAGCCCTGTGTACAACAGCTTCAGGCAGTAATTTGTCCTGGAAATCAGACAGAAACTGATGTATACTGATGTGTGTGTGCATCTCTTACAGATGTTATTTTTTATATCACCCCACTCTTATCTCTAAAGAGCAGGTGTGTCATGGTCACCATTTTTATTTTTCCCTTGACTAAAATGCACTTCTCAACTCTTTTCTTTTCAGAACTGAGACATGTGCCTTACAGTTCTACCTGGTATAAACTGACATTGTTATAACAGTTTAGAGCTTGCTCCACTGTCTTTCTCTTGCCTCTCTGTATACGATTTTTTGCTGTTATGACCCTTCTGTCATTTCCTTTCTGCTACCCTGAAATTCAAGTATCTCTTTGGTTTTTTTTTTGCAAGCAAAATTAGCTCAGCTTTTTGGGCCCTGTAATGAGGTAATCACACTTTAAACAACCCTGTCTGCACCATGACCATTAAGAACATTCAGAAAAATCAGGTCCTTGCATAAAAATATTTTTTAAAATCTAGAACTTTCATATCTTTCAGAAGAGCTTATTTGAATTCAGAGAGAGGACAGAGGCAACCCGTTGAAAAGACAATAACCAGGTACCTTCTAGAATCAAAGTCAATTCCACCATGTATAAAGGAATACCTAATTGTTTTGTGAGACAATTTAAATAAGAAATATGAATCTTAGAAATGTAACAGCAAATGTGTACATTTACAGGGTCACATAAGAATGTTTTTTAACATTTTCACTACAAGTTTTCATCATGTTTCAATAGGAATTTTGGATTGGAAAGGTTTGAGAATATCTCTGCATTATGTAATACAGTTCCCACAGTCCTGTTATGTTACTCAATATGAATTATTCCAGTTCATTCCATAGATCAACCCCAAGGCTCTGTTTACTCATGTTTCTGAAAACTAGATGCAACTAATAGCAACATAATTCTTTTTATTTTGTCAAAATTACCTTTCTATATTCACTATATTCTACTTTGTATCTTGCTTCCCAATATCAGCACATCAATACATTTCCTTTTTGCATGCAGATCACTTAACAGAAAGGTAGAGTGCTGGAAAGAATGAAGTAAATACGTCCTGGGAGCTGGAGCATTACACCTGTGCCTGACAGAGAAGTGAAAATTTTAGAGTATAGGTAATAGTAGTAAATATATCATGAATATACTGACCACAAAGTGTAGACCTGCTCTAAAACTTCATTTTTAAAGGTGTATGATAATATTATATGATGATATTATGTTTTCAGACATGAAAGAACTAAGGTAAATGAGGTTTACATATAGGTCAAGGGCAATTTCCTGCACCTGGGTCAGGGCAATCCTTAGTATATACAGTATGACACAGGTTGAGGGATGATGAAATTCAGAACAGCCCTACAGAGAAAGGCTTGGGATTACTGGTGGATGAAAAACTAGAATGATTCTTCAACATGAGTATCTATATAGATTCTAGTCTATCTATATAGATGTAGTGCAAGTACTGCAACATATCTGCAACAGCACAACTAGTGCAAGTGTTTTGATTTGAGGAAGAAGCTAATTTGCTGAAAACACTAATTACTGTATGTAACTGAAATACTGAATAAATCAATATAGATTAACAGAATATTGCTAAGTAGAAATGTCATTCTAAAGACTTTTAAAACATGTAGACAAAGGGTTGTATTACCATTCTTTGTACTATCTCTCTTATGTTCACGGAATCACAGAAAGTTAGGGTTGGAAGGGACCTTGAAAGATCGTCTAGTCCAATCCCTTCTGCCAGAGCAGGATTTCCTAGATCAAGTCACACAAGAACAATGCATCCAGGTGGGTTTTGAATGTCTCCAGAGAAGGAGACTCCACGCTCTCTCTGGGAAGCCTGTCACTCTCAGAGCAAAAAAATATTTATTGTGTGTTTATGTGGAACTGCGTATTGCCTCAGCTTGCATTTGTTGCCCCTTTTCCTATCATCGGACATAACTGAGAAGAGACTGGCATCTGACACTTGTCCTTTATGTATTTGTGCGCATTATGAGGTCACCTCTCAGTCTTCTCTAAACTAAAGAGACCCAGCTCCCTCAGCCTCTCCTCATAAGGGTGATGTTTCACTTCCTTAGTCACATTTGTAGCTCTCCACAGGATACTTTCCAGCAGCTACTTGTCCTTCTTGAATGGAGAAACCCAAAACTGGACACAATATTCCAGATGCATTTTCATCAGGGTTGTTGCAGTTTGAAAATGACCAGAATTTTCAGATGTACAGATTTGTGCTTTCATGAAGAAGAAAAACCAATAAAGCTCTGTAGCTTTGAGAGGACTCTCCTCCTCACCGGTGACCTGTCCTGGGGGGAGATGACACTGTCCCAAGTACCAGCCCTTGAGGAGTGTTGCTAGGAGAGCAGATAAAAGGAGACCGTGATCTTGGTCCTGCCTCTTTTTGCTAAGGGCTTTCAGCCTAGCACAGGGGTTGTAGCCCCATGCTAACCCCCACCCCCCTTCCTGGGGTGGTGTAGGAGGAGGATGACCCTGCACGGCGCCAACACCGGCACAGCAGGGACAGCCCCGGGTCCAGACTGGACCTGATGCCACAGACCGGAGAAGCAAGACTTTGGTGCAGATCTACCACCATCCCCCTCCACGGAGCAGAACTTCAGCATCGCAGTGAGCTAAGGAACTCATCTTTCTTCCTCCTGGAGCTGAGAGAGGAGGAGAGAAAGAGAAGAGGAGAGGAGATGGTCCTGGAAAACCCTCTCAGACACGTGCAGAGAGTAGGGGGGCGTCCCTGCTGACGCAGCTGTGCAGTCAGTCTCCGTCTTGGCTCCCACACGTGGCCAGGGCCATGCAACTGCCACCATTTTAGAGAGCCCTGATCAGCAGGAAGATTTCTGCGGCTGAGAAAGACTGGGGGGTGCTTGGTATTGGGGAGAATTCCTCCATGCTTAGCTCAAGAAAGCAAAAGGACTTGAGAATCCTTAAGTCTTGGGCATGAAAGACAGAGTCTGGGATATTTGTTTGAAAAGCATGTCTCCGGCACCGAGGGATGCAGTTCAGGCACTGAGGAGTCAGGCTGTCCCGAGAGAAGAAGAATTCACCAGTCTGCAAACAGCCTTGGTGCCGCTGTACCACAGACAGGGGTGATGCATGAATAATAGATTGGGTGGTGGTACTTCTCTCTACTTGACTGACATGCTCTTTTTGCCCCAGATCTGTGATGTGAAAAAAGACCCAAGGACCAATACGATAGTGATCTCCCACTGTATTTTTCTCAGACTATGCGATGGCATTTGGGACACAGCTTCTAGTTTGTGTGCACTAACTTGCTTAACTTTTTCTTCCTTTCTATACGTATTTAAAGAGTTAATATCCCTTTTCCAGTTTCCCTAAGCTATCCATTGTCTGGCAAATTTATCCGAGATCTCATTGAGACCTAATTGCTTTGTTTTCTTTTCCCTTATCTTTAATTGTGGTCTTGAACCCACTGCAAAATTGGTGCCAAAAACCCAGGAACAAAGCAGTTTCTTAGTTTTAACCCACTTCAAACACTGACATTGTGTGCAAAATTAGCCTCTTAATTGAATCTAATAGAAAAGCTTGAGTTAGTTATTTAAGTCTAACCCAGCATACACTGTTTTCCTCAGTTACGTATTTGGCAACACGTTGTACTTTCCATGTCATTCTAGACCAAATTTAGATATCAAAACACCTTGTAAAATGAAACAGTAGAAAGCAAATACCATTCCAGTGCACTGAAATAAATCATTGTCTCTTCACCTCATTTTTATTCCTACACATTCCTTATGCTCTTCTTGCACCTGCTGTAACTGCTGCACATATATTCCTGAGATAAACAGCCACCTGACTTCGAACGTCCCACCCCAAATTGTCTTGCCGGATGTCACTTGTAGTGTAATTGAACTTGATCATGTGAGTGAGCTGGGGAAGAATGTTTTAGGATCTTTTCTCAAGCTTGTCCCAAGTCTAGTACAACTTAATTTTTCCCTTTTTCATTGCCCCTTCAGTAAAATAGAGATTATTTGTCTGTTCCTTGTTGATGTTAGTTACTGCATTGCAAAGTAATGCTCTGTAACAAAAGTAAGTTTTGTAGAGTTACAGCAAATATCAATTACATCAACTAATCTGAGTTCAGGGAAGTCACATTGTTACTTCTCCATGTACTTATTTACTGGAGTAAATCACAGAAGAGTTCCAGCTTTGCACAAGACTCACCTAATTATTTATCAGTGATGAAGCCTTATGCAAAGCCATATGTGCTGAACTATAATGGTCCTTATTATTTCAAAGAAAGTTACGTAAATCAATATTCACTTGACTGCTTTCCAAGAACCTTTTATCTATGTCAGTCCTGCCTTTTCCTTTTATAATCCCATCAATTACAAATGTGCTCTATTTCTAAATGAGTCAGTCAATTTGCAGGAGAGATTACATGAATTCTTCCTCAACAAGCTGTCAAATTATTGAGAAAAGTAAGATTAGAGGCACAAGGGAAAAAAAATCTGGTACAATGCTATTGCCTGAAAGGATATTGGTCATCTGAGATAAAGTTATTATAGAAATTATAAAAAGCTAGAAAAAGGAATCAATATTGAATTATAACTCATCAATTGTTGCTATTATTAATTACAATATGTACTTTGGGGTTAATAAAAACTTTTAATTTTTCATTAGGGTTCTTCATTCATAGATGTTCTAAATTTAGAATTGATTTTGTATTAATACTAATTTGGAGTCTATTTTCCACTGTCTCTATAAAATAACAATAACTTTAAAAATCCCAAAGCACTAATAAAATAAAATAAAGGTATATTTTATTTTCTTTAGCCCTTTTCCTTTGCGGCTGACAGTAGAAATAAAAATAGGTAAGATGTGCTAAAGAGGACTACTGTCCCAGCATTTGCTGCTTGTGCTGGGCTTTATTACTGTGTAAAAAGTGGTAGGTTATAATTGCTCTTGTTACTGCAGAGTTACAAGCCTCCAGCCACAGATATATGAACCTGTTCTCTCACGATACCAGGAACATAGAAATCTGTTTTCCAGTTGTTGTTCTGGTCTCCCATCCATGCAAGTTAATTGCACCGTTTTCGAGCACTTCTCACACACCAATTAATCCATGTTGGAAGTAATTTTCATAACCAGTTCACAAGCCGTTTCAAATTTTCATTGTACCTTTGTTCAGCTGTGATTACAACTCATTGTACACCCCCCTAAAAAGGATGCAAAAAGTATTATTCCTTGAGAAAAACAGCCTAATACTTTCCCAGCACTGGACAATAGCTTGCAACCACAGTCTCCTCTTAACATACCAAGAAACAAAGACTAAAAAGAATAGAAAGGGTAAAACATTTCCATATGACTGCACTAGGACCACTAATCCCAGAAATGAAGCCTGGACTGTGTCCCTTATATATATATATATATATAAACTTGGTAGAAGTACAATGTTTGGTTTTATGGAAAAATACCCTTTCTAGTCCTCCAAGAACAAACATTTTTGTCCAATATATTTTAGACTGAGGGAAAACAATGTGACAAACATTATTGTCTAATGGCTCCCACACATAACCGCCAAATGCGAAACACATCCTTTACAAATACACCAGTGAATTTGGCTCAGACCATTGTTCAGACATAAATACAACTGCTCTAGGACAGCTATAGTGAGCTGTGCTGGAAAGACAGCTGGAGTAAGGATCTGGCAAATACCTTGTTGCGTTTGTTTTGAAACTGTATAATACCTGGAGGATGTGGCCAGAGCTATGAGCAAGGCTTGAAGAATCCCTCTGATGAAGACAATGGGATTCTTCTTGGTGATGAAGAAGTACATCATTGGCAGAATAAACAGTCCATGCACCACCAGGCCACAAACCACTGTAATGGCATAGAAACCCAGTTTCTTCCCGATGGCTGAAGGGTCATCCATCTCCAAGATTTTACCAGCAATTAGGAACACAATTCCAAATGGAAAATACCTGAGCAAAAAGAAAGTCATTATTAGGAGACAGCTCACTTCCATCAAACATCAGAGCTGGGAAACCCTTCTGGTGGCAACACAGCTGGGTTCACCTGTTCTATCAGACTGAGCCGCTCTCTCTCATGCTCAAGGAGGGTACCCAAACCACTGGGCTAAACCATCTTCTTCATAGAGACTGCTCAGCACAGCTGAAGTTATGGTGCTGGTTAGGAATTAATTTAGAATGTTGGGGAGAGAAGGAATGGATGTTAAGCTCTGCTCATGCATTTGTGCTTGCGTAACACCTATCCATAAATTTTAGTTGAAAGCTGTTAAATAAATGTTGATGTTGCCTTTGGAAGACCCAGGAGAAAGATCAACATGCATTAGACACACTCTTGGACTGCCTAGGAGACAGGCAGGTTCAAGGCAGACAGGTAGGCAGAAGAACAGTTTGTTCCTGAACCCCACTCTGGACCCTGAACACCTTGGACCCACCCAACCAAGTGACTCTGACTCAGACCTGTAGTCTGGACCAAGAAATGAAGACTGAGTGCTGGTAGTGGGATCCCCCATGGGCTGAGCCATGTTGAGGGATCTTCTGAAGAGTCAGGAAGAGGTCAAGCTTCATTTACTTCCATGGAAATAAGCATGTGAGATTTTTGTGCATCCTTGTAGGTTGACATTTCCTTACCCTTAAAAACAAATACTGATTTTCTTACTAAAACAGTTACTTACCAAACAGCAACCGCCACTATCTTCATGACAGATTCGTTTAGACACTGGCAAAAGCTGACAAGAGGAACGCCACTGTTCCCCATTCTTCCCAGCATTATACCTGCAAACAAGGGCATTCAGTTTCTCAGGTGCCTTCACGCAAAGCCCCGGTGCTTTCCCTCCCCACTGTAAGTTGAAGTGAGCTAGAGTGGGAGGTCACCAGATAGATCTTTGCACTGTGTAAAAAGACATGGTTTGTGAAAAATCTTGCCTTACACAAACATAAACACTCCTGGTAGGGGAGCCAAGCCACAGCCTTGTGCTTTGGCTCTGTTCAGGGCATGCTGCCCTAGCTGAGTGACTTTTTTGTCAGCAGTTCCCTGAAGGTTTCCCAAACAGCATCTGTGAGACTTTCCTGGGGCAAAACCAGTACTTGAGGTTTGTTCTGGTAGTGAGGAGTTAGTAAGGAAGTCCTCATCTTGTGTTTACTAAATATCTGTCTACATAATAACAACCAACCCCCTTAACCAACCAGGCTTTGCAACCTTAGAGAAAATGTAAGTCAAAATAAGCTGTTGCAGACTAACAAGCAAAGAGTAAAGCAAACAAAAGCCGTTTGCAGTGCTCTGAAAAGAAAGAATCCAGCCATCCCTGGACATGTTCCTGTGCAACTTCATCTAGGGGTTCCTGTTCTGGCAGGGGTATTGGACTAGATGATCTTCCAAGGTCCCTTCCTATCCCCAATGTTCTGTGTGATTCTGTGTGTGTGATCCCACATACCGTGATGTGTCATCTAACCACATATTCTCCAGTGTTAGTTTCCAATATTGCATATAAATAGGCACAATTTTCCTACTTTATTAATTTTCCACCATTATTCTAAGGATTATAAATGCTTGAGTCAAGTCCTCAAGGAAGCACTTCAAAGGTGCTGAGTGGCACAGCCTCAGAAGGGAACTTAATGGGGAAGCAGTGCGTACATGTGGGGTGTGTGCTGCCACATGCTCTGGATAGTAAGTGTTCTTGCTTTGAGCAGAAGCCCAGGCTTTGTCCCTCAGGCCCACATCTGCACTTGTGAGCCAGGTCTCACGTGGCACCGCTTCCAGGGCAATCTCCTCCTAAGGCCAGGAGGGAGGTTCTCAGCTGTTTTATCCAGGGATTTCACAATAACAGTGCATTCAAGATGTGGGTTTGTAAGCCTTTTAACATTCATCTAACCTGTAACTTTCTGTTCACAACACTCTGCCATTAAACACGTTGCTCATCTTTGGTTATACGGCATTAAATACAGTCCAGCTCTTCTAGCCAGGTTGACGGCATTTTTACAAGAATCTTGGCTTCTAAATCTGTATCATGCCAAAAAGAAGAAATGCCTATTTTTCATTTGACAGAGGTAACTGAAATGTGCTTTTAAAAACACTTCTCCTGCATCAGCATGCAGGGGACAGACAAGGGAAGTGAGCAGGACTGGGTCCTTCTCTCTGCAGCCCTGATCTGCCAGGTTCCATTTCAGTGCAGAAATCTTCCCTGTAATGAATAAACATGTGCTCCTACAGGAAAATAAGATCAGTTGTCTCAACCCTTAGCTGCTGTCATAATCTTGAACAGAAATCCCTGCACACTGTGTGGGAAGAGGTAATAGAGGTAGTCACAGCATCAAGGTTTTTCATGTGTCATGACCTCACATTTGACCTCTGCCTGTAAATTCTTGCCCAATTTAATGCATGCCTGGCAACGAAGTCCAGGACTGTTTGACAACCATAAAGAAGCTGTAATAGGAACTGTGGCTTATTGTTCATGGCTGCTGCAGTCACAGGTGACCCAGCAGTACTGTACATGGTAGTACCAGCAATACATTTTCTGTATGTCAGCCAGGAAGGAACCAGCTCTCAGTGTCCATCTCTTGTGCTGTAGGCCAGCAAGACTTAAGGATATGGTAAAAGAAATACCTTCAGTTCTGAGAAGACAATGAATGATCTTCTGTGCCCAAAACTATAATATTATACGTTTGTTTCAATTCCCTCTCCCAAATGCACAAACATAATATAACACACATGGCACCAGTGAGTTCCTCCAGCAAGTGAAACTTAGCCAGATAGAAGCTGTCAGAGTCCACTGCGATTAGTTACTAACTGGTATGTAATATCAGCATTGCATGATAGCAAAAATAAAATCAAAATGTTCAGTCAAAGTGAGGATCCACAGATTGAACGTTATACTTTTGTAGCTCAGGAATTTGAGCTATTGCTGAGGCTCATTATCTGTGTTGGGGTTTTACATAGGTAAGTGACATTTATGTTCTATGCTAGTAATGTGAAAAATGTGGCTAGAAATGGGTAAGAGTGACAGATAGGGCAGGTGCCAGGGCTGAAGTTATTTTCTGTCTGGTAGGGAGAACTTTAGCCAAGGAGTAGGTCTGGGAGCAGACTTTTTTTTGCCTGCCAGCTGCAGAGGTGAAATGTCTGGCCATGAGAGCTGGAGTTACCTCAGCCTGATGGCCTCTGAACCAAGAGCTGTGCACGAAGTTCTTTGTTCCTGTAATGCAACACCTGGAGCTCTGGGCATTAGAAGAGTACTGACCTATTGGCCTTTGGAAAGAAAGTCTGCTACAGAATTGTTTGTTTCAGAATTTCTTGAAACTTTCAGATTTCTGCTACCAGCCAGAAAGTAAAATCAAATATTAGCAGAGGGGCCATGGGTCTGACCTGGTATAATAATTTCTACCTCCTCTGAGCACACTGTATTAGTGTTTCTTAGAGTCAGGAAAAAAGGGTTCATAAATAAAATATCAAAATAATCCAGAAAAGACCCCCAGGAAGTGTACGCATATTCCATGCAGGCATATGGAACAAAAGTCATCAGGAATGCTGGAGACTTATCTTTGAAAGGTTGGTAGAACAGCTCTGTAACAGTCTTGTCTTTTTTCATCCAAAACTTAGACAGAAGCAGCTAGAGTAGGTGAATCTAGAATAAAACATTCCAACCTGTATCTTTTCAACTAAAATGGATACTCGGATTAGTACAAACCAAACACGTCTGAAACCTACCCATGGTGGCAGAGAATATTACAATCCCTAGAACGTTCATGCCATCGCTAGTGCCTGGTTCTGATTTGTAAATCACTTCAGGGGGAGGAGTGATATCCAAGGCAAAGTTCTGGATGCTGGATCCATTCTCATCCTGGACTCCATATATTATAATGCGACGAGTGATACTGTCAGACGATGCTTTGTTAGATTTAATAATGGGAATACTCTTGGTGCGATACTGAAAGAAAACAAAATAGTTTTTATTATAATATACTTGCAGGAATTAATAGGTTAATGAGATCTCCTAAAGGCTGTATTTCAGGAAGGCTGCATGTTAAAGGGACAAGCATAATAAGAAGAATGAGAGCTTCTGTCACTGTGCTGCTAAATCTGTGAAAATAGTTGAATTTTTGGAAATGCAAAAACAAATCAGAGTTTCCTATAAAATCAGCGAATAGTTTGGGGTTGAAGGGACCTTTAAAGGTCATCTAGACCAACCCCCAAGTATCTATAATCAAATCCTTGTACAGCAAACACGCTACCTTCTAACAGAGCTACTTTCTTCTAAGACAAAATCAGAAGTGACTTAGAATCATTAGGGATTTGAAGGAACCTCAAAAGATCATCTAGTCCAACCCCCCTGCCTATGGCAGGGACACTCATCCAGCCTGGCCTTAAACACCTCCAGGGATGGGGCCTCAACCACCTCCCTGGGCAACCCATTCCAGGCTCTCACCACTCTCACGGTCAAGAACTTCCTCCTCACATCCAGTCTAAATCTATCCAGCTCCAGCTTTGCTCCATTCCCCCTAGTCCTGTCACTACCTGATAGCCTAAAAAGTCCCTCTGCAGCCTTTTTGTCGACTTCTTAGAGGTTATCTTTGCCTCACCAGATATAAGGCTCTCATGAAATATTCTTCCAGATTAAATTACTATAGCTATGACTCTTGCTCTCTCTGAAACTTTAGATGAGATTTTTCTGGCCAAATTCCAACCTGAGTAGTGAGACTCTTCCCAAACACATTATTTCCATCTTTAATTGGACATGATATTCTGTTTTGCCTTTGAATGGTATTACTGCGCACTCTTATAGAGGTTCCAGCTGCTCAGTGGCTGCAGTCCCGTGTTAAGAGAAACTATGCATCTGACAGACTGGCATAGATTGTTCTGCCTCCCTGTAGTGCCTTTCTAAAGTTCCTTAAACACCTGGTCTCAGATGTAGGTGGAGCTGCCACAGGTGTCCATATCTACTCTCTGGTCATACTGTGCATGTTATGCTTATTTGGTTTGCCTTCAGAAGGCCGCTGAGGCTAATGTAAAGTGACTTACTAATTCTTAAATGGTGAAAGTACTAACAGGATCTACAGTAACACACAGTGTCTGTACCTGGGCTCTGTTTTACAATGACACATGTTTTATGTGATGCCAGCTCAGCTCTTCCATTGGTGGTAAAAGGGATGTAGCCACTTACCTGCTTGAATGTGGCTTCAACAAGATTGGCTGGAAACATGTTCCTAAAAATGAACAAATAGAAGAATAATTCATATGGAACTGAAAACAACTTCTTTTTACTGCATCTAGGGTTTCCCATGATTAACCCATTATCTACCCTCCTCGAGAGCAAGGCTTTGATGGTTTGCAGAAGACTGTCCCTCCCTCCCACTTGTGTGATACAGCTGTCCTGACCAAACAAGGCTCAGCAGAGAGCAGAATTAAAGTTTTGGGACTCACTTCTGAATACCTGGAGTGAGACCCGGCAGCTCTAATTTCAGTTACTGACTCTGCCACGGGTCCCCATGTTTTAACTGGGGCAATATAATTGCTATCATGCCCTTCCTCATCAGCTAACTGGGAAGCAGAATATTGCTTTAGTTCATAATTTTGTCTTTTCTACTTTGATAATGAGCTGTTCAAGTTCATCAGTGTTCAGGGACATATTTCTGAGACCCCTGGGTGTTGTAATCTATTTTGGGACTTCTAAGCACTCCTGTGAGATGATTCATGAACTGCAGGGCCTCCTGATACACTTTCATCTCTAGAATTACAAGAGATGTATACTTTAGAGTGGTTTGGACAAGGACAGTTTTCTTTTCAAAGGGAGGAGCTCATTATTGATTAACAGAATTGAGATTAGAGTGCAGTGTCTTCTACATTTTATTGTCATATATTTCTGAGGCTTCTGAACAAAAAGGCTGAACGGAGAACAGCAGCTTTGCCTTTGCTTATAGCTGAGCTGTAGAGTGAGACAATAACCAAACACCGGTATTATCAGTGAGATCCACAGATTTTTAACTCTGAAAGTGACCCTCATTGTCATGTTTTCTGACTTCTGTACCTCCAGTCATTGCACCCAATAACATCTGGAGCTAATGAGTACCTTGAACAAGATCTTTGCAGACATTCAATCCCAATTTGAAACGGAGAGCGCACCCTCTACAGGCTTCAAAGAGTAATCATAGCATAGTTGAGAAAAAAAAGCTAGAAAGTCAGAATTTCCATGCAGCATTTGGGAATTGGGATTTGTGTGATGATTCTAATAGCATAATTTTCAGAAATTATGTGTTTTGAGCTTCTG
Organism: Phoeniculus purpureus; assembly: GCA_028565055.1. Lineage (NCBI taxonomy): Eukaryota > Metazoa > Chordata > Aves > Bucerotiformes > Phoeniculidae > Phoeniculus > Phoeniculus purpureus. The sequence goes on from JAOXOE010000698.1 coordinate 15,255,189, forward strand.
AACCTAGAGGCAGAAATCAATGACAGCCTATGTCCCTGTGCTTTCATATGTACAATAAAAAGCCAGGTTTGCTTAAATCAGTGCAGTTCCTTTGTACACACTTCTATTTCACTTAGGTAATATAGCTAGATGCTTCAGACACTGCAGTGATGTGGTTAGCAAATGCTCACTCCACCACTGTAAGCAGTGCTATATGTCCAGGGGCTGTGCTACCATCAACAGCCCTTCAGCCTGCTAATAACAGTCCAAACCACTGCGTTATATCTGCAAACTGTCCATAAAGCTCACAATTCTCCAGTTCAAATCTGTAGCCTAAACAAGGCCAGACAGCAGCCAGCTGTGCATTTATTTTCTATCAGATGCAGACACAACCTTCTGCTTGAGCCTCAGGGGCTTGGCTGACACAAGGGACTAACTGAAGAACAGCTGGATGGAGCTGGACCTGAGAGAACAGAGAGGATGTTTATAGGAGGAGGAAGCACTGCAGAGGGAAAATGGTTACTGCCTTATTATGCCTCATAAGGGAGTTCTGCTTCCAGATTGTTGAAAGCTTCATTAATGTTAAATGATCTTTTTTTCACTTGTGAGGATTAGATGAAGGGTGCTACAGGAGTGTATGGAGTTAGTGTGATGGCTGTTTTTTGACCAACTGTGTGAAAGCAAAACACTCTGAAAGCAAAGATCCACACTGAGGATCCTGCGCAGCAATATGAAGGTCACCTATGAATCTCAGCTTTACAAAGAAATATGAATTTAATTGCTGATGATTTCCAGTCTCTCCTTAGTTTTATCATCTTAATTAGCAGAATTAAAACCAATTAAGATCACTGGAGAAAGGAAATACCATATGGTTAGTAGCTAGATTAAATGTTAGACAAACATGCTGAGGATTAAAGCATTTTGTTTCTTTATCATTCTTTATCCTGGAATTACAACTACCCACTTAATACTGGATGCTGGAATGTTCCCAATGTTTTTTAATACATTATGCACTGTGACCCAGTCTTTGAGACCAGCCTTACTGAAGTTATACAATTTGTCTAGTGAAGAGCTGACCTCAATGTGTTTGCCAGAACTTCGGCTTATTTTTCATGTTTAAGCTGGTTTACTTGGATTGAAAAGAATCCAGCATTAGCCAAAATTTAGTTTTGTTAATTAAAGAATTCAAGACAGCAAATGGTGGATGAGAAATCTAATGGACTAAAAACAGATAAGAGCAAACTGTTACCTAGAGCTAGGCGAGTCTGACTGGAAGGGTTTGTTGGTTCAGCCAGGCATCTTCAGAAACACCTGCAAGATTCTTGTTTTAGGGATGTGTTTTACTGCTGACATTTCCTGCCATGAGCTGGATGTTTGGCGGGAATCTCTGGAGTGTGTTTCAGAACAAGAGATGGAAGTGAGACTGGTGTGGGAAGATCTGACTTTTTACCATGGAACTAGGATGAAGAAGGCTGGCAGGATCCTCACAACTGGCAGTCCTTCTGTGGGACTCCAGCTCACCAAATCTGAGCACTGGGAAATCTAGCTGGGATGTGAGCTTCAGTCTGTCTCAAAGCACAGACACTTGGCTTTGTCCAAACAGTGCAAAATTAATGGTGAGCTGTTACAGCCTGACGACCATTGCCCACCCATCTTCCAGACACCCAGCCTGCAATCAGATGATCCCTGCAGATCTCTCTTAGCTTCACTGCAATTCTGTACAAGAAAAAGGTCTACCCACATGGATCTGGTGTCAGGATCAGGCTGCCTCTACTCAGAACACTGTCGTATATTGAATTAAATTACTAAATTGTCGCTGCCATATATTGGGTTACATACACTGTCAGTGTTTATGAAGTAATAATTCAAGCTGAGCTTCTCACTGCTGTCACTACTTTTAAATGCTGTTGTGTTTATTCAATTAAGAAAACTAAGCAGATTAAAACCTCTGACTTTCCAGTATTACTTTCAAATACTTATAGGAATCAGGACCTTTATACAAAATAATAGTGCATGAAACTTCAAAGTGATCTGGGATTCATTTCTCTAGTGCAAGGAGCCTCTAAACTCAATGGCACAACTCAGCATTCCTGGCAGAAATAATTTCATGTAACAATAGGGAAATCAATGTAGTGACTGTGAGTGAGGCTGGTGTGGAACACAGATAAATTTATGTCTAAGACAAGGACATGATTGTAAAACAAAAACATATGGTTTCTGGTTACATCAAACATTAAGAGTTAAATACTGCCTGCCCCGAGGAACAACATTTCCCTGAGAAAGAGTGTTCAAAACAGGCTAAAATGCCAGCTTAGTGAACCTTATACAGACCATGAGCTCTTGAGCCACAGCATGCCTGGTCTGCACACAAGTGACCTACTAGACACGCGGCTACATCCTGCTGTGACGCACAGTCTGGTGCATTCTACTAGCAAATTTTGGAGTCCTTCCCTAATCATGCGTAGGATAAAAGGATTCCGATACAAGGATGTATTGATTTAGCAATGTGTGAGTATGACTAAGGTAACTTGTTGCTACCCATGGAATTTGAAGAAAATCCTGAAGTCTTGTATGCAATATTGACAGCATCTGGTCTGAGGGTGCAGCTTCCCCTTACACATAGGACCACTTAGCACCAAAAGTGGGAGGTCCTCTTCTCCATTGTTGCCATTGTTAAGCAAACAATTAACACTATTAGCTCCTTTTTGTTTCCCCAATGCCACAGCACTACCCACAGAAGACAGAACCCTCTCCCTCTCATCAGAAGGTTGCTGACTCTGAGACTTACAGAAGTTAGACAAATATTAGGGAGTGGAACATCTCCCTTATGAGAAATATTTGAAGGGTTGGTGTCAGGAGAATGGAGCCAGGCTCTTCTCAATGTCATCTGGTGATAGGACAAGTTATCTTTTCCTGCTTGTCTTTTTTGCAGACCAGAGCAGAAATGATATTGTGGGATCATTTTGTCTAATATAAACTTTTTGTCTGTCTTGGGGGGTGACACTCCTGCATGGCTTTTTGGTTCCAGTAAGGGATCTGGAGGGTGAATCTCCTTCCCCTGCTGCTTCTGAAAGAAAATGTCCTGAGGCAGCCCCAACAGAGCTTTCCAAAAAAACAACTCTTTGGAGTGGAAGAAACATCACATGTTTAGGAATCTTGAAAAGGCTGAATGATATCAAAGGTAATGTGACAGAACCAATGCATTTTCCAGCAAGACAAAGTTATTCCATAAGAAGTTTACGCTTCCACTGGAAGGTGTCCAGGACAATTGCCAGGAGGATGAATTATTTATTATTTAGGGTTGAAGCTTTCCTAATGCAGTTTTAACTCCTGGCCCAAATACATTTTCTAGTCTGTGACTAAGGACTCCTGAACAGAGAGCAGAAACCACTTTGTACTCCAACTCCCCAGTGTTGTTTTTCTCATGGAATGATCTTTTTTCTGTGTTTGTTTCCATATTGGTGCCAAGTAGGAACCACACATTTAGGGGCTTCAGAGTCCTACTTAAATACTTGAGGTTCAGACTTCTGTGTAGCTTGAACTGCTTAAAAATTAGCCAGAAGAGAACATCTGGTCACATACAGAGCAGAACTGCGCTGGCACCAGGCTGGTTTCGTGAGATAAAAGAAAGCCAGCAGCCTAAAATGAGTACAAAGTGGTCGTTTGCCATAGGGGACAGGTCAATGTTTCTGTCACAGTACACTGTGGCTCTTGGCAAAAGACACATGAACATAGTGCAAAGTTATTAAAAATAGTTCTTCCATAGTTTAAACCCTGGCTCATTTAGTGCACCCTTAAATATCTTATTGCATGTATATGCAATTGCAGTCTTCAGCTGTAAACTCCTAGAAGTGTGATCTCTGCTTCTGCACAGCCCGGACTTTTTCTAACTACAGCAGATACTTGGTTTCCCCTGCCCTATTTGTAAGAAACATAACTTCAGTAAAATAGAACATAGTCCCTAGCCTGAAAAGGGAGAAAGAAAATTATTTTAAAGAGTGCTCAGGATTCCCACGCAAACATAAATCCTCTGCAGAGTTATATCCTTTTCTAACTACTAATGGTATGAAAAAACTCCCTCTCTTGGTTAAGCCTGATTGACTTTCCTGGTACCTGCTATTAAATCGGATGCAATCCTGAATATTCAGTCATAAAATGCTCCAATATGTTCCAGTACATTTCAGAAATGTAGACATTTGTGTGTCATGGTTTAAGGCTTGATTTCATTTGAACTGTATTCATTGAACTGCTTTAGCTGGAGCCTTTGAACCGAATAAACTTGAGATTTCATGGTGTCCGGTTAGACTTGAGCAAAACTACAAGTATATGTGAACTCTGCACTTGCTGGTGCCCAGATTCACACACAGGGTCAATCTTGTGTAGAGCAGGAGGGTGAACTCCTACTTCGGCTGGGATTTGTTTCCTTGTGTGAATGTTTATGGTTGTTGCTTGTTTGTTTTTTCTTATCAGACAAAATTTGCTTCCTTTGGTGACAAATGCAAATAGTGTGAGTTAAGTACAGCAGGAACCACCCTTTTAAATCAAAAGCAATTTGATAACAGCAACATAATGTGGTGAAAACATTACCTGGTAATGTAAGCAGGGAGTCCTGAGTCATAGATTCATTTTATACTGATTTAAATGTAAAGAAAAATAATCTTGCCTTTCTGCTTATCTTAACTCACAAAGGGCTGCTAAAAATTCACTGTTTTATTCTTAGGGACATAACACAGACTTAGTTTTGGTAATTCACACAGGAAGAAGAAGCTAAAGATAGGTGTTGATTTATTGCTATTACTTCCACTGAGGTGTCCCAAAAGCCACTTTCCTAGAACAAGTCTTGATCTTATATGAGCTGGGAATATTTCCTCTGGCACCACAGATTTTTCTGAACAATCTCAGTGAGTTAATTCCTTGTCTGTATGTCTGGGGCCTCTCTACCTACTAGAAAGGAAAATGCCCTTTGCCTGTCTCTCAGAGATATTGGACATAATCAGAATAAATCCATTGAAACTCATATAGCACCAGATGCATTAAAAAGAACAATATGGTCCTTAGCCTGCGGTTTTATAGTTTTAAATATGGAAGAAAATATACTTCCAGGAGCCTTGCAGTGCTTGTACTACAAACCTTCAATATCATTAATGCAAATTTGTACATCTGCCTCAATCGAGACACAGCTAAAGAGAGAAGCATCATCAGAACAGCATCTACTGCACAGCTTCAGGCTTACGGCTGCCTTCAGAATGACATCTCTTTAGTGCAGACCCAGGCACACTGCCCACAGAGAGGTGTGAGTTATGCAAGGGGAGATTCCTGCACAGGTACAAAGGTCAACTCCCTAGTTAAGTGGGTGTCTTCCTCAGACAGCAGGTGTATTTGCTTTAAAGCTGGATCAGATTAAAGCAAAAGTTCTGACACTTTAAGGCCAGAGCAGCACTAAAGATTTTAGCTATAACAACGGATTGAATGCTGAGAACACTTCTATTACTCTGCATTCAGTAGCCTCTGTCCAGATTCAATCTAGCAGAAAATTCATAGGGGCAGATTCACATCCACAGGTCTTGTCGCACATTTCTTACGATTCTCTTTATCAAAAAAGGAGTTCAAGTACTGCTGTTTAGTCTGGCAAGCGTCGTTCACTTACGAATACAGTTTTGAGGCATGAAATATACGTCCTACTTGATGTGAGATTTAGAGCCATTTCAGAATTATGCAGTACGGTGTCACTGTCACACAGACACACACATCGTTAGGGGTTGGAAGGAACTTCAGAGGTCATTGAGTCCAATCCCCCTACTTAAGCTGCAGGGGTTACATCCTAATCATGTAATACACACTTGAGATTTTATAGCTGGGGTTATTTTACCTAACAGAGAAATAAACAGGGGAAGCACCATCTGCAAAATAAAGCAGAATAATAATGTGGTTATTGATTGACGTTGCAGGTGTTTAGGATGACTGTGAGGCTCTGCAGCAATTCTTGGTTTCACTTATTGCTAAATCAGTACATTCTTTAATTTCTCACTAAACCCACATCTTAAAGCAAAATAGTCACTCAAATATTCAAGAAATGCAATTTCTAGCAACATCCTCCCTGCCAAAAATTCCAGTCCCAACAGTGTTGTATATAATATCACAAGAAATAAAAATAGTGCATTTCAACGTTGCAAAGTGGCTTTAAATCAGAAATAATTGAGAGTGAATCTGGGTACCACCACGCCAAGATTCATGCGCTCAAAATAAACCTCACAATTATGTCACATATATCATCTCTCCTCTTGTACATCGAGCATTCCTTGTTTGCAGAATGCCAGATGTTTCCTGTGCAAACTTCTGTGCACATATGTGACTGATAAATGGAGAGGAAATTAATGAATTGAGAAGATAAGCCAATCTGGGCTGAAAGAGTTGGTGTCCAGCTGTGAATGGGAGTGATTTACCATTAGCTGAAGACTCAGCTTTTCTACCTCAAACCAGCAGATAAATCATTATGTTTAATCCAGACTTCCACAAGATATTTAGGAATTTTGCAATTGACTTCAGCAGAGCCAGGATTTCACCCACAGTGTTTGCCTAGGCTGAGAGCCCATTCCCCATGTTTGTGTTATTTATTCAGTAAATGTGGAGGAATAAAAATGAGCAGTTGGTGTATCCAGGGTTGGATGATTGCAGCTGTGGCTGCTGCTTAGCATAGTGAAAGGAAAGTGAACTTTATTCTCTCTTTTTAGGCTTTAGTAATGAGAGTGGCTTGTTGGCGTCTCATTGTTGGCACCTGCCCAAACCAGTGATGACCAGTGAGATTGTGCAGACTAAAAGTACATGCCTGATTGGAAACATGAATTCCTGACATATGTTTGCAAACAATCATAATTTGCTCGGGTAAATGTTTGTAGGAAATGAAACTATATTTGCAGAAGTTTATGCAGAGTGGGTTGAAAGCAGCCCTGAAGATAAAGACTTGGGGGTGATTGGTTAGCAGCTTTAAGTGAACCAGCAGTGTGCTCATGCAGCCAAGAAGGCCAAACATATCCTAGGATGCATCAGCAGAGCAAGAGAGGTGATTGTCTTGTTTTACTTTGCTCTTGTGAGACCCCCAGCTCAAATACTGTGTTCAGTTGTGATGTCCCCAACACAAGAAGGACATGGAACTGTTGGAGTTAGTCCAGAGGAAGCCATAAAGATGATCCAAGGGCTGGAGCACCTTTGCTATGAGGTGAGGGAGCTGGGGTTTTTGAGCCTGGGGAAGACTTTGTGGGGGACTTCATGGGTACCTTCCAATAGCTGAAGGGAACCTACAGGAAGGCTGCAGAGGGACTTTTCTCAAGGGGATCTAGTGATAGTGATAGGAGAAGGCAAAATGGTTTTAAACTGAGGGAGAGTAGGTTTAGACTAGATTTTAGGAAGAAATTCTTCAGTACAACTCTGGAATAGATTGCCTGAAGAGATTGTGACTGCCCCCAACCTGGAGGTGTTCAAGGCCAGGTTGGATGAGGCCTTGAGCAACCAAGTCTATTTGGGAGGTGTTGCTGCCCACAGCAGAGAGGTTGGAGTAGATGATCTCTAGGATCCCTTCTAATCTGAGCCATTGTATGATTCTATGTTTAGATTAGGACCGAGCGTTCTACCTGCAGTGAGGCTCAGCAAAATAAAGTGTTCCCAGAGTTCACCACTAAACCTGCAGTGCACAGGGACGAGACTGTAACTCAGATCTCAGGTTCCAGTCAAACAGATGTTCAGTTAGTTTATGCAAACATAATACTATAGAGCTGAATTTAGATTGGGCATGCCCAAATTACATGTCATCTGACTCATCCCCATGAACTGCCTTACTCTGGGTCTTGAAAAGCAACTGCGCTGGTGTCAGGAAGAGGATGGGAACCTATAGTGATGGAGGCCCTTTCCAAAGGTCTGTTTGGATGCAACATTGCACCTCTCTATGTCTCTACTTGTCTAAAACCAACACCTTAGAAATGGCTCAGCATTCCAGAAAGAGTTTCCAGACACTACTAGTATGGAGATAATAATGTGACAATTACAGTTTTCTTAAATTCCCTTTTAACTCTTACACTAGTTTACTAAGGGATTCAAAGCTCCCCCAACTTGCTCAGTTCCTTTCTCTTCATGTAACCTACCCCAGTGTTGTTCATATTTCTATTATAATTGGTGGCCGTTCATTTAAACTTGACTAGAAACAGCCATCTGATAGCTTGAAAGCCATCTTCTAAAATTTACTTCTTCTCAAGTTAAAGATAATGTTCATCCTTAGGTTCAGAACTTATTCTCAGGCCACAGTTCTTTCTGTACTGAAGGTGACGTACAAACTGTTACCTTCGGAACGCACAATAAATGCAGTTACCTGATTAAGTCAAGCAGTGCATCGGCAGAGCTCATGATGGGCTTTCCACCCTCTTCAGTGCTCTCCTTCTGTGCTGCTCCACCAGGATGGATAATGGAGACCATAATTATTCCCACAATGACAGCCACAAATGTAGTCCAGAGGTAGTAAGTGACGGTTATGATACCTAAGCGACTGGAAGTCTTGGCATCCAGGGCTGCTAGCCCAGACATTAAACTGTGGAGAGAAAACACAACATACATGGAGTATTTTTTGCATAATATTGATGTAGCTGATCCTAATTATTCCTGCTTCTCTTAAGATTGCCTATATACCAGTGTTTTCAGAAGCTTGCCACTAACACTAAAGCCGTAGTCTTTGTGTCTCTCACTTGTCATGTGAGATGCTAGTTACTAAAAGGACCGTCCAGGCTCAGGCAGTGGGGACTGAATCCTATCGACTTTTCTCTGGGGTTCAAGGGACAGTTTTACATAGCATGCACATGTGATGGCTCAGTTCACAGGGGCAATGGCAATAATTTGCCATAAAAACTTAGTATGGCACTCTGCACATAATTCTAGAGAATCGGAGTAATTGAGCTTTGAAGTGACCTCTGAAGGAAATCTGGTCAAGCCTGTCACCCCTTCCTGCATGATGCAAGGCCACAACTTCAAAAGTAAGAACACTAAAAGGCAATTTTGCCATATAATAATTTTTTTACCTAAAATAACAACTTTATTTTCTTATTATATCAATACACAGCACAAGCACAGCATTTTTTTTCTTTTCCACGAGGTAATTTGTGGATTGAACTGTGATTCCCTGTGCCTCTAGTTGGAGTGGAGACACTGTGTGGCTCGCAGAGGAAAATCCTTCATGGGCAGTTGTGGTGGCACAGTTGAGAGCAAAGAAAATGCTCTGGTCAATTCACAGAATCTCTTTGGTTGGAAGAGACCTTTAAAATCATCAAGTCAGACCTCCAACCTTTAATTTCTTCTTCAATAACCTTTCCACCACCAGCCTCTGCAAAGCTGTACGACTCTTCATCAAGTGTTCCAGCTCCCACTCACTCTCTAGGCAAATTAGGGCACTGTTTGGTCTCTGAATTTGCTCAGGCTGCTCTGATGTAGACTTTTACACTGTTTCTAAGCTATATGATATTTGTATTTCCAGTGACACCAGTATTTCTGGCAAAGCCCCAGTATTGGGTCTTTAAAATGAGATTTAGCTGTGAATAATTCTCCATGAACTCTTCAAAACACACAGCTCAGGAAAACTGCAGCTGAAATAAAATCCCACGTTGACTATTTGGTGTGCCCCGCTGTCTGCTTTCTCATCAAAACAGAACTGTTTATCAGGCCTTTCCTCATAAATAGTAATTTACTAAGCTGCTCTTCCTTGAATGAGATATCCTTGTACTCACTCTGCTGAGTGATGTTGTCTAGAGCCAATGCTAAAATGCAGCTTAGCCTTTATAGTAGATTGAATGCAATCAAATGGTTGGGATTTAGGGCTTGGGCTCCTGCTCTCTGCTAGATTAACTAAGAAAATGTATTGCTTTTCCAAAAAAGCACAGGGCTTTGCTAATGCTATAGGAGCAATGGGAAACTGGTTGCACTGTAATATGGATCACTTAGAAAATTAGCATCTTGGTAACTCTCACTCTTGTAACAATTGTACTTCCTTCTCTTTATTTGATAAAAACTCAACGTTTCTGTGTGTCTGTGCAACACCCTGTACAAACACTGCACGGACCATTACAAACAAGACAGCAGCAGCAGTGATGCTCAGTTCCTTGGCATTTCCCTTGGATTGGTCCATACAGAAGACTAAATATTCTAAAGCATCTGTCTGATGAAACAGTTCAGACAAATACATTCCTCTCAAATTACTGTTTTCTTTATGTTGTTATTAGAGTTCTAGGACTGAACTCTTCTCCCAGGCTGAGCTTTGACAGGTCATTGAGCCAGTTTAAGAGCTTGTTGTTGATGATTGGAGGAGATACCTTTAATGTATTAGACTTCATCGTGGTTCCACCCTCACACTAACCTTTCCACAAAAAAAAAGGAAAAAGGATTTTTAACTAGCTAGATCCACATGAAAATGGTGATCATTTTCCATGTTCTTCACAGATATATTACGCAGGGAATAGGACACGAGTGGTGTGAAGGTCTGGCCGCTGACCAGCAGATCTGTAATTTGTCAGGAGGGAACCATGGAGAATGATCACTTAGGGAGGGCACCAGCAAGGAGTCAGACAGTTCAGTTTTCTTCCTGGTACTGCCCTGAAGCCCCCACCAGGGTGGTAAAGCCCTGCTGTTACCATTGTGCTTGATGCTACTATATGGTGTTTGTTGGAGGAATGAACCCTGCACATAACACCTGAACTGTCTTGATTGTTCCCCTGAGAAATACTTAGGGACAGAAATCCTAATTAAATATGTCCAGTGTTTTATATAACTTTTGGGGGTGCTACCTCAGCTTCAAGACATTGGGCCATCTGGGAGGATGGTGTACAGCTAGATCCTAATAATACATTGGCTCTTAGGTGACAAATCCTGAGGGGGTTAATAATGAGATTGCTCTGTCTTGGGGATATTCATTAACAAGATCATCATCTGTAATGAGATTATCCTGTCACCAGATAAAGTCATGCTCAGTTCATGCTGTGATGAGAAAGTCCTCAAAAGTAATTAACTATGGAGGTGCAACAGGGGTAACGGTGGTGTGATCAGAAGCATGAACAAAGGTCTGGATCCAGCCCTGTGTTCTTCATGAACTGCAGTGCCCAGTTCTACGAAGGGACTAGCTGAAGCAATCCTCCAAGGGCTGGAGGTAACAATGGTCATGCGATTTTAGGCAATTGCTCAGAATCATTTTCAGAAAAAAATGCTTGTAACCAGTATGAGACAGTAAATGCTCATTAACTATTTTTTGTTTGACTTTGTATATTTGACATCAGGACAAAAGATATAAAGAGACATATTGACTATCACAGTCACTGTATTAAGTAAACATCACGGGAGTTCCTCGCCGTTGACCTCTAGAGCACTAATAATCACGTAACATAGCCAAACAATGACAAGAAAAACTACTTTTCTTATTTCCTAGGGTATAGGAAAGTCAGGAGGAATAAGCTTCGAGATTGTTTAGCTTAAGAGCAGCCACAGGTACAGCAGATGTTGTTCCCTGACTGAACACCCGTTCCCTCCGGGGCACTCTGGGGTCTGCAGCAGCGATGTGGTTTTGCTCTCAGACTTTGACGTTATCAGTACCTAATCCCTGCCATACCAGACGGTCTTCAGTTGCAGTCTCCCACATTGTGGAACTAGAGCCACCAGACTGGGCCTTTGCTACCTATGTGTCCTGGCTATTTGCACTGGCCATGAACCTTCTGTGGACATTCTGCTCTCATGTTCAAACTAGCACAGCTGAGCTTTCAAGAACGTTGTTTTAAGACTGGGTATTCTAACACCTTAGTTTTTGAGCTCTTACTGTTATTCCATAAAGCAAAGGTATAGAGAGAGTAAAAATGTGGTCTGAGCAGCTGAACATGACAGCTGTGAAGTTTCCAGGTTGACAGCTGTGCACAAGAATGAACAGCACTGTGGTTCTCATTTACTAAAGGATGAGGCTCATCTCAGTGACACTATTTTCATTTCAAAAACTCATTTGCTTTTGCTGTCCTCTGAATAATTTTATGATCAGCCGATCATCAACTCTTGACTACTGTTACTGTGCCACATAGGCCACAAAACCTGTCCTTAGTCATATGGATACACACCTTCCTGCTGGTGTCAGTGGGCTCCATTAGGGTTAGCACTCCTGAGACCAAGTACAACAGTTAACTCTCCAAGACTGAACAAATGACTTGTCTCAGGACCCATGGAAAGATGCTGCTTGCATATCAGCAGTCACTTCTACCATTTCTCAGTATAAGTTTTAATACCTTCTGCTAAAATCACGGAACATTAGGGATTGGAAGGGACCTCGAAAGATTATCTAGTACAATCCCCCTTCCACAGTAGAATCCCCTAGATCAAATTACACAGGAACATGTCCAGGTGGATTTTAAACATCTCCAGAGAAGGAGACTCCATAACCCTCCTGGGCAACCCCTTCCAGTACTCTGTCACCCTGATCGTGAAGAAGTTGTGTCTCATAGTTCTGTGGAACCTCCTATGTTCCGGCTGACACCCACTGCCCCTTGTCCTGTCATTGGATGACACTGAGCAGAGCCTGGCTACATCCTCCTGACATTCACCCTTTCCATATTTATAAACATTAATGAGGTCACCCCTCAGTCTCCTCTTCTCCAAGCTAAAGAGATTCAGCTCCCTCAGCCTTTCCTCATCAAGGAAATGCTCCACTCCATCATCTTTGTGGCTCTGTGCTGGACTCTGTCAAGCAGTTCTGTGTCCTTCTGGAACTGAAGGGCCCAGAACTGGAAACAATATTCCATGTTCAGGTTGTCCTTTTAAATCTAATTTTCATCACTCTTGGCTACATAAAAATGCCTCTGACTGCTTCCCCAAAGCTTCTTCTAGGACTGAACAAAATGTTTCCATGCAATGCACTACTAGACTCTCACTACACACACTGGAATGAAAAGAAATGAACCTTTAATTCTTGTCAAGCCTCAGAATCTGGTTAGGCTTGAAGTAAAGGACAAATAACTGATTCTATAACTTCTCCAGTGAAGTCATCCTGCTGTGGCAGGGGGATTGGACTAGATGATCTTTCGGGGTCCCTTCCAATCCCTAATGATTCTATGAATATTGGATTCATTGATTAAAATAATTTGCTAAGTAGCTTCCACATATGCTTCCTGTGTAGCTTCCATAATATGGTTGCCAAATGATTGCCAAATAAATGAAACAGGATTAAGACAATGAGAAAAAAAACCCTGCAGTTTTTCTGAGCAATTACAGCACCTCTCACTCTTATAATTGGTCTGGCAAAAAAATTCTACAAAAATGTAATTTCACGTTCCAGGACGGTGTCTTTGTTTTTACAGAAATAAAGAAAAGTCAAGCTTAAGGCTTCTAAATTACATATTAATGAGCTTTGGATGAGATACTAAATCTTGTAGCACAGGATTTAGGGAAAATCTCTGATTACTATGATTTAAGAGGTTTCTTGCACCTTGCTTGGAAATATCTGGTACATGTAACCCCAGGACACCTTTATCTCCTGCACTGATTGTTCCAGTTACATATAAAAACTTTTCTTTCTTCTATGTAGAATAGTCTGCTTCATTTCTCTTTTAATGTCTTATTTATTTAACAACTCTTGGATGAAATTGTGTGTTCTCAGGAGTACACTTAATTGGAAGAATAACCTCCAAAATTGTCACATCTGCTCTATATCCGTGAAAACGTGTCCTATGGTTCTTACATGTCCGCTACTTTTCTAATCATAGAATCACAGAGTTGTTCTGTTTGGAAAAGACCTTTTAAGATCACTGATTTCAACCACTAATGGAACCTAGATTAAGGTTCTAAGGGGAAACTAGAATAGAAGAGGAAGAACTCAAGGACTCCAGATATTATTATTACTGTAAGTGACTTATTAAAAATATAAAGTCAGTTGTTAGGTTGCTTAAAATACTAGTAATAGTAGAAACGAATGAAACTACTAAGTAGTAAGCTTCATGTCTGCTTTTAGGGAAATCTGTGTAAAACCCCAAAACTACTAGAGCGACTTTGACATAACGAGGCAAGGAATTCTTTCAATATCTTGGAAATCTAATTAGCCCCATGCAAACAAGTAGCTAAACCCTTATGAGCACCTCTAGGCTTATTTTGGCCGTCACCAGTAAACATCAGACTACTTATGAAGTATTTTATTTACAAATAAAAATAGAACTTCCTGTCTTCTCTCCAATTCTCTACTTTTTTTTTGTTGTTCTATGATAAAAACACATATTTTGACTTGTCTCAAGATCAAAACCTATATCAACAGAAAGGGAAGACACAATTAAGACCCCATTCTGCATGTTTATTTTGTCTTCCTTTCCACCAGAAGCCATCTGGATGCTGCTTTGAAATAGATGGATTATGGATAAAGTTATCAGAAAAGATTAGTGTGATTAGAAAGACATTAATCCTGTCAAGAAGTAATGGTCAAGTATTAACCACTAACAGTTGTTCCTAGAATCATGTTTGTTTTCATTCATTCCATCCCCTCCGTCTCATTCTCATTTTGTAATTGCATGAAAGGTCTTCCTAAGCAAGTTGTCCCAGAGAGGCTGGGAAGCTCTTCTAACAGCTACATTAGAGATGATTATATTACAGTTGAGCATCATGAAAGTGAAGTGCTGGCTTCACTAACACTACTCCATGATGCTGGCAGGCTGTCACTTATGTTTTGGTCAAGGCCAGTGCCTTCAAGTTTCAACAGGGTAATAATCTCCATTTCCATAGCACAAGCCATTTAATCATCTTAAAAGACTTTACTAGTATAGCCTACTCAGACAGGAAGGCACGATCTCCTTTTTACAGAGACTGAAACAGATAAATAAAGACACTTTAAATAAAGACAAGAAATTTCCAGTGAAGAAGCATATGTTTGAAATGATCTCTCTATTGAAGTGGCCCATCAGACCTTACTGGCACCCAGGTACCTGTGCTTGCATGACAGGCTGCTTCACTTCCATGGAGTGTCCATTTTGCAGCAAAGAAAATAGGACTCTGTACTCTGAGAGAAACAGAGAAGAAACTCTGTCTCTTTCTGTAGTTTGATGTTGACTTCGCTTTTACTTTCTAATGTAGTTGAGATTGTTTCAGGAGTGAGAGAGGGATCAGAATGACTGTGTCTTTCCAGGATATTATTGTTCTTTCTTCTAACATGACAGAATACCTATAGAACAAGACACTGCCATGGCTGCAATAGAGAAGCTGCTGCTTTCATCACATGCCAGAGTGACAGTGGTACGGGTGGGAGGACCATAGCCCTCCCTGTCTGTCTCTTCTTCACCTGCCATGGTCTACCCTTACTTACAGTGACATGTTGTAGTTTGTTTTTCCATTTCCTGTCATCTTACCACACTGAACAGGAAAAAATGCCTCCTGCCCACACAAGAACACAATTAAAGAACCATCGTGATCAGTAATAGTCAGTGGAATGATCCCAAATGTCAGGTATTGCTAAAAGTTTCATAGTGTTACAGAATGATTGTTAAAGGAGATGAGCAGTCCAGAATCCTTCTGAAGACCTAGGAGGCTGCTAAAGTTCCCAACCTTTGAAAATCAAGTAAAAACAAACAGTATTGTTAAAGTTTAGATAGCTGGATATAAATGAGTCTAGTTGGAGGCTTGTATCTAGTGGAGTGCCCCAGGGGTTGGTACTGGGACCAGTCCTATTCAATCTATTCATTAATGACTTGGATGAGG
>JAOXOE010000698.1:15293705-15307812 GCA_028565055.1 Phoeniculus purpureus
GACATCTTCCACCCCCGCCACACTGATCCCCAAAGATATCGCCAAAAAAGAAAGAAGAGAGAGAGAGAGAGAGAGAGAGAGAGAGAGAGAGAGAGAGAGAGAGAGAGAGAGACGGAGAGACTGTGGATGACTGGTTGGATAGTCAGGAGAGGGAGGTCTCTATTTCCAGACGGTGGTCTCAGCCCCCATGTGTAGCAGTACATGACTTTTTTCCCCAGGAGCTTTCATCTGAAGCCGAAGACCACTACATAATTCTCTGCCATTTTTTCTCAGAACATGTGTAATGGTGTTGTGACACAGTTTCTGTTTGTTTATTTACTTCTTTTGGGTTTTTCCTTTCTTTTTCTTGGATGCAGGTTCAATAAAACTGTTTCTTTTCAGCAAAGTTGCTTCATTGCCTGGTGCATTCTATCTGAGAGCTGGCTGAAGAGCTTAAGATTGAAGCACCAACCCAAAGAAACAATTGAGGCCGTTTTTCAACCCTTGACACCCGCCTAAGTGCAAAGCAATGGACAACTATTTTAAGATTAACATTTACAAAAGTTTACCTCATCATTTATATAGCTCTCTGAAGTTGAGTAACTCTGATGATTTCAAATTAATATCATACATAAAACAGCCCTCAAAATCTTCGTGTTAGTCATTTTATCTGCTAACACCTAAATTTAATCCTCCTCCGTTTTCTTTTACTATGTATTTAGTAACATGAGTCTACCATCTGCCTCTTTCCAACATTAACTGCCAGACTCCAGAGAGGACTCCATTGCACAAATACTGAATTAATTGTTTCTGCCCTGGAAAAATTTGGTCTTAAGGGAAGACAACAGCAAACATGAGAACAGATGAAGAGAGGAGTAACTGATGAAAATTAAGCTTTTGCTAGTTACGTTTACAGCTGAAAAAAATTCAGGTACAAGGACTACCAAAGAGCAAAATGAAAGCTGAGAACTGCCAATCAGATTTAGACTACAGGTACAACTTTATGACCTACTTGACATAATCTTCTGCATGTACCATTTCTTGATCAAGACCCTCTTTTCCTCACTCAAACTGTAATTCAACCTTACTCTGACGGAAAGAACTTAATGCCAAAATACACTCTGACTATTTCACATACTTGTACATACATGAACAGCAAAACCCCCAAACTTTCTCCATCATTCCTGCAAGAAAGCCATAATGTGACTAGTTCCTGCTTCAGAAACGATATTGGTGAGCCCATCGTATTCTGACATTTTCTATGGAAACAAAATGAAAGCACACATACTGAACTAAGTTTCAGTGCTAGTCAGAAAACCTTGGTGATCAGTTTCAACACTGCAGCACAGAGTGTATTCCTGTAACCAGAGAACAAGCAAAACCACTTAAGCTAAGCAATTTTGAAAGCATCAAAACTCCTGACTAGACAGAGACGTAATCAGGATCACCAGATACTGGTGTACAGAGGATAGTGTTTGGACTGGAGAAACAATAAACCAAAAGAATCCATTCTGCAGACCAGCTTGAGTAGGTAGAATGGCAGCTGTCAGAGGTTTATATACAGAACACTCACTGAAATGAAAAGTTACAGAAAAGCTTAGAAACAGGTCTCTACTTCTTAGGAAAAAATTCTTCACCCGTACAGTATAATGAAAAACTGTGGTTATCAGCAGCAAGGCTATGGCTATGTCTCTGATTTGAGTAAAAAAAATCCTCCATACTGAAAATTATAAGAAATAAAAGATGAAGGGCTTTCAGAGGCCGGAAATTATTTACGTACTCCTGTGCTGATGACCTAATACAGAAGTGAAGGTAGTACCAAAATCCCTACAACTTTCAGCTCTGTTTTAAGGAATGTGAATATGTGCAATTTAAATGAGAATAGGCCACAAGTCCATACAATCCAAGAGACATGACTGCACAGCTTAATATTCTTCATAAACTTTCCAAGACTCAGATGTTTAGTTCTCCACATTTCTGCAGAATTTGAAGAACTGTATCTAAACCACATAGTCCTTGTGCATTGACTCAGTGCTGAGTGCTCTGTAAAGAGCAATGGCATTTAGTTTTCAAACAAACTTTGCATCCTACTAAGTAGATTTTTTAATAGGTTTTTCTTTCCAAGACATAGTAACAAATAAAAATTGAAAATAACTAGATATTTCAGCTGTGTATCTGTGTATGTACTTCAATACTCACAGCCCTGGTTGGGTCACCAAAGTCTATCTTCAACCTCCCCATTGCTCTAATGATAGCAATAATGGACTGAATGGTGTTACTGTAGACAACAGCTTTGTACTGTTTACATTCTTCTTCTGAATAACCAGCTTCATGAATAATCCTATGGAAGGAAAATAAAAAGTAAATTCTCTATTCAAACTTTTTAAAAAAATTGCTCTACCACAGTATTTCTCCATACTTACTTCATTTGTTTGACAATTGTGCTCTTTCCTGATTCACCAGCTCCTGAAAAATAATTTCAAAACATATTAGACTTTTATTAATGTGCAAAAATGCATTTAGCTTCTACACTTCAAATACCTAACCAACATACAAATATTTATTAGTTAAAAGCACATACATTATAAACTACTCTTGAATACCAAGATTTAGAGTCTCCAGGTGGAATTTTCAAAATCAAGACACTTTTAGAATCAGTCTTGCAGCTACAGAAAGTCTTTTTCTTTTTACAGAATTGAGCATAATCTTTACAGTCTGATGGTGTTTCAAAAGGGAAATCAATATCATTTTTTCAGCCTAAAAGGGGTCTGAAGTTCAATTCCTCTAACTGCCTTTTTAAACAACACCTAACTAAAAACTTCCTTTCTAATTTCTTTACACTGCATTAACGGTCTTCAGCGTTGCAAATAAATGCCTTCAAGCTCTTCAGGGTTCTAGTCTTCATAAGCAGGTTTTGGCCCTTGCAAGCATAAACCAACGGTCAGACTACTTTTTGTTGGAACACACCGCATGAGATTTGCCAGACGGGCTGAATGCTTAACAAATTAGAAAAGCACACTTGGTTAAAATACAAAGCTTAAAAAAACAATCAGTGAGTGTGTCAGCAGACAGAATTAAAAAATGCAGTCTTTGCTGTCTCAGTGACTTTAGTTTATGTCTACTATTTAATCTGCTGCTTTTTCACTGAAAAAGTAAGGAACTCTTAGAGCTGCAATCAAATCCCTTTAAGACTGCACACTTCTGTTTTGCCTGTGACTTGTGCTGAATTCTCCCTCTTAGGCTTCCTCTTTCTCAATATGGCTTTGCAGAAATGAGTATACACGTCACACAGTCTACAGGTGTTTCTAAGACAGATCCCCAGCGCCGAATTCTAATACAGCCAAAAAAAATGCTCTTCTTTAGAGGTCACTGTGACCATGAGAAACCACTCACTGATCTGTATTTACTGATGTTCAGAAAAGGGCAAGAAGAGACTGAGACATTACAAGAGAGTCGGCCTCAGCCTGATCTTCAGACCAAATATATGGCAAATCTTCCTGAAGTCACTTCCAGGCACAGGAACACAAAGAGGTGAGTGGAAAAATCAGTATGGATTTACATAGTGAAAACACCTAACTTTGTAATTTTTTGTGACTAAATAGCTTGTTTTGGGGACAAAGGACAGCAGCCTCGTGGCTGCAAGGAGAGGAGGCAGCAGCAACCAGCTCAGGTCTGGGCAACAACCAAGCAGAACCCTGTGCGTAACTGTGAGGAGAGGAGGCTGATGGGTTGGGAGGGGTGGAAAAATCAGAGAGGACAGGACGGTTACCATAAGACATGGTCACTGCTCAGACAAAGGCCAGTAGAAAAACACTGGGCACCCAAACAGAGGCCACACACAAGCATGCAGATATTCAAGCAGGTGGTTGCAGAGTGCTGGAGTGTGGCACTTGATACGGAGGATGGCAGGGATACACTCCATATACGTGTGAACATGGACAATCTGAGGCTATCAAGGGGAAGGACAGGAGGAAGGCACAAGAGGAGGACAGGGCCAGCCCAGCTGAAGTGTCTCTATGCAAATGCATAGACCTTGGGCAACAAACAGGATGAATTAAGGGCCACTGTGCTTCTGGGATGCCATGACATAGTGGCTATTACTGAAACTTGGTGGGATAATTCCCACGACTGGAATGTAGGGATAGGTGGGTACAAGCTCTTTAGGAAAGATAAGCAGGGAAGGAGAGGTGAAGGCGTTGCCCTCTATATCAGTGACCAGCTGGAATCAGTGGAGCTCCACCTGGGGAAGGATGATGAGCTGGTTGAGAGTGTATGGGTTAAAATTAAAGGGAAGACAGGGGAGGGTGATGTTACTGTAGGGGTCTGCTGCAGGCCACCTGACCAGCAGAACCAAGCAGTGGAGGCCCTTCACAGGCAAATAGTAGCGGCTTCCAGGTCACGGGCCCTGGTTCTCATGGGGGGTTTCAACCACCCTGACATCTGCTGGAGGCACAACACAGCAAGGCATCAGCAATCCAGGATGTTCTTGGATTGCATTAATGACAACTTCCTCCACCAAATGGTGGAGGAACCAACAAGAAAAGGTGCTATGCTGGACCTTGTTCTCACCAATGGGGAAGGGCTGGTGAGCAATGTGAGGGGGATTGGACTAGACGATCTTTCAAGGTCCTTTCCAATCCCTGATGATTCTATGATTTTCTTCTTTAACGTTAGCTTACCACACTTGTGTTCCCAGGCTTGCAGTGCTCAGTGTAGCTCTGTTGCGCTCAACGTGTGGAGGAATCAGCACTGGCAATTTTTCTCGCTGCGCCTGCCTGCTTCACCATGTGGGCAGGGGAAAGGCTTTTCTGTTGGCAGGGTCCAGTCTGGAGCTGTCTGCTCCGGCATGGCAGATAGGGGACAGAGTCTTGCCGCCACGCTCTGGCTCTCTCTGCCACGCCAAGCTTCAGTGGGGCAGTTGTGCTTGCGGCATTTCAATCCCGGCCCAGGGGAAGGGGAGAGCCAGTGGCCACTCACCTGCTCTGGGGCCACCTGCCTCAGAGCCACAGCTCCAGACTGGTGACTTGTCCCAGGGCTCCAGGAAAAGAGAAGAGGCTGCTCACCTCCAAGCAGAGTCTTTAATCAGGGTGCAGGGTAGATGGGAATGCCCCTGGCACTCCCCTGTAAACTGGCCACAGACTCCCCCTTTTGAAGCCCCCCCACCTGAATCTTTGGTTTCAGCTCCGAAGTCTCTAGCTTCTGCAAGAGCTAGGACTTTTGTTCTCTCAAATGGGCCATTATGAAAAGGAATGCCTAGGCCCAAACAGCAGTTAGGAAAATGCTGTCTAGGATGAGGAGTTTCTTTCTGCCCGCTTTACAGTCTAAAACATAACAGACATTGTTTTGGGAGTAAAAGGAAAGCAAAGGCAATACCCAAACTCTGTTTTCCTAACCCAGAACATTATGTTAGAGAATGCTGAAACTAGTGTGATCTGTCCATTAATGGCCTAAAATTGTTTATGAGGAAACTGTTTTCTGTTTGTTTTTCCCTCCAGAACAACATAGCGGAAGTTAAAGAGCTCCATTCTGAATTAATGTGGAAGGACTTTATAGACCACATCAGTAAATTATTGCACAGCGTGGAAGTAGAAGTTAGCTATTTTGCAGCAGGGATTATTGCTCATTTGATATCTCGAGGAGAACAGGCCTGGACGTTAAGTCGCAGCCAGAGGACATCTCTCCTTGAACAGCTGGTATAGAAATGATGGTGAATTTTATCATATTCTTTCATATTTTTTTCAGTGTTTGTATTTAACAGTGAGTGTTCTTGGTTCTGTATTTTGCAGCATTCTGCCATTTTAAATTGGCCAACTCCAGAATGTGAGATGGTGGCTTACAGGTAACTATTGTCTTGATTTAGAGTTTGGAAAATAAACTCATCTAAAACTTGTTCTTGCAGAAAGTGATCTGCTAGTCAGACATAGTTTTGTCCAGTGGAAAAACAACTGTTGCCTGAAAATATGCAGCATGTTTTTGCCTTTTGGCCTAACAATGTTGGGAGCTCTCATAAAAGAGGAACATAATGTTGTTCAGTGTTTTTGTCTGTTATAGATTCAGCTGCATGTCTAAAAGGCTTTGGCACAAGGATTACCCTAGCTGTTGGCAAGGTGTAGGTTAGCACTGTCTGTCCTAGATAAAGAAGCTTGAGGCCAAAAAGTACAATTAGATAATTACAGTCCATCTAAGGTGTGTAATTTCTACTGGTTTTACTTCCACTGTTAAGGTGCAGGAGTCATCCAAGTGCTGTGACAAAAACACAGCACTTACCCGCTATCTGTGATTTCTTTGCTAGTACTTGTCTTAAAGACCTGCGTGCTGCATCGGAGACTCGTCTCCTAGTTAAACCTCCAGCTATTTGAGTAGATACGTGACCTCTGAAGCAATAATACCTAGTAGTAAAGCGAGTTGTTGTTCATAATCTTTTTTTTTTATAGGTCTTTTAATCCATTTTTTCCACTACTTGGCTGTTTCATGACACCTGGTGTCCAGTTATGGGCAGTGTGGGCCATGCAGCATGTCTGCAGCAAAAATCGTATGTATTAAGATAATTTTACCCTTAAAATTCATATTTCTTAGTGTGTTATTCACTAGCATGAAGTGTGGGAAAAATAAGAACGCCTAGGGTATTTTCTCCTAGTCCTGTGGAAAAACTACATTCAGGCTTTGACTAAACAGGGCAGGAAAACAGTAATAGAACTTTGTTATATCATTTACTGCAGTCTTATTCTTAAATGCACAGTAATAATGCACAGTAATAGCTTAGGGAAACTGGAAAAGGGTTTATTAACTCTGTAACTGTGTACAGAAAAGAAGAAAAAGTAAACAAGTTAGTGCACACAAATTAGACACTGTGTCACAAGTCTCATCACATATTCTGAGAAAAATACATATTGGTTCTTGGGTCTTTTTTCACATCAGAGGTATGAGGGAAAAAGAGCATGTCAGTCTTGTAGAGATGAGTACCACCGCTCTCTCTATTATCCATGCATCACCTCTGTCTGCAGTACAGCGGCATCCAGGCTGCTTGTAGACTCCCGTTGAATTCTTCAATTCTTCAGCATAGCTTCTCCAGCTCAGCACTCTTGGGACGGCCTGATTCCTCAGCGCCTGAACTGCACCCCTCGGTGCAGGAGACCTGCTTTCAAACAAATAACCCAAACTCTGTCTTTCATGCCCAAGGTTTAAGGATTCTCAAGTCCTGCTGCTTTCTTCAGCTATGCACGGAGGAATTCTCCCCAATACCAAGCACCCCCAGTCCTTCTCAGCGGCAGAAGTGACCAACAGTCTCTCTTCCTGCCGATCAGGGCTCTCTAGAATGGCGGCGGCTGCATGGCCCTGGCCACGTGCAGGACCCAAGATGGAGACTGACCGCATGGCTGCGTCAGCAGGGCCCCCCCCAACACTCTGCATGTGGCCGAGAGGGTTTTCCAGGACCCTGTCCTCTCATCTTTCCTCCTGTCTCAGCTCTAGGAGGAAGAAAGAGGAATTTCTTAGCTCACCGCGATGCTGAGTGTCTGCTCTGGGCGGGGGGTAGTGGTAGATCTGCACCAAAGTCTTGCTTCTCCAGTCCATGGCATCAGGTTTGAGCTGGGGCTGGGGTTGTACCTGCCGCTCCAGGGTCAGCATCACGCAGGGCCGTCCTCCTCCACCCTGTAGTTTACAGGAGCAGAGCAGACCCAAGGGCCCCTTCCATCTCGTTTCCAATGGGGAAAACAAGGGAGAGAGCCACTGGAAGCAGCCTTCCCTTGCCTCTCCCCACCCTGGGAATTGGGTGGGGGTTAGCATGGGCCTACAGCCCCCATACTGGGCTGAAAGCCCTCAGCAAAAAGAGGCAGGACCAAGATCACTGTGCCTTTTTATATGCTCACCTAGCAACACCACTTAAGGGCAGGACAGGTCACTGGGGGAAGGAGGGTGCTCTCAAAGCAACAGAACTTTTTTTTTCTTCATTAAAGCAGAAATCTATGCATCTGAAAATTCTGGTAACTTTCAAACTGCAACAGCTTGTGTTGTTATTCACAAATGCAAATATTAGTAAATCAAGAGAGGTTGTCCTTCCCCTCTACTCTGCCCTGGTGAGATGACATCTGGTATATTATGTGCGGCTCTGGGCCCCTCTGTTCCAGAAGTACACAGAGTAGCTTGAGAGAGTCCAGAACAGAGCCACAAACATGGAGTGGAACATCTGCCTGATGAGGACAGGTTGAGGGAACTAGGTCTCTTTAGCTTGGAAGAAAGGAGACTGAGGGGTGACCTCATTAATGCCTATAAATATGTGAAGGGTGGGTGTCTGGAGGATGGAGCCAGGCTCTGCTCAGTGTCATCCAGTGATAGGACAAGGGGCAGTGGGTGTGAGCTGGAACACAGGAGGGTCCATATGAATGTGAGAAAGAACTTCTTCACAGTGAGGGTGACAGAGCACTGGAAGGGGTTGACCAGGGAAGTTGTGGAGTCTCTTTCTCTGGAGACATTTAAAGTCCTCCTTGGATATGTTCCTGTGTGACTTGGTCTAGGTCATCCTGCACTGGCAGGGGGATTGGACTGGATGATCTTTCGAGGTCCCTTCCAATCCCTAACATTCTGTGATTGATAATGGGTAAGAGACTTATTTTAAATTAATAATAATGATTGTCACAGTTAGCTATTGACTAATGCTTGTCTCCACTTGCCTTTTGGCAGTAACTTGCTGTGACATGAAGGTCACTTTCTTAATCAGTCTTTCCCCATCTGCAAAACAAAAACACCAACATCCCATTTGTAAAAATTACTTGAGAGCATGTGATGAAATGTAGAAGTATTGGGAAAGGGGATAAATTTCCATGGCATAACTAAGTGTAAGACTGATATATCACGTGAATGTGTGTAATGTCTACCAGTTGTAAAGCTGCTTTCCTCTGTATTAAGTGTTTTCTGTACCAGTTTTAATCTTCTTGCTAGCAGTAAATCTATGCTTGTTTATCCCTGTCTCATAAATCACTGGTTCTACAGTGAGAAGACCTGCCTGTTCAGGCCCATGCAGTAGCACAGCATAATGTATAATTGCACATACAGTGCTGATTTCCTGCTCTTATAGGGCTTGTAAATGTGCTGAGACATGGTTCCTAGGGTACGCTGTCCACAGATCTGTGAGGACATTTCTCATGCTGAAGTAGCACTGCTCTGACAAAGCTGTTTAATGTTCAGACTCTGGGTGGCAATTTCTGACTTAAAGCCCTGTAATTTCTCCCTGTGCCTCAGCCTCATTCTCTTGGTGTGTTGCTATTTTTAGTGTTTATTTTGTGCTGCCCAGCCTCTGAGCTTCCAGCATAGCATGGAGGGTTGTGTGAGTGCAGTAACTGCTCTGGGGAGTGGAGAGGCTGAACATATTTGGATGGTGTACTTGTGTTTTGAGACCAAGATTCCTGGAATTCATTTCTGGTGGTAGTTGATGCCAGAAGCTTCTGGACAAAGCTGCAGAAAACCCAAGTATATGGCAGAAAATGTCATAACCTCCCTGAGGGAAAATGTGTTTAATTCTGTAATCGGAAGGTTTTTTGGGAGCAAGAATATTAAGCTTTTGGTACTTGTCACCAAGAAGGGTTTTTGACCTGGAGATACATTTGTATTTTAACTTCCTCTTTTGGTTGAGGATGAATAGTCATCTGAAATTACCAGAATTGATTTTCCTGGGTTTTTTAAATGCCTTTTGCTACTTGTCTGTCATGTTCACCTCAATGTGCTAACTCTAACTAGTACATTAGTGGCACTGCGGTGAATGTGATCCCCAGTGAAGTGCTCAGTGTCAGTGTCTAAACAACTCTACTGTTGCTTCACTGAGATGAGTGGGGCACAGGTGAAGTAATACTGTGTGGATTGCGTTACGTTCATCCTGACCTTGTAACAACTCCTGAGGCTTGCATGGTAGATTAAATACATGGCTCTTTTTATAGCTGGTCCCTGAACATAGTCACACTGGAGCTGCAATGCACTCTGCAGCAGGTGCACTCTGAACTTTTAAAAACTGATAATGACATTGGAAAGCATAGTTTTATCCCTGAAAAGGTATTCATAGGCAGTTATAACTAGTTGAAGGCCACCATCAATAGTGTTCAGTGAACTGTTTTCAAAGGAACTAGTTCCTATTCACTGTACAAATGGTGTGGTGTGTCTGATACTGTATTTTAGTAACTGTTCTGTACCAAAGTTTTTGTACAGGTAATATTTTTACCTGGATACTCACAGCTACGCTAGAACTGATTACTGCTTTGTAAAATTTATATATGTGCATGTAAAATACCTGTAGAGAGAATACTGTGCATATTACAAGGCAATTTCCAGTCAGCTGAGACAGATATAGAAACGGACCTGATTATAATAGGAATCCTGTCCAAACTACTGTGTTCTTCTGTTGTTGTTTGTTAAAGTCCAAATGCACTTCTATAGACTCTTTAGAGAGTGTCCTAAATAGGAGATGAAAGTGGATTTGAATCAGTGTTTACAGTATCTGCTACATTTACCCTAGATATTTTTTTTACAGCTGCCAGGTACTGCAGCATGTTAATTGAAGAAGGTGGTTTACAACACTTGTACAACATCAAGGAAAACGTCCAGACTGATCCACACGTCCAAAGGATTGCTATTGCCATCCTAGATAGTTTGGAAAAACACATTATGCGTCATGGGAGACCACCACCGTGTAGGAAACAGCAACAAAATAAACCAAACTGAAAGCTGCAGGTATAGGAGTGTAAAGTACTGTCTCTGTAATAATCCTTTCTGATGTGTGTGTAGTTGGAGTAACAACATAGTGGTCACCATTAAAGTGATTTGCCAATAATTGTGGTACCCAGAACCTTTGGTGAATGTCAACTTTAATGGCAACCGCGAGAGGGGACTTGTACAGATCAGTATGCACATCTGAAAAAAGACTTACAGGAATATCTTGTTTTGTGACTTCTGGGAGAGAAATTACTTAATCCCTTCGACTGCTGTTCATAGCACTGTTTACCAGTTTGGTGTTTGAATAGAACTGTGTGTGGTTGTGAGATTCAACACTGTTACAGATTAAAACAAAAGTACATGCATGCAGGTTACGACGAGACTTGTACCTAAGGTGACCAAAATGTCCATTGTCTTGTAACCCTCCTAAACACAAATGGAGTCTTCAACTTCCTTTTCCTTTTGCTTGCCATTGGTGGTTTTTTTCCTCACTGCTAGAACAATGATGCCTTTCTGCAGTCTGGCTCTGTTGAGTCTTCCCTATTCTTAGTAAGGTGGGGACTGACGTTGCACCAGGGAAGGGGGAAACCTACTGAACTAAAGTAATAGAAGCAGGATTAAAAGGAGACACAACTGAAACTTCGTAACAAGAAGGGGTTTTTGTTGTTGCTTCACTGTGATCTTCTGCTCTTTAAGTACTGATAAGGAAAGTAGAGAATGCTCATTAGAGGAAAATATTGACTTACCCTTATCACCAAGTGGATTGCATGGCTTGACAGGAGGTCCAGGATATTTGGTCACCTTATTTATAAGAGACTAATGATCGCTCTGTGGTTTTCTGTAAATACTCTGTCAGTATTGTGCAGTGAATTATATTTCCAAGTCATCACAATGCAAAATATCACCCAGTGTTCTGTACAAGCCCTGGCATTTTGTGGAGTGTGAAATTTTACGTAAAGATGGTATTGTAACAACTCATTTCTTTCTTGGTTACCTACGGGTTTTAAACAATGTGTTGAATGAAACATATTGCACAGCATACACATGCCTGATAAAACACAAGTGTTGGAAACAAGCTGCATGTCCATTCAAACTCACGTTAATTTCAGGTTTTGGTTTTGTTTATTGGTTAGTTTCCATATTTCCATTTTCAGGACTCTTCTGTAAATATATTGGTAAATTTAAAAGGAAGACTTACGTTTGGTAGCTTACCAGCAGGAATGGCTTCTTCATGATGACCATGTTCTACTACTTTTAAACCCTCCCCTCTCTCAACTCTTATCCTTCAAATAAAAACATCACCTCTAATCCTCAGTAATCTAGTTACAATGTGTTTCAGCAACTTCAAAAGGTACTGATTTAATCAGTGTTGTGCAGTTTGGCTAGAAACATTTTTCTGTGTTATCTGGCTGTATAGTTTTCTTGATTCAGAAAGAAACTAGTTGTGGCTTTGAATTATGAAAAAGTGGCTTAAGAATTGAAAACTGACCTACAAACCCTTACCTCCCACCCTCTGGAGATGTCTATAAAATTCCTGGTACATGAAGTAAAATACGAAACTTGTCAAAACTGGTGTTAATAGAATGAATATAAATCAATTGCTATAATATTTTAAAATAAAGATGACATCTCTCTTTACTGTGCTGTTTTTTCCTAATAACAGGAGAACCTGCCAAAGCATCTTAACTAAAAGCATGGAGGAGGGAAAAGGTCTTTTACTACATGCAGCACTAAATGAGTGTGATATTGGCATCAGTCCAATGGTGAAGGTGTCACTTGATAAAGATCTGCAACCAGCAAGCACAGATTGTAAAATAAATTTCCCATACCCTTCTTCTTTTGTTCCCACTTGCTTCAGGCTAACAGTGAGCAGAATTCCTGTAAGCTGAAAAGTATGACTGTCTACAAGGTATAAATCCACTCAATTTGCTTGGATGTGTTGGTTACAGAAAGGTCTTGTCGCATTCTGGTGCAGTTTCGGGCATTCCTTAAGTGGTATACAATAATTCCAAAGGCAACTTTTAAACCCTTGTATTTCACCCATGATGTTGGGGTTAGGGGTTAGGGTTAACTTCTGGCACAAGTGAAAGTGTGGTTTACTTTGAGGCTATTACAGCATGAAGGGACAGCCAGTTGTACTATGATAAGCCGTATTTTGCAGATACATTTTGATAATCCATATTTACTAAAAATACTTTAACTACACTAATTGTTTTGTTGGAAAGCTGCAGTATAGGGAAGTCAGAAGCCATAACGCATGTCTCGGTGCTGGAGAACTTCTAAGCAGAGGAGAAAATTAACTTCATCTTCCAATACAGCAACAGATTAAAAACAGGTGATGGGAGATGGGTGATGTGCCCAAGATGTCTGGCATAGTCTGGTATGTGGCTGTATGTATTTACATGTACAGGTCTTGCAGTTTCTCAGGCACCAGTACCAAAGGGATACAAGTTCAATTGCCTGGAGTTACAGCTCAGTGTTTTGCTCTCTTGGCAGCAGATCTGGGGTAAAGTACCACTGCTTTGTTAATGCAGCTTGTTCTGTCGGATTAGGTAGCAGATAATGAGAAGTAAGTTCAGGAAAGCTTTCATTGTAAGTTGACTGCAGAGACAAGGTGGGACAGCTCACGTGACTGGAATGTGGTCATAGACGGCTATGTCTTTTTCAGGAGAGACAGGTCAGCAAGACAAGGTGATGCAGTAGCTCTTCATGTGAAAGAGCAACTGGAATGTGTTCTGTCCAGGGGCAGGTAAAAAGTGTTTAGAGTTTATGGTTGCAGATTAAGGGGCAGGCTGGCATGGGTGACACTGTCGTGGGTGTCTATTACAGGTCACTAGATCAGGATGAGGAAGTTGAGGCCTTCTGCAGGCAGCTAACAGCAACCTCACAGCTACAGATTCTGGTTCTCATGGGGAATTTTAACTACCCTGATATTTGCTAGAAGTCCTACTCAGCCAGCCATGCAGAGTCCAGGAGGTTCCTCCAGTGCATTGGTGACAACTTCCTGATGGAAATGGTGGAGGAGCCCACTAGGAGAGGCGTGCTGCTGGATCTTGTACTCACCAAGAAGGAGGATCTAGTTGAAGCAGTGAAGGTTGAGGGCAGCCTTGGTTGCAGTGACTGTGAGATGGTAGAGTTCAGGATCTCATGCAGCAGGAACAGAATACCCAGCAGAATCACAACCTTGGACTTGAGTAGGGCCAACTTTGGTCTTTTCAAGCAATTGCTAGGGGAAATCCATGGAACAGGGTACTGGCAGGTAAAGGGGCCCAAGATACCTGGTTAACATTCAAAGACCATGTCTTTGAAGCCTAAGTTCAGAGCATTCCAACAGGTAGGAAGGGAGCCAGAATACCTGTGTGGTTAAACAGGGAGCTGCTGGGCAAATTGAAGAGGAAGAAGAAAGTCTATAGGTCATGGAAGGAGGGGA
>JAOXOE010000698.1:15312990-15346960 GCA_028565055.1 Phoeniculus purpureus
GTGGATCCCCTTGATTTCAGTTCCGTGGCTCTGAGAGCTTCCCATCTCTGCAAGTATTGGTGGAAAGGCTGGCTGCTGAGATTCAGCTAACCTGGCACGAGGGGGGAGTGGGGAGTGTGAGGGAAGTGGAACTGCAACAGGAGCTTAAATTATTGCGGGACTGCCATGAGCTAAAACTGGAATTGCTGTAGATCTCTGTAACCTCGGTCTGATTTTAGGTTTCTTTTCATTTTAGAGCGCTTGGGCAGACAAAGAACGAACGTTGAAGAGATCGGAGAAGGTAATGACAGCTTTTTCACTGACATAGGCTCAGTCTGATCTGAACCAGAAGCTTTCTGACAGTGTTTTTGCTAGTTAACTTCTCTTCTCGCCCTACATTTATTTAGAAGATGTAGATATGCTAAATGCAGTGCTAACCCGTATTTATAGAAGAGAACCAGAAGGGATATGAAATTCATTTGCAGATGTCTCAGTGTTTGTCTGTGGTGGTTAGTGGAAGCTCTTACAGGTTCATATCCAAAGTGTGGTTCCCCCGTGATGTGCTTCCACCACTTCACTGGTAAAAGCTTTCTACTAGTACACAGGGACTGTCTCTGTCCACAAAATAATCTGTCCAGCCTCTGGGCTCCAGTCTGCCTGGAAAAAGGACCCCAAATTCTGCACATCTGTACCTCAGGCAGTTGGAATCTCCTGTTTTGTTGTGTAGACAGCTGGGAAGAACTGAACTGGCCATGTACCTCATCCTGCTTCCTCTCCTCTGGACAAAGAAAAGGCTGTAGGTGACTGAATGAAAAAGGCAGTGGCTCTGATCTAAGAGACTTCTCACCAGAGCAGCAGCAGAATATTTCAGTCATCGTGTGTGCTGCTGAACAGATCATAGAGTCATGGGATCATCATGGCTGAGAAGGACCTCCAGGATCGGCAAGTCCAGCCCTCAGCCCAATGCCTCCCTAACCTCCACACCATGGCCTCAAGGGCTCAAGCTACTCGGTTTTTAAACACCTCCAGGGATGGAAACTCCACCATGTCCCTGGGCAGCCTCTTCCAGTGCCCAACCACTTTCTCAGGAAAGAGCTTCTAAGATCCAATCTAAACCTCCCCTGATGTAACTTGAGGCCATTTCCCCTCGTCCTATCATTAGGAATTTGGGAGAAGAGACCAGCACCAGCCTCTCTACAACCTCCTTTGAGGGAGCTGTAGAGAGCAAGGTCTCCTCTTGTCTAGACTCAGTAACCCCAGTTCCCTCAACTGCTCTCCACAGAGCCTGTTCTCTAGCCCTCTCCCCAGCCTCGTTGCCCTTCCCTGGTCCTGCTCCAGCCCCTCAATGCCCTTCTGATACTGTGGTGCCCAAAACTGGACCCAGTACTCCAGGTGCAGTCTCACAAGTGCAGAGCACAGGGGCACCATCACCTCCCTAGTCCTGCTGGTTACCCCGTTCTTGATGCAGGCCAGGATGCCTGGAATGGGTTGCCCAGGGAGGTGGTTGAGGCACTGTCCCTGAAGGTGTTTTAAGGCCAGGCTGGATGAGGCTCTGGCCAGCCTGATCTAGGGTGGGGTGTCCCTGCCCATGGCAGGGGAGTTGGAACTGGATGATCCTGTGGTCCCTTCCAATCCCTGACTGATTCTATGATTCTATAAAGCCTTTGTTGTAGGTGCTTAGAACTTCTAGAAAACAATATGGATGTGTTCGTGTGTGACTTGGTCTGGGTGATCCTGATTGGGCAGGGGGATTGGACTAGATGATCTTTCGAGGTCCCTTCCAATCCCTAATGATTCTATGATTCTATATCTGGGTTGAAGCAGTGGCTAAGAAGGTCCTCTGTGCCCTTTAAACAGATTTCAGGTAGAAGCACCAAACACTGTGTAAGAACAATAATCTATAAAACTGGAAACTAAGGTCTCCAATACTATAGGCACCTGCAATTTGAGATGGTTATAAACGGAAAACAAATAGTAGGACCACGTGGCCTGTGTGGCTCACTCCATCTCACATATATTGATCACTGCAGCTGAGAGACAGGTGAAAGAGAGCGCCACATATTTGCTCTTTGCTAACACAAAAGCCAGCCCATTTTTCTTTTAGCAAGTATTTCTGTGTGGCTTTCTGCATGATCTGATCAATGCACATCCCCAAGTGCTATCACTTTTTTCAAAAACAGTTTGCAGAGCCTTTGTCACTTACCAGCACAAAATACACCTTTCACCTCACTCTTGAACACTACCACGCGAACCTTCTCATCAAGGCGGAGTTGTTCCAGAGCGCTGAACAGCTATGAGGGAGGAGTACAAATGAAAGAAGAAAAACATTAAGTGTATGGATATACATACACCTAAATTACAGCAAGCTCCTAATCTAGGATAAATGTTTCTTTTTTTCCCTGCAGGTGCCAGGAATTGCCTGGAAAGCTTTTCTGTGAATCAACTGGGCTCCTTCTGTGACAGACTCAAGAGTGGAAACTTTGCCCATCTCTTTTTTTTCTCCCATTCAGAGATGAACCTTTGCTGCACCTTAACTCCCCTTCCTGTCCAGGTGTGAGCCAGACTTGCTGCAGAATGTATCAACCTTGAACAGATCATCTGTTCAGGTCTGACAATGACTATGTTATTGTAACTACGCAAATGAGGACATTAACTTGCATCTGAGTTAAACAAGTACAATGCCTCTTTCTGTCCACGCCACACTTGAAGTTACAGCAGCACAGCCATATCACACCCTCTTGTTCTTCAGGCTGACCTGCCTTGCCCCAGTGCGGTCTCCCACTGACCACAAAGCAAGAAATTTGATTTTTGTCTCAGATTTCCCAAAACCATTCTTACTGCATTTAGTTATTGATTAGGATTCCAAACACATTTACAGGCCAGGCCCATACTCACTTCATTTACAAATACTTTTCCCAATGAATTTCTCGCATGGGGTCGGTTCATTAGGATTTCAGCAATACCTTAGTAATAGGAGACAATTTCAGTTATACTTCATTTCATTCTCTGACAACAGTAATTCAACTAGGAACAATATTTTCATATGCTGCATCTTCTCTTTCCTGAAAATGCACATAAAGTGTATTCTGAAACAGTTAGTTTATAAGTAGAGGTGGCAGACCATGTTATGCAGAAAAACTAAAATTCAGCTGCACTGTGATTAACATTAGTCAGCAGATTTCTAAAAGATTCATATGACCTCTAAAAAAATAGGTCTTAAAATCATGGCAGGAATGGAAAAAAATTCAAAACCCAAATAACCCATCTTAGGTTTGTGTTTCAAATGCTGCTTAGTTCAAGTGCCATGTTATTGCACAGTCATACTGCATTCAAGTATATACCTTAATGAAGAAAACCAGATTTTGGGATTCTGGTTTGCATGGGACCAGCACAAACTGGTCACACAGTCAGTGTTCCAAAACCATTTGGAAACTGCAGCTCAATTTAATTAATAAACTAGTGGAAAGGACTCCACACTAAGTTCTTAAGTCCAAACAGAAAAATAAGACACAACTTCTCCGTAGCACATGTGGTTTGTAAATTATTACCCAATGATTTCTGTATGCTTTGCAGAGAAAAAAAAAATATCTCTGGGTTTCCTTGGCTGGACTTCCGCTCAATTCTCAGGCCTTGTGCTGTAAGATGCTGTATCTGCTGCTATAGGTGCAGAGGTGCATTTTGTATCTCTCCTGCTTTGGCCTTATGTCCTGCTAGAGGATCTCTGTCTTCATTCCTCTGCCAGTGCCGGTTAGTGGAGACGTGTTACATAGGAACAAAGACACATGTAACAGCAAGAACCAGCTACCCATGGAAATTCACAACTCTGATGACTGCATTTGTGTGTCTGTAACTAGCAAAAGCACATCGAGGGCTCCTGCATACAGAACTTTTAAAAAAAGGTAGACAGAGGTTTATTTGGCAGCTGTGCTCTTGAGAAAAGTTATTAAGGCATAACTTAAATCAGTGATGTTTTAAACAACCTGCCGTGTAGAGCCTTTGCCAAGGCAGTCAGGCACCTTTGAGGCTACGAGAGCAAGGGACGGCTCTGCCGTCCGCGGGACCCCCGTCCTGCGGGGCCCAGGACAAGGCAGGGGCACCTCGCTTTCCTACAGGGCCCGCCTGCGGCGCGGCAATGCCGAGCAGGCCCCACCGCACTCACCGCTGCTCTCCCCGCCGGCCGCGCCCACCAGCACCTCTGCGCCCCGCCGGGGGGCGCCCCCGAGGACTCCGCCACGACCCCCCAGCAACAGCTGCCGCCCCGCCCGCAGCATGGCGCCGCCACCACCAGGACCCGCCGCTAGCGGGATCCACCTCCGGAACGGGTAGGGCGGAGCCTTCACGGACGCTGCACCTTTAAGAATGTTGGGGATCCCACCCCCCGGGGTGCTGCCTCTTCCCCGCCCCTTCCCCGGGGAAGCCCGCTCCTGCGCGCCGTTGTACCAAGGTGCTGCTGGAGTTCGGCCCGAGGGCAGGAGAAGAAGCAGCAGAACCTGTGCAGGTGCCCGCCACCCCCACCATGCAGCGCCGGGTGTTCGTGGTGGGCGTTGGTATGACCAAGGTACGGGCTGCCCGGCCCCGCTTGCGCAGGGGGGCCTTGCCGCGGAGCTCGGCCGGATCGGTGTCTCAGGCGCCTCCGCTCGGGGCTGAGGGGCGCGGCGAGGCGGGAGCCGCGTGTCCTTCTCTCGGCCCTCGCGATGTCCCTCAGAGGCCGAGGTCAGGAAGGCCGGCTGAGTTCACCCTCGGTCGTTGGGTCGGGGAGGATCCACCTGCCAAGAGTCCCCGTGTCACATGGGCTGGAGTTAGGGGCCGAGGGGAGAAGGGCAGAGCTGGTGCCCTCAGGAGTTCTGGTGCTTCTTTGGCGGGTCGCCTGCCAGCAGAGAGTTCACAGCTTGGCAGCTTCCAAAAGAAGCAAACGTTGAAGGAGCCTTTATCTCGAAGGGTGAAACTTTCAGAAAACAACCACTTTTAAAATAACTTCTTGTTGCCGTCATTGCTGCTGCAGGGGTATTTCTCCACCATACGGTGTGATGGGGAGAAAACAAAAGGTAAAAGACCAGAAGACTTCAGCTGTGTGTGTTGGACTGGGTGGCGGAGTGTAGTTTTGGAAGTTCTGGACCTGACCTTAAACCCATTGGTGATGTGCTCAAGGAAGGAACTGTAGTGTGGGAGTGACAACTAAAATCTGTTAGACCCCATATTGCGTCTTTAGCATTTCATTATGGAGTCTTTTAAGATTGTGTCCTTTCTGGGTTTTTTTAAATCTTGGTGTTGTAATGTCTGCCAGTAGGTGCTATATCCTCTCAAAGCAACAACTCATGTCTCCTGTGTGTTATTGTCAGTTCTGCAGACCATGTCTTTTGTTCTCAGAAGTGGATGGTCTCACTTACCACTTTAATGTGATTGGAGAATCACATTACACATATACACAGATTGTTAGGGGTTGGAAGGGACCTCCAGGGGTCATTGAGTCAACCTCCTTGGACCTTCAGGGGTCATCAAGTCCAATTCCCTTGCTTGAGCAGGATCATAAATCCTAAAGTTGTCAAAACTGTTCCCCTCTTAGTTAGCCAAGTAACCTCAATCACTCTCACAGCAATCAGTTCACTGGCAGATTTTCTGAAGAACTTCAGTATGAAGGTCCTCCATAAGTTAAGGAAAAGAGGCACCACAGAAAGCTCAGCTAAGTGAAAGGCTGGAGTTAGGGAGAAAAATATAAGGGGGTGATAACTTTTGGTGTTCACTGTTAGTACATGAAGTTGTTTGTACAAGGATTGTTTTTAGTGCTTTAACACTTTTTGTTAATGATTGACAAATGCAATCAACATGGATTTGTTGGTGGACTCAAATGAGTCCAATTAGACAGTAGAGGTACTGCCTTCTCTCCAATGGTGAGACATAAGGTGCTTTGAAACAAAGTGGAATGAGGCTATGTCATTGTTGGGTTAACGGCTGGGCTCTGTGATCAATAGAATCACAGAATGGTAGGGGTTGGAAGGGACCTCTGGAGATCATCTAGTCCGAAGGTCTTTTCCAGCCCAGCAGTTCCGTGGTTCTGTAAGGCTGGGGAAAGAGAGCCTTGTGCAGAACTAAATTGCATACAAAGAGCGAGTGTTTTGTTATGTCTAGGAGTACAACACAACAAAGTGAAAGGGAAGTATCTGTCCAAGTCTTGTGTTACAAAGAATCGGTGAAGGTGGCACTTAGTTGCTGTCCTACCCACAGGCTTTGGGCAGGATTACTGTCCATCTCCATACAACTTGTAGATCTTTAAGAGTGAGCAGAAGTGGTCCTCAGCACCCCTAAAATTGCCCTCTTCCTGTTTTTAGCCATCACAGGTTTGGCAGCAACACTTGGGAATTGTGTAGATTTGGTTTGTGGACTTTTGGGTTGATTAAATTGTTTGCATTATTTAAAACTGATTGTTCAGAAACCTGTTCCTAAGCTAAATATGGAACTTTTAATCGTACTGTTGGAACAAAAGACATATTAAATCTCACTGTGATTCCTTCTTGTTTTGTTTCATTTTATCTTTTTTCTCTTGTCAGTTTATGAAGCCTAGTGAGAATGGCGCTGATTACCCTGACATGGCTAAGGAGGCAGGTAATTTAACAATAAAAAAGCATTTATCTTGATTGCTGATACTTATTTTAAGTCTTACTGTTTGTTACTCTTTGTATTATATGTATTGAAAGATCAGCTACTGTTCAGTCAGTAAAATAAAAAAAGGAAATCTAAAAATGGTAGACAAGAACATTTTCACGAAGTCTGTAACTGAAATGTTTAACTCTGTGCCTCATGGTACTGAAATCAGAAGGGATAGCTTAAAATGGAATTGGACTCTTAAATCATGTCCTACCTGTCTGTGTCATTCAAACATAACTTGCATTGGCACAAGCGGCCTTTGTGCACAAACACGTAATTGGCACTGTCTGACAAAAGAGCTGGTTCTGAACTCCAAATACTGTAAAGCTGTACTTAAGAAAATTAAGATGTGGTACTGTGTTAATAATTAGCATAATAGAGCTGTAAAATTTCCTTATTCATTCTTGTTTGTGAATGCTTGAATCGTACATCCCACAGATTTTCTTGTTATGGTTGTGAGGGTTGTTTTGTTGATTTTTCTTTTAAATTTTAAACTTTTAAACATTTTAAACTTTTAAATATTTTTAGGCCAGAAAGCTTTAGCTGATGCTGGGATTCCTTATTCAGCAGTGCAGCAGGCCTGTGTGGGTTATGTTTATGGTAAGTATCATAAAATCATAGAATATTTGGGCTTGGAAGGGACTTCTAGAGATCATCTAGTCTTTGTGTGATGCTGTTGTGTACATTAGAATGGATATGCCTGTTTACCCATTGCTCTTGAGTTGAAGGCTCTTGCTGGAGGTGTTTTGGGGATTAAACACTTAAAATCATGCTTTTTCAGTCCAAGAACACATAAGAGATACCAACTTGGACTGAACTTCAGGTGATAAGTGAGATCTTCTTTGTGAAATGTTCATAACTGTTAATTCAGTGGAAAACTATGAAATATAACCATGGTTTAATTGTATAAGATTAGTGAGATTACATACATTAATATGGCTACAGAATAAGGCTTCACAGCTGATGTAGACAAAACTGAGTAATTTCTGTACAACACAGTGCTGCCCTGCCTTTGTTACCACCAGGTCACCTGTGGTGTAACCCCAGCCAGCACCTAAGCCCCATGCAGCTGTTCACTTGCAGCAGGACTAGGGAGAGAATTGAGAGAGTAAAAGTAAAATAACATGTGGGTAGAGGCAAAGACAGTTTAACAGGTAAAGGAAAAGCTCTGTGTGCAAGCACAACAAAACGAGGAATTCATTCACCACTTCCCATCTACAGGCAATGTTCAGTCATTTCTCGGGGAGCTGGGCTCTATTATCTATAAATGTTACTTGGGAAGACAAATGCCTTCATTCTGAATGTCCCTCTCTTCCTCATTCCCCCAGCTTTAGATGCTGAGCATGACATTATATGGTGTAGAATATCCCTTTGGTCAGTTGGGATCAGCTGGGACAGCTGATCCCTTCCCAACTTATTGTGCATCCCTAGTCTGCTCACTGGTGCAGTGGGGTGAGAAACAGAAAAGTCCTTGACTATGTAAGCTCTTCTCAGCAGTAATGAAAACATCCCCGTATTATCAACAGTGTTTTCAGCATAAATCTAAAACATCAGCTACTATAAAGAAAATCAGCTCTATCCCAGCTAAAACCAGCATATTTTCCACCCCTTATCCCATACCATTTATGTCTTGCTTGGATCCCACACAATCCAGTACATCCTTGTTAGCCTCTATCCTCCTTTGCATCCTTGATATAAACACAGATTTCATTCCCTTGGTTTATGGACCACCCCTGTAAAATGTCCACACAATGTGCATTGAATTAATTTAGTCCATGACTTTGGGCACCATCTGTTATGGTGGTGACTCGGGATGGGAGAAGTGCTGTGTTGTGTGGAGTAAGTGGGCACCAAAATCAGCTCTGATCATGCCAAGTCACTGTTGCACCAGCACTGCTTCTTGTAAGACTTGGCTTCCCATTGGTTCAGGTTAATTCCTTCTACACTAATTCCCATAACATGTAATTTAAATAATGGCTTACAGCTATTTAAAGGTATTTCCAGTGTAATCTCTACCTCTGTTCCCTTTGGACCAGATTCTAGGGTTTAACAGTGCAGTGAACTCCTCCCTCTGCCTCTGCACCAGCTGGGGTGTATCCACAGATGCATCCCCTTAGGGAACTACCTGCTCCAAGTGGAGCCTTATCTGTGAGCCACAGTCTCTTAAGGGTCTGCCTGCCGTGGCATAAACTTCTCTACTGCCACAGTTGCTTCATGGTGCATCTGTTCCAGCACTGATCTCCATGGGTCACAGTCCCTTCAGAGATACATCTTGCTGCAGCACAGGCATCACCACAGACACAAATGCTTAGAGATATGTCTGCTCTATAGTGCTAGGCTAGTGTAAAGTGAGGCAAGCAAGCCCTGTGGCAAGCACAGAAGCCTGACAATTAATAGCTGAACAGCAATAACAGCACCTTCCAGCCAATTCTGTCATTGTCTCAAAAAATTTTGAGCCCTGCATTGGATGCTAAAAAGGACAGTTGTGGTTTAACACTGCTTGGTAGCGAAGTCCCACAGTCTCTTGCTTGCTCTTCCCCAGTGGGATAAGGGAGAGAATCAGAAAGGTAAAAGTAAGAAAACTCATGGGTTGAGGCAAAGATAGTTTAACAGGTAAAGCAAAAGCTATGTGTGCAAGCAAAGCAGAACAAGGAATTCACTCACCACCTCCATCTGCAGCCCTGCTCAGCAGTAATGAAGACATCCCTATATTTGTCAACACTGTTTTTCAGCACAAATCCAACATACTGCCTCATACCAGCTACTGTGAAGAAAATCAGCTCTATCCCAGCCCAAAACCAAAAACCCTCAAAGCTCAGCAGAAACTTTTAACTTGCAGTCACTGCTTACTGCCGTGAGAGTTGATCCTGTGATGATACTGGTTCAAATCTTTTGCTGTCACTCCTGTTCACGGATGCGATGTATTTCTCAAAGCAGTCAAAATCAAATTTCTATTATAGGGAAATCTGTTTCCATTCCAAGGAGTGTTTTTTCACTTACTTTCTTCCTGTTTCTCTTCTGATGACTCTATCATGGCAACTGAAGTAGGGTCAGTCAGCTGTGATACCTGTAGCAGCTTCCAGGCCAAACTTGTAAGATGGTTGTGTCTTGTTCAGTTACCGTCTGTTGATTCACACAGAAGCAGTGCAAACACCTTTTTAAAATCTGATGTTTTTCATCTTGTTTCCAAGGTTCTTGTAGTGTGGATATTTAAGAGATACACTCAAGATGGAGGTTCAAAACTTGAAGTTCAGTTGAAGTGGCAGCATTGCACATACAGGGTGATATTTCTTATTGCCAGTGAAGTTAGAGTATGTACCTTGCTTTAACGTTATGTCTCCATATAAAGGTGACTCAACCTGTGGACAACGGGCTATCTATCACAGTTTGGGTTTAACTGGCATTCCTATTCTTAATGTTAACAACAACTGTGCCACTGGATCAACTGCTTTGTTCATGGCCAGACAAATAGTAGAAGGAGGTGAGTTGTTTTGCTTTGGGGCTGGGTATTCCATATTCTCTGCTTCTATAATTATAACTTGAATGAAGAACAGGACTAGTGAATGTGTGAGCAGTTTGAGTTATAAATGTCCTGTCCTCATAGCAAAATGGTGTGCTCTGCCTCACTCAGGTGAACAGGCTGGTCACTTGTGTATACAAATATCAGTCTTAAAAGAGTAAGACTATTGCTATGAGCTAGAGCACGGCATGTGCTTCTAAGAGACCGTGTCTGTGATGTGGGAAGATGGTGAATATGGCTATAAATGCCCTCTCCTGTGTCCTAAGCTATATCAACCTAGTCAGTAGTAAACCAGTTAAGATTTTTCTGGAAGAGTTGTTTGGGTTAGTGCAGAACAAGTTGCATTATAGTACTGCAAATCACTGTATTCTGCAGGATGAAAATAAGAAAAATTGGCTAAAAAAATGTAGCTTTTTCAGGTATGTTTTTTTTTTTTAACTTGGAGTTAACTGAAGTGTTTGACTAACACATTTTTGGAAGGGAAAGGAAGAACAATGCCTTGTACCAGACTGTGTTTTGAACCCACAGATGAGTGTTTCCTTCTGTTTCTGCAGTTCCTTTGTGAACTTCGAGACTTTCACCTCAATGCTTATGAAAACAATAGCAACATAGTGTATGATTATTCTAGTATTTGTAGCAGAGGCGTAAGTGCTTGGTCATCTAATTCCTGTCAGACAGTTAAGAAATAAAGCCAAACCCTGTAGTGATCTCTATTCTTCAGTATAAATTTGTTTGAATCAATACCATTCCCACTCCAGTTCGACTCTTTCAAAACTAAAGAAGGAAAAGTAGCTGATAGGTGTTTATGGATGTTTTTTGTAATTTATTAGTTGTTAGTATGAAATGTGGGTTATAATTACACTGTTTTAAACAGGCACCCACTTTATTTTAAGGTTTGGCTGACTGTGTACTGGCCCTTGGCTTTGAGAAGATGTCAAAAGGACCAGTTTCTCCATCTGTAAGTGTATGAAACACCTTGTGTGTTTCACTGTATTCGTAAGTTACATACACCTCCTCATTGGCCAAGGCATATTCTCATACAGAGCAATTCATTTCAGATGTTGCTGTAGATGATGACAAAATAAGTGATACTTTTGATTCATGGAAACTTAATGAAGTGTGTGATTGTGATGGCACCTGTGCTATGCAAATTTTTGATGGAATATTTTAAAACCTATTTTATGCAGTATGTCACACTTTTAGTATTCTGTTGTGAATGCGTTAAAGACAGCATTTTAATAGGGAAGATTGAAAATACCAGATGGAAACTGAAATACTAAGCAAGCAAAGTGCCTTTCTCTAAATGACACAGCAGATCAAAGAAAGAATCCTGAGCTTCTGGCTTGATGCTTACTCAGTTGATCAATTTACAGACTTTCCTAAAATCTAAGAGCTTCTGTAAATCTTTATTTCTTGCCTCTTCTCAGGTTAGGATTTAGTATTAGAGCCCATATGTCACTTAACTACAGAACTGCTCTATTTCATCATGATTTGATATGCAGAGGTTTGGCTGAGAAATTTAATAACTGACTGAAAGGAGCAAGTGCTATCTTTAACATACAAGATATTTTATCTAAGCTTAATTGAAAATACTAATGCAGTATTAATTCTATAACTTGGAACTACATTAAATACAAGATTTTAAGATGAGTTGAAAAATACATGAAGTCCTCTGCAGAAAAGTGTAACTGTGATAGAATTCAGATGGGAGTGGTCCTATCCATGAATCCATTCAGTGATTATAATGTTCAGCATTTTCTGCTTCTTTGCTCTTTCTTATAGTTGGGGAAATTATGAATGCTTCAAAACACATCACTGAAGTGCAACATACTGACCAGTCAAACTGTTAAAATGCCAGAAAACCCTTTCTTTTACTCGAAATCCATGGCACTCTTGTAGGGGTGTAGTAAAGAAAAGGAAGTTATGACTAACTTTGTAACTGTTTC
Source organism: Phoeniculus purpureus (assembly GCA_028565055.1). NCBI lineage: Eukaryota > Metazoa > Chordata > Aves > Bucerotiformes > Phoeniculidae > Phoeniculus > Phoeniculus purpureus. The sequence goes on from JAOXOE010000698.1 coordinate 15,325,078, forward strand.
CTTTCTTTTTAGTTTCCAAACAGGACAAATCCACTTGACAAACACGTGGAAATTACCATAAATAAATATGGCTTATCAAGTGCTCCTTTAGCACCTCAGATGTTTGGAAATGCTGGAAAAGAACACATGGAAAAATATGGTGTGTTTAAAATGTATTTGTTCACGGCCCTGTTTTAATGAAGTGATTAAAAATTATGTATTGGAATAGCATTTTTAAAAAATTGCAGTGCTCCATGTCCATCCTTTTACCCAAGTACTGCAACTGCATCATCTGCAGCTCACATGTGGGAATGAATTGGATAAAGAGTTATCTACAGAAATGTTGGTGATGCATAGGCAACAAACCATCAGGAGACAGAATTCAGGCAGTGATGCAGTGCCTGGTAATTGTGTTAACGGTTGTAGTTTGTGCTTCTGTAAGGTCTGGGCAATAAGGTCTGCACATTTTCCTGCATTTTTTTCTTACATCTTAGGGTGGGTAGATAGGCTTGGAACTGAACTGTCTGACCAATGCTTTTGGGTATCTGGTGCAATATGCTGTACTAGCCTACTGCCACTGCTGTTTCTTAACCCTCACCAGACACAGGAACTGGCTGCAAGGTAACAGGTTGCTCTATTAAGCAGCTTTTGTTTTCGTTTAGTTTTAGACCGGTGTATGGAAAAATTTTGAACTCCAGTATGTCACTACATCTTTTGCACTGACATGAGGATGATCACAGGTTTGAGTGATAATAATAATGCCTCAAATAAGATGCACTAATCTTCTGTATTTTTATTATAGTGTTAAATCTCCAGGCATGATGTTTTGTTACCTAAAACTCAACCATGTTTAGGAGTCTTTACCTAATTTTTAGACCTAAGTTGTGTTCTAAGGAAAACCTTGATAACAATGAGCCTCTTGTAAAGATGCTTGTAAAGGTCACAGTCCTATAGAACACTATTTAAAATGCTGTATTAGCACTGTTTTGGTAAACAATGTATTTCTTTTCCCTTTCAGGAACAAATCCAGAATACTTTGCAAAAATTGCATGGAAGAATCATAGTCATTCAATAAACAACCCGTGAGTGATGTACTGTACCTCTATATGAAGCATATGCTGTTGTTAAAACATTTATGCAAAACTGAGTGTTATTTTTAGAAATAATTTATAAGGTATATTCTTTCTTATGGAATAAGAATCACACCCATCGTAATTCTAAGTTCAGTGCCTTACACTTTGTGATGCTAGTATGTCTGCTAAGGGCTATGCTAAAACCAAGATGGTATTTGTATGTTTTTCTTAGGCTTTCCCAGTCCCAGACGAAGTACACAATAGATGAAATTCTTCATTCTCGCAAAGTTTTTGATTTCTTGACTATCTTACAGTGCTGGTAAGGAAAGGGCTTAGTATTGTGAAATAAATCTTGATTTAAGACAAATCTAGTAGGAGATATCCTTAAATAAAAGCCGTATAAATTGAAATTTACATATTATTTTAACTTAAACTTTTTAGAAATTAAATGAATGTGTAAACTTTGTCTTGACCAAGCACTATAGAAGTACTTTCTCACAATATAATACAGAGGGATGAAATATGTCCTGTGCTTTGGGGCTCTTGTGTCCTTCTGTCTACTAATGTGCATTAGTAGCTCTTAAGTAATTCTTAATTCTTCTCTTCAACCTTCCCTCTACACTCTTTAAAGGCTTCTTTATAGCCAAGTAGAAGCTTTGATTTTCTTCTAAATTGAAAAAACAATGATCCATTTCTATATTGATATCATGATTTTCAAGTCTGGCAAACACATAGTTTCAGTGGCAACAGACCATTGTATTTTGTCCTTTTGGGTTTTTTCAAAGATTATTCTGGGGAAGCTTGACATTACTAATTTAGAACGATGACATTCTTGTTTTTCTTTCAATCAGTCCAACATCAAATGGTGCCGCAGCTGCAGTTTTGGCTAATGAGGAGTTTGTAAAAAGGCATAAGTTGCAGTCAAAAGCTGTGGAAATTCTAGCCCAGGTGATGGCTACTGATTATCCAAGCACATTTGAAGGAAACAGTTGTATAAAGGCGGTATGTTTGCAATTCTGTATTCCCTGATACTCCACAGGGTTTGTGTGGTTTTTTGTTTGGTGTTTTTTTGTAATACCTGCAAGTCCTTGTGATACTGTAGACATTTCCATGCCGGTAAGCAAACAAACTGCACTCTGTGGTGAATGTAATAATTTGAAATTATTTGCCCAATCATTTGGGCAGGTTAAGTAAGTAAGCAAATGGACTACCAGTAAGAAATCTGTAAACAGATTGATTAATTCCTAACAAATGATTTAAAAGCTACTTTTGAAACAATTTGAACAGCAAGAAAAGCATTTATTCTTCTGTTTATAAGAGTAATGAAGTTTAACACAGTTTTACTTAAGTTGGTGTAATACTGACACTGAAATGAGTATAGTCATGATTACTTGCTTAACTAAAAAGGGAAAGACCTAAACTGCAAAAATTTGGATCCTACAGCAAATCAACTGAAATAATTGGATGTAAGTCAAATCACTAGAGTACCCAAGAGTCTGTACTGCAGTCATGTTCTGTTTGGGTTTCAAATACATTTCTAGTCAGATGGCTGATAGAATATGGTAGCACAGCAGAGGATTTGTTTCAAAGCTGTTGGTCCAAGCCATACAAAGGAGCGTAATTCATTGTGTGTTTTGCTAAATGTTCTCTGTATGTCTATATAGGTATACACACAAACACATAGATGTAATTTTTCATATGTTTTCTTGCAAGACTTCAGAAAAAGACAAAATTAGTTTTGTAATGGAATACAGAACACAGAATATGCTATAAACTTAGTTTATAGCTGTTATACTGCATGTGTCCCAAGTCAGAGATGTACTTAGCATACAGAGATGTGTTGATTTGGCATTTATATGTACTTTAACTCTGTAGATATAAATTATCTCTTCTGTGACAAAGCTTTCACATAGTCCAGACCTCTCCCCAGCCTCATTGCCCTTCTCTGGATCCAGTCCAGCACCTCAGTGTCCTTCTTACACTATGACATGTGAGCAAAGTTGAGGCTATTCCCCAGAAATTATTTGTTTCTGTACCAGTCACTCTGTATGAACATTCAACTCTATGCTATGTGATGCATTAAATGAAAACAGAATACCACCTACTACATATTACTTTCACTTACAGGCTACATAGAAGCATGTTTGTAAAGTTAAGCTTAGAAATGAAATTGCTAGCTATGTTTCTTTAGTGATATTCTTTAATGATATTTTAATGTACAATGTCTTGCTGCAGGTTGGTTATGATATGACTAAAAGGGCTTCAGAAGCATGTTTTAAAAAAGCAGGCCTCAAACCTACAGATGTTGATGTGATTGAACTTCATGACTGTTTCTCAGTTAATGAGTTCATTACCTATGAAGCCCTGGGACTCTGTCCAGAAGGTAATAGCATCCTGTTTTGTTAAAATGGAAAGCATTAAGAATGTCTTTTCATCTGGTTGTCCACCGGGCAGATCTTTTGTGTTTAAAAGTCTTATTAGTTAACTTTATAAGAGGGAAAATCAAGTTACCATTGTCATAACATAAGGAAGACTTGCAAACACTCAATTAGTGTAACAAATGACTGTTACTGTCAATTGTGAAGGAATATAAAAGGCTAATTAGAGTGTTGGCAGCTACATGAAATCGTGTGGCTGGCTTGTGCAGGGATGACTCTTTCAAGCAAGCAGAGCAAGGAAAGGAAGGACTCTTGTGATCTTTCTCAGTATTATGCCTCTTTTCAGGGCCATATACTTATCTACCCCAAGGTGTCCTTTAATGTTTGTATTTCCTTTTAAGAAGATAATAGTGGAACAATTCTCTATAGAGTCTTACCAAGTCACTTACCTCTGGTACAACTTTTAAAACATGTTTGCCTTTGAAAATACAAAGTTGTTGACAAGTTGTGAACATGCCTCTAAAGTCAACTGTATGACAATGCACAGTCTGTCCTAATAAGTTAAATTTCCTTGAAGTGAGTCAATTTACAACATGTTAAATTGCAGTGGAGTTCAGTTCTATGTGTTTAAGTCAAACCATTAACATTTCCTACTTCACAGGTTTCTGTTTGATTTTTTTTTTTTTTTAAATAATTCACTGGATGGGTAGTTCAGTATTTTATGTATTTAAACTCTAAATGTGTTGTTGCTTTGCATAAATAACCATCTGATGTAATCTTACTCACCATTTGTTTGTAACTGATGTGGAGAAAATACCTCACTCCATCACTAGATGGTGTATTAAGTCTGAGCTTTCTCACTGAAACTGAGACTTCGTTGATGTCCAGGATGCCTTTTTCTGTGTTTGTAGGTCTGCGTGCCTTTACATGCTTTTTGCTGTCAACTTTGCTTGTTTTTATGGTATCTGCAGTTGAAATGGTAAAGGATTTGACATTATTTAAATAGGTACATTAAGCTTTGTAGCTTCATTCTTTTAAGAGAATGAAGATAGAGAAGAATCCTGATGGTGCTTGCCTATTTGGCCAATAAGTCTTGTATACGGTAATGTAATGGCGCAATTCTCACCATCTTTTAATCAGTCTGACCTGAATAGTATCTGAAACTTACCTTGGAACTGTAGCTTAATTAGACACAGAGATTAGTGACATGGCTCTGTGTATTTAGGTGTGTAAATCTAACCTGGTGCTCTGATTTGACTGTAGAAGTAAATGAAAAGTGTGGTGGATCTTTTTTAGACTTCAACATTAATAACAAGATGAAAAAGCTGCTACAAGGACAAAAGAATATTGAACTGGTTAAAAGGGAGAACTGTCTGCTGACTAATAGTCTGGAAAGTGAGGAAATTCCAAATATTAGTCTTATGAGTGGTTTTATTTACTATCTTCATGTTTCAATGCAGCCCACATTAGCATTTGCCTTCATTGTGGAAAGGGCTCATGTTCAACTTTGTGTTGACCAGGACCATCTTGTCCTGAGGGGTCACAAATTATGACTAACCCCTCTTTTACAAAGAACATAGTTATCACTGTAGTTGCACTAATAATAAAAATAATGAACAGCTTCATTATATTGATTATATCATAGTACTTGATTTCAATTAAACAATTCAACAGTAAATGCTAAAAATGTTTGTATCAGAATTAAACCTTTTACTTTTTTCCACATTATGCTTTCTCCAGTGGTGTAAGCAAGTCTCATTAATGTAGTTGGGCTAATTTCAGTCTGCTCTTTGTAAAACCCTTTGTTTGACTACAGGTTTCGACTGACATGCAGCGTCCTCAGTGAGTGACAGTAGAATCAAAGAATCACTTTAAAACACAACAGGAATATTTTTGTTCTGTACATTTTTTTTTTTATTTTATAGGAGGTGCATGTGACTTAATTGACAGAGGAGACAACACTTATGGAGGAAAATGGGTTATTAATCCTAGCGGTGGCTTGATTTCAAAGGGACATCCACTTGGTGCTACAGGTATGCAAAACCATTTCCTTTAGTCGTGCCAATTCATTGTGTGGTACAGGTCCTGAGAAAGCAGGTGCTCCCTGCTTGTATATGAAACGTGATGGCTTTGTAACAATAGAAGGCAGCTCTGCAGTTGATTCTCATCTCCAACTAATGTGAACATTAGGGCAGGTTGGCCCTAATTTGGTCAAACCAAATATTTTGATATTAAATTCTCAAGTCTACCATTAGCACCTAGTTAATTTGTTTTAGAGGTTTTTTTCACTGTTATTAAAGCAACCTGCAAACCAGCTTTTTATTTTTTAAATTGCTCAATACAACCTCTGATGAAAGCACTTTGAATAATTATTTTCTTACGCTGTCATTGTTTAAAATTCAGATTTTGAAGACCTATACTTCATCTGAATAGCCTGTGCCCTTGTTAGCTGTAATAAAAGCTTAAGTCTTGGATGTCAAAATATTTATCTGATGTTTCTAACAGAAGCTCAGTTAGTCACTGTTTCCCAGCAACACAGGCTTTGCCTTCTTTTTGTTTTGTTTTTTGTTTTCTTTTAAACTGCCACATTTGCTTCCAAATGAGATGGCTCTTGGATAAAATGTGTTTGTGATGATAATTCACCATCCTTATGTGGAAATGAAGTGTCAGAAAACGGGAGAATATGAAACCTCATAAAGCAACAAACCATAGTCTAAAGAGCAGTAACAGCCAGATAATCCGCAGTTAGTGTAGTGGGGGAAGTATTTGGATATTTGAGAAGAAAAACATTCCAGGTAAATGAGGTTTTTGGTATCTGTAACAGGATGAGTATTGCATTGCTGCCCCTATTGCTAAGAGTGTAGAAAACCACATGTCTACAGACTTGCACCATATTATCACTGTAAAGCAGTCTGGAGGTTGGCTCAGTAGTAACCAGAGGCCATATAAGTCATCTTAAATTTCCATACAGTTCCAGGGCAGGCTGAACCATGCATGGCACATGTACTTTTCTTGGGAGCTGAGAGAACATAAGTGAAACCTGTTAAATTTATCTATGACTGAAATTATAAAACTTCTTACTGGTCATCTTCATAATGTTTCTGTTGTAAATGCCTGGAATTTGGTGCCTTGCCCAAAGGTCTGCACAGATCATAGAGTCATAGAATTGTTTGGGTTAGAAGAGACCTCAGAGATCATCTAGTTCTAGTGCCCTGGGCAGATACACCTCACACTAGACCAGGTTGCTTAAGGCCCCATCCAACCTGGCCTTGAACACTTCCAATGAGAGGGCATCAAAACTAATGAAGGGCATCTTGAAGGGTACTGCAAGACTTAAAGGTAAAACTTAAGAGATGAGCAAAGCAATCTAGGGGAAGAGTGAGGAAAGGATGGAGGTCTATGGGTGGTGGAGGTGAGAGGTGGAACTGGATCATAACTGCAGAAGCTGAGTGGAAGCATGGTGGGACCCCGAGGGTAAATGTGGTCTGAAATCAGGGCTGTAATGAATAGCTATAGGAACACAATTCACTGGGGACTTGGCAGTGCTGGGTCAAAGGTTGGACCCGATGATCTTAAAGGTCTCTTCCTCCCAAAGCGATTCTGCGATTAACCTTCATTTTGAGCATCCCACGAAAATGTATTTCTAGTAATCAGAGCTGTCAAGGGCGGACTCTCCCAAATCCTATCGCTCACTGGGTACCTGGTTGGGGGAGGGGAGGTTGTGGGACGGGCGTGCCTCGCTGCATTTAACCTGCTCCGCTCTGTGCTCGACTTCTCAGGCCTGGCGCAGTGCGCCGAGCTCTGCTGGCAGCTGCGCGGCCTGGCCGGGAGGCGGCAGGTCCGTGGGGCAAAGGTCGCGTTGCAGCACAACCTGGGCATCGGCGGGGCTGTGGTGGTGACCCTGTACGGGATGGGCTTCCCCGGAACCGACAGGTGAGACCCGCTGCCGCCCTTGAGGCCGGGGCGCACCAGTTGCCTCCAGTTGCGGCGGGGGCGGCTCGGTCCTTGGTGGCCGTGAGACCCCGCTCAGTGTGTCCGGTTTGGGGGGCTTTAGGACGGTTGGTTGTGCACTGACACTGATCGGCAGCAGGAACTGCAGTGTCCTGTGAGGAAAAGTCTAATGTTTGAAAGGAGAAAGAACCTCAACCAGAAGCCACCCCCAAAACAACCCTTCCAAGAACGAAACAGGCCACGTTAAAATGAATTGGAACTAGAAACTTAGAGAAAACCCAAGATATCCAAGGGAATAGAGACTCGCACTTCTCTGCTGGCATTAGCAGAAGTGGTGCTCGTTTTGTTTCATGCAGAATTCTCTCAGCCGCATGTGTTACATGTGGCACCTGTTAGCATTCAGGGGTGTTACTTGTCCAGTCCTGGCTAGAGAATCTGCCTTTAAGGTTGTAATGCACTTTATAGCGAGAGGAGACCACTGTGATGAAGCTGGCTTGCAGTCTCCTGTAGCTCTGTGCTATGAGGAAAGGGAGTTAAGAGAAAATATTCAATATTTGTAAATAAAGCACAATTCCAGGAGATGCTTTTAAAAAAAAAAATGCAGTTCCCTTTGCATTTTCAACTTTGTTTAAAAAGACTCTGTGTCTGTGATATTTGGTTTTAGTCTTAAAGCATGATGTCAGTATGTTACATTTGCCCCTGAAACTTGTAACAGTAACACTTATCATGTACAAGACTTCAAGAACAAAGTGTTACACTCTGTTTTAGCTAGACCTGTACAATTCCGGGAAGGTGACAGTAGAAGTAATGAGATAATGAGTTGAACTTTGAAGGGCTGCAGCAGTAACTTTGCAGTACAGTATTGGAAATAATAATCCTGTCACTTTTGTTATCTGTAAGAGGTTAGACCATATGAGAAAATAGGTTTGGCACAGGAAAAATCATGGATTCTTTTCAAACAGGCTCACAGAAATTGACAGTGGGTGTGGATACAGTTTTAAATAAGAGAAAAGGTATGGGGAGTATTCTATTTTCCATTGCTTTGAGCTTTGTCTTGAAAAATATTGTAGTTCTATGAAACAAGGAATCTGTTGCTGCTTATACACTATTAACCTTAAGGTATCGCTACAAATAGTGTCTTACTATCAGGAAACAATTTAGAAAGTACATCTGAAGAAATTAAGTCAAATTTTCTATAGCTTACATCATCACCTTCATTGGTATCGAGAGTTATTGTTTTTTAGACAGCTCCCAACAGGAGAACTCTTAGTAATACTGATTTCACCTTACATTAGAGAATCCTAAAACCTTTTTGTTCTCCCTAGGGCTTTGCGAGCAGGAGGTACTGATCCAGTGCATCGGTTGCGTGTGTCGATGTCTCTGTTGCACTAGTGTGTATCAGACATTGGACCAAAACAGTGCAGCTGATGTATTCAGACACTGCTTGTGTATTGTGTAATTAAAGGAAAGGTGATGACATGTCCTGTTTATGAAGATACTTCATACAATGTTTAGTGCGGCAATACATGTAGGTAGATAGTCTTGGATTCATGTCTAGCCTGTAATTAATGGCTTTAGTACTAGCTGCCAAGAAAGCACATCAGTGTAAATGAGAGCAGGACTTCGGCCATTTTGGATTAGTCTTTCTGCTTATTTTTGACACCTTACAATTTTACATCCTGTTAGTACAGCCTTGGCTTATTAGCAAAATTGACATGTCTTCTTCAGCTGAGACAGTCCCTGCCATTGCTGCCCTGGTGTGCATCTGTATGGTGGTGTCAGCACCACAGAAATATGTTCTAGCAATATCTCTTAAGAGATTCTGTTACTTTAACAATATCAGACCTGGCCTTAGTTTTGGACTCTTCTGCCAAGAGACAACAACAAATAACTATAATCTTCTTTTTCCTGATACTTAAATTGCCATTTCTTTGAACATATCTGAATGTACTTTGGCTCTTGTTGCCCCTGCAGAAATGAAGAATTAGGTTTCATGCTGCTGTCAGGCCACATAGAGTGGCTGCTCCAGAGGATCAGGAGTAATACTTAGTACTTCTTGTGACAGTTAAGAGACCCATATGAACTGGGATGGAAAAGGGGGTTTGTCTTTCCCAAAAAAAAAGGAAAAATAGAAGATATTTCTCTGAAATGAGGCATGTGCCTCATTTCATACAAGGTGTGGCAGTAGTGTTTGCGTGTTTAATAAGATTAGTTATTGTCCATACATGCAAAAACATCTAGGTGCTTGAAGTAGTTGTGATGTAGGCTGTCAAGCTGATCAGACAGTAAGCTTCACTTTGGTATTGTGTAGTTTCTCTGTACTGCTGAAGTGTCTCAGTGTGGCTGTTCTCACTAGTGTTAAGCCTATACATGATAATTTGAAGATGCTGAAAATGTGATTACGGAGATGCATGTAAATTAATGGGTTTCTCCATTTCAGTGCCAACCATATTGAGGCTGTGCCTCTCAGCTCAGCTGTTGATGGATTTAAGTCACATCTGGTCTTCAAAGAGATTGAAAAGAAGCTAGAAGAGGTATTTTACCTTCAACAGGATTTTAATTTATGGTAGAGTATATGTGAAACCTGATGGGAATGCAATAGCATCAGTCCCTTCTCAGTACTGATCATTGATACTAATGTTGCAGCATTTGAACTTCAGCGTTTCAGAATTCTTTCTAGGCTATACCATGTTTTCAAATTTTTTTTCAGTTTTTAAATATTCTTACATATTTTGCTTAGATCTTTTTCAACCTGCCTGCATAAGGAAAGGCAAATTTAGATTATATGTGAGGAACTTGCAGACTAACATGAGGAACCTAAAGTGTGTGTTGGTTGTTTTATAAGTGTGATTAGAAGAAACAATGGCATTTTGTCAGATACGCCAAGACAAGACTGCTAGAACAGGAGTAATTTTTCTTAGTTGATAGATTTACTACATAGTCATCTGTACGTTCATGTAGTCGCATATTCATTTAGTTTCTAGATCACAGAAACACTGAAAATTAGGGATTGGAAGGGACATCGAAAGATCATGTAGTCCAATCCCCCTGCCACAGCAGGATCACATCACTGGAGAAGTTATAAAATCAGAATCGCTCTGGGTTGGAAGGGACCACCTGATCATCCAGTTCCAACCCCGCCTTCTCGTATTGTTGTGGAACCTCCTCTGTTCCAGCTTACACCTATTGTCCCTTCTCCTGTCATTTGGTGCCACTGGGCAGAGCCTAGCTCCATCCTCCTGACACCCACCCTTCACATATTTATAAAGATTAATGAGGTCACCCCTCAGTCTCATTTTTTCCAAGCTAAAGAGACCCAGCTCCCTCAATCTTTCCCCATCAAGGAGATGTTCCACTCCCTTCATGATCTTTGTGTGGATTTTTTAGATATCTCTATGTTAACAGAGAAGTTAAAGGTTTTTAAATCGTGTTGAATTCAAACTGTTTTAAAATTATCTTGAAGTAAATTAGTACTCTTAACGTTAAATGCTCATTACAGGAAGGAGAACAGTTTGTCAAGAAAATTGGTGGAATCTTTGCCTTCAAAATAAAAGATGGACCTGGTGGGAAAGAAGCAACCTGGATAGTAGATGTGAAAAACGGTAAAGGCTCTGTGGCAGTTAATTCAGGTCAGTGCTATTTTATTGTGTCATTGCAGAGAAAACCATACAAGTAATGAAAACAAATTCATATATGGCTTAAGCTGTAGTGAAAGTGGTGTAAAGCTACCTTAGTTTTAAATTTTTCTGATTACTGACACTTGTAATCCCTGATATTTTGGACCAAGAATTAAGCATCTACTTTGGATTCCGTCTAGAAAATGACATGTTTTCTGAGAGGCTCCAGGCACATCTGTCATATGACTTTTACAGGAATTAGAACTTAAAAAAATAAGTAAAAAATTCAAACCCCAAGGGTTTTGTTGTTCTTGCCTCTTAAAGTCTTGGCCCAAAATATAATTCGCAGCTGTTTCTTCAATTGCTTTGTTGGAGGCACTGATGGATGATAAGCTGCTCTGTCTTGTCAAGTTACTTCTCTGCAGCTAGTTAAGCAATAAAACTTGACTGATTTCAAAACTCCATTTTAAAGAAGACACAGACTAGGTGATGGTGGGGAACTCCATAAACATATTGGAAATAAAGGATTTGTACCTGTGCCATGGAAACTTCTTTTCTTGTGTCTGAAAGTCATCCATCCTAATAATGTAAATAAAAAGTCACAGATAACAGTCTTCTTCGTAATCTACATCTTAAAGCTTTTAATTAAAAACTTGAGAGGGGATTTGATTTGGAGTTCACTGATCTAAGTAACTACAGAAAGAAAAGCACTTTTTTTGTGTTATATGCACCCCATGTTACCAAGGAGTTATGTTCCAGAGTGAGCGTAGGAGATGTTTGCAGCTTTTAGCCCTTTGGTATGTACATCAGTATTTCTGTTGGACTTAGGAAAATAATTTTGTCAGCTTATCTCTATTAAGAAGATCCTGCAAACTTCTGGATATGAATTAATCTCAGATTAATGCTTTTAGAAGGCACGTTATTCACATTGGAGGAGAAGGTGGGACATGCCTGAAATGTTAGTGATGGATGTCTTCAGAGTATCATAGGGGAAAACACATTTATTCTGAGCTGATCTTAATACTAGCAAAGTTAAGCTTGGTAAAACTTAAGATAATTGTCAGTTAACATTCTGTATGATTACAGGTAGATTAATACCTCTGATCACAGAATCATTGAGGCTGGTAAAGACCTCTAAGATCGCCCAGCCCATGACCTAACACCACCACAATCTAGACCAGGGACTATGGGCCACAACCAACAGGGACTCCACCACCTCTCTGGGCAGTCCATTCCAGTGTCTGATCACCCTTTCCATGAGGAGGGGTTTCCTAACATTCAGCCTAACCCTCCCCTGGCAGCTTCAGGCCCTGGCCTCATATCCTGGCGCTAGGTGCCTGGGAAAAGAACCTGACCCCCACATGACTACAGTTTCCCTTCAGGTAGCTGTAGAGGGAGAATGTCCCTCCTGAGTCTCCTCTTCTCCATGTCATTCTACTTTGAGGAATCCTAACCTCCCCCCAGTTCTGGTATTCTGCATTATGTTGTCCCAGCAGAGTCTTTAGGACTAGCATCAAACCTCCACTCGTACTTTTTTAATGGTCTCCTGGAAAAATAATCATGGATCAGTTTCACAGGATCTGTTATCAAGGAATGAATTTGCTTATTGCCTTCCAAAAGGTTCATCTTTCTTAAGTCTAGAGTTGCGGCTTCAGGTACAATTTTTAGTCTCAGTTTCAATCTTCTGTCTTACAGATAAGAAGGCTGATTGTACAATTACGATGGCTGACACGGATCTGTTAGCTCTGATGACTGGCAAAATGAATCCTCAGACAGTAAGTATAGCAAAGAAGAGATGAACTGTCTTCTGAACAGTTAAATATTACCTCAGACATCCTCTAGGTAATCCAGAAGGGATAGCATTCGGTTTGCAGAGAAGAGGGGGAAAATGAGAGTTTGCAGTGTGACATAAAGGAGGAGTGCTGGCCCTCTTGTTTGGAGGGTGTTATGTTTGTAGCTGGCATTAGCATGAGGAGTAATACTGATGCTGATAATCAGACATTGAAGTGAGCTACTGATTGCTTATGATTGCTTGAGGTTTTTTTATTGCTTTTTGTGTCAGAAGCAGCCATACATGCAGACTGGATGTTCAGGTAAATTTTAAGTTGCTGTTTTCTAATTCTAAATTTGAAATGCTCTGAGTAACATTGTTTTAGGTTTTTGGTCTGGTAATCACAAGTTAAATAAGATTTTCATAACCTACAGTGTGTCCAGGGAAAGTTTGAAGGTAAAACACGTTATAGAAATGTTATAATGTAACTGTGGGAAGCAATAGTGATTTTTACATCTACAATTTGGATGTTCTAGTGCACACAGTGGATCTTTTTACAAAGTCTAGAGGAAAAAACTCAAATCTTAGTGTACCTTCTTCACAAATTTTAAAAATTGATTTCATCAGTAACAAAGCCAGTAATGGCTGGGGGGATTTGAGTAAGAAGTTGCACTACTGTGCAGGGTTGCTTTATCAAGTTAAACTGAAATAGCTGCCATCAGTGTAACACTGTGTATCTGCCCTGCTTTATGCACAGATCCATTATTTGATAATCCAAGAGAGGAGGAGTACCATTTATTCTTTTTTGGTATCACAGATACAATAAGCATCCACGTTACTCAGTTTACTCTTCTACCTTGCTGTGTCAGAAGATATAGTCATTGATGAAAGTGAGGTGTCTGCTAGAATTGTTGGAGTGACAAAACAGCAGGCCAGGACCTGCACTTACATAACTGCCTGTAACTTTTGGGAGGGGTGCCTTTGGGCTAATGTGTTGTATTGCATTTCAAATAATCTCTTTCTTTTCAGGCATTCTTTCAAGGCAAATTGAAGGTGTCTGGGAACATGGGAATGGCAATGAAACTTCAGAACCTACAGCTTCAGCCAGGCAAAGCTAAACTTTGAGCTCGTTAGAGTAAACAGTCAGTACTTTATATTCTTGACAAAACCTAGAATGAAACTAGACGTTACCAGTAAAATAGCGCAGGCTTGGATTGATTGGACCTCTCACCTAAATTGTGTGGTTAGAGATCTTAATTCTTTTAATAAATTCCATCAATTTCTCTGTGGCAGATTTTTAGCCTAGGCTTGAGCTACTAACTCTTACAAATGGTATGTGGTTGGTATTTGTGACAATGTTTTAATCAATATGAAAAGAATTATAAACCTTTGAGTTGAACAAGGCTACTTACTGTTTTTCAGCATAGTCAGGAAGAGAGTGAGAAAGGTTATAACAGTTTGACATGTCAGTTAAATGAGCTGCATTTTTTAAAAGCTGTAAAAGCTCGTACAAATGCTGTCAGACTTACATTCTAACAAATTTGCTGCTGCTTAAATTAAAATGGTCTTGGGGATTGCTAACATTTTTTAGAACAGGCTTTGGGAATTTGCTACAAAATACTTTCCTTATTAACGTTGAGAATCACAGGATTTGATAATACTTCACTTTGAAGAAGATCAGGTCTGGTAGGAGACAATATAGGGAGTATAACCAACACTTAACCTGTTTTCTTCTGAGAGAGTCTACTGTTGATCATGATAAAATTCTTAGCAGTAATGTAAAAAGCTTTAACTTCTGTTTTGGGAAAATGTATTCTGGTTGCAAGTTTAATAGAAAATTAAATATACTTCTCCTGTGTCTCTCACATTTTGTAAACATGGATTTCATATTATTGCACTGAAAGTTGTCATGAGGGCTGCCTGCAGTCATCCATTTGTTCACCCTCAGGCATTGTCAGCAGATCCTCCATAAACTGCATCTTAGTTCAGTATGTACCCCCTCACATCCTTCTGTAAGTAGGCTGTGAGTGTGGAACTTCGGTATAAACTCTCACTTCCCTGGTTAAACTGCAGTTCTAATAAAAATGAGTTAATCATCTTGCTTATGTAGTGTGACTGGTTGACAGATTGCTGAGCAGTAAGAGTGGCTGTGCTGAGTAAAAACAAATCTCTCTTGAGCCCACTATTCTTCTGACCATTGATAACTTGGAAGGAGTATTAAGATGGCCCAAACAGCTGGTCTCCCAGAATACTCTCCTACTTGCCAGGTCACAAATTGGTGCTGGAATCAGTATCTCTGTATCTAATTTTATTTGTGAAGAAGTTGTCTTTCACAGGTTAGTCCAGTTCCTTTTTTGGGTCCTTGACAGCTTTTCTGTTGTGGCTCAAGAATTTCTGTTGTTTACCTACACCTTGTGGAATTAAATTAATTGGTTGTTATTTTATATACTGCAGTTTTATTTTATACTTCTCAGTTGCTTTTTGGGGGTGTGTGTGTGTGTTTTTAATGGAAGAAATGGTGAACATCTTCAAACCAATTGTAGTCTTGAAGCCTTCATGCTTCACAGTGTATAGAAGAGGATATTCTGTTTTAACTGAGTCATATAAAGAGACCCTTGTAACCTTTTGGCCATCCATATGTTCTTCCTGTGTGCTGCATCCTGATTATTCTCGTAGAAAGCTGTCAAGGTATAAGAGTATTTTCTGCTTTTATTTTTTCCCTATTTGCTTTTCTGACCACTGCTAGTTGTGAGCTGATGTTTTCTTGGATCTCTCAAAACTGTGGGCTCACTTCTTTCATATGAATTCTGTACTTGTTTCTGCACCACTTTGGGCTTTTATAAAATTATTATTCCATATGTGTTGCTTTATTTATACTGAATTTCAACTGTCATGTTATTTTGGCCAGGCACTCAATGTTCAGGCCTGTCTACGGCTCTTGCACTCAACCTTGGTCTTTAATATCTGGATGAATCAACTTTTATCACCTCACTGTCCATCTTCTGTTTCAAGGCTTGATGTTAGATAGGACAGATATAACCTTGCTCCACTGTAAAGTTACACTGATTGTATGAAGATTGTATGAATCATGTTTCCTCTTGTGTACTTGTTTATTGACTTACCCAGAGGATTGGTGGTGCACAGGCGATATGTCTCTCAAATGAAAGCTGTGTTAGTTCTCCACATAAAAACATTTGCTACTTTTTCCTAAATTCTGGCCATTTGGCTTGTGGATTAAGATAAAGGGGGGTTACAGGATTGCAGCAGTAATTCTGTACTGAAAACAGTTTGCAGATACACCCTTTCATTAGCAAGCTTTGTCATCCCTTTGAATCACTATTCCATCAGAGGATCTTTGTGTTGATGTCTGCTTTGCAAGCTCAGAACATGCTTTTTGCAAGAGTTCTGAGCACAGACACAATGTATTCTTGACCTCTGTTTAATTAAAGAACCAAACTAATTTTGAAGTGTGAACAAGCTAATGTAGAATGTAGTAGTTTATTCCATTTAAAAGTTTTTTAAAAAGTGCAAAAACAACAGGAGTTTGGTCACTGCCAAGAGAAGTAATACCCAAGACTGAGACCCTGGCCTTGAGAGAAATCTTTAGGTTCAGATTCATACAGGTACAGGACTTTCAGGTTTGGGCACTTGCAGATAGGATCATTGTAACAGCAGAATCCAAAGTGAGATGTAGATGTTTAGTTCACTTACTGATCGTAGCTGAAGGGACTAGTCAATTTGGTTTTTCTCTATAGTGTGTAAGATGGAGTAAAGGACAAGTTTGTGTATTTGCCTCATCTACCAGCTAATGTGGTGTTTAGACATCTGTCTTCTTCACTTTCAGTGCCTTGTGTCATAACTTGCTGAATATTTAAAAAATATATGGTGCTTTATTTTTTTCTTTTTTTGTGAGTGAGGGGTGTGGGGGGGTCTCTTCTGAATATCCCTGGTCCTGCAGTCTTTGAATCTGATACCTTTGAACAAATAAATTCCACAGTGCATTAATTTTCCCTGTCCATAGTGTTGAGAAAGCAGGCAAAGCTCTGTGACACTAGAACAGATTTTGGCATTAAGTTCTGTTATTTATTCTTTGCATAAATTAAATAGTTTATTCCATGTTAGCAACTCTTTACAGAAGTTCTTCCTCAGTCCAGAATGCTTTCTTGACCAAGCAGCATTAAGCACTTCTTCACCAGCTAAAATCCTCTGTAACTTTATTTCTTAGAAGTTATGTTACTGTGATTCTATTCTGTTAACCTGACTCATTGAGGACAGAATTAAGAAGGTGTAGCTGGAGATACCAAGAGGTGGCCAGTCACTGGAGAGTTCACATTGTTGTTTTCAAAGGCCTTATGTAAAGCGAAAAACAAAATCCTAATCTTCTGGGCAGAGGGTTTCATTTTCTCGGAGGAAATTTCAGCTTTAGACATTAAAAAAAGTTAGGGAGGGTTGTTTTTCCTTCATGTATGCTGGTCATTACCCTTTGCAGCTATTGTTCTATGGTTTTCTTTTTACCAGCTGTGATAGCCGGGGATTCTGTTAGGTTGCCAGGTGTCTCTTCGTAAAATTCACAGTTCTTTCAGATACATTTTCATGATAATGAACAAAAGTAAAATGTGCTTCATTACTATAAGAGGAACAAAATAGATTTGTTGGAGCTGTCTGACTCAGCAGATCTGGCTCACAGGAATTTGAATGAATGCTTAGGTTTTGGAGTGCAGTGTTTTTCAACTTGAGTTTTGTGTTTTGGTCCTGCTACTTTGCCTAGTCAGCAGTAGGTACAGTGCAGTACACTTCACTTACACACTTGGTACTGTGTGTCTCTTCAGAAGGGATTGCTGCTTTTCTTACAATGAATTAAGAGTAATTGGAAGAAAAGTGGAGGGTCAGAACATTGCTCCTTTATGTAGGAGAATGTGCTGCCTCGAAATCTCAATCCCTATGTTGATCAGGATAACACATAGGAATTTGTTATGAAATTCCAACTTTGGGATATCTGCAAGATTGCTCTTTTTGGGTGAGTGAGGGCACATCTATGGGCAGATGAGGCAGTTCAAGGAGAAAACAGTTGTATGGGGCTTACCTTGCCTCTTGAATAATTTCAAGGGATGTGGGAGGTATGACAGAGTACAGATACACCTAGTACAGGTGTTTGCCCATTTCCCCCTCTAGCAGGTGTAGTTACAATCTGCAGGTGGCTCACCATGGCTTTGTGTACAGCAGGTCCTTCTAGTGCAACGTAACATGCAATCTCTTTGGTAAGCAGCAGAGATTAGTTTGCTCAAGTGAGGAGGCTGTGAGTGTATGAGCGTGGGCTGTGGCAGCTGGGTTAGGGAGCTGTTCTTTTGGATGACAGATCATTTCAGGATGCTGGAGGATGGGACAGAGAGACTTGACAACATCTTCCCTTTCACAATACAAAAGATTTCAAATAATCACGAGGCTGGATTCATCCATTCCCATATGTCCAATTCGTCTGAGGTCAGCTTAACTGTTACCTACTTGGCACAGGAAATAAAGCGCTTCCTGTTTTACAGAGCTCTGAGCTGAATGTCAGCTCTTGTTAAACAGAAAAGAGTAAGAATGCAGTTAGCCTGGTGGATAAAAGGCAGGATAAAAAGTCTCTTAACTATGAAAAATCAACACTCAAGGAAGCGAGCCACATGTGGGGAACAAATGCTGGAAAAAAACCTCCAACTGTTAGGAACAAACTCCTTTATTACTTAAATAAACAGCAGCACAATTTGTTGGAGTGATAGTGTGAGTTGTTCTGTACCCCAACTCGGCAAGAAGGATTCATTGCTAATTTAAAAGCAGATGCCTTTATATGGTGGGTTTCCTGGGAAATGCTAGTTACATACTGTGATACAGGAAGAGAAATACCCTAGTACTGCTGCTGCTGGCCAAAAGGAACATGGATGATATAAAACCAGTACAAAACATGCTGTCTGTGTCCTATATTTCAGGGAGATTAGAAGCAGCCATGGATTTTTATTTTTTCTTTAAACATTACATGTCCTCTGGGAGAACACACATCTTAAAGTTTATTTGGATCAAGCCACAGATGATAATAGGCTCATGGCCAGGCTCTGTTGTGCATTCTTAAAGTTGAAAATACTTCCTTTCTTGCTTTGGAGACAAAATCCCCTCTTACTCTTTGATTATTCATTTTTTGAAGCAAATGACAGCAAGTTACTTAAAAGAATTTTAATGGACTTTTTTCTCTCAAGAGCACAGTATCAGCACTCAGCAGTGAACACTTCAGGAATGTCAGTGTTTGTGTAGAGTCTTATTTAAATCAGGTAAGTAAAGGTGAAAGTAAAGAACATGTCATCATTTTCTAAGATAAAACTGAAACTTAACTCTGAATGCCTCACTCCATGCTGGTCACAAGTGAGCTGGTGCCTGTACAACCACTGTTCTAAGAGCTCATGCTTCAGTAGATCTGCTTGTAACTTTTGTACCCTGCTGTGATGTTGCTTTAATAGGGTGTCTGTTATTGGAGTTTATTGTACCCCATCTAAATTTAGCCTCCAGTCTTTTCTGGACAGTGACAGTAGTTGCAAAGTCATAGAGTAGAATAGATCTCGTGGGTGTTGAACTGACCTGATGCTCTGTGGTTCCACAAGACAAGGCCAGCCTTGGTGTAATTGTCTTGCTTTCTCAATGATGTAGCAGACTACAGTGTACTGCAGCTTGGCCTCAGACATGGCCTTATGCTGAGGTCTGCAAGAGTAAATTTGAAAAACAAGAGCTGAGCTAGTGAAGTCTTTGACCTCCATGGGGACTTTCTTCTACTGGAGCCAGTGCAGAAGGTTTAGTCTTGCACAGTGTGCTGTGTTCCAGGCCCATTGCACAATCACTGGGGCACATGCTGTCTGCCATAGCTGCCAGTTGTGCAGAGAAGTGTCTGCAGTCATTTGCCCAAGGACCTCTGCCGTGTACATGATCTGAAGAAGTGATCGTACCAAAGGTTAAACCAAGCCTTCAGCTTGTTTTTAAACTTCAAAAGGCTACAGCTGCCACTCATAGTGATGAGCAGGAAACATGCAAGAATACAAAGACTTGAGTTTGACTGGAAGTGTTTCCTGCGACTGATTCTTTGTCCTAGGCCTTGCAGTGGAGGTTCTTTCCACTGAAAGCACTGGAAAGCTGTAGTGAATAGAAACAGTGGCTGCCTGAGTCCATAGACCACGCTGAGGCATTGCCTGTGGCTTTTGGTGACTCAGAAAGCCTTTGGATAGGTTTGACAACCCAGCAGAGCACAGCGCATGACTGCGAGCAGAGGAGGCAGCGGCGACCAGCTCAGGTCTGGGTGCCTGGGTTTTTTGGCTTTTTTTGGCTTTTCTTTCCCTTCTTTTCACGTAGGGGGCTGCTGGTCTGGGCAACTCCTGAAGGCAGGAGGAGGGGCAGCAGGCTGGAGTTACCTACATGCCTGAGCGAAGTGATGCAGCAGAGGGGAGGCGCTGCCCTGGAAACTGCACGACAACCAAGCAGAGTGCAGCGAGAGGAGAGGAGGTGCCGTCTTGCTGACAGGGAGAAAAAAAAACCAAACCCCAAACCAAAAAATATTGGAGAGGACAGGGCAGTTACCATAAGACGTGGTTATTACCAGGACAAAGGCCAGTAGAAAAACAGTTGGGCATCCAAACAGAGGCCACACACAAGCATGCAGATATTCAGGCAGGTGGTTGCAGTGTGTGCTGGAGCCTGGCACTTGATATGGAGGATGACAGGGACAACACCACCTTTGTTAGGTGTGAGCAGATCAGAGACCTGATGAACATGGTGGCTGAGCTAAAAGAAGAGGTGGAAAGACTGAGAGCTATAAGAGGCTGCGAAAGGGAAATTGACTATTTCCATAATGTGGTATCTACAAAACCTGAACTAGGGTTAACTCTTCGTGGATCAGGGGGTCCAATATCCTCCCATCAGCCAGTCTCTCAGCCTCCATGTAGTAACCCACAGGAGCAGGGTCAGTGGAAACAGGTTTGCACCCTACAGAACAAACACAAAAGGAGCAAGTGTGCTAACTTGAGAAGTTCACCACCTACAGTGCACTTGCAGAATAGATATGAGGCTCTGCAGGAGGAACAGGCCATCAACAAGGATGAGGACTTAAAAAGCCCAGTAACTGCACCAAAGACAGGTTGCCTTAGGCCAGCCATCAAAACCAATCCAGAAAAGAAACCTTGAAGGATCATCGTTATAGGAGACTCCCTACTGAAGGGAACAGAGGGACCAATATGCAGACCAAACCCACTTCATAGAGAGGTCTGCTGCCTCCCTGGTGCCCAGGTAAGGGATATGTTAGGTAAAATTCCCAACCTCGTGAGTCCTTCAGACTACTCCCACTTCTGGTCTTTCAGGTGGGTAGTGATGATGCAACAATGAGAGGCTCATGATCAATTAAAAGAGATTACAGGACCTCAGGGCAAGTACTAAAGGGATCAGGAGCT
Organism: Phoeniculus purpureus; assembly: GCA_028565055.1. NCBI lineage: Eukaryota > Metazoa > Chordata > Aves > Bucerotiformes > Phoeniculidae > Phoeniculus > Phoeniculus purpureus. Next base: position 15,346,306 of record JAOXOE010000698.1, read on the forward strand.
CAAGTTGTCTTCTCCTCTATCCCTCTAACATCAGTGATGGATGAGGGAATATTTAGGACGAGCCAACAGCTCAATTCATGGCTCTGGGACTGGTGTCATCAACAGGGGTTTGTATTCTACAATCATGGTTCGGTTTACAAGGCACCAGAGCTGCAAACAACTGATGGGATGCACTTGTCCCAGAGAGGGGAAAGGGATCCTGGGGCAGGAATTGGCAGGGCTTATTAATAGGGCTTTAAACTAGGGTTGAAGGAGGAAGGGGTTAATAGTCTCCTGCTGGCTGGTGACAAACAGTGGGGCAGCTCACCACAGGCAGAGGTATGGAGAGCCCATGAGGGCCCTCAGCTTGCCCTGGGGTGAGCCAGGACAATCTGAGGATATCAAGGGAAATTGGCACGAGGAGGACAGGGCCAGCCCAGCTGAAGTGTCTCTATGCAAATGCACAGAGCTTCAGTGACCATGAAGCAGTTGAATTTCAGATCCTCAGGGCAACCAGGAGGAAGTATTCTAAGCTTATAACCCTGGACTTCAGACTTTGATCGCTTCAGGGATCTGCTGGCCAAAGTATCATGGGATGCAGCCCTAGAGGGAAAAGGGGCCCAGGACAGCTGGTCAGTATTCAAGGATCACCTCCTCTGTGTCCAGGAGCAATGTA
>JAOXOE010000698.1:15354608-15366448 GCA_028565055.1 Phoeniculus purpureus
AATTTAGTGGTGTCAGTAGTGCTTTGTTCTCTCAACTTTTGCCTGAGATCCGATGCTATCTGTTCATCTGATGGACCTGTGTTCTTGCTTTCTGTTCTTCCCTGCCATTAGACTGGTCTCCAGTTCCCATAGTGATTGCAAGCCCCACCTTGCCCTCTGAACTGTGGTCCCTTTGTGGTGTTTCATGTTTGCAGAAGGACATCAGTTTGCTCCACGCACTTAAGTACAGAAAAAGATGTATTCGAGTCTCTAACAGTAATTCAAATGAGAGCAACCTCAGACTATGGAGGGACTACGCAGCGCAGGTTGTTGTGCAAAGGTCACTGTGTGGAAGCTTTAATGAAATGGAGTCTCACAGAGCACTTGATGGCAAATAAAGACAGGACCTTGAGGTCTCAAGAGGAGACAAGACTATTTTCATTCCTCTAACGCAAAAGCAACAATGTCCTTAACACAGAAAGCCGGAAAGATTAAGAGACACTGATCATAGCTCTCAGGCAGTAGCTGTGTCTGCTGCCACCTGCCGTCCTGTTAGCATGAGCTGCCTAAGCATGTTCTGCCTCTTAATGCACTGATAGTGATGGTGCACGTGGCTAAAAAGAAATACAGCAGGCTGGAGAAGCTGTGTGCTCTAATCGGTGCAGGAGGGCAGGGCAGCAAGCCCCAAACCTCACCTCCTGTCAGCACTTCTCTGACATGGCAGTGGCCAGCAGAAAGAGAGATCTGCCGGAGCAGCACCTGGAAGGCACAGGGGAAAAATCATGTAACTCAGTGCAGTGATGTAACTCGGAGCTGTTGCCTACCAGAAACTTGTCCAGTTGTGTTACCTGTGCTCCTGTAGGAATGAAAGCAAAACCAAGCAATGTTTTCATCCTGTTAACTATGAGTGCCCAAATGCCAACTATTAGAGTGGCCAGTACTGGTAGCCAAGGTAACAGTCCTCCTACAGGAAAATAATTAAAACACAGCTGAAAAGCATGTGGAGAGGAGAGCACACAAAAGGCTCCTAGATCATGAGAATATTTGGGTTTTGTTGTGGGGTTAGGGCTTGGGGGTTTTTCAAAAATATAAATAGCTAGCTGTAATCTTTTATCCATTCCAAGTGCTTAGACTGCCTGCAATCTGAAGTGCTCTGGGGCTCTCGTCAGCCTTTAATGGGTTCTGGGAATGCTTCAAACAGCTTTTGCATCAAATAAATGCATACTTGGGACTTAACCCAGCAAAAATCAGACCTCTCCATGTGTGCATATCAACCCACTGCTTCATCCCTGGTTACTGATAGAAAGAAAGAACAAGTCCAGACAAAAGACCACATTTCTGTTCCAGCTGTCACCATCTCTGCCCCACAAAGGTTTAAACTCTGTGCAGCCCCCTATTTAATAACTGTACATTAACAGCCTTGCGTTGGTGCCATAGGAGCATATTCGTGCTGGCAGTTTCACCCTGTACATATTGTGAGATGAATTATCACGGAAAATCTTGAACCTGTGAATCATTTCTGTTTCAGGTTGTCCAGAAACTGCAGTTATCTGGGAGCTAATCTGGTCCGATTTGGGATTATATTTTAGGAACCATGCTCTGGTTCCTACATTGATTGAATAGCAAAATAGGCCTTGGATAGGGATGCTTTCCTTTAGGAATATGTGTACCTGGGATCAGGCTCTAGAAATGGTCATTGGTTTAACTCCAATGCTAAACAAGATAATCTAGCATCCATAAGGAGTCCTAGAAGGCTTTCTGCTGCACACCGTGTTCCTATAGCTTTTGTTGCACTCTGGAGATATCACAGAAGATAGCAGTGTGATGTTTTCCTGGAAGAAGGAGGTGCCAAGAGCTGAAATGAGTACTAGTCATCTTGAGCAATGAGAAAAAATAGCAATCACTTTGAATTACTTAATCTGTATGTCTCATTTTGCATGAGGACAGGTGAATTCTAGCTGGAAAGAATTCTTCTGCTATGCAATTTATTCTGGCTCATTTTTGTTGTGGTCTCACTCTTCTTTTCAGACTCTAGTATTTTGATTGAGGCCCCATCCCTGGAGGTATTTAAGGCTGGGCTGGATGAGGCTCTGGCCAGTCTGATCTAGGGTGGTGTGTCCCTGCCCATGGCAGGGGAGGTTGGAATTGGATGATCCTGTGGTCACTTCCAGCCCTGACTGATTCTATGATTCTATAAAGCCTGTGTTGTAGGTGCTTAGGTCTTCTAGAAAACAATATGGACCTGTGTGACTTGGTCTGGGTGATCCTGCTCTGGCAGGGGGATTGGACTAGATGATCTTTCGAGGTCCCATCCAATCCCTAATGATTCTATGATCCTGTTTTCTTCCACAGGTCTGCTGCGAACTGTCCTCTTGGAGTACTGGGGCCAAACTGCAATGAGTCCTTTAAAACAATCATGCACAACCCAACTGAGGGAAGCACAGAGTCCCTTTGGTTTTAACTATATTCGTAGGCTGAGCAGTGGTGCACATGGCAATGTTCAAGAACGTACTAGTTTAAGCCTCCAAGTACAGAGAGTAAGCAATCAATTCCTCTCCACACATTCATCTGATCAATTTGCAGTGTCACAATGAAAGCAGTGAGCTATCCCATATCCCAGTTTGCACAGGGATCTTTCTGAAACAATTTTTTTCAGTATGAAAGCTCAGTACAATTAGTTTTCAAGATTAAATGTTTCCCAGTCTCATAATCGCTCAGATTTAGCGTAGTGAACAGGAACTGAATCAAAAATCTTTGTTCTTTCCTACTAGTAAAAATCACAAGGAGTTGCTGATTTTCTTTTTGTCACCTTATGTGTGTCTCCAGGCAATGTTAATGCATTTCAAGAGCACAAAAAGAAGCAGGATTGGCCTGAATCTTGCTGCTCATAGTGGTGTTGGCAGTCTGCTCCTTGACGCTGGATATCTTCACTTGCCTGTGTCATTTCCTAGGGCAGTGTGTGCAGTGCTGGCATTTTACTCTGGCAGAGGACTTCACTGTCGGCTCTGCAGAGAGCAACATCTCAATGGGTGTTTTTTAGATGTAGAACTTACCCACAATTTGGCTCAAAGTTGACATCCATTGTAGCAATGTGTCTGCTTGTCGGATGAGAGCAAGTATTTTGACTCAGGACTGAACAATGATGAGGGAAAATATTAATTGAAACCAAATGGATGTTACTAATTCAAATAATAGACCAAAACTCTCTCCTAAAAGTGTTCCCCAAAGATTATAATGGAGAAAATAGTACTAAAAATGTTTCTAGGGCTCTGCTATGGTATAAATAATGCCCTAGGTTGCAACTCTTATGTTTAAGTCAAAATGATCCTGAATTTGAAAGGACTGAATGCTTTCCATCCTTACCTAAAGATCACTAGGGACAGGAACAGGCACTAGATACAATTCTGACCCTAGGCTCTAGTTTAACACCCATATTTGGATGCCATTAGATTAGGAAAGAAAGTTCGTCGAGACAGAACTGTTCACTAGGGATCAGGTATCTCAACTCATTTATAGAACTATATTCACTTCAGCTTGTAACAGATCAGCATTGTCACTACAGTGTGACAGTGTGATCTAGAAATGTCCACAGTCTGTTGAGGGAGCGATCAGTAGAACAGTCAGCAAACATAACACTGAAGTATTTGATGCTGCAATATACAGAGGATAAAAATTGCAAAGCCAAGTGCACTGCAGAGACATTTTGGTTGACTGTTAAATACTATGGGCAGTTTTTATTGTTTGCCTCAACAAAACATTTGTGCTGCTCCTATAGAAACCATCACTTGTACTGAATTTGCTCACGCAACCTGCAGCTTTTGTGTCCTCTTGTGCCAGCGCCTGGGTTCTGAGGAGCGTGTAAAACTCACGTAACCCAGCAGAAAATAACTTAGAATAAGCTGGGAGTTTCAAAAAGATCTAAAGATTTTCACCTCTAGTTATATATAATGTCTCTGAGGGCCAGTGCCTGTTGCTCATATACACCATGGTTTGTGAGCTGCCTGCCTGAGGCACTGTACCAGCTGCAGAACAAATAAGCAAAACTATGCCATAAAGAAAACATTTTACTTAAGAAGGCAAACAAAATAACTTCCCAGAAGAAACACAGCAAGACTGCTTGCCGTGTTGACAGTGTCACAGCTTCTTCTTTTTTCTCCTTTCTCTTTTCTCTCTTCTCTTCCACTTGGCATCTTTCTGGACTAGCACTCCAAACACATTATCAGAATAACATTCAGAGGGCAGTTTGTCATCTTAGTGTTTCTTGGCTTGCAAAGAATTGACAAGCCCTTGCCATGCTAAATATTGCTCGGAGAATGATCAGTTTGGGCCCCTACAAGCAATGTGTAACCTGAAGTAAGTCAATGGCTATTCGGTGCCTTGTCATCCTTTCCTGTAGTACACAGATAACACAGGTTTCCTTTTCAGGCCTTTCAGAAAAGGCTGTTGCAAAGCAAGAGAGTTTCCTGGCCAGGAAGTTCTATAGGAACATGGCATGCTTCCAGTCACAGAAGAGCTGGAAGACAACCAGCTCACTTTTTTCAAGTGGTTTTTGTGAGACTATGAAATGCTTGGACCAGGCCATTAAGTGCCAAATGATGACTGTTGGAGAAAGAAACGTCTAAAACAAATTCATGTTAGCCTCATCTTCAAGGTATGAAATTACACCGTGGCCAATTACCATTTCTTTTGGATGGCTTTTTTTCCCTCACATGTCATGGCTCTGTGCAAAGCAACTCAGTGTTTCCAATGAGTCACTGGGTGAAGTGCAGTAGAATGCTGTGGATGACAACTGCTGTATAAACATGGTGGGGGCATCTTGTACTGTTTTACCAGATGCCTTTCAGGAAAATCTCTCCAGGGTACGTACCTCCACCGTATTTCAGTTTTGCATAGACAGAATGACAACTTGCAGACAACGTCCTCTGCACTCATGAATTGGAGCGTATGTATGCATTACGATCATGCTGCTCACAAATCCCCATCTGAAATCACCATTCCAGAGCGGCCTTACATTTTTACTTCTGTATCAGACAAGCCTCTTACTATTTGACATAGGCTTAAAAAGGATGACCAAGAAGTAGCCAATTACAGATCCACATGACCGTCTTACTAACAAAACTGTACCAATCACTAACAGTGTATGTAAGAAGTATAAAAACATCAGATCTGCAATGCAATTAACATTGGTAATTGTAACTAGTGTTAGAGTAGACAGCAATAATGACAAATCAGGCTGCTGAAAACGAGAGCCAAAGGGTATGTAAGAATGGTTTTCATATACTGCCACCTGTCGTTACTGTGTCCGTGTTTCAGCACTGCACTGTGCCACTGGGGTTTTTTACTCCTGCAGGATGAACATCCTTTGCAAGAAATCTGTTAGAAGTGCAGTTAAGATGAATGAACTGCTTTCAATCATACTTGCTCTGTCTCAGCATTGTAACAATACTGCTTTCAGCTGTGGCAATAACCAAATGGGTGTTGGTTTTCCTCTCAATTTTCTTCAGTATTAGCTTTGTTTCTTTATTCAAAACTACACCAAGAGCATTTGTGTACTAAATACAGCAAAACATACAGATGTATCACAAACTATACATATATTTATACACACTAAATGTAAAAAAGGACTGTGTCAGTGCACTAATACCCTTACGTGTACTGCCCTACTTATTTTGCTGTTTCAGAAGATGTATGTTTAGATACAGTTTGCACTGATATGGATTTGAGTCCAATATCTGATCAGTTAGCACCTTGCTCCCTAAATCAGTAATATAAAAAAAGAAAACATAATACTTCAGAAGCTGGCAGGACAGTAAAATGATTTGCATGTAATTAAGGGGTGATCACAGTGTGTTGGAGAGCAATCCTAAAGCAGTTGGGCACACATGGCACTTACACACAGTGACAAACCAGTTGGCAAGATGCTAAACCAAACATTTCAAACCTGTGTTTGAAATCTCTTTCTGCTGTAATTTGGCAGATCTAGGCCAACTCTTAGATCTTGTACTGATTTCCTCCACAACATGGGGCAGCTCTCTTAAGCTCTGCTGCTGTAGCTCATCAACCCAGTAGAGCTAACTAAGTTCTGGTCTCTCCTGCCTCTGTCCCTGCTGCCCATTTCATTTGCAAGATCCGTTCACAGAGATGTTTCTTTGCACATACTGCTGTATAAACTCATTACCGTTTTGGACTTAAATGAATATGTATGTGACTTAAATTTCTAGATCTAAGCTGACCAGGGAAAAGCTTCACACTTTTATGGCTTAAAACAGCACGTCTCCCTGGAATCGTCACAGAAAGCAAGAGACACTGTCCAGGATCAGTAGACAACTCAGAATCACTTCTCAGTTAATAAAGTTGACAGTACAATTTAAAAACAGTATTTCCATGGCCAAAGAGAGCAAGACAAGCATGTTTTTAAAGTCAAAATGGTAAGACGTAAGCATCATGTGAAAGCAGATAAAATCTTGTTCCAGCAGGTTTGCTCAGAAAACAGTGGGAATCAGGACAGCCTCCAAAGAACAGACACCTTTACACAACAGCAAACGATTCAGCCTGAGTCCAGTACAGAATTACAGATCGTTACAAACATTTGTAGTGGAGGAGAAATTAAAAGAATGTTATGGATTAATTTCATACTTGTAATCATGGCAACAAATTTCCAAAAGGCCAGTACTTTGTCTTCCTTAAGGGAGGAATCTAAGCGATACACTTAAGAAGTATTTAAGCATTCAGTGTATTTAAAAACATAGAAAAGCACAACAGAGTTGGTCATGTTTGTTGCATCCATAAAAATGTTTATTTGCATATACAAATTCATAGAGGATTTTTATTTATTGTGACTGAAAACCATAGGCTCATGACTTCATAAATTGGCTTGCCATTTAAAACTGCAGTGTTCATAATGGCAACTAGCAGTTTTACTCTCCAAAAGTGAAAGAACTTGGGGCTTCTTTCTGTTCTTTATGCAATTGCTTTGCCCTGTTTTTCAATTCCTCTGCCTTCGTATCATTCTTCTCAATGCCATCTCCCAGTTTGTACATTCGACTGGCATTGGCACAAGCCCAAACGTGACCCAGCTCACACCCTTTCAAGGAGTACTTCAGGGCACGGTTCATGTCCTTAGGGACCCCAGGGGCTCCCTGGAGGTATATTACACTGAGGTTGAAGCAGCTAGGAGCAAAACTGCCATCACAGGCTTTGGTATAATAGTCTCTTGCGACAACGGGGTCAGCTTTATCATCATTTACTCGCCCATCATGGGCCAACAGCCCAACGTTATGGCATGCATTTACTGACTTCTTCCCACCTTTCTCACATGACTTCTTGAAAGAGTTGTAGGCAGCTTTCAAGTCTGGTTCGAGTCCACCTGTTGACCAAGACACCACAAGGTTACTGCAAGGACGTGCCAAAACAGATGGGAACTCTTTGCTTTGCAGCACACTTCCCAGTGCTCTTTGGGAAATACTGCACCCCTCACTTTAGGTGCTACAGTCAAAATGTAGGACTTCAGAGATGCTATCATTGTCTCAAAGATTTTTCTAATGTCTTCAAGCTAGGAAAAACTCCTCCACTCCCAGTAATCACACAGCTTATGTAGACACAAAAAACCCAGAAACCAACCACAAACCCCTCTTTCCATTGGTGTATCTACAGATTTATTAAAAGGTTACACTAGGCAAAGAATTCTTTTGCCAGTAGATGCTTCTCTGGCTGCAGTATTGACCAAGAACCCTTAATTCAGATGACAGTCAAGCTGCTAGAGGGTAGGAAGATGCTGCAGAGCGATCTGGACAGGCTAGGTCAATGGGCAGACACCAACAAGCTGAGGTTTAACAGGGCCAAGTGCAGGGTCCTAAACTTTGGCCACAATAACCCCCTGTAGGGCTACAGACTGAGGAATGAGTGGCTGGAGAGCAACCTGGTAGATAGGGACCTGGCAATACTGGGTGACAACTGTCTGAACAGGAGCCAGCAGTGTGCCCAGGTGGCACCAAAGGTCAATGGCATCCTGGCTTGAATCAGGAACAATGTGGCCAGCAAGACTAGGGATGTAATTTTCCCCCTGTACTGGGCGCTGGTGAGGCCTCCCCTCGAGTACAGGAGGCAGTTCTGGGCCTCTCACTTTAAGAAAGATACTGAGGTTCTGGAGTGGGTCCAGAGGAGCAACAAGGCTGGGGAAGTGACTGGCAGGAAATCTGATGAAGAGAGGCTGAGGGAGATGGGGATGTTTAGCCTGGAAGAGACTCCGGGGCGGACCTTATCACTCTCTAAAACTCTCTTAAGTTGTTACTCTTCTCCCTGAAGTCAGTTCTTCAGAAGGAAGCAATTTAAGGTTTTCCATACCCTCCTTGGAAATATTCCAGGCCAAGCTGGATGGGGCTCTGAGCAAGGGGCTGCGGTTCCAAACTAGATAGTTTCTAAAGCCTTTTCCAACTGAAACCATTATGTGATGTTATGACTCCTATGCATGTAACCATAAAACAGGCAGGACAGGTACTTCCTCCTTCAAGGTCAGAAGGCCAGGAAAGTGTGCAGGACATGGAGGTGTTCTGCACCTTTCCAAACCAGAAGCTGTAACAGACCACAGGTAACAGACACTGTCCGGCCAGGCCAGCAGCGCCTCGAGCACAGGCCGCGCACAGGGCAGCGAGAGAGCCCCGGCGAGTCGAGACGGCGGAGGCAGCAGCACGGTAACTGGCCCTACGCGGCCAGGCTCGGCTCACCTTTGCCGATGGCCTGGTAGGCCCCCAGTTTGTAGCAGCTCTCGCTGTGGCCGTGGGCTTCACAGTTGTCGCGCAGCACCCGCGCCGCTGCCGCAAAGTCCTTCTTCACGGCGTCCAGGTAGTCGGCCAGGCGCTGGCAGCCTGCAAGGCACCGGTGAGGGCGGGGGCTGCCGCCGCCGGCCCGGGAGGGTGGTAGGGGATGGCGGCGGCGGGGCGCTTACCGTCGGGGTCCCTCTCGCTGAAGCAGTGATAGCTGTACTCGGCGTGCAGGTTCGCCAGGTACTCCCGCACCTCCGCCTCATCCTCGAAGTTAACGAGACCGGCCATGCCGGAGACGACTGGGCCGCGCTCAGGAGCACGCCAGAGCGCCGAGCGATCGATGCGGCGCCGAGCGATCGATGCGGCACCTCCCCACGGGGCGGGGCTGGGCCGGGCCAGGCGGGGGCACCGTCACTCCTCCGTCACTCCACCGTCTCTCCACGCTCTCGCCTCGCCTCCTCGATATCAAACGGCGCTGCCCCGGCCCGGGCCGGTCCTGAGGTGGTTCGTCTGTGCAAGGCACCGCCCGCGTTCTCCTGTGTCGCCTCATCTCCCCCGCCTCTAGAGAGCGATGGTTCAGGAGTTTTTATATATTTGTAATACTTTCAGAGTTTTGCCCCACTGGATATTTATTTCTGAGATTTTATTCAGACTAGTCTGGAGCTTGAGTGATAGCATGAGGGATGAATGGCTTTAAACTGAAGGAAGGTCGGTTTAGGTTAGATCTGAAGAGGAATTCCCTCCCTGTGAGTGTGCTGAGGCACTGGAACAGGTTGCCAGGAAGGTTGTGGCTGCTCCATCCCTGGAAGTGTTCAAGGCCAGGTTGGATGGGACTCTGGGCAACCTGGTCTGGTGAGAGGAGTCACTGGCCATGGAAGTGTTAGAAAAGAGGATATGATTCGTGTTGAAACAACAAATGTTATGCCCTATGAAATGTTATGAGTTGTGTTTAAGACAAGAATGCAGGGAGAGACTGCATTAGCAAGAATAGACAAAGCCTTATATGAGCCAAATTTCTTAAATAGGGAACAGCAAGAAATGTCGCCAGTGCTAATACATTTTCAGTAGACAATAGGTCACACTGATGAAGTGAAAGAAAAGGCTCAGGCTTTGGTAAAGAATTTAGAATTAGGCCAACGGGAAGGTCCTTTTCCATTAATAACCTGGGGTCGAGGTTATGCTTATGTTTCCACAGGCACAGTACCACAATGGTTACTCGCAAGAAGAGTAAAGCCCTTCTTATCATCATCTTCGCTGTCAGTCCCGGAGTGATGCCTATATACCTGCCAATTCAACCAAAGACAAACATCTGGGTGTCGCTGGCTAATATGCCAGGACAAGATACACTGTGCCTGGCAATGTCAACTCCAAACAATCCGTTCTCTACGTTTGGTAGGAATACCGGTGGAAAAGCAAGTGTGGCAGAACATGACTCAAATGGCTCAGCTACTGTTTATCTGAAAACTCAGCTTTGAAAAAATTAAGTTTGCATGGGCTCAGCATCAGGTCTTTGAGTTTGTTGGTTTAAATCCTTGAAGAGTCCGTTCTTGCTGGGGTTTTTGGCTTTGCATTTCTGATGTTGATGTTGAATCAATGCTAACTCAGCCCTACATCTTCTCTGTACTAGGAGTGATGTGGCGCAGAGAGGCTTTCCCTTGCTGCCGTGGCTTTTGAGTGGGGCACCAAGAGTGGGGACAGCCTGTCACTTGAAAGTTTTGACTGTCTTAGCTGAGGTAGGAGAAAAGAAGATAGTACTTATCATAAATCCACATCAAATGAGAAAAAGAAGGTAGAGAGAAGATGTGGTGATAGTTTGGACAAAAAGAGTGAATAGATATGGAAAGAACAGTCTAGAAGCTCCAAAAGCTATTAGGAGGTGGAAGAAGCATGTAATAGAATAACAGTGCTAGCTCGTCCCTCATCTAAGACAACTTCTGCAACCCTAATTAGAGAAATTACTTATTGTAAGCAGATTAGATTTTTGAGTGGTTAAATCCAGACTTGAGGACTTTAGATTCTGTTCCTGTCAGGTCCTGGGCACATAATTAATTTTCTCTATGTCAACATCCTGCTGTAAAGAATTGGGACTGTAACTGACCTTTGTTTTGTAGTCCCTGAACAGGCGAAATTGGTTTTGGTAGTATCTGTAGAATATTGTGTCATCTTGTAATGTTGGTGGCATAAATGATTTTACCAATTTCCTTAACGCTGATGTGTTCTGGAAACAATATTCAAAGCTGCTGTGTTTAGAACCAGCAATTCTTTATAAAGGTTCAACAGTAAATGCTTTAGAATTCAATTTCACTTGGACAGGGTAACTATTTCACTCTTTACTTTGTATCCTGAAACAAAATATTTGAGGATACAAACTGTATTTAAAAAACCCCACAACTGTATTTTTCTCACTATTTATAGTCATTATTTGTTGGGAGACAGGTTTTCATCACTACTACTGCATCTGAAACCTGAAATTATTCTGTATAAAGGCTTATGCATGGCAACTTGGATGCAGGTGGGAGAACCTATTGTGCTGGAGCATTTTACTATTCATAGCACCAAAATAAAACCTGTCTGGCCAGGCATCACTTAAATTGCAGAGTCTGATGGGTGAGCAACAAGTATGAAGCCGAATTCCTGGTGGTGAGAGGTTACCACTAGACAAGGAGCTGCCACAAACTGCTCAGTCCCTGAGCATCCTCTGCTGGAACACACTCGGTGTTGCTCCATGCTTACTCCACAGTGAAAGAGAGTAGGTGTCAGTGAGGCCTCACACACCTCCTGACACAATCGTGTTTACGCTCCTGACTCTGCACCCTCACACCCGGCTGCCCCTGAGCGGCGGCTCCTTTAAGGGGGCCGGGCTTGGCGCTGCCCCGGCAGGCTGCCGCACATTCACTTCCAGGTCGGGGAGGGGGGAAGGTTAAAAAAAAACGGGGGGAAGGGAAAAAAACCTTCGAGCCTGGCAGTGGGACCCGGCTGGCTGGGCGAGCGCTCGCCACCGGCTCCCGGCGGCGCGATGGTGAGTGAGAGCAGCGCCGGGCCGGAGAGGGGATGGACAGGGTGGGGGGTGGGGGGTGAGAATGGGCAGGTTGTTCGCCC